>CM072535.1:12892947-14092947 GCA_036898165.1 Silybum marianum | reverse complement strand
AGTTTCAGAGGTGACATTCATAGATGTGTTGGCCATTTCTATTTCACGGATTGGAAAACCAAAAAGAAAGAACATGGTTTAATACAAAATATATAAATCCAAAATATATAAATCCAAAATATTTGGGTACAAAGAATACCAAAGATTTAGAGAAAAACAAATGTTTTGATGAACAAGATCAAAATACTTGTCATTTGGCAAATTTTTATCAAAAACGTTATTAACAAATGTTTAGTTAAAAGCACAAATGTGTTTATTTGGTACAAAAAAATGTACCATAAACAGAGTTTTATAAATCTTCAAGTATGTCTCCTACAACATTATTCTTGATGTATTTTACGCACTTTTGAATTTTGACCAATTTTGGGTATTTTGGGAGAATTGAGGGTTTTTACCTTTTTGTTAGCAAATGATTAAATCTTCAAGTATGTGTTATAAATATATGTTGTAAGTACATAAACGTTATTGTAAGACTTGCACTTCATGATTTATGTTTAACTTTGATTTTCACCTACATGAAGGTCTTCATGGAAAATGGTCGTATTTTGGAAGGAAAGGGTACTAATACTTCAGATGAAAGTGTTGAGGTTAGACTATAATGTAATTAATCCATAAGCATAGAATTTGATTTACATTTGTAATATGACATAGACTATGTGACCCGTAATGTTTTGATTCTAGCTTTGAGCATATCTTAGTTGAACTCGATGACTAATGTTCCATGATAAAAGCTCTATAACATGGATTTGTGACCTACTTTTATGCTCCATCACAATTGATGGAAATCGAGTCTCCCCTATCGTTGCAAGACGTGTTACTGACTTCATTCTCTCATTGTTAAAACCTGCTTGAACTCTTCACTTGTTTGAGCCTTACATTCTTGATGTCATGATTTCTAACTATAACTATGGAACTGTTTGAACTCACTATGTGTTAATCCTAACACTTTTTCTTAAATGACATGTATATCAGGTTATCTTAGCGGTGGGGCTCTAAAGGCTTGATTGGAATGATTGGATGCTGGTAGAGGCACTTTTTGGGATTCATGGCTTTTTTCAATTAACATTATATTTTGACACGACTCTTTTGAAGATAATAGTGACACCTTTTCATAATCTTAACTTAGAATAGATTACATTAATTTGTTGTTATTTATCCTCTATTCCTTTGGGTTGTAAACGCTTTACCATTTCTCATCTTGGGTTATTTTATTTACATAAGTGTTGAGTTTATTTTGATTTTATGGTTTAAGTTTACTCCTATTTTAGGGGTGTTACAATTTGGTATTAGAGTTGTACTTTAGGGGAACTAGGTATGAAGCTAAGATGCCTAGACTTAAGCTAAGATTTAAGTAATGATTTATGAGATGTGGGTTGAACTCTTAAGATAATAGAGCTATAGAGTTGATGCACTAATTTGAATTGCAATGATGGTGACGAGGATTATTATGTATAATATATTCAAAATTTCATGTAGCTAATGCTCTTTTGAGTATGTTGTTTTGTGAGCATGCTTGACTTTGCTATTATTTATGATTAGTGAATGTAATAGTACATTTAGATTGTTAATCTGGTATTGACTTAATCTCGTATTCTTATCCCCTTGTTTGGCAGTGTAATATGGTTAATATGTGAAGTAGACCACCAACCAATGATGATGACAAAAATGCAAGAATGACGGCTCTGGAACAGCCAAGGGGAGTTCGTAATACACAACTCCTTCAAAATCTGTCCATGTTGAGTAGTAGAGTTGACATCGTATCAAGGGTGACATTGGCCACTACTAACCCGGTCATTCACGTGGTAGACCCTCAATCTATGATGATGACTAGTGTCTTGCAAATGGTGAACGCAACCATGGAGAAACAACATGAGGCATTCATGAAGCTAATAGAGGACAAATATGCAAGTAACCAGAGACATGAAACGGTTGCCGAAAATGCCATAGGTGGTTTCTAGAGAGTCGGGAATGCTACTGGAACTGAAGTACAACAAGTGATTGCTAATAGGGGTGAACATCATAGCTGGGTACCCACCTCTAGAACTGCGACGTTAGTGGTTCCAGTTCTCATTTTTTTGGAAGCGTTACCCGATGGGTACTCGTAGGGACCAGTTCCGGGACTGGGTACCGGTCCCGCTGGGTATCCAGAACTGGAACCAGTGGGTACCGTGTATTTTTTATATAAAATTAATTTTATTTATTTGATTATTAAAATAATATAACTATTTTAAACAATTATTACTTATTATTACGTTTTATTAAATACTCTTAAGATTTTATACCTTTTATTATCTTCCATTGTTTTATCACATATCAAAGCTTCCATGTCAATATATATTCTTTCTTCAGTTCCATTGCCCACGATTCCATCATTTACTACTAACTTACTGATTAGTTCACTGATTATAGTCCACGATGTTACTATTAATTTACTGATTTGTTCCACTATTTACTTATTTTAGTTCCATTATGTTACTGTTACTTACTTATTTTGGTCACGATTTTAATTTTTAAGTTCCATCATGTTCAGTTTTTAGTTCCATTATGTAATTGTTACTTACTAATTTGTTTTATTGGATTGGTTTTTATCATATATGTAATAATTATAGTTTGTAACATACTTAAAATTACGTTTTAATTGCATGAAATGTTAAAATTAAAAAAATGGAACCGGGTACCCGCTACCGTAACCAATTCCTAGCGGTTCCGGTTCCAGTTCCAAACTTTAAAGAACCGATGTTAGCGGTTCCGGAATTCCAGGAATCACCGGTTCCGGTTCCATGGAATTTAGCCGGGTACCCGGTTAAGCTCACCCCTAATTGTTGATGTGAGGTGCGGGGTGAAGGGTTGTTCATACAATACATTTTTGTGTAGCAAGCCACCATAGGTTTTAGGGAGCACCAACTATGTTTTGTGTATGAACTGAATTCAAGAGATTGAGAAAGCATTCAACTTCAGTGAGTGTAAAGAGGGGAACAAGGCGAAGCTTGTCTCCCAAATGCTAAAGAGTAAGTCCCTTAGATGGTGGAATGCCACTAAGTCTACTCTTGGAGCGTATATCATCCCATTGCTTGCCTGGGGAACATTTAAGAAGAAGGAAATGGAAGAATATTGAAATTAAAGGGCAACGTTAAACTCTTCGTGAAGCGACAGAAGAAGCCTAACATTACTCAGAGCAAGAAAGGGAAAGTTGTGATTGGAGAGAAGAGAATATGGGAAGGAAATTTGTTGTCATTCAAGAGGCAAATACCTTTCAGTAACAACAATGAAACGACTTTCGGCGCGTGGCTAGGTGGTGTCCCAAGTGCCGACATTATAAGCACTTTGGTCCTTTCCACCTGAGATATGAAACATGTTACATGTGCTGGAATCCTAGCCATAACATGAAGGATTTCCTGTTAAAAGGGCTTGTTTGATTCATGTGTTAGGAGCCAGTTCATTTTAGAAACGATTTCCCAAAGTTGAAGACCAGAGGTGGCTAAGTGAAGAAAGAGAACCCTCCAAAGGTTCAGAGTCGAGCCTTTTAAATGATTGCTGAGGAAGGTTAAGCATCGGTGGATATTGTTTTTGGTACGTTCCTCGTTAACTTCGTACATACTCGTATCCTATTTGACTCGGGCATAAGTTATTCCGTTGTATCATATTCTTTTTGCCAAAAAATTTATGTGACTAATAGTATGTTATAGGATGCCTTAGTAGTGGAAATAGCTAATGGTAGTCAAGTGGTGGTTCCTAAAATTCTGAAAAGTTGTTTCCTTCATGTAAAGGGAAAAAGGTTTCTGGTCAATCTTCTGCCAATGATCATTGGCAGTTTCAACATAGTGATTGGGATGGACTGGTTGGCATAAAATCAAACCAAGATCTTATGTTTCAAGAAGTTAATCCAAATTTTGGTTTCGGGTGATGATGTCGTTTTCATTTATGGGAAGAAGAGAATGGGTGACTTTGCAATGGAACATGAACAACACCTTTGCTAGATCCTAGAACTGTTGAGAGCGGAAAAGCTTTATCTCAAGTTCTCCAATTGTGATATTTGGTGGGAAGAGGTTCAGTTCTTGGGGCATGTGGTTAGTCGAGATGGAGTGAAAATGGACCCCTCTAAAACTGAATTCTCGATGAAGTGGGAATTGTCCAAGAGTCTGTCCAAAATCCAAAATTTCTTAAATTTAGCAGGCTACTACCAGATTCATTCAAGATTTATTCTAGATTGTTTCTTCCTTGACGGCCCTAATGCAAAAGAATGTGAAGTTACCCGAAGGATCCAAAGACCCTTCAAAAGAAGGTGTGTATAGCACCGATCTTATACTTACCCGAAGGATCCAAAGATCTTGTAGTTTCTAGTGTTTCCTAGAATAGGTTTGGGTTGCATTCCGATGCAATGGGGCAAAGTGATCCTGTTAGGAATAATATTGTGTTGTGTCAAAATAAGGAAATGATATGCTTAAATGTAAAAGAAAGTTTATAATTCCTTAAACACTTTCCTTCCTTAATTAGATCTGTCCTATCAATATAAATAGGAGTCTAGAATTTATTGTCATATAGAAGTCGATTACTAGAAAGCCTAAATACTGTCAAATCATATTATAACCGTACAAGTGAGATATCCGACTACGAAACTTCTTTAATCATTGTGTTCTTATCGCTTTATTCATTATTATCATTGTGCTTGCATATTCTGGGATCAACAAGTGGTATCAGAGCCAATCGATCTGAGTTTTGGCTATTTTTTAAAGTGTTCATCACAAACAGAAGGTAAAATCTCGATTTCCGTTTCTTTGAATTTCTCTCGACCCATACAGATTAGGCTTCACCCGATAAAACTTCTTACAATTCCAGATCTGATTTTTCGTCTATCTTATTTACCCGATAAAACCTAATCCATTCTTTAGGCTTAAATTTTTGTCGATTCAAATTACGATAAACATGATTTTTATTCGAACTATTTAATCAGTTTTAATTAAAATTATTCTAGTTTATTTTAATTACTTTTGAAACTCTTTACATAAGAAAACTCAGGAACTAGTGACTCTTGCAGCTTTTCTTACTAAAGAATTCTTAAGTAAAAATCTTAAACTCTAGTAATTTTAATTTTTATTCTTGACTGAACAAATAAGAAAATCGAGGAACTTAGCTATTCTTGTCCATAAAAAGACTTGTTCATTTTAGTCAAGAACCCTTTGTTCTTGTTTTCTGGTTTATCAGTTAAAGAAAATTCAGATTAAATATCCTTGAATTTTTATCGAGTTCTTATCAATCGACAAAATTTATTATCGAGTCAACAGTAATCGATATAAATTTTTATCGATCCGATTTTTTTCCAAAGAATTTTTATCGAGTCTCTGTCAATCGATAAACTTTAGTTATCGACTTTTTTCTGATCGATAACTTCTGCTTATCGACTCAATTTATTCATAGTAAGTTTTATCGAGTCCCCTTCACCCGACAAAACTTGTTATAGAACCCTAATCACCCGACAAGATAACTTGTCAACCCAGTCTAACCCGATAAAATATCTTGTCGGCCATTCATCTATCGAGGAAAACTTCTATTTTTCAAAGTAAACTCAGAAAATTTCCAAAACTCACTGATCGAGATCATCCAGTCAAGTACAATGACTACCCGAGAAGCTATGGCCATTGATTCAGACACAAAACCCCCAATTCTGTTTCCCGGAGAATACTCACAGTGGAAAGACCATTTTCTTGACTTTATTGAACGCAATGATTACGCCGATGAAATCATGCGATCAATCAATGACGGCCCTCATCCAGTCTTTTATCAAAATCTTCCAGCCAATCCAAATGCAGATCCTCCCCTCCTTGCTCGAAAAGGAATGAAGCCGAAGTCCGCCTATGATGACAACGAAAAACGGATTATGAAAGGTGATCAACTTGCAAGATCATATCTTCTCATGATCATCCCGAACGAGATCTATATGAGTATAGACAGCCACAAAAGAAATGCCAAAGCCATGTGGGAAGAAATAGAAAAATTCATGCTTGGCACAAAAATTGGGACCCAACTCAAAATTACAAATTGCATCTCGCAATATGAGGAATTTAAAGCCAAAGAAGGAGAAAATCTTACTGCCACCTACACCCGGTTTGTACACTTAGTAAATGAACTAAGTAAGAATGAGATTCGCAAGACAAAGATCGAGAACAACGTAAAGTTTGTAAGTAACTTACTACCTGAATGGCATCGATTTGCCATTAAAATCAAACACAGCAAATACCTCGCTGATCTCGATCTACATGAAGTCTATGAAACCCTCCTTCAAGATGAGGAAGAAGTGCTCGAAGCTATGGAGGCCAACAACAAAATCAAGAAGCCCACTAATCCCATAGCTCTAGTTGCAAAAGCTAGCTCTATCACTTCCCATAGCTCTCCTGATGAGGTCATTTCCGAATTAGAAGATGAAGATTTTGGTTATGATCCGGACATTGCTCAATTCCAACAACAGTTGGTGCTCCTCACAAGAGACTTTCAACAAAAAATTTCTCGTTGCTCCAACCCCAATCAACAACGTTATGCTTCGGGTAACTAGAACCATGAGAGCAAGACACTTTTCGAATCAAAACCAAAAGAGCAACGTCCGCCAGTCAAACCGGAAGACAAATTCAAAAGTGAAAAGAGCTTGTGCTACCACTGTGGAAAGTCCGATCACTACGCCCGAGACTGCAAAAAGCCAGTAGTCAAAGATTCTAATTACTTTACCTACAAACTAATGCCGGCTAAACAAAAGGAGGTTGGAAAAGTATTTTTGGTCGAAGATGAGGAATGGCTGAATCAAGGAAATGATGACGACGATCCGGAGAATGAACTTCAAGCCCACTTCAGTTTAATGGCTTACTCGAATATAATTTAACTTCCAACGCTTCCGACTACACCCCCGAGGTAAGTCATTCGGACTATGACCAGTTTATGATTCAAATGAATGACATGATGATACAATTGCAAGAACTTCAATCTAAATTGAAAACCGAGAAACTCTTGGTTTCCAAATTAGAGGCTCGTTTGGTAAATAATCATAATCAACTCTTACTTGCTATCGCTGAAATTGCCACTTTTCAAAACATAGCCAAAAATGCTCAAACTAAAACAAAAACTCTCTGACCTCACAAAACTTCTTGAGAAAAAACAACAAGAGGCCAACAGTTTTCTCAAAAATTTGAGTTTTCCACTATCCAAAGAAACGATCTTTTAGAAAAACTAAAAACCTTGGAAGTTAAGCTTTATAAAATTGTTCAAACGGAACACACTATTCATCTAAATGCTCCAAAAGATTTAGGTTCCAAAGCCAGATTGGGATCAAATGATCCCAAGTTGTTAGAAAAATCCATCTACAACACACCGACATTATATAAATTTGAATATCTTGGCCTTGGCCCGAAATATAATTTTCAATTTATGAAGACTAACCCCAAAGTCGAAAGAAGAGATGATTGGAATAGGAAGAATAAAAACCTTCATCAAATCCCTTTTTGCTATCCAACACATGTAGAACAAGAATCATCTAAAGACACTCTTCCTAACAATTACTTTCCATCCTATACCGACAAAAAAACTTCAATCGGAACCTCCAAAACATAAATCTTATATTCCCACCTTATTTTTAGAAAAGAAAATAATCCAATTAGAAAAGGTGTTGGAAAGTGAACGTTCTTCTTCGGAGAAGGAAAAAAAAAATTGTGTTCAAAGTCCAAATACTTGAAAGAAGAGCTATGCAAAATGAACTTGATAAAATTTCCAAGGATTCTACATGCAAAGCTTTTGTTAGCTCATATTTAGATGAACAAGTCAAAACCATTTCAAATAACTCTCTCACTTCTGATGATGACTTAGACTCTTTTGAGGAAATGCGTCGTTTTGACGAGTACATTGATTCCTCATCGAATCTTAAATCCATGGAATAGTTAGATGACATAAATTCCGACTTTGACTTCAATCCAATTCTTCCAAGTCATAAGGAATTTTTAGATAAAGGGAAGAAACCAATGGAATCTGCTTTTCGAACTTTAGAATCAAAGCAAGTTTGGGTCGAAAAAGGCGAAAGTGCTCCGAAGTCAACATCCCGCAAACACGACAACTCTTATTATTCAAAATTTCCTAATGTTAAAAAAACAAATTGCAATTCTCAATTTCCTTGCACTATTCGTTCTGTTAAACATTTAATTCATTTTTCTCGAAAAAAAATTGTTGCTCTAATTTGGGTGTGAATGACTTTATGCAATTAAATTCTTTCTCTTATGATTATGGTTGCTTTCCTAACATGCATTCTTCTTACAACTCTCATCATATCAATCATTTCCATGCACATCCTGTTTATAAATGGGTTCCGAAAAAGCAAATGATTGTCACTCCTAACTTCCACCGAAAGTACATGGGTGATCAGTCAACTAACCCCAATGGACCCATTTACAAATGGGTACCTAAATCTACTTGATTCTGTGCAGGTCAGTCATGTGTGGTACTTAGATTCTGGATGCTCCAAACACATGACTGGACAAAAGGAGCTACTTGCCAACTACAAAGAGAAAAAGAACGGTTATGTCAAGTTTGGCAACAATCACTTAGCACTAATCCAAGGATATGGAGACAGTATTCAAAACAACATCACAATTTCTGACGTCTCCTATGTTCAAGGCCTGAGCCATAATTTGCTAAGCATTGGCAAATTCTGTGACAAACAACTGGAAGTCAACTTCCGACACGAACGATGTTGTGTACGTACTTTTGCAGGAAAGGAATTACTAGCCGGCTCTCGCAACTCTAACCTTTACACTATAGATCTTTCTCAAGTTACAACACCCAAGGATGTATGTCTTCTTTCGAAAGTGGATAACGCAAAGAACTGGCTTTGGCATAGACGTCTCTCCTATCTGAACTTCAAGAATATCAATCGACTCTCGATTGGGGGATTAGTCACGGGATTGCCAAAGATCAAATTTGACAATCCACACTTATGCAATGCATGTGAAAAGGGAAAGATGAAGAAGGTCTCCCACAAACCAAAAGTTGAAAACAGCACCTCACGACCCCTTCAACTCACTCATATGGATTTGTGCGGACTTATGCGGACACAAAGCATACATGGTAAGAAGTATGTCCTAGTCATGGTCGATGACTTCTCTCGTTTCACTTGGGTAAAATTTCTACGAACCAAGGATGAAGCTCCTGAAATGATCATAAATTTCTTGAAAGCCATTCAAGTTAAATTAGAGCTTACTGCACAAACCATTCGGATTGATAATGGAACCGATTTCAAGAACCATACACTTGACAATTTCCTCGAATCGGTTGGAATTACTCACACGTTTTATGCGGCTTGTACACCTCAACAAAATGGTGTGGTTGAACGACGTAATCGAACGTTGGTTGAAGATGCTTGGACTATGCTTGCATATTCCAACCTTCCACTCTATCTTTGGGCTGAAGCAATTAATACGACTTGCTACACTCAAAATTGCTCCATCATCAACAAGCGTTTCAACAAAACTCCATACGAGTTAGTCTTCAATTGTATTCCATCCATCCATCATTTTCATACCTTTGGAGAGCGTTGCTTCATCATGAATGAGAAAGAAGATCGTGAGAAACTCAAACCAAAATCCGATGAAGCATATTTTCTTGGTTACTCTCCAAAGGTTGCCGCTTATCGGGTGTACATGAAACAAGCCAGATGTATCACAGAAAGTGTCAATGTCAAGTTTGATACTAAGGTCGAAATGGCTCTTGTACATGACAGTTCAGGACCCGCACTTACCGGCGTTTTAGCTTCCGGACAACTCAGTTCGGAACTTGTACCAAATCCGCCTCATCCAAATCAAACTTCCAAGCCCAAAACCGCCTTCTCCGATTTGGATGTCTTGTTCGAACATTTTTACTCAGATTACTTTGGCTCTTATGTTGTAGTTCCAAAGACTCCATCACCCCCGTGTTGGAGGTTGCCAAGACAACTAATCTTACTGGACCGCCAGTATCTACAGAAATTGTCTCAACTGCTGCAACTCCAAGCACATCCTCGCACGATGCTCAAACTCCTCCCTCAAATACAATCAACTCGGAATCAACACCTCAAGCCATCCCCTCAAATAATGTATCGACCGACCCAATTCATGGAACTACCCCGACTTCACCAACGAGACCGTAACCGACATCCTCTCCCCCACCTACTCACTCTTCACCATTGGATGTTTCTAGTTCCTCTCGACCTTCTGGAGTGTCCCCATATCTTGAATCGGTTCAAGATCTTCCTCTTAGCACATATGTGGACGATAACCCTGATCAGAATGCTCTACAACCACTTCTGTACACCAACAAATGGGTCCGTTTACACCCACCCGATCTGATAATTGGAGATCCGACAAAACCGGTCACAACAAGATCAGCCTCAGCCAACGATTGCATGTTCTCTTCTTTTCAAAGCAAAATCGAGCCCAACACCATTGAGGAAGCCCTGTATGATCCTGATTGGATTGTGGCCATGCAAGAAGAACTCAATCAGTTTGAAAGCTTGAAAGTCTGGCGTCTTGTTCCCCGTCCGCGAAACAAAACCATAATCGGCACCAAATGGATTTTCAAGAACAAACAAGATGAAGATGGGATTGTCATACGCAACAAAGCCCGACTTGTCGCAAAAGGATATCGTCAGCAAGAAGGGATTGACTATGACGAGACATTTGCACCTTTCGCTCGCATTGAAGCTATTCGCAAGTTCCTAGCATATGTGGCACACAAAAACTTCGTGGTTTTCCAAATGGATGTAAAAACTGCCTTCCTCATTAGCGATCTCCGTGAAGAAGTTTATGTCTCTCAACCCGAAGGGTTTGTCGATCCTTCCAAACCAAATCACGTTTATATCCTTGACAAGGCTCTCTACGGCTTAAAGCAAACCCCGTGTGCATGGTATGATAGCCTTTCCGATTATTTGGTAAAGAACGGGTACTCCAAAGGTAAGATCGATCAAACCTTGTTCATTAAGAAAGAAGATGGTCATATTATGCTTTTACAGATTTATGTGGACGACATCATTTTCGGTTCGACTAACCCGAGTCAATGTAAGGCCTTCTCCGAACTTATGATTGCCAAGTTCAATATGAGTATGACGGGAGTCATGAATTTTTTCCTAGGACTTCATGTCAAACAATTTTCAACAGGAATATTCATCAACCAGTCCAAATACATCTCGGATATGTTACATAAATATAACATGACGACTTGTACTCCGATTGGGACTCCCATGTCTCCTGGTTCTAAACTACATGTTGATCCTTTGGGAAAAGCGGTAGATTCCAAAGTCTAGCGGGGAATGGTCGGTTCCTCAATATACCTCACGGCTAGTCGACTGGACATTATGTTTGCCACATGCTTATGCGCTAGATATCAAGCATCTCCCAAAGAGTCTCACCTTAGTGTCGTTAAACGAATTTTTCGCTATTTAAAAGGTACTACTAATCTTGGCCTATGGTATCCTAAGGATACGGGTTTCAAGTTAACTGCTTTTTCAGATGCTGATCACGCCGGATGCATGCTTGATCAAAAGAGAACAACGGGCCACATTCAGTTCTTGGGAGACAAATTGGTAAGTTGGTCCTCAAAGAAGCAAACGTGTGTTTCCACATCCACTGCGGAAGCCGAATACATTGTTGCCGCCAGCTGTTGCTCACAAGTCATATGGATGCGCACCCAACTCAAGGATTACGGCTTCTGGCTGGACAAAATTCCAATCTATTGTGATTCCAAAAGCGCAATCGCCATCTCAAGCAATCCTGTCCAACACACGAAAACTAAATATATCGACGTTTGGTATCATTTCATAAAATACCATGTTGAAAGAGGTACGGTTGAATTATACTTTGTCAATACAGAACTACAGCTTGCCGACCTATTCACTAAGGCCTTGGATGAGAAACGCTTCCAGTTTCTAGTGTCCAAGTTGGACATGCTGAATCTTAAAACCTGATTTCCTAATCAGTCTTTTCAAAATACATAAAACGTCCATCCAAGTTTTTATGCACATTCACCTTATTTTAAACGTGAATCTGCATCACTCTTGTTTTCTCGTTTTTTGGATTTTGAACTTTTTTACAGTTCTGTATTTTCAATCTATTTCCTTCTTTTCTGTTATTTTTGTCATGTGTCAAACTCTTTCAGCTTTCAAGGGGGAGCGGCAAGGTAAGTTTTTCTTTACTCACGATTGTAGGGGGAGCATAGTTTTAATTGTTTTTTACCTTAAGCATTTTTTTAAAGGGGAGCATTAAATTTTTTTTATTTTTATTTTCACCATCTTTTTTTTTTAAATCGAATCAAGGTTCTCGGCCCCTAAAGGCCCGATCAATTTTTTTGTCGACCATACTTGGCCCGACAAAAACCTCACTCGACATCTTGCTGATGTCATCATCCTCAGAGGCCCAATGAGAGTATGCCACGTGTCATCACCCGATGACCCACTATTTAAACATCGGGCCCCATCTCTTTCAAACAAGTTTTAATTTTTCCCTCTTTCTAAACCCTTCACGAGTTCATCAAGCTCCAGAAATTGATTACTCAAAACTTCGAGTTTCAGAAATCTGAAAGCATCATCAGGTTCGCATTCTTTTCTTGATCAACTTTAAATTTAGAAGTTTTTAATTTCTTCCATTGCATGCTAGAGATTTTGGCCCTAAACTGTTGAAAATCCGAAAACCCTATAGGTTTCCGAGTTTTGATCTTTCTGTCGATTTTTAGGATTATTTTTACATCTTTGGGATTACGTTTAGTTTTAGATCTGAAAGATGTCACTAGTCGCACTTAGATTTAGAGTTTTCCTTAGAACATATTCATTGATCTTCCTTGCATTTTTATGGACTCCTTCACACCCCACTTAGGTTTTTGTCGCGTCTCTAAGGCCCGATAAGATCATCTTACAAATTTCTAAGTGTTCTTCTCGATTCCCTAAGACCCGACTTAAAATTTTGTCGCATTTCAATGGATCGATGAAATCATCTTCAAAAATATCTAAGTGTTGTTTCTCGTGTGTTTGAGACCCGATAAATTTTTTTATCGACTCCCCATGACCCGACATTCTTCTTGTTGACTCTCATAGGTTTGTTCTTTAATTTTACCAAGTCTTTATGTCGATCCAGCTTGACCCGATATACTTTTTCATCGCGTCCTTAAAGAATCTTTTATCATCACCAAGTTTTTCTCGATCATTTTGTACTCGATATACTTGTATATCGACCCTACTAGGCTCGATTTCCTTAATTGCACAAAGGACTCGATATGTTTTCAACTCTTATCGACCAAACCGGATTCGACATTCAGACTTGCATTTTTTTACAACCTCCATCTTCAATTGAACTGACTTTTCATATGCTTTGCTAACTGTTTTCTTTCAGTTCAAATGGCGGCTATCAACGATTCAAATATTTCTGATGATGAGCACCCCATGCCCTCTGAATGATCCACAGAACCATGTATTAATGCGGTCAATCGAGACGACCTCTTAATGCCTAGAGCGAAACTTAGACAACTCAAACCGAACAACTACCGTCTCGATTTTAGCATCACAATCGAACACCAAGTCATCCTCGACATCCTTCAACGCCACCCCGTTTCATTTGCTTTTGCCCTAGATCATCGAGTTCCCTTGTTTTATCTTCAGCGGTTCTGGCATTCCTTAACGTACCATCCGATTGAAGGTGACCACTACTTCAATGCCAAGATCGATGACTATGTCACCCGTCTGACACCTTCTAACTTTCGTCGAATCCTTCGTCTGCTTGTCGCAACTGAAGCCAGACCATTTGATGCCCTTATGACGGAAGAGGAACTCTGCAATGATATCCGGGCCCTAGGATATAACTCCCCCGAACCTCTAACGAGCCCCTTACAGTTCAAACGAATGTACCTGCCACAGATCTGGTTCTCATTGTTCACCATCGTTAATCGCTGTCTCACTAGCAAACACACCGGAATGGACAAAGCCAGTATTGCGGCCATATGGATGTTTCATGGGATCGTGTTCAACCGTCATTACGATTATGCGATGCTCATTTGGACGGACTTCGTTGAACTTGTTGAAGACAAATCCAACTTTCGCGATCGTGTTTTCGTACCCTTTCAACGGTTCCTTCAGCTATTCATTCATGCCATGATGACGTCCCGACCTGATATCCCCCGACGAACAGGATCCCCATTGGGGCCAACCAACTCACTGAAGTTCCTCAAACTTAATGACCGACAGTTTGACTTCATCATGCCTATCCCTGAAGCCTTGCTTGCCTATGCTGATCAGAATGCACCGAGTGTTATAGCATATAGGGAGAGGAACGTCTTAATGGCTCAACCACCTCCGGTTGTACCTGCCCAAGAGCCAAACCACGAGGAACATCATGAGCAAGGAGAGGGTCCTAGGATAGATGAGCAGGTTTAGTATCATGGGGATCCTGAACAGGGTGTTGAGCGAATTGTAAAGGGAAATGACGAGGGCGGTGAACTTGATCAGCCCATACCAACAACAGCTGCCCCAGCTATCCCGTTTCTACCACCTACTAACCCACGGGTTGCCTCTTCTTCCCGACCTACTCCTCGCTTCAAAATGCTCGTCAGTCATTCCCGCGTTCGCCCCCGACCTTCATCGTCTGATGAAGATGAATCCACTGATCAACCGATTACCTGTCGTCAACGAACCACAACCGTCGAAGAACATGCCATCGAATTGGCCATCAACCTTCTCTATCTGATTCTACTTCTAACAATGATGAGCCGAATGAACCCTTTGATTTTGAAACAGACCATATCTCCGGATCCATGTCCGACATATTCATCGAGCCTAACTATGGAGAGATAAGGAGAGAGGAGGGAGACTCAGTTGAAAAGGAAAATGTGAGCGTGAGTGATGGGAAGAGAAAAAATATTGTGAGCGCGATACCAGACACCCCCATCCAGGTAACCGCATCTGCTAGTACTACTCATTCGTTGGATATGTCTAGTGGACAAGACACTGTGAACCTAGCAGCGCACTTGCACGCCTCTCCTAGCCACTCTAAGGCTCCCAACAGCCGACAGTTTCAAATATACTTGTGAGTTTAGCTCCTTATCTAGCTCCCCTCCATTCAGGAGGCACAGCTATTGAATCAAGAGGCAGTAGCTCACCTGCTTCGACTTCAGTTGATTGCACTTCGAGTCTAGATCCAATTAGGGAACACGAGTCTTCACACACTGCAAGCCTACGTAGCCCAGTCGAAACTTCCATAGTGATGTCCCTTCCGGACATTCCACGAGGATTTGAAGAAAATCCTACCAGTGCCACATCAATGCCATCACTGAACGTAGGTCCTCCAGTTTACTCAACTGTGAGATCAATGGGTAATCTATGCGATCCCGGTGTTTCCCTTTCAGGTACCACTACTCCTCTATTCATAATTCCTCCCGAGACACAAGCTCTTATGGATGCTCAATTTCAACGGGCTAAAGCTTCTTTGGATGCTCATGCGGCTCGCATGACTGCTGAACGACTTGCTTTGTTCAGGAAGTACTTGAAGCTTCACACTCCCGGCAGCCAGATCCGAATCAAGCCAGCTCTTCCTGACCAAGCAGTAGTCGTACTCCACCTCCGCAGCCTCAGCATCCTGATCCGACCCTGGATCCCCGAAATCGGCCTCCCTCACCACATAGATATAAATACAACAATGATGAGCTCATGTCCATGTTGTATGCCAATCTTCTTGCTGAAGCCACTGCTCGGGATCAACCTGAAGATTCTTTCATGGGTCTTCTAAGGCGTAATCTAGAAATTCCCACAGTCACTCGGTATCAATTTGAACTCTTCAAAGCCGACATGGAACAGAAGTTATCTGATATGCATACGTCTCAACAAAGAAATCATGATGAGCTTCTGGGTGCTATTACCGCTCTACGCACTGAACTTCAGAATTCTTGTAGACCGGCTGTTTCCGTTCCTGCCCCTCGTCATGATCAGGACGATCCGAGCTCTGCTCCTAATTGCCCTGAGGGGGAGACACGTCTAGTCTCAAGAACTCAGTCTCAACCATCTGCCCCAACTTCTACTGGTCCATCTGCGCCATCATCCCGCCAAAGACAGCTTCCTAGTATGACTCAAGAAGTTAATACGCCTACAGTTGAAAAGCCTGCGGTAGATATCAACTTTTAGAGCACATCTGAAGCTGTTAAAACGGAGTCCAATGAAGAGATAATAGATGTACAGAATCTAAGGAACTCCGTGAAAAACTGGTTTAAAGATCCATATGAACCAGTTCTCCAAAAACAAGATTATCTAAATTTGAAGCATACGGAAAAGAATTATGTTTCGAGAGATACAAAAGAACCGAAACTGCTACCTCATCAAATTTGGTGGCAAAGGATGCTGACGGAAAGCAAGTCAAAGTGGGTAAATCAGCAAATCTGTGTACCTTATCTTGAAGAAACCATGGAACGGATATTCAGAAAGAATATGAAATCCGAAGACTTGGCGCACATTCACTTGGTAATGGAGATCGATCAAGCTCAAGTTAAAGAATATGTTCACATTCTGAAAATGAGAGCTCAAAAGCCATCCGAAGTGATTTCACGACACAAGATTATCGAAATTATGCAGATTGGTTCTGACAGAGTTTTCCAAATCGAGTATCCAACTTTCAAAGTTCGAAGAGAAGATGGAAAAGTATATACTTTCTCTGAAGCTGATTTTGCTAATCTTGATATTTCAGATTTTGAAACTTTGTACACCAAATTACGAGACAAGAAGAAAAGAAACGAGGACGAACAAAGAGCTTTAAAAGCGGTGGTGCGACACATTCAAAAGGAACTCCGATATAGTTACCATCATGATGTGCAACGAGGCATTGAAAGTGAACAAAAGAAGATTAATATTGCCAAACCAAATCAAAGAATTCCTGATTTAGATAAACACATTGTTACAACTGTACTCACACATTCAGCTCACGGAGTTGTATGGATGCATGTGAAAGGTGAGAAAAGGTTCTTGCGCTTTGATGAGGTTGCTGCTTATTCAGATTGAACGTTGTGGGGGATTCGCAATAGACTTGTTGCGGAAATTAGTGCTGATAAAAAGAGTACTACAAGGATGAGCTCAACTAGAAGAAATTCAATTTTGAATGCTATCAAGATCATTGACGAAAGGATAATATTTCGTTAGACTCTTAAAAGATTTGAAGGCATGTTCGAGCTAAAAAGATGAAGATGCATTTTTTCACAAAGGGGGAGATTGTTAGGACTAATATTGTGTTGTTTCAAAATAAAGAAAGGATATTCTTAAATGTAAAAGGAAGTTTATAATTCCTTAAACTCTTTCCTTCCTTAATTAGATTTGTCTTATCAATATAAATAGGAGTATAGGGTTTATTGTCATATAGAAGTCGATTACTAGAAAGCCTAAATACTGTCAAATCGTATTGTAACCGTACAAGTGAGATATCCGGCTACGAAGCTTCTTTAATCATTGTGTTCTTATTGCTTTATTCGTTATTATCATTGTGCTTGCATATTCTGGGATCAACAGATCCCCTATGCTTCAAGGAAACTAAAAAAATATGAGCAAAACTACCTACTCATGATTTAGAGTTGGTGGTGGTGTTGTTTGCTTTGAAGTTGTGGCACGCTATCTGTATGGTACTAAGTACATCCTCTATATCGATCACAAGAGTTTGAATTATGTATTTGATCAAAAAGAGTTGAACATAAGGCAACTAAGATTATAACTGCTTAAGAATTACAATTGTCATTGCTTTATCACCCAATTAAGGAAAATATGGTAGCAGATGCTTTGAGCTGTAAGGAGCATAACGGTAGCATTTGAGCCACCCTTTCAAGAATTGAGCTAGTTTCAAGCCAAATCGAAAGAATCAAGGCGTCACAAGTAGATGCGTTGCTGGAAGAGAACCTCAAAAGTGAGGTAATGGTATGTTGGTCCCCTTAAAGATTCCACACGAGGGTATAAGTATCAATACATTTTGTAGAAGGGGGGGGGGGTAATATAAACAAAACTTTTTAAGTTTTAAATAAGTTTATTATGAATCAAAAAATTTACATATTGTAAGCGTAAAAAGAACAAATATAAATACCTATTCTATCACAATCTAAGAAACACTAAGATGTCGATGCACAAGATAAGGATAAGAAATAGTCAGAGGTTTGAAAAAGAAAGATAAGTATGCATAAAGATTAAGAAGAGGTTTTTCATTTATTTATACCCAATGCAGTTAATACAAGTAAAAGGTACATGCCATGTGTCAAGCATCCATTGGAGGCTTGTCCTTTATTCATAAAACAAACATTTTTTCAGTCGAATATGAACAGTAAGCATATCAGAGGTGGTGAACACGTTGGAGGCAATAAAGTGACTTCGTACGTACTATCTAACATGGGTGTGGGGAGGTTGACTTTTGTGCATCGAGGATAAGACAAACTTTTGATCTTGTTAAGTACACTTCATTTTAATCGCTGATACTTAAGGGCTCAAGGAGGATCCCTTCAGGTATCACTGAAGCATACATAGGATCTCACACTTTATGTGGAGGATCTTTGCTATCACTGAAATGCTTCAGATCACGAGTTGATTGTCTCTATCTTCAACTCAGTCTTCGACATTCGTTGAAGGTTCCTTTGTTTGAATGTTGTCTTCGGGTCTTTTAGCTTAGATATTATCCTTGATGGTTTCAGTGATCACTGAGTGCAATCAGTGTTTGCATTTGCTGAACATGAACATAATTTAATACTAAAAATTTTACTAAGTATAGAGGAATCATAATTAAATCATTGAAGGAGCTTGGATCAACATGGTATAACACATTTACTGGTGAAAAACTCTTCTAGAGACGCATTTAGGTATCCAAGATCGGGGGAACCCGGAGTTTCTATTAGAAGATGCTCATAAGTCCAAGTACTTTATCCACCGTTTTACTAATAGTGGTCACTTTCTATCCATACAAAAAATATTGTCAGTGGACAAGTTGGTTAAGTTGTACAACAATGAAGTCATTTCAAGGAACGAGGTGCATCTATTTATTGTATCAGACAGAGATAGATGATTCACTTCGAACTTTTAGGACAACCTATGAAAAGAGTTATGCACGAAGGTGAAGCTAAGCACCACTTTTCATCCTCAAACCAATGGTCAAAGTGAGAGGATCATTCAAACTCTTGAAGATATGCTAAGATCATACGTCATTGATTTCGGCAAAAGATGGGATTCTCACCTACCATTAGTAGAGTTTTCCTACAATAGTAGCTAACATTCGAGTGTCGGGATGGCTCCGTTTGAGGCTTTGTATGGTCGAATGTTAGACTTCCGTTTGTTGGCTTGATGTAGGTGAAAAACAACTTGTCGGGCCCAAGATCGTGCAAGAGATAGCCGACAAGTTTAAAAGCGTTTGAAGGCGGATCAAGATCATAAGAAAACTTACGCTGACAAGAATAGTAGGACAATAGAATGCAATGTGGGCGACCATGTGATGTTGAAAGTGTCCCCTTGGAAGAGTATCATACGGTTTAGGAAGCATGGGACGCTCAATCCTTCTTTCCTTGGATTGTTCACAATCTTGAGTAGAGTGGGACTCCAAGCCTATAAATTGGAGTTGCCACCCGAGATGACGGAATGCACAACACTTTCCATATTTGATACTTCCATAAGTGTTTGGAGGAAGAAGAAAGTCTGATCCCCTTCTTGGAGATCCATGTGAATAAAAATAATTAGTGTGTTGAGGAGCCAAAAGCAATTTTGTAAAGGAAGTGCAACATGTCGCGTCATAAAGAGACTGTGATGGTCAAAGTTCAATGAAATCGTCACTAAGATTTTAACTTGACATAGGAGGGGTAAGAGGAAATGAGAAGGCGTTACCCCCACCTTTTTGTAACACCCAGATTTATTTTCAAGTTGTATATGCATTTTAGTCTTAAAATAGTTTGGAGAAAGTGTTTTAAGTATTGGTTCGATTGGGGATCACTTTTGGCAAAAAATAATTCAAAAAAATGAAATTCACATGGCTCGTGATCACGAGCATTTGTTGTGTGGGCGCAAGGACTTATCAAAAATTGGGCAGAAACTTGGATGGTGAGGAGTTGGGCTTGGGTGACTCAAGTTGCATGGTCTAAGGTCACGTACGACCTGTTTCTCCCTTAAATCTGATTGTTTTGCTTCATTTCTTCATTATTTCTCACCTACTCATTTCCCTCTCAATAAATTCCGGTCCAAGAGCATTTATGTCACCCAAAAATTGATTCATTCAAGTGCATTTAGGAGATTGATTCACAGGATTCTAGTGGAATTTGAAGGAATTGAAATGACCAACTTCATCGACCAAATTTCATTCAGGTGTTTAGTTTACCTATATAGTGGAATTGAATTCCACACATTCAACCATTTATGGATTTGGTAATTCCATCACAATTGAGAAGGAACCAATTCCATTCCATCCCATTTCTCAAAAGATAAAAGTATCCCCATCCTCCCTACTTGACCTGAACCAACGTGTGAGTCCAGTACAAGTGCAATCAAAGTAATAATCAAACACAAACGATAAAAAATTGATTGAAACACAATTGTTGGCTTGATTAATTCTTGAGAGAGAAAGCAATTACAATTAGGTTATTCAAACCTCTGATGCGGCTAAACTAAACTTTCTCTAACTATCAACCCTATAAAACATAACCTATATATACCATATAGGTATTTACAACTTGAGCCCTTGAACTTTTATTCAACTAACAAAGTTAACCCTAACAATCTCCCCCTTTGAATTGAAGTTCAAAAAATTCCACTACGGAACGTAACATCTTCATATATCAAATAAGTTTATCATCACTTCAACAAACACTTTGATCAAAAAAACTTTAACGATGATTAATCTTTGTAGCACATAATCCGAAGAATAACAATCTCCCTATTTCTCAAAATAAAATCATCAGATCAAAATCTTCAGCTTGAATTAATCTCTAAAATCTTCGAAAGACATTTGAAACTTGTAAGTTCTAACTAATCCCCCTCAACATTAGCATCGTGTCTTTGAATATCTTCGAATATCTTTTCTTGTTTCTTCTACTCTTTGTACAATGTCTTCTTTATGTATCTTTGATGTGTCTTTGGCATACTTTCTTCCCTTCACGATGATTAGGAGAATCCCTAAGCAGCATGAATCATCAAAGACGAAATCAATTAGCTGTATCAAACACACATGCTAGCTCCCCCTCAGAAAAACATCTCTTCTAGAAGAATTTGCTCCCCCTTAAAAAATGATCGATATCGAACAAGTATCTCCTCTTTGAACAATGGGTAATCAACTAACATACAGAAGCACGTTTAGCAACTTTTATCCCTACAATCAAAATAAATTCTATCGAGTGGCCTATGTTCGATGTTGGTAGCGGAGTAGCACTGATAGGACTTCCAGTCATCACTGAAGTAAAGTTATAGAACTAACTTCTCAGACTGTTCTGGCATAAACACAAAGATATGTATTTTCAATCACAAAGACTCTTGAATGTGTAGCAAGAATTAAGAAATGTATGTTATTTAAGGCTCAAAATGTGAAATATATTCCACAGACTCAATGTGCAGGATTGAAGTGCGAAGGCAGGACAATTTTCCTTCTTTTTCAATATTCATGTCTTTCAAATAAAGACTGGATAGATTATATGTTCTATGCCCATGAAAAATTGAAACATCTCTTTGTTAAAAAAGAAATGAGTAGCAGGTGGGGTTAAATCAACAGTTGGCAAGAGTTAATTGTCTTTGTCAATGATGGTCATCAAAGAATTATGAACCAATCAGTAAATGTGGTTGCCTAGCTTATAAGTGGTTGGTGCAGAGTTTTAATTTTCTTTTAACTCTGTTCTCACACTCTCTATCTTTTAATAAAGTTCTCATTTCTAACCAAACTCTCATTTTCATTTTACCACTCAGCACAATGAGATTACTCTACCGTATGAGTTATCTCCCCCACTCGATGATGTAATACGTCTCACCCCTCAATCATTCAGGGATTACTTTTTGGGTTGGGTAGGACTACCAGTGCTGGTAATCCATAGAAGTTCATGTAATCTCACACACTGTTCCCATGAAAATATTTCCTATCATGATTCAAAGATATAATTCTTTTAAGCTTAGAACCAAAATCAGAGATCAAATATCTGAAGTACGAGTCCTGAACTGATATGTTCAGACGTGAAAAAGTTTCCATCAGTTCTAAATTGATGTGTTTAAAAGTCCTGACCAACCATTTTCAACCATTACCGGCCTAAACCACCGTCGACTACTGCCGACCATCACCTAACTGAACCATTGCCAACCACCACCGATTTGAAAAATCGCCAACCACTGTCGACGACCGCCAACTTGAACTGACGCCAAACACCACCGGTCTAGACCAACGCCGACCACCACTGATCTAAACCAATGCCGATCACCACCGATCTAGACCACCGGCGACCACCATCGATCCGAACCAACGTCGACTACTATCGATCTTGACAACTTCTGACTACCACCATCTGAACCACCGCCGACCACCACCGATCTAAACCACCACCGACCATGGAAGTAGGGATATTTAGTGACGGTGGAGAAGTCATCTATGAAGATAACCATGGTAACCCCTGACTGTATATCCTTTAGTTGGCCAAACTTGTCATGTTAGTGATCTTCACTGGTCAACTTTTAGTTTACAACATATGAGCTTATATGCCTCATTGTAGTATTCTTGGATCATCTCTCTTACAACTTGCTTTAAAAGACCTTCCTAAGAAACGATAAGGTCTTTCTTTCTGAATCTCCAAGCTGAATGGGTATCATAAACTAAAGTGTGAGCTAGCTAAACACTTTCGTTATTCAACTTCTTCTTATTCTTCTTCTCTCTCTCTCTCTAGTTCCTTATCAGCTTCCAAGGCTTTCTTTTTTTCAGCATCAGAGAGGATACTAAACTCATTTCCAAAGGTATGAAGGGGAATTGTTACTATTATAAAGTCCAGCTTGGCCAATTAAAAGTGGTGAGCTTCCAGTTGATGTAGCCTTCCAGCTTCAACTTTTTCTGCCTCAACTAGTAGTTCCAAATTTTAGGAACGTAGTTTAAAGGATCTATGTGGAACTAAACTAGCATTCAACCTCTTCCTTTTCAGCCAACCTTTCCTCAAGAAAATAAGAAAGAAGAACATCTTCAAGGATGGAGGGTTTCAAAGTTAAGTGATATGGAGATGGTAGGCAGGGATGGTAAGGGAGTTGTATTTGATAATGGAAGGGGTTTAGATTGGATGATGGTTATGTCATACAAGAATGATAAGGGTGGGATATTAAATAATAGCTAAGTTTTAGAAGGAATGCCTGTGACGGACTGCAAGGATAGTAAGGTTTTAGTGGAGAGAATAGTTAGAGGTTCAAATAGAGGAATGCTTTTAGACTCCCGTTCGTCAAAATCACCTAGGGCCAAGGCTTTATATATTTATAATTAATAATTTTTTATACTAAATGCTTACCGAATAAGTGTTACTGATATCACTTACCTTATCGATTGAGCATGACAAAGGTCAAGAATCTTACCTTATAAAGGTGTAACAAAGATTGAGATTCCTACCCTGTTAGCGAGGGACAAAACTCCTACACTCTATGAGCTTGCCAGATTTAAGGCTCTTACCAACAATCCATTTTAATGTAACATGATAAAGTGGTTGTAGTTTCTTGTGCCCGTAAGCGCTTGCTACAGGGTCGTCCCTATAGGAGGGAGGGTCAGGCGCATGCTTATGGCCCACTAAGATATATGGGCCTAAATTTTTTAGTATAGAGTAATAGTTCAAAAAACACAATTTCTTAATATCTAATAGGACCCAAAATAAATTTAGTGTTATATTAAGGGCCCGTACATGTATTAATTAATTATATTTGAGAAAAAATATATAATAACTTAGTTGTCGTTCATTTTATTGTATTATTTATTGTTTCTCTAAGTTTTTTATCTAGTATCAACGTCTAAAACTAACTGCCTAGAAAACCTTGATACGTTGTCTATCATTCATCTCTCACTGACTCTTTGGTAAATAATAGATTTCATGTTATTAACATGAAAACTTCTATCTTGTTATCAACCATACGAGACAGTCCAACTTATATCTATTTTTAAGATTTCAAAACTACCTTTGTTTATTCATACATTACTGGCTTCTTATTACCTAATATTGAGTGCATGAATCTGAAGTACTCTTCTTTCTTTAAATCAATAATAAGATCTCAAGCTATAACCTATATAAGTTTTTTATTCCAATATTGATGGCTCCCTAAAAGTTTGTATTGACCCTAAAAATTTAAAATCGTGATGAAAAAGATTAACATGAGGTGAGATGTAAATGCAACTGATTTATATTGAGTGACATATAGGGTGTTACTCCATACAATCAACATTGTGACTTAAATGATGTCAATATATGTAGGGTTGGGTTCTGGTAATAAAGAGAGTTAATGTGGGAACGTAAAAATGGATCTCTACCCTTGAATGCACATAAGGATGAGATGCACCGAGATGCACCAGATCAATCCCCGTACTAAGCGAGGTTCATGGATGATTTTGAGATTAAAGGTGATCAAGGGTCCATATCTCTTCTTACTTTTCTTACCTTAACTCTCTTTGTTACACGATCCTTCGTATATATATAGTATATATATATATATATATACGGTACCAAAGTTACGAGAATACAAGGACAACCTCGGCCAATCATTTTGTACATGAAATTTTTCATGTACAAAATCATATGTATTGTAAGCATCAAAAAGGACACGAGCGACTTTTCCCGCGGGCAAGTCGCGGGAAAAGTTGCTGCAAATCATATATGATTTTGTACGTGAATCGTATGTGATTTTGTACATGAATCATATGTAATATTGTACATGAAAACTTTCATGTACAAAATGATTGGCTGAGGATTGTCCTTGCATTCTCGTAAATTGTTACCGTCCTCGCATGAACCTCCCTCTTTCTCTCTCTCTCTCTCTCTCTCTCTCTATATATATATATATATGTGTGTGTGTTTGGGATCATGTGAGAAGCAGAGTTAAGATGAGAAGCGTAAGAAGAGATCTGAACCCTTAATCAATTTTAATCTCATACCCATCCATGAATTGCGCTTTAGAAGGGAGTTGATCTAGTGCATCTTGGTGCCCCTCATCTCGATGCATCTCATCCTAATATGCATCCAAGGGTGAAAATCCCTTCTTACGCTTCTCATGTTAACTCTCTTTCTCACCAGAACCCAACCATATATATATATATATAGGCTATACAAACTAGTTGAATGGTACAAACTATACAAACTGGTTCAAATCAATATAAAAATAACTTTTTTTGATGATTTTTTTTTCATCAAATGTTATAATTTAAGATATTATTGCACATATGTTTGTTTCACCTTGTGAAAAAATTACAAGTGAAACTTTTACATTATGAAACAAATACATGTGAAACTTTAATTTTCATAAACAAATATATGAGAAACTTTCAACTTATGAAAACAAATACATGTAAAACTTTTATATTATGAAACAAACATATGTGTAGTAATATCTTAAATTATAACATTTGATGGAAAAAAATCATGAAAATTTTATTTATGTGTTGATTTGAACCAGTTTATATAGTTTGTACCCTTCAACTGGTTTGTATTTGAACTTCTATATATATATATATATATATATATATATATATTCTTACAGGTATAGGATGTTTATTTTGATGATGGGACGAATTGATAATCCTATGTTGAAAAATAATGCTTATTATAGATTTAATTGATGATTATTCTTTGTTTTCAGGAATACTTGGAAATATGATTTTATATGAATTATTAGCATTTCTTGAATTCAATATCATATCTCATAATGTATAAAAAAAATATTAAAGACTTCTTTATACATATAAAACTTCAAGAATAAACATGTTTATGATGTAAGTGTTTGGTAAACAATCCTCGTCATGTTGTAAGTAGTCAAATTGATAACGTTCTTCTAAAAATCCTACCTTTTTTAATAAGTGGTTATCCATCCATCTACATGCTAAGTCGCTTTTACGACTAAAATACTAATCCATCTCTTTCAAGAACCATGTTTATTCAACGTGTATATATATATATATGGCGGACTTGATATGATAGTTCTTTTTTCTACAATATCGTGTACCAATCAAGTTTGCATACTTGGTATGATATTACTAATCGGTTGTAATTGATAATGATTAAGTTGGTACCAATTTAATTTAACTGGTACGATGGGTATACAATATAATTAGTTTAATTATTTTGGTACAAAAGTGTCACCCACATATCAAATATAAACTTAAGACTTTATACTTTATACTAAATGGGACCATCTATCAAACGTTCATCGAGTAAAAACTACTAGCAAAATCACCATCATCACTTACCTAATTCGGTAATATTCTCGATCGGCCTCAAATTGAATTATTGGTAAGCGTTTTTACCCGGTTAATGCTTACCGGGTAAAAGTCTTCTCTCTCATTTAGTGGGTAAGATTATCGATCCTTGCTCTGCTTCTTATTGGGTTAAATTCTAGGTCTTTGCAATGTTCATTCCGAAGGTATAGCAAGTAACACGATAAACATTTACCCGATAAACATTTGGTAAACGACCATTTAAATTAGCTAATAGAAAATAATTACATAATACAAGAGATTATGAATCTTCCCGCTCTATATGTTATCCTTTGTTATTCAATTGATAACGAGAGGTTAGATAAAATTGAAAACCTTATGAAATGGCAACCCTAACCCTAATATGAATATTTTTATAAGGTGTTTGATGGGTAAATTAAGAGAGATAAATGGATGTCTTGTTTTACCCTACCATAAAACCAACATTAAATTGAGTTTGTAGGATATTTAAAATATCTAAGAGGTCGTTTACCAAACGTTTACTCAAGTAAGCATTTATCAAGTCATATTACCTTACCGGATGAATATGGTAAGGACCAAGAATAGAGCGGTAAGAGAAAAGGCAATATGGCTTGGTAGACTAAATCATACCCTGTAATTAATGATAGTGTTGAATTTTATCGGTAAATACTTAATCGGGTAAGTTTTGGTAAACGACCCATAAGTGTTTAATAGAATACTTAATGGCAATCGTATCCCTAATATGAACATTTATAAGTTGTTTGATGGGGGTAAATTAAGATTTAGGTTTATAGGATTAAACATTCTATTTAAAAGTGTTACAATAGATTTATAGGATGTTTTTGGTCTTTTCATCAAATAAGTAGGATGTTCCTAAAATAAAGTGTTGTATTAGCTATATATTTTTATAAGAACGTTTTTAGAAATATGTTCTATAAACTCATCTTTTTATAAGACACTTTCAAATTGTGTCTATATAATTTTTATAGGAAACTTTATTCTAAAAGCGTTCTAAAAAGTCTTGTTAAGACGTCCAAAAACAGTCTATTAACCTATTGTAACGCTTTTAGATAAAAACATTTTTTGTTTGGCCATATAAACGTAAGTCCTATACCCTATTAAAGTTCTTAGTTATTTTAGACGTCCTAGGGTTGGTTCTAGTGAGAAGGGAAGTTTTAATGAGAAGCGTAAGAAGATATTTTCACCCTTGGGTCAATTCTAATTGATTGTCAGCACTAATGATGTGCACCAAGACACACCGAATCAATTCTCCTCTAACGTGCAATTCATGGATGGGATTAAAATAATCAAGGTTTCAGATATCTTCTTACACTTCTCATCTTCACCTAGTGAAAAAATTATCACATATGCATATATAGGCAACGGATCGTGTGAGGAAGAGAGTTAAGATGAGTAGCATAAGAAGAAATCTCCATCATTAGATGCACATTAGAATGAGATGCACCAATATGGCGTGCACCGGACCAACTCCTTTCTAAAGTGCAATTCATGGATGTGTATGAGATTAAATGTAATCAAGAGTTCAGATCTATTCTTACACTTCTCACATTAACTCTTTTTCTCATACGATCCTAAGTATATATATATATAGGGGAGGAATCATATGAGAACACTACCAATTTAAAGGAACAAAGAAACTCATTTGGGACCACATATGATGTGGGTCCCACATAATATTAAATCATTTCTGATTTAATATTAAAACATATTAAATCATAAATGATTTAATATTATGTGGGACCCACATCATATGTGATCCATGTGTCCTTTCATTTAAAAATGCAAAGTTCTCATTTGAACGCATTCCTCTAAAAATGCAAAGTTACATATAGAGGAAGGTTCGAATGAAACTTTGCGTTTTAAAGGAACAAAGGGACACTTGTGAATCATATGATGTGGGTCACATAATATTAAATCATTTATGATTTAATATGTTTTAATATTAAATCATAAATGATTATTATTATGTGGGACCCACATCATATATGGTCCCAAATAAGTTCCTTTGTTCCTTTAAATTGGTACTGTTCTCATATGTGGGACCCACATCATATGTGATCCCAAATGAGTTTCTTTGTTTCTTTAAATTGGTAGTGTTCTCATATGATCCCTCCCCTAATATATATATATATATATATATATAACTTAATAGGCGAAGGATCGTCTGAAAAGCGTAATAAAAGATCTAAGAGTAAATTACAGATTTGGTCCCTGTGGTTCACACTTTCCACCCACAGTGGTCCCAAAATCAAAATAAATACGGATTAGGTACCTCTGGAACAATGCAGATATGTATACATAAAAGACAAAAATGGGATAAGGACAAAATCAATAATAAAACAACTAAAATACCCTTAGACTTAACTGGGTTAATGAAATCTTTTTTATTTTGTTAGAGGGAGGAACTCAATATGTATGAAAATGCATTCCAGAGGTACTAAATCCGTACTTATTTTGATTTTAGGACCACTAGTGGGTGGAAAATATGAACCACATAAACCAAATCCTTAATTTAGTCAAGATTTAAACTCTTGATCACTTATAATCTCATCCCCGTCCATTAATTACATTTTAAAAGAAAATTAATGTGATGTATCTCGATGTATCTCATTAATATTGATATGCAATTAGGATTGATTCAACGTTGAAGATGTTTTCTAATGCTGGTCATATATAACTTTCCTTCTAAGCCTAACTTATAAATAATATTTTTGTTGGTCAATTTTAAGATAACATTTCATACGGGTGTAATTATATATTCATGTAGGCCCAGGTGTTGTTTCTACGAAATTGCCTTCCCATTTTCTAGTTTGAATAACATACAACAATTTTTCTATTTGGAAAGGACGGAATATATATATATATATATACACACACAGTAACACACTGTTTCATCAAGAAGTTCAGCAGTACTAGGTAGCTATAATGGATCAATACAAAGGTTCAGACGAAGACAAGTACAGATGTTTCCTGGGTGGAGAAGGTGAGAAGAACACCACATGGAGGATGGGTGCACCTCCAAACTTTGATCTCGTCAACAAACTCTTCGAACAAGGCAGAACCAAGGTTTTCATTAATTTCTACCATTTTTTTCTTGTTAATTAATTAATTTGATCAGCAACTAACTACTGCATGCTTTGATTAATTAATTAATTTGTATCACTGGAACTTAACATCCATTGATTCGATCTGATTCACCAAGACATGATCATTATCTTCTTTCTGTAACCGATCACTTCAGAAAATTTTGAAAGCAAATAATTCATCCAAACCAAAGCAGTTTCGTGTTATTCGGTTTGCATATTTAACGGTTTGGTTAACAGAAGAAAAAGGTAAGTCTCAGTTTTGAGTTTATTTTTTTTACCATATTGGTTAAATGAATAACATCATACTATTATTAAATTTACATATATAATTTTCTTTTAGATGAATTAGTTTGAGCATACATAAAATTAATATTACTGATTTTTTATTTTTAAACTAAAAGAACAAAAAAATTAAGATATATTTAACAAAACCATCTACAACATTGTAGCATAATTACAAGAATTACCGGTAATAAAACAATCAATTCCTGTGCGGAAAGATCGAGAACAACTGTCAAGCGAGGAGTGGGGATTTCGTTAAAACAGATTGGGCCACAGGAGGAACCATTGTAAATAACCGGCAAACTAAGAACACAAGAGTAAACTTTTTTTTACATATATCACTTAAAAAGTTGAGGTTGAGTTGGGGCCTTACCCCCACACCCCTTCATTTAATTTCGGCTCTCCACCAAAAAAGGTGTGGTCTTAGAACGATCAGATGTACACAAATCTAAAGATGGGAAACGACTGTTTCCATCATATATAGCAGTTATGTGAATTCATTTAGGGTTACATTTAGGGTTGTTTCACAGTTGCTGAATGGTTTGGTTTAGGTTGATTAAGTGGTCAGAATGATTAGGAAACTCTTATGATATAGTGCAAAATAAATATGGTTGTTTGGTAATTGTTCATAATGAAATTAGGGCTGCTTAGAAAGACCCAAGATACAAAACTATTCAGACTGTTTTGGAACCATTAAGAGGCTAACTTTTTTTTATCAGATTCACTTCTTACCGATTCAAAATCTGCCTCTTAATGCAACTATTAAGAGGTAAACAATGGTTTCTCTTCAAAACTGATGTTGTGTGGTTTGGTTGGTAATTTAGATATGGCCTACGGGTTCATTGGAAGAACAAGTTCAGAATCTTGTAAAAACATGGGAAATGGAGCTATTCCACAAATTGAATCCTCAAGATTTCAAGTGTATTGATGCTACGAAGATTACATTTGGTGTTAATGGTAAACTCGTTACAAACTTGATTAATCTTTGTGGTTTCAAATTTTACTAAGAGGGCGTTTGATTTGATGCAATGGTTTTGAGAAATTTAGGTAATGTTCGGTTTGCGGGATCAAATTGGATTTTGAATTGAATTTCGAAATTTGGAATTTTGAAATCCCATGGGGTTGATTGGGATTTTGTATAATTTGTATGTAATAATAATTTTAAAATATGTTAAAAACATTATTTGTTATAATCAATTAATAAAAAGATAATTTAATTATTTTTATAATTTTTTATAAATAAAGGAATTCAATTTATTCCAAATCCTACAAACCAAACACATCAATGATTTCAAATTCTTCAATTCCAAATCCTTCCACGTAATTCAAATCACGCAAAACCATTCCAACAAATCAAACATCTCCTTAGATTTCGTGCATGGAAGGATTTGAAATCAAAGGAATTTTGATTTGAGATGATGTGAAATCCTTGATGTTTAATTTGTATGATTTAAAAATGAATTGAATTCTATTTTTTATGAAAATTTTATTTATAGAAACAAATTAAAAATAATTAATGACTTTTTATTGATTGATTATTACAAAATAAATATTTTTAATATATTTTAAAATATTATTACATATAAATCCTACGAAACCTTATTAAATAACACACTACAAAATAAATGACTTTCACCCAGGGAAATTTCTCTGGGTGATTACCACGGATCATCCAGTAAATATTAATGATTTCGATGAAATCCGATGTTTTCAAGAAAATACCAACGGATTACCCAGGAATTTCCTGGGTAATCTGTCACTGATTTAATTTACCCACCAACAATTTAGCAACAAACTTTTGTGACGGTTTTGTGACGAATTATCTTTTAGCGACGGATTTCCTAAAGAAATGTCCCTAGGTGAAACCCTTCCATTTTAGTAGTGACAACCATCCCATTAAAATTCAAAATTTTATGTTTATGGGATTTCAATTAAATTATGGGATTTTCAAATTTAATAAACCATTCAAAACAAAATGAAATTGGTATGAAACTAAACTCTAGCCCATTTCGTTTGCAGGATTGGAACGGAATTGAGGGATTTGGATTTGAAATTCATTCCAGTCTTGTGTTTGGTTTGTAGGATTGTCAGGATTTGAAATCCAATGACTCCTTTAAAATTCCATGAATGATGAATTTGGAAATCCTTTGGAAAGAGTTGGTATTTGAAATCGTAATCCAAGTGGATTTCAAATTGCTTCTAATCTGAATCCCACCATGCATATCTGATTCATCGTTTTCATTTTCTGATCTTTTTTTATTTTATTTTATTTTATTATATAACTTCATATCTATCTTTATTTAGTTTTTTATATATCAATTATTTTTTATTTTTTTTAAAAATAAAAATAAGATGTTTAGATTAACTTAACATGTTTTAATTCACATACCCTACCCTAATTAAGCCAACTTGTTTATGTTGTTAGTTCTAAGAGAGCGTTTACTAAATGCTTATCCAATAGGTGTTTATCGGGTCATTTACCTTATCGGATGAACATGATAATCATTTAGAATCTGACCCGACAACAGGTGTGTAAACGATTCGAACTTTTAATCAGTTACTCGAGCTCATTTATATCAAGCTCAAGCTTAATAATTCTCAAGTTCAATTAGATCTCGAACACAAAATAAAACTCGTTTAATTGAACGAGCCAAGCTATAAAACACTAATGTTCAACTTGACTCATTCGAGAACTCGATTCGATTTTTCGAGCCTAGCCATTCGAGCATACACTTTTTCGAGTCAAACATACTCATATATTTATTAATCATATAATAAAAATAAAAAATTACCGAGCTCAAGCCGATAAACGAGTTAATCGATCGCGAGTTTGAACAATAAACGAGCATCGAGCTCGAATAGCTCGATAAATCAAAAAATATTTGAGTTCGAGCTCGATCCTAATATTGAAAAAAATTAATCAAGCTCAAGTTTGAGCCCAATGTTAATTTTTCTATCCCGGCTTGATTAATCTTGACTCCACGACTCAAGTCGACTCGTTCTTATCAGGTTGATAAGGATTATGACGAGTACCGAAAGGCTTACCTGGTAAGTAGGAGTAGTGATTTTTATCTGATAAGAGTTTATCAGATAAATTTTTGCATATGATGCAGTTTTGATGGACTTTATCTTACCAATAAAAACAAATTCTTTATAAAACAAACAAAGAATTATAAAATAAAAAAAAAATCACATTCCAAATCCTACAAAGCAAACATGATTTACAAAGGAGTGAAATTTAAATCCATTCCAAATCCCTCCATGAAATCCGAATCTCTCAAAAACAATCATGCAAACCAAACGTACCCTAATTTTTTTCGAATCTAATTAAATCTTACAAACCAAACTAGACCTAAACAAATAGCATGTGATAAAAAATACACCAATAAAAGAGAGCAATCTGGATTGTGTGCGAGAAATTCAGCGAATGAATTGTGTTCGCTTATAAAATATGTGATTAGTTTTGCATGATCTCAATGTTTTGTACAATTATTTTTCTTGGTTTTGTTTAGTTTTGAGAAAAGAGAGGAATTGGTTGGTTATCAATTATATGAAATATATATAATGTTATATTAGTAGGGTTTATATTTTTATTATATTCTAGAGTAATTATCAATTGAATATCAATTATTAGTTTTATGATCTACAAATGTGAGTTTTAAAATGTTGTACATATGTAATAATAGGTTTTAAGCTTGACTTTTAAAAACAAAATAATAACATGAATAAATCTTTTATAAAATAGTGAACATATTAGTATAAAAATACTCGCATCTTATATACTTGTGATAAAAAATTTGGTTGTCCGGTTAAAACTTTGAAAAAGAACACATATTTGTTTTTTAATATATAATTTGTTTGATTAAAAACTTGATTATAATGAACATAATACATATTTTATAAAATGCGGTAACTATATGGAGTTTATCAGTTAATTTTATTTATTTTTAAGCAAAAGTTTTAGTAATAGCTTGTGATATTGAATTTTAAGATATTTATATTATTAAACAGTATATGTTACTTAAAAGTTGTTAATAGTTTTTGCTACAAACTTGTAATTCCAGGCATGAAACCTTTGACACGAGAAGAAGTGGCTAAGATCGGTGGAGGGTACAATATGTTTCTTCAAACTTCGTTGCCTGAAAAGCTACGACTATACAATCCTGATGATGAAACTGTGGATTCGGCTCACAAGATCTTCACAACCACATTTCCTCGTGGTTTTGTAGTGGAGGTTCTCCAGGTGTACTCGGGTCCACCGGTGATCGCGTATAAGTTCAGGCATTGGGGTTACATGGAAGGTCCATATAAAGGTTATCCGCCAACCGGAGAAATGGTAGAAATGTTTGGTGTCTCTACAATAGAGGTGAAGAATCGTTATCTAGTTAAAATATATCGGAAACAAAAAGGGTCATTTATTTTGAAATACACTGTTTAAAATTTTTGAAATATATTGTTTTGGCAGTTGGATGAACAGTTTAAGATAGTGAAGGTGGAGTTCTTCTATGACAAAGGAGAGTTGCTCGCAGGTTTGATTAAGGGTGCAAGTTCAACGATTGCAAGAGATTCAAACAGTCATATTTCTTCAAGTTGCCCTTTTTCTTAAAGGAAGCACCAAGGGAAAACTTAACATGATTTTATAGGGTTGGAATAAAAAAATTAAAGTCATGTTTTTTTCTTGTTTTCTATTTTGTTTTTGGATGTTGGAAATATATCTTCCCGATATAAACTCAAATCGCATGCAATAATTTTTTTTAATGGAGTTAATTATTTAAAACCTTTCTGCATGATGATCCACTGACTCAAAATGCAACTTAGGCAACAAACAAAAAAATGTTGTCTAAGAGGGGTTTATGTGTTCGTGCAGGCTAAGCAACGTTGCTTTTCAATGTTGTATTAGAACCTAGGCAACATAGAGAAACATCATGCATTGCCTAAGCTGACTATTTAGACAACGCGTAAAAGATTACGCTGCACATGGAAAAAAACATATGTTGCATCAAACAGACTCTAAGGCAACATTTGATTTATGCATGTGTTACCAAAGGTATCGTCTTAGACGAATTATCTATTTGACTATGTTGTGTTATACACATTTAAGACAACTTAATCGATTTAGATATGTTACCTTTGAACTGTAATTAAAATAATATAATAGTTCTCTAGATAAAAAAAAACTTATTTTGTTTATATGTTTCCTAAGAAGTTTTATAAAAAAAACATTACTATTCATTTTGTGCATGTATTTGGATTGATATAATACTTGTTAAACTAGTACAAAAATGGTTTTAAGTGATGGTTAAAAACCGTCATTGTAGGTATACGGTAACGGTTTTGTGAACATAAAAATCGTCACCATAGCTACCGTCAAATACACCTTTGGTTACATTTAAAAAACATTACCAAATCACATCAAAAAATGTTACCATAGCCTATTATACATTGACATTTATTTTTAAAACCGTCACCATAGCATGACATTCGGTGACGTGAATTTATTAAAATCGTCATCGTAGCATGACATATGTTGACATTTATATTCAAAAATTGTCACCGTAACATGACATATGGTGACTTTCATTTTTCAAAATCGTGACCATAGCAAGACATACAGTGTCGTTTATTTGAAAAAATCGTCACAGTAGCATGACATATAGTGACATTCATTATTCACAATAGTCACCATAGAATGACGTACGGTGACATTTATTTCTCGAAATAGTCACTGTAACATCACATAATTTACGTTTCTATTCAAAAGTCGTCATTGTACCATGACGTACGGTGACGTTTATTTTTTTAAATGGTCACCATAGAATGGTCTATATTGACATTTACATTCAAAAATCATCATTGTAGGAAGATATAAAGTGACATTTATTTCTCAAAATAATCACTGTAACGCGACATACAGTGATATTTATTATTTTGATTTGTCACAATAGCATAAATGTTGGTCCCTAACAAGTTAATGGCAATAAGGTAAAGATTTTGTATAAGGGGGGTTGAATACAAAATACACAGAGTTTTTCACTTTTTAAGTTCTTTAATATAAAATATTAAGAATTACACTTAGAAAACAGATTGTTGCGGATAGAACAGATTAAATCTATTCTGACAATCTAAAACACTTAGTAATCACTTAGTAAACAGGAATATAACTAAACACAAAGAAAACTATTTTAAACTGTTTCTCACTGTTGAATCAACTAAAGCACTTAGAAGATATCTTGTTGAAGACGTATATTGCATGGAAGCTCCTCTTATCCTTTTGTAGTGCTCATGCATTAAATGTATGTGGACACTTGTCACAATATTACTTGCTTGCTGTATATATTCATTGGACAAAGATGGTGACGTTTCTTAGACTATTAGAAAAAGGTAGGTGCCATTCCTCATAGTACATAAAGGACATGTCACCGTTCATCTTTTCTCCATGTCTTTAGTTGTCACATCAAGCCTTTTTGCAATAAGACAAAACAACCCTTTTATGAAGTTTAAGGAGAATGCTTGATTTAAAAGCTTGATGCACACGTTCTTATATTTATTGTGACAAAGGTGTATCTTCATAAATACCAGACTTCTTCAAAGAACCTAAATACAAGATATATAGTTTAACAAAGAAGTTAAGGGGTCATAACCAAATCATCGGTGACCCAACAATCTCCCTATTTGATGATGAGACCAATATCTTGATTAGAAAGAGTAAAAGGAACTCATAAGTACTTTTTGACCCTTTCTGATTCTTTTGGGTTCTTTTCACATAGATACATTTTTTTCATATCTTATGTACCCGATATTTACAGTGTAAGGTATTTACATTATAAAAACATAAAAGTAAATATGTGTAGAGAAAAGAAAAAGAAATTACAAACATATAGACATATCAAATAACTTAAAATGAACTTTCATTAATCATCACAAAGGAAAGTACATGATTAAGGAAGTTCAAGGTACAAAAACAAAAACTATTCGGCTGAAAAAGGATCTCTTTCTGAAGGAGGAAGCCGACTGTTGAGCTTGTTTCTGATTGGAGTGTAGATCAGTTTGCCATCATTCGTATTTGGTACCACGCCGATTATTGCTTGAAGAAAAGAAGTATCGGCTCTTGGGACATCACTTATCCTAAAGAACTGAATAGTTCCATAGGAGTCTTCAAAGAATATTCCTAAGTCAGGAGTCGAGATGATGGTTCCTTTTGGTTGAGTAATTGGGACAGGAATTGAGAGATCAAATGCCATTAATTTTTATTCAACAACACCTTCGCTTTCTTCAACTCCCTCATCACCTCCTAATCCTCCACATCCTCCCCGACCACGACCTCCCATCACAAGACATCAAAATAACATCCGTAAGCCTATTGATAAAATGAATCTTCATGTCTCTTTCCAACCCACTTCAACTGAGCCTACCACTATAAGACAAGCATCGAAAATTCAAGTATGGCGTGAAGCAATGCAAGATGAGTACAATTCTTTACTCAAAAATCACACTTGAGATCTTGTTCCATCTTCTCCATCTCAAAACCTTATTGGATGTAAATGGGTTTTTCATACCAAATATAAACCTGATGGCTCTATAAGCGTCATAAAGCTTGTCTAGTTGCTAAAGGGTTCCACCAAAGGAACGGTCTTGACTACACCGGAACTTTTAGACCCATGGTTAAGAGGCCACAATCCGAATGATTCTCTCGATAGCTATCACAAATGGTTGGTATCTTCGTCAAGTTGACATAAATAACGCCTTCCTCCAAGGCTATCTAATGGAGGATGTATTTATGGTTCAACCACCCAGTTTCATTAGTCAAACTCATCCTAATCATGTATGCAAACTCCGTCAAGCTCTTTATGGTCTAAAACAAGTTCCACGGGTTTGGTACAATGAACTCAAATCCTATCTACTCGGTTGTGGTTTCAAAAATTTCATTTCTAACGCCTCACTCTTTACCTTACGCCATAAAAATGATCACATATTTCTTCTTGTTTATGTTGATGATATCATCATCATCGGATCAAATCTCACTTTTCTAAACTCCTTTATTTCTCAACTATCCAATCATTTCTCACTTAAAGATCTTGGTACTCTTTTTATTTTCTTGGTGTGGAAGTCTTACCTAACCCTCATGGCATTTTTCTTAGCCAACATAAATACATAGAAGACCTCCTCACACATACTCTCATGGCAGTAGCCAAACTTGTTCCTATTCCCATGGCTTCTCATCCTACCCTAACACTAGATAATGGAACCCCCTTGGCCAACCCAACTAAATACAGGGCAATTGTGGGAAGTCTACAATACTTATCTCTAACTAGACTAGATATTTCTTTTGTTGTGAACAGGTTATCTCAATACATGCACATGCCGACTGAAGAACTTTGGGCGGCTCTCAAAGGACTCTTACACTACCTAGTGGGAACATCTACACAAGGTCTACTGCTACATCATGATTCACCCACTACTCTACGTGCCTTCAAGGATGCTTCATGGGCCGGTGATAAAGATGGCTACGTTTCAACAACCGGATATATTGTTTATTTAGGTCGAAATCCTATTTCTTAGAGTTCACGTAAGCAACACACATTGCTCATCAACGGAAGCCGAATACCGAGCTGTTGTTGCAACTATAGAGAGGTATTATGGGTCCAAAACCTACTAAACGAGTTAGGCCATCTACCCATCACATCACTAGTAATATATTGTTATAATATGGAAGCTACATATGTTGCCGCCAATCCTAAGTTTCACTCAAAAATTAAGCACCTAGCTCTTGACAATCACTTTGTTCGTGAGAATGTCCAAAGTTGAAAGCTTTGTGTTTCATATATTTCTGGCAAAGATCAACTAGCTGATGCTCTTACTAAGCCACTTTCAAGAACACACGGTTCAAATAACTCATGTCCAAGATTGGTCTCACTGTTCGATCGTCCATCTTGCGGGGGAATTAGCGGGGGAATGATAGAGATAGTCGAATTTAACACCAAAACGGCATCATTTTGGTAGGTACGTAAGTTTTACGATAATGGCTGATGAAGGTAGTGACATTTCTACAAAATCAGTAGAGATATGGTTAAGAGGAAAAATGTCAAGTGTAGTTTGGTCATTTGGGGCAATTTCCCTTTAATGTTATTATGTTTTATTTATTGTATAAAAGTTAGGTTATAGTTGTTAAATATAGCCTTTATAAAACAGTGAGGCGTTCTAATGTTGTCAACCATGGTTTATCTATGCCAAACTAGCTTCTCTACCAAGTTACAAATTTTCAACTGAGACTTGAGCAATGTTGATTACGGATTTTGGAAATTGGTTTCTCTTTTGATTTTGAACAATTATGGATTTTGATCTCTTTGTTGTATGAATTTTGATCTCAAAGTTTTAACAAATAGAGATGAAGACTAATGGTTTGAAAAAGATGATCTCTTTGTTGTATGAATTTTGATCTCAAAGTTTTAACAAATAGAGATGAAGACTAATGGTTTGAAAAAGAAGGGTTGAATAAATAAATAAGTCAAAGGAAAACCAAAACATAGCGGTTAGATTCAATATATTTTACTTGAAAGTAATATTTGAAGAGATAGAAAGTGATTTTTTTTATGCAATTAAGCAATTCCTTTTTTTAGGTTCTTTTTAATAGAAAAGATGGAATAATACGTGTTTTCAAAACGAGATAAGATACCAAAATCTTTTTAAAAAAACAAATTGTTTGGTTTATGGTTATATTTAGGTTGTGTATTTTGTATTGTTTTACACGTTAAATGATTATTTTATTAAAGTATTTTTAGTCTTAAAAAAGATTAAATTTTCAAAGAAGGGAATTTTGGTCATTTGCTAGTATTTCATTCCAAATTCAAAGCTACATTCTATGATCCAAACAGACAGATTTAATTCCTTAACAAATTCCATTCCAGTGTCTGTCAACCAAAAAGGTGGTCAAACCTGACAACCTTTTATTCCAATTTTTTCAAAGTCAAATTCCTTTGTAAAATTTCATTTCATCCAAAAACATTATGTGAACCAAACACGACCTTAGAATAGACCGAATTCACCAAACAAAACCCCTCATTTTTTTGATCAAAATGAGTCATTTAATCAGAAAACTTACTTCATCTCATTCAATGAAGGACATAAATTCTCTAACAAATTCTCCAAAATGGAGAAAATTGAGATTTTAAGATTGTAGGCATTTTTTTTCTCCAACAGATTCTCCAAAATGAAGAAAGTAGAAGAGGGAGTGTAAAAATCTCAAAATTTGGAGAACATCCCAAAACATGATTACAGTGAGAGACATTTTTTAGTATATTTCCACCAATAGAGAACTTTAAAAACAAACAATTAAAGAGAGAAATAATATTTTATTAAATGAACAAAATTAATCTTCAAAATGGAGAATATGTTGGAATATATTTTTATTTTAGAAATTTTAAAATCCCTATTTTCTCTCTATTTTCTCTCTATTTTAGAGAAGCTATTGGAGATGCTCTAAAGTTCAATTCTCAATTTTAAAGAAATTTTGAAGAATCTATTAAAGATATGAATCTTGAAAGACCGCACAAATACAAATATATACACATACCAAACATCACCCCCACACAGTAATTCTAAGTTCATTGATACTAGATATATCTAGTATATACAACCCAATAATCTGCACTATGAATACATGTATCAACTATCAAGAGCAATGGTTAGTAGTACTACCTCTATTATCAGTTGCAACCATATAACCAGTGTTGGAACAATTTCTCTATTTGCTTGCAAGTATTTCAACGTACTTGTACAATGGTTGTCGATCAAGAATATTAAATCGTCCTGAAAATTATAGGAAAAAAATGTCAGTATAAAATAAATAAATAAAAAACATCCAAATCACATATAAAGTGCATTTGGGATTGAATGAGACTGGATAGGACTAACAGACATGTGGTAATTTGGTAATTTAGTAATTTAATAACATTGTCCCATCAACCTTATTTTTGTCCCACTCGATTCCTATTCGAACCTAATGTCGCACCAAACACATTTGATTGTTATTCCAATCTAATGTCGTACCAAACATGAGACTGTAAGTTTTTGTTGTTAGGAACCGCCTACTACAACATACACGTTGCGTATTCATCATGAATATGGATGGATTCACAATTAATAACATGTTCATGTCATATTCATGATGAATGTACGATTTATAATGAATATTCATCCTGAATAGGGACACGTGGCACGAAGTAGGCAGTTTCCAAGTTCCTAATCAATTTTGAGTTCCTAATGGAACTTTCCCCCCATCTCTGTCTCTCTGTGTCTATCCATGTATAGAGGGAAGATCAAAAGAGAATGGTAACTAAAATACGAGAATACGAAAACGACCAAATCACGAGCAAATCACATGTGATTGTACATTAACCAACAAAAGATAGTATGAGCAACTTTGGCCACGACTTCAGGTTGCTGGGCAAAAGTCGCATGAATCACGTCATTTTGTACATGATGTTAGTTTAAAATCACATGTGATTTAACCGTTTTCTTATTATCTTATTTAGGTATTGTTCTCATTTGAACCTGGCACACTCTCTCTCTCTCTCTCTCTCTCTCTTTATATATATATATATATATATATAGGGGCAGGTTCATTGAGAACCATACCTATTTAAAGAAACAAAGGAACAAACAAAATCATATATGATTTTGCACTAAAGGGTAGCGGGCGACTTTTGGGGCACTTAAGTGGCATGGAAAGTCGCCCGGACTTTAGTACAAAATCATATATGATTTTGTACTTGAACGACCGGTTCTCTTGTTTCTTTAAACCCAAAAAGTTTTCGTTTGAACCTCCTCTATATATATATATATATGAATAGGGAATCAGTTTTGATGTCTCACATGTTAACAATGATAATGAACTATCTGTTTGTAAATTAAGAAAACGGTGTCTTTGATATGTGACGTTGCCGCCTCCCGTTAGACAGATTGCTGTCACTGAGACTGCCTTTTTCTATGTCTTCATGAACTAAAGAAAACTCCTTGGTCCTTGGATTCAAAGGAATTAAATAGCTGTCATCCTTTGGGCCTCTTCTTCTTTCCTCGTGTCGTTTTACATTTTCCGAGATCTCCTGAAACGTTCTATTTATCTTTGCTATCCCCCTTTCAACTGGTTCTACAACGTGGGAAACTGTGAACTTCATATCATCAACGACCTGAAAGGAGCAAAAAAAATTATTAGAACCAAAAGCAGTAACTGAGGAAGACCATCTCCAATGAACCCTCTATTTTACTCTCTAAATCCTCTTCAATGAACTCTCTATTTTACTGTCTATGATAGATAAATGAATAGTAACTCTCTCCAAATATAGAGAGTTACTATTCACTACTCTATTTTTTTAAAATTTTTGATAATTACAAAATGGCCCTTCAATTATTTAGATTGTTGTCTAATACCAATTTTAATAAACTAGAATTATATATTTGACAAAGAAACTTATCTTCCTCTTAATAAATATAAGGTTATTGTGAAAATAAAAAAATATAAGAGTATAATTTATAAAGTTAATGAATATAAGGGTATTATTGAAAATCTATGTAATCAAAATAGAAGGAATATTCTCTTTTAGAGAGTAAAATAGAGAAATACATTGGAGATGAAAGAAACTCACGATTTCACCGCTTCCAATGACAACATCACGAACGCTTTGATGTAACTTGGGACGCTTTGGTCTCTCCTCATGGCAACCAAGGCGTAATCTAGGGGTTCTCTCAGAGTCTCGAACCTCTTCTGGATCATCTGGTGCTCCTAATGACGCATAGTCACTCATCACTGAAACGTCACGTACACACCGCTCTCCGCGTTTGTAAGGTACCGCTGGGTAAACATATAGGTGCACCACAGCAGCAACACCCATCTGTTTCACAAATCTCAGTACATAGTTATGTTAATCCCAAATTATGATCAATCTATAGAATCAATGAAGAACAAACTTGAGAGAAAAAGTCAAAATATGGAGAGCAAAAGTCAACTGCTCATATATCTATTTCAAAGTTATGAACTTGTTACAAGGTGAATGGGTGTTTATACACTTGCATGAAAGTCAAAATACAAGATTACAAAGCTTGAAACTAATATAGTTTTTATCCCTAACAAGTTAAACCAATCCAAACAAGCTCAATATGCCCATCCAGAAGTGGGATGGGGGTTTTGGATGTATGCAGACCTGATCTCTATCCCAAAAAGTAGAAGGAGAGATTTCAAATACAAACCAAGCAATTTGTACAAACCGAACAAACTCCATTCAACCAATCATTTTTTTAAATTTTTTTCACTTTTTCTTAATTTATGAGGGTTGATTAGTCCGTAATATGTGAAAAAATTTAATGGGTTGATTAATCAAGAATATATGAAATAAGATTCATCAAAATGAGAAATACATGAAACAATTCCATTTTCATATAGAAACAAAAATATATGAAATAATTCCATGAAGAAAAGAATTATATGAAACAATTTCATCATATTAAACACTTTCATGAAAAAAAATTATTCAAAAAAACAATGAAACCATGGAGTTTGTACGGTTTGTGCAAATTTCTTGGTTTCTGAAATCTCCCCAAGAGTAGAAAGCATGCAAAAAGATGTGTCTATTACTAGGAAAAAGACCGAGTAAATAACATGACATGTGATGAGTGTGTATATATATATATATATAACAGACCCACAGGCAAAAAGATGTGTCTATTCCAAAGCACATTCCATTCGTTCCGCTTGCACGTTGCACCAACCCAAATAGTTCTCTAAGTGAAAGCAAATAAGACATTTGGTCTATTGAAGCCTATACTTTTGACCCGTTGAATTTTTCAAATAAGTCCCTGAACTTATAGACATAAAGATTTATTTCTTGAACATGTAAAAACGACAATTTAGTCAACGAACTTGAAAAGACAATAACATCCAAGTCCTGGAAGGCTGGGAGATACAGAAAATTACCCTTTTTTGAGAATTTTGCAAAACAACGCTAGAATGTCTTTATGCTAAAAGTTCAGGAATTTGTGGATAACCCCCTCAACTTTCAAAAATATTGCAAAAACAAAATCGAATTTGCTATAGATAGAGAAAGGAGGGAATGCTACATATTAGATACCGAAGAAAAAGGCACAGGATAAGTATACTCGATCCTATCCTATTTTGAATGTTTGTTTGACAATTGACATTACTTTAGATGTCATATGCTTAGAACATGGCCACATAACAAGTAATTCTAGACTCTAGTAGAGTTCTACAAAGATAGGATGAAGTTGTCACGCTTTTGTTCTCATCTGCAAGAATGGATGAATTTTCAAAAAGGATGGCATCATTAGATATTCCATATAGGTAGAAATTAATGCCAGTAGTAGTAATGAAACAGGATCCTGCATGTAACTACAATGTGATAAGGATTTCCCACTCGGTAATGGACTTCAGTCAGAAACCCTAAGAAACTATTGGTTGTACCATCTACAAGAAAAAGCTTCATTCCATCCATATCTCAGTTCCATTCATATAATATCCTCTTGGTATCATTGATATCATTTCTATTCTATTCTATTCTATTCTATTCTGTATCTTTCAATTTCTTTTCTATATATGGAAGGTTTCAAAAGCATCATATACTCCCTCCGTCCCAATTAAAATGTCCACATTTCTATTTATATTTGTACCAAAATAAGTTTACACTTTCAATTATTTCAAAAGTAAATAACTAAATTCTCAAATTTACCCTTAATTAATGCAGAAATATTTAAGAGTTGTGAGAAGGGAGAAATTAAATAAGGGTAAATATGTCATTTGGTTTACTAAAAAGTGTAATTATTATGCATGTCTAAAATTGTGTGTCATTTCAATTGTGGGCACTTAAATTGGGACGGAGGGAGTAATAATCAAGAAATTACAATAGGTACATTAAAATATCCCTTCAACTGCAAACTAGTTTCCAACCGAAGATGTAGGTGGTTAAGCAATTATGACTATGGTTTGACATAATTACGGAGAAAAAAGGTTTAAAAATATAAAGTTGACAATCCAAAATAGCTTTATCACATGCATAAGCAGCAATGAGAAATAGCTATGTTTTGATGTGAGACAAAAGACAATGAGAAACAATCAAATGACTTCGAAAAACAAAACACACCTCAATGCAGATTATATAATCTTGTATGCGTGTTTTTAGCTCCTGGGCCAAAGATCCTTTAAAGGCTCCCATAGAAAAAAGAAATGCAACAGCAACACCTTGCCACCATGTCAAGAATACTATTGACTTAAAAGTCAAGAACTTGGCCAAAGGTTTGATTGGTGCTAGCTTATCCTTGGTTACTGAATAGAATTGCAAAAGGCAATACAAGGCCCAGCTCTGGCTGAAATTAAGAACAACCGCCAAGTATGGGTAGCTGTATACAAGTATAAACACCAATGTCATTACAAAAAAATAGCAGTGTCATACCCAAAACCAGTTGGGTTCTACTCAAACACCAAATATATATTTGTATCCTAATTGCTCTAAATTAGAAAAAATATTATCCAATAAAAAGATCCATAATGGCGGGCATTAGTGAATCCCAAATATTTATTAGACTAGATGGACGGCTAGGATTGGTTTGCAAAGTTTGTTTGAATTGTCGGGTTTGCAATTGAAACCTCCCCTATATATATAGGGGAGATTTCAAATACAAGCCAAGCAATTCGTACAAACCGTACAAACTCCATGGTTCCATTGTTTTTTTAATACTTTTTTTTTCATGAAAGTGTTTAATATGATGAAATTGTTTCATATAATTCTTTGCTTCATGAAATTATTTCACATATTTTTGTTTCTATATGAAATTGGAATTGTTTCATGTATTTCTCATTTTGATGAATCTTGTTTCATATATTCTTGATTAATCAACCCTCATGTGTTCTTGACGAATTTTTTTCACATATTATTGACTAATCAACCCTCATAATTAAGAAAAAGTGAATCGCCAATAACAAGATCAGTTGAAGATAAAAGTTTAAGCTAATATACAAGTATCTTACGCATATCTCCACTCGAACTTCCCTTCCCCATAAACACCAAGAAACTGAAAAAACATTGCTAATGGCGCACAGAGCAGCTTCAGTATCATCTGGAATCAGGAAAACTTTGATCAGATGAAGATAGGGATCAATTTCCAACACAATGAGGAAATGCATTATTAGAAATATAAAATATTAATATATATACAAAAGTCCATACATATTGCACAATGCCAATTTTTACAGCCTGATAGAAGTCATGACCAAGATACCACTCCTTAAGTACGCAACTCAGCGGGAAAGGGTGTTCCACAGTTCCGTAAGCATATGATTCTTCTATAAGGGGTATGCTGTAGGTGATAAGACTTTTACTTTCCATAAACTCAATAGTACTATCCTCTCCACCTTCAATCAACATAGTCTTAGTCAAAAGCAGGAAATAAAAGATACATGAAACATGAAAGATACAAATTTAAAGAATAAGGATCACTAATATTTGACAAAGGATTGCATAAATGCCTCTGGAATAAAGGGATGTAACACAGAGACCATAAAATCAAATGAGAGCCTTACAGATAAATAACAACATGAGAGGCCAAATGTGGAGTGCTCTTTTTCATATCTTAGACATAAACTCATTAAGGGTTCAGAATTGGTAATTTCAGAATAATAGTTGTTGTACATATTTATTATTTCTATTACCAAGTAAAAACAGAAAGGTTGAATCGTCAATCTAGTGGTTAGACGAATTTCTGTAACAAAGATTCTTGATTCAAGTGAACTTATATATTCTATATTAAATGTATCATATAAAATTTAACATGTTGGTACATAATAGATGGACTTCATTTTTTGGAAACAAAATCCTTAAAGACATACATTTCAAAAAGAAAATCATTTGCAACTCATTCATGAAAACACTTCATGTATGCAATACATTCATTCAGTGATGCAAAGGAAGGCATGGTTCATGCTTCACCTCACAATAAAATACAAATGACTGTTCATTAGGCATACTTACAACGTCATAAAGATTTATGTGCATACTTATAATGTCAGAGAGATTTATGAACATACAACTAGCTAATCAGTGTAAATTTTCTAATGTTCCCTTCTATAACCATAGCATCATCCCCAATAACATGCCTCTTATTATGGGCAGAGAAAAATAACGTTCTTGTGGAAAAATTTTGTTTCATATAGATGCATAAAGAATATTTTACATAAATACCATCCACGGTAATATAGGTTGATGTATACTGCCTAAGCAAATTAACTACCTACAGACATCTTCAACGAGTAGTCAACTAAGGGGCCGTTTACCAAAGGCTTACCGGGTAAGATTCATGGTCCTTGCCATGCCTCTAAAAGGGTAAGATTCTTGGTCGTGACCATGCTCACCTGGTAAGATAAGTGACCCGGTAAGCGCTTACCCGATAACCATGTGGTACATGGCCCCTAAGTATTGTATACAAAATAAATTATGAAGATTTTGATCCTTAACCAACCAAATTCCAAGATAAGAAGCTAATCATGTGCTTTACCACAAAGCTTGTAGACAGCTAGAACTAACATTGCTACCATGAATCAAAACATGTCTATCCCAGTGGTAAGGTAACATCTGGGGGTCAGTGGATGGTATCCCTGACTACCCAGGTTCGAACCCCACGGTGCGCATGTGGAGATATCCCGATCATGGGCCTGCCACTTAGTGGTACCCTTAATTGGGCTGGGCCGTGATCAACGGGGATTAGTCGGGTGGCGCCCTTAAGTGGGAGCCCGGATACCCCGAGAAAGTGTGTGTTAACTTGCCATGATGGATGAGTTGGAGGTATGTACCACATTACCATCTTTTCGATATTAAATCAATTATCCATCACCAAACAAGTTTAACTAGAAAGTAGAACAACAATTATTAGACAACTTCATAAAAGTGTAGAGTATTCTTCAGTGGCTAATGACAAGTTGACAACCATAAGGTGCACTAAAAGCCTTGAAACAGAACCGGTATGAACATTATCAGAAGTTGTAAACCCAAATACATACAAGAAAGAAGGAAAAACACATATAGAACTACGATCTATCATTGGCTTTATAAAATTTGGACACCGTGAAAAGGCCTTCAGAAACACAAACAACCATCATGAAGACCTTGAACATACCTAAGCAGGCTATTAGATATCTCCCAAAGCAATATAGGGCAAAAGCTTCATACCAGTCCCTGATTATTTCATAGTTGAATGCAGCATCTGCATCCAATAGTGACAAAAACTGTATAATTTGGAAAACTGAAAGTTAGACTTGTTCACTGAATGACTGATAGAATGGAAAATAAGATGCAAACAAATGTAAAAGGACCAAAGCCAACAGAAAGTAGTTTTTAAGTAGAATCCGTTTTATAAGTGATCATCAATCTCAACGAAAAGAAAAGCACAGATGAGCTCATGGATCATAAAGAATATTTCAACAAATGTTTAGAAGGGCATACTAGAAATATTCCTGATTCTAAAGTATGTCTGAGGTCTAAACAAATTAATGTGATATGAAGTGTAGAAACTTCTTCAAATTGTGGCACAAAAAGTATCTCAAACAAATTACATAACTCCTCCAATCATTCAAATACTTGTGATTCTGAACTTATGATCATCAATATTGCTTCTCCAAAGGTTAAATTACCTTCCAGAAACATCTAAAGCATAAAGGATTCCACAAAAAATTAATGTTACCTAATGATACCCTCATACACCAATATTTTCCATCTCTACGTAAGTTCAATCACTTTCTTTTCTCTCTCATTTTCTTTTTCTTCATATCTTGGTAGGGTGAGGCATAGGAAGATGGCCCCTTTTACACTAAATGGGTTATCCTATTATTCAAATATGTGGTTCATGTTTTTCATTTTTTTGAGAGGAATATGTAGTTCATGTTAGAACCTACAAAAAATGTCAAGCACTTGTTAACATGTACAGTAACATTTTTGTAAGCTCCATCTGGCTAACATTTTTCGTTCGTCGTAATGGTGAGCTTGTTCTCACCTTGCCGACTATCCTGTTATATCACCACCCATAAACTGAGTCAAAAACAAAAAAAAAATCTGGCTAACATTTTTTGTGTTGCTTTCTGGAAGCACTCAGGTATTAATTAGTTTGTCTATCAATGCATACCAATGCCCCTTCTATACACCCTCTCCGTCAAAAAAAAAAATACAACCTTACCACTCTGGGTAGCCTTTAGATAAAAAAAAATGCAACATTTCCTTTTCTGGTAAGCTCTAATGCTAATCAACATTTTTGCCCCTTAATTAATAATCATTAATCAAAATTAGTAACTTATTTATGGTCCACGAGTTTTCTTTATTTTGTCCTAATTCCAGGGGATTGTAGACATTCGGTCAATAGCCAAGCTTTTTTTTATTAAACTATGTGCCAAGTCAAACGTATTTTATTTTGGGAGGGATGAATGAAGCATACAAGGACGCATATGACCTATCTAAACTAAATATAGACAGGGAATAATTTTTGTACTAAATAATTAAAACATTCCGTTACTAAAAGATTCCAATCGAACATAAATCAGAGATAGTGTTATTAAATCACTCAATGGCCCAAGGCAGATTTCGAAGAACAAAAAAAATAAGTTTTTTAGGTTGACTTGCCAATGACTGGTCCCATCCATTCCTTCATTATAGTATCTTTGACATATATCAACATATACCATAGAATAGTGATATATGAGCTTTATTCTTTATCAAGACAACAAATATATACTGATCTGCATACACATGCATACATACAATCACACACACACGTATATATAGACTATATATGTGTGAGTATTCATGTTTTGTAAAATGACTCCAACATGCTCAACATTCTCTTTCATCAAGCTTAACATTACCCCGTAAATCATTAATAAAGTATGCCTCTCAATTTGAAGTTTTCCTTCTAACTTGGAATCAGGAGAGGGTAAGATATGAATATATATATAGGCTTTGATGCCTTATGTAGGCTTTCTTTACGTTACTATAAGCACCCACTATTAAAATGTAAGCTAGATAGTTATTGGTAGTTATCTATTATGGTTGCGTCTCTTTATTACACCGTTTAGGAAAGGTTGCAATGGTTGGTTGTATTTATATAGTTATGTATGTGTCTCTTGTTTAGTGCTGTAAGAAAAAGAAAAATATAATTTATAATAAACTGGTGGTTTTATGTGTTTAAGATTTCGTATCAGTTTCTCTCTCACATATAGCATCAGAGCCTTATGAACATGAATATAAACAGCAACAACAATGGTGGTGGGATCCAACCTCAATTACCAAGATTCAATGGAAGAAATTATCATCATTGGCACATATAGATGCGTGTTCTATATGAATCACAAGACCTTTGTGTTCTCTTTCCTTTGTTCTAGTTCATGATCTGAACGAGTCGCACATACGCCCTAGTACATGTTCCTCGACGTTGAGGGCATCCCTGAAGCGCGGGGGATTTTGTGACATTTCTAATTGGCTGTCTTGTATTTCTAATAAGTTGTTTAATAGTTGGCATGTTAAATCATATACATAATGGGCTGGTTTAGATCGATCCTAACCGGATGATTGAATTACTTTTATTCAATAGAATAGTAAATAAAAGTCATAGAATATTAAACTCGGCAGGAGTAATTTCAAATCACGAATTGACGCGCGAACTGCTACTTTTCCAATACGAGATATTCATCCTAGTCACTATGGGCGTATTTGCCCAATTGACACATCTGAAGGAATAAATGTTGGACTTATGGTAGAAAACGGTTACACTGAACTAATTCAACGAGAGGGAACTACGCCTCAACAGATCCTGGAAGATAAAGAAAATAAGAAACGAGATAGTAAGGCTTTGTTCTTCATATTTCAAGTGGTTGACGAAAATGTTTTCGAAAGGATTTCAACAGCAAAAACGTCCAAGGAAGCATGGGACACACTTCAAAAGACATATCGCGGAGAGGAAAGAGTAAAAGTGGTACGATTGCAGACTTTAAGGTGCGAGTTCGATAACTTAAAGATGAACGAAACAGAAAGTGTTGAAGACTACTACAACCGTGTGATTGTTCTCATGAATCAGAGAAGAATCAATGGAGAAAATATAGAGGATAAGAGAGTGGTGGAGAAAATCTTACGGAGTTTGACAAGGAAGTTTGAATATACCGTAGTTGCTATAGAAGAATCAAAGGACCTATCGGAGTTATCATTAGAAAATCTCCTGGGAATTCTTCAATCGCATGAATTAAGACTACGACAGTTTGCTACTCAACCCTTAGAACATGCTTTTCAGTTGCAGCAAAATGGTCAAGGAAACACAAACAACAGACAAAGAGAGGATCAAACAGAAAACAAAGGGAGGGGAGCGGCAAGCCACTCACACCGATCTAATGCAATTACTGTCTAAAATTTGGACATACTAAACGGTTTTGTAGGAAAAGGATTGCAGAAGAAGAAGGAAGTTCAACTTTTGTTCATAGAGATGAAAGCAAGGAAGAAGATTCGATGTTTATGATGTCTGGGAATAAAGGACTGTTTACTTCGTTAGAGAATGCATACAAGAAGGAGGTAAAGACAGGAGATGACAAAAAACTTCAGGTACAAGGAAACGGCGAAATTCTAATTAAAACGACGAGGGGAGATAAGAAGATATCAAATGTTTACTTTGTGCCTGGGCTTAAATATAACTTATTAAGTGTTGGGCAATTGTTGTTAAGGGTTATGATATTCACTTTAAGGATGGTATGGCTGAAATTAAGGACAAGAACAAGCATCCGTTGGGAAAGGTTTATATGTCAACCAACAAAATGTTCCCCAGTAAGTTTAGAGATGAAGAACTGTTCAATCTACATACAGCAAGTCAGAATTCATCCCTATTATGGCATCAAAGGTATGGACACGTCAATTTTGATTCCCTAAGTTATATGTGCAGACACAATATGGTGCGGGGAATGCCTTCAATTAGCAAAATTGGTGAACTATGTGAGGCATGCATGTTAGGAAAACATGCAAGAGAACCTTTTCCTCACGACAAGGCATGGAGAGCCTCGAAGGTTTTGGAACTTATTCACTCGGATGTGTGTGGTCCGATGAGAACGCAGAACGCCATCTATAGGGGGAAGTAAATACATTTTAACGTTTATCGATGACTATTCGAAAAAAATATGGACCTACTTCTTGAAAGAGAAATCGGAGGTCTTTGGAATATTTTTGAATTATAAAGCCTTTGTTGAAAATCAAAGTAATCAACGAATGAAGAGTTTGAGAACAGATCGTGGTGGGGAATTTAATGGAACACAATTTCAGAAATATTTGGATGAAAATGGGATTCATCATCAACTTACTACTAGTTATACTCCTCAACAAAACGGGGTGGCTGAGAGGAAAAATAGAAGTCTGTTAGAAATGGCCAGGAGCATGCTCAAGAACAAGAAATTACCACATATATTCTGGGCTGAAGCTGTGTCTTGTGCAGCGTATCCGATGAATAGAGCCTCCACTGAAGCTGTTCAAAATGTTACTCCTCAAGAAGCGTGGTGCGGTCATAAACCCGGGGTAAGCCATCTCAGAATATTTGGTTGCATAGCATATGTTCATGTACCTGTTCAAAAAATAGAAGCAAGTTGGACGATAGATCGGAGAAAATGATTTTCGTTGGATATAGCGAACACTCGAAGGCATATAAACTCTATAACCCAAACACGAGAAAAGTTGTAGTAAGCAGAGATGTTGTGTTCGATGAGGACAAAAACTGGAATGGTCCTATTATGAACAATGATGGAATAAATGTTGAAGTTAGCGATGATACACTTCACAGTCATGAAGAAATCGGAAACATGGATGACACAAGTGCTCAAAATGAAGTTAAAACACCTCTTTCTATGAATAACAATGGAAATCATACAACTCCCTCTACATCATCATCTAGTTCACCACCCAAAAATTATAGAAGCCTGAGACACTTATACGACAATACTCAAAGATTAGACTTTGAGGATATTGCTGATTTTGTTCTCTTTGCCGACGCTGACCCAGTAACTTTTGAGGAAGCCACTAAGGATTTGAAATGGAAAAAAGCAATGGATGGAGAGATAAGTGCCATCTTAAGGAATGGTACGTGGGAATTAGTAAATTTGAGCAAGGATCACAAAGCCATTGGAGTCAAGTGGATATACAAAACAAAATTAAACGAGAAGGGAGAAGTAGATAAGTTTAAAGCTCGTTTAGTGGTAAAGGGATATAAGCAACGATTTGGGATTGACTATCAAGATGTTTTTGCTCCGGTTATTAGGCTTGAGACCATCAGATTGGTATTGGCTTTGGCATCACATAAAGGGTAGGATGTCCATCAAATGGACGTCAAGTCAGCATTCCTAAATGGTTTTCTGGAAGAGGACGTTTACATCGATCAGCCCCAAGGTTATGTCAAGAAAGGAGAAGAGAAGAAGTGCCATCTTAAGGAATTGTACGTGGGAATTAGTAGATTTGCCCAAGGATCACAAAGCCATTGGAGTCAAGTGGATATACAAAACAAAATTAAACGAGAAGGGAGAAGTAGATAAGTTTAAAGCCCGTTTAGTGGTAAAGGGATATAAGCAACGATTTGGGATTGACTATCAAGATGTTTTTGCTCCGGTTATTAGGCTTGAGACCATCAAATTGGTATTGGCTTTGGCATCACATAAAGGGTGGGATGTCCATCAAATGGACGTCAAGTCAGCATTCCTAAATGGTTTTCTGGAAGAGGACGTTTACATTGATCAGCCCCAAGGTTATGTCAAGAAAGGAGAAGAGAAGGTTTGTCACTTGAAAAGAGCACTTTACGGATTAAAGCAGGCCCCAAGGCCTGGTACAGTCGCATTGAATGATATTTTCTTGACAATGGGTTTACGAAATGCATCTACGAGCATACATTATTTATAAAACTTCAAGAAGGTACCCCTCTTATTGTTTGCATATATGTTGATGATCTTGTCTTCACAAGAAGCTCACATGAAATGATAAGGACATTTAAGGAGTCAATGAAGACTGAGTTCAAGATGACAGATCTTGGACGACTCCACTATTTTCTAGGGATTGAGGTAAAACAAAATAAAGGTATGATTGCTATCTCTCAACAAAAATATGCAAGAGATACTTGAAAAGTTCAATATGTTGAATGCTGATATCGCAAGTACACCTATGGACTTTGGGTTGAAATTATCCAAAGATTCTAAAGAAGATGATGTTGATCCCACCTTATATCGAAGTATTGTGGGTAGCCTTATGTACTTGACGGCTACCCGTCCAGACATAACTTTCTCAGTTAGTGTCATAGGCAGATACATGGAGAATCCAAAAAGGGATCATTGGGAAGCTGCAAAACAGATCTTACGTTTTGTAAAGGGAACAATTGATCATGGGATAGTATATAGAAGGGTTCAAGATACTACATTAAAAGGTTTCTGTGACAGCAATTTTGGAAGCAACATTGATGATAGTAAAAGCACCACTGGGTACATCTTCAATCTTGGTTCAGGCGCCACCATATGTTGGCAATCAAAGAAACAGAAGGTGGTCGCCTTACCTTCAGCAGAGGTGGAATATATTGCCCTTGCCATGGCCGATTGTCAAGCACTCTGGTTAAGAGGAATCTTAAAATATTTGGGAGTTGAACAAACTACTGCTACTGAGGTCATGTGTGACAATAAATCTGCTATTGCTCTCACAAAGAATCCAGTTTGTCATGGGAGGAGCAAGCACATAAGGATAAAGTATCACTTTATTCGTGATTTGGTTCATGACAAAGACATTGAGGCAAAATTCTGTGGAACTAAAGATCAAATTGCAGATATTCTGACTAAGGCTTTGCTAGTTGGAAACTTTAACAAGATGAAGAAGGATCTTGGCATGGAAAGTATCTAGCTTACGGGGGAATATTAAAATGTAAGCTAGACAGTTATTGGTAGTTATCTGTTATTGGTTGTGTCTCTTTATTACACCCAAGGTTTTAAAAGGCGGAATTGGGACTCGAGGCATTTTCCATCCATGCCCTGAGGCGTAAGCCTCGAGGCGGTGTGAGGCGTAAGCCCTGAGGCGGAAACTAAAAATAAAATAAATAGTTATATATATATATATATGTACATATTTAATAATATTAAAATCATCCTTAATAGTCTTAAAATTAGTTTAATATATGTATTTAATATATAAAGATTTTATTATTTATTTTTAGTTAAACAAGTAATTAAAGTGACACTTATCAAGTTATAATTAATTCACACATTTATTAATAGAGAAAATTTAATTTACACATTTGTCTATAGAAAGATAATTAAATTCACACATTTATCTAGAGAAATAATTAAAGCCACACATTTATCTATAGAAAGAGAATTAAAGTCTCACATTTATCAAAAAAAAGAGAATTAAAACCACATTAATAAAAATAGATTATCCATTATATAAACGAAAAGTCATGGTTTGGCCCTCTTCTTGTATCACCCATTCTCTAATCTGCAACAAGATGATAGAAGAAGAGAGGGAGAAGAAACAACAAGCATGACTGGAACAGGGGTATGAGCAAAAAACAAAGTAAGTCAAATTTAAAACCCTAGTTTCTTGCTCACGCCTCAGCCTCGCCTCAGCGCCTCAAGGCCCGCCTCAGATGGCCTGAGGCGTACGATTCATTTAGGTGACTTGAGGCGGCGCCTCATGCTTGGAATCCTACCGCCTAGCCTCGAGGCACGCCTAGAGGCCTACGCCTCAAACGATTTTTAAAACCATGATTACACCGTTTAGGAAAGGTTGCAATGGTTGGTTGTATTTATATAGTTATGTACGTGTCTCTTGTTTAGTGCTGTAAGAAAAACAAAAATATAATTTATAATAAACTGGTGGTTTTATGTGCTTAAGATTTCGTATCAGTTTCTCTCTCACACCCACAATGTCGCTATGTTATTCAAAGTACTGTCTAGTGTCTTGGTAGATAAGTAAACCTACACAAACAAACACAAGCACCCACAAAAAAAACAGAAAATATAGAGTGAGATCTTCGTACCGATTGCAATGCATAAACAGGAACCATCAGAACAATTCCGATTAAGAACTTCTGCTCCTGAAATCAAATTAATTCTCACTGCCATCAGCTGGAGATGATAACAAATAACAAGATCATGTTAACATGTGTGATAAATGTTATTATAGGATGAAGAAGGTTGACCTCTAACATCATGTTAGACTGATTGTAAAGAAAAATCTAGAGTTTGAAAGAATATATGAAATATCAAACCTCAGGCTGATTGTAAGCAGCTAAATGCTCAAAGATAAGATATGTGGAAAGAAAAAGAGCAACAAGTACACAAATGCTTGCGCTGAAAATTGTCCAGTTGTAAAGAGAAGTTTGTTCAGCACCAAGGTTGTTTGGCCACATTGACCGTGGTCTGCTTGAGGACTCTGCCAAACTGAGAACGAGAAATAGAAAAAGAAGTACTACTCTCCATCCTATCGGAAACATTTGATGATGTCTCTTCTACTATGACAACAAATGGTAGCCCTATATCAAGGAATGTGAAAATAAATCCCACAATTATCTCAATGAAGCTTAAGGCATATATGACATCAGCTATATATTGAATACAACCATGCAGAACTTGAATCTTGTGTTGCATTAATCAAGAACACATATTGATGCTGAAGTTTAGGGCCTTTGATTAATCTCTTTAAACCAATAAGGTTGTCTTGGTATGTGAGGATAGGCTGCTTGAAATAAGATGACGAAATCGACAACACCAGGACAAGGAAGCCTGCAAGATTTCACACAAGGATGATAAGATATGTGAATGGCAACACGTGGTAAATGCTAAAATGACAGAGATTTCTTTATGAAAGTTTTTCTCAGAAAAACTTAGGGTGTGTTTAGTTGCAGAAAACTGTTTTCATTTTCATAGAAAACGTTTTCAGAAAATGGAGTTGAGTTTCCATTCTCAGTTTTCTATGAAAATTTTAGAAAACGCGTTTAGTTGAAATGGTGGAGTTTTCATGTTCCATTTAGAAAATTAGAAAACACGATGGACGGGTGGTCGACTGTCGCGGTGAGGGGGGAGTGCGACTGGTGTTCGATGGTCGTTGGGGGAGGGGGATGCGACGAGCCGACGATGCGAGTTTGGGATTTTAGAAAACAAAAATTTGGAAAACTATTAAAACTAGTTTTCTAATTTACATAAGATTTTAGAAAATGAAATTTTTTTGTTTTCTTGGAATGTTTTTGAAAACTAAATGAACCAAACGGGTTTTCTAAATTTTAATTTTCCTTGAAATTTTTTCTTAGAAAACTGGAAAATTTTCAGCAACCAAACGCACCCTTTATGTTCTTATTGAGGATGAGCAGGATTCCTAGTAAGAGACAATAAAAACATGATTTCATGTCAGAACTACAAACAAGAACTCTGCTCCCATGCCTCATTGACAATATCTCTGGCATATATCAAACTTTTATGAAAAACCTGATATAAAGCAGCATGTTTAAACTTTAAACCACACTTCTGATGAGAACCAGATAAGTAAATGAATGAGATGCATAAACTAGACAAGGACAGATGAATCTTGGAGAGAGATGAAAAGAAAAATGAGAATCACGTCTAATATCAGTGTGCTAAACTGGTTGATTCAACCTTTGAAACTGCAGAAGGCTTAGAAGGCAGAATTATACCATATCTTTCAAGTTTTTAGTTATGAACACTAGCAAAAGTAACAAAAAACAATTGTTGTGGAGAAGGATAAGAAGCAGATACATCTTGCAACAACGGCCATGGAAAAGGTATTTCCAACCGAACTTAATTGCAATTAATTACCTTAGGCACCATAAATTGGATACTAAGAAACATGTCATAAGCTAGGAAGTTTAAAATTCGAAAGATATGTGGATAACTACATTTTTGCCATGGTGGGAGTCATGTACTTTTGTTTCAGTCATCCTTCAACTATTAATCAAAAAATCAGATTTATAACCAACAGGGTCATCTAATTGACTATGAGTATGTGGTTCAAAACATTCAACTCCATCACTCCAATCTCCATGTTGCAGTGTAAATCAATATTTTCAAAGCAGCTATATATTTGACATATTAAGGGTGGATGCTATGACACACAACACATTTCCCTTAAATACCAGGAGTGCATGCAACAAGCACTAGCAATTAATTTGTTTTCAGTCCCAATATTTAAGTAATTTTACACAAATGAAACTATGAAAGAGAAAAAGAAGGCAAACCAAGTAACCAACCCACCTGCACACCCTAATTGGGAACCATATTTCCTTTGCAAGAAAATTTCCAAATAGGAAACGACTCAACATTCTACAATCCAAGAAAATATGTTTCCTGATAAACCCCAGTCCCCCAAAACCCAACGAACTAAGGGAAAGTTGATCCAATTTATTAAAGTAATGTTTAAGCTCAAATTATCTAACAAGAAAATTAATGATTCCTTATAAACATATATTATTGATTAACCACCAATACCACAAACAACAAATGTCAACAAAAATAAACGTCAACCATAAAAATTAACCTCAAATACGCATAAATGTTAAATAGACTGAATGTGTATGAACTGCTTTACGGAATAAAACCCTAGAGAATAATGATTTCACTTACAGAAAAAGGGTCACAACATCGATATACAAAACGATTCCACAATGTATTCAAGTGAGTTTTTAAGAATTTCACGATGAATCTTTGCCGGTAAACGGAGAGGAATCTCGTCGGGAAAAAAGAATCTGAAGCTTTATGAGGAAATTTTTGCAGAGTTCCGATTGCGATTTTTGCCTTGGCGGTTGGGAAAGAGGGCGGGTGCTTTGCGATATCTTGTGGGGATGCGTCGAGGATAAAGTGACAGCGCTCGCTCTGTTTGTTCCGTGACTGCTCCATATATATATATTGCATCTGGTACATAACTAGAACTCATAAAATAAGTTGATGCCATGGAGGTCTATGTGTTGTTGGAGATTTTTCATTGGTCCGTCAGATGTTGTAAGCGTTTTCCAGCGTGACCGGATGTTTTGATGTGACACATATGATTTTCTTTTATTGGATAAACCTTGTTTTCACATGAAATACGATCAATGATGATTTCCATGCAAACAAGTAAAGCCTTTGAAAAATAGATATAAATTGATTTTTAAATTAAAATAATATACTTTATGATTAAAAACTAGACTAAATTACGATTTTTCATCTTTGGTTTAAAGGAGAATATTACTCTCTTTGCCAAACATATGTGGATTTAATCACGGATGTAGGCAGGATGTTAATTTAGGAGAGGCTAGAAAACCTTAAATTTAGCTTGATGATTGAAGTTCTTCAAACAAAATGTATGGTATTTATGTTGATGCGCTTAAAATGACGTTTGGTTCGCATATTCTAGATGAATCTGATGAAATTGGAATGTTGAATTCGATTGACCAAATTTCTTTCACTCGTTTGGTTCATTCTTTTTCATGGAAAGAATCTTCAAATTCCATTGAATTCGATAAATAAGGAAATTAAACATTCCTTAGCAATAAGGTGGTATTTTGATGGAACTGAATGTTCTAATTTCATAATCCCAAATATGCCCCTTAACCCTACTATGATAAAATAGTCGCACACTTACTTCTCAATCTGAAGAAATATTTCCAACCTTAACTCTTTTCTCGATTTAGAAATATAGCCAGTTTAGAGTCTCATTTGAGTAGTTGAAGCTTTCAACCATTCTAAAGACTTCCTTTTCTTTTAACTCATTTATGTATACTAATCCTTAATCTGGTCTAGTGAAAATTGTAGCAGAGGGAAGGCATTTCCAGAAGTTAGCTTTGGCTCTTCTTTTTACCATTTCATCTATGGCTGCCTGATCTTTCCAACTGCCATATTATACTTTTTCTCCTTATCAGCATAGTTGATGGCATGGCTAAGCAAAGTAAGAAGATCCCAAGGGTTGAGGTTCACAAGATCATTATCACATAATACATAGAGTTGGTTCTTAGATCTTTCGATAGTGTATTCTAGATAAATAATAGACTTATGTGCAAAGGTTCCTTCCCTAATCTGATGAACTCTTTTGATTCCTTAGTCAGATCGTACTCTCTTTGGAGGTTGCATTTGTGGAGCATATCTTGCCTGCATTCCCTCAGTGATCACTGAAAGTCAGGAACACTATCTGAACTTAGAAGATATGAAAAACAATACTCACACAACAAGACCATTCAATGATAGTCGAAGACCTAACTGAAGATAGAGATGAACAACTCGTGATCTGAAGCGGTTCAGTGATAGCAATGCTCATCTAGAAGAAGCGTGAGATCTGGCGTATGCCTCAGTGATACCTGAAGGATTCCTCCTTGAAGCCTCAGTATCAGCGATCAAATGAAGCCTACTCAACCAGATCAAAGTTGATCTTATTCTCGATGCACAAATGTCAAACCCCCATGCCTTGTCAGATGTACGTACAGAAAAATTTCCTATAGAAACTTGACACTTGGCATGTACCCTCTGACTTACATTTAATGCATTGGGTATAAATAGATGAAGACCTCCATCTTCATCTGTATGCATGCTCATCTCTCCTTTAACCTCTGATCTTATTTCTCTCTTATCTTGTGCATCATACTTACTTTGTGATTCTAAGGATGTAATAGAATAGGTTTTATACTTGTTCTTATTCCGCTTACTACCTGTAAATCTGTTACTCTTAGGTGGCGTGTGTTTTTTAAGAGGTGCTGAAGTCTGAAGTCTGATTTCAGTTCTGAAATGGTTATGAAACGTCTAAAGAATAAGATATAAGTGGTGATTAAGAGCTTAAAATGAAAAAACAAATAAGGCCTTAATAAACTTATTTAAAAACCTGAAAAAGTTGTGTTTGTATTCATCCCCCCCTTTCTACAAACTGTTTCTATACTTATACATTTTTGTAGACTCCTTTGGTATAAGAGGAGTGTTTATTGTTTTTAATCTTTAAAACTAATATCTTGTTGTTTTAAAATGGCTAATCCTAATACAAACTATAATGACAATGGATCTCTTGCTAAGCCTCCTAGATTTAGTAAAGATAATTTCCTTGTCCGGAAAGAAATAATAACTTTATTTCTAGAAGGGTCAGATCTTAAGATCCCTTACTATGTAGAAAATGGACCATTTATTCCTACAACACTAGTCCCTGCAACTGCGACTACTCCTGCTATTTCTGGAAGATGTATTCCCAAAGCTCCACATCAATTGAGTGAGGAAGATAAGAAAGAACTAGCTGTTTATTCAAAAGCTAGGTCTATTATTGTATTGTATTTACCAGATGATGTGTATTACTTAGTCATGAAAATGAGAACTTCTAAATCCATGTGAGATACTCTTTATATTCAACATGAAGGACCTAGTGAAATTCAGATAACTCGAAGAATCCATCGGGTGAGACAGTATGAAAGTTTCATGTGCACTAAAAATGAAACACTTTCTCAAATTCACCAAAGATTCAACTGTCTGATCATTGATCTAAAAACAGTTGGTCGAGAATATTCTAACTCAAAAGTACTGACAAAGTTCATGAAATCTCTTCCTGAACAGTGGGACACATTTACTACCTTTCTCAAACTATCAAAGAACACTGAACTCTCTCTTTAAGTGCTCTTAATGGAATACTGGTCAATCATGAGCAATCTCAAACTTTAAAGAAAAATCTTTGAAAAGACACTAAATTTGCCAAAAGTTATTCCTTGGCTTTAGTGACTTTCAGAGACTGATCCCTCAAGAACAATTTCTTCTTCTATTACCTAAATCACTAAGTTAGACAACTCTAACTCTGAGGAAATAACCGACGCTGATATTTCAAATTTTGATGATTCTCTAGCTTTTCTAACTAATAATTTAGATGGTTTTCCAGAAAGAGCAACTTCAGAAGAAATCCTTCTATCACTGACTCTGACAAGTCAAAGATATCTTCTGTTGATAAAGCTTCTGCTATATGTTACAATTGTCAGCGCAAAGGTCACTTTGCCAGTGAGTGTAGATCGAAGAAAGTCGTTGTTGCAACTACCTCTCAGATATCTGTTAAATCCAGATATGACAAAAATCTCAAGCTAAAAGACAAGTATCTGAAGTGAAGAAAACCCAGCAAAAAGGCAAAGGTCTTGTTGCTGAAGAGGTTGATTGGGCCGACACCACTGATGTATCAGAATCAGATGAAGAAGACATAGCTTTTATTTATCTTATGGCAAGAATTGAAGAAGCCGAAGAGGTCACTGAAACCTCATCCGCTACAACTCCTTCATCCTCACCTTCTCAGCCATTAAATCTAGAAAACCATTCTCTTCCTGAAAGTGATAGCTTGTTGGCTCTCAACACCTTAATTGTTGATCTTTACAATGCTTTAAATGGTAAAACTAAAGTTGAACAAATTAACTCGGACTTAACTGAACAACTTAAGAATTGCCATCTAAAAATCAAAGAACTAACTAAAATCAAAAAAAAATTTAAAGACCAAATCTTTGTAAACCAAACAATAAGCATTGAGAAACAACAGGCTATCACTGAGCGCGAAAAGGTCATTGCAAATCTCAAAGCCGAAAAAGAAATCATTGAAGGGTGGTGCAAAGCCTCTGTAAAGGCTAATGAGATCATCAATGCTCAGGTCCCTAAAAAGGTTAAAAGTGGTCTAGGATACTCTTCTGACCAAGAAGATGATCTCAAGGAACATTTCATGCTTAAGTTTGGAACCTTTGTATCCTCTATCCCTGACACTTCCACTCGTTGTACTTCTACAACTGAGTCAAAACCTTCTGAACCCCTTCCTAGGGATTCAAGGAAGGTGATTAACGACAAGTTCCTTAATCATATTCCTAGGGTTACGAAGTCTCTTAAACTGAAGAAGAATCCTTCTACTCCTTTAGTGGGTCATCCTTCGACTTATAGGAAGAAGATCTCTAGATATATTCAGAGATCAACTCCCCGAATCAAGATAGATCTCACTCCCTTTAAACCTGAGAAACTAGTGGTTCCTCTTAGGTCTATGGAGAAAGGAATTCTTGGTCCTGGTCCTGAAAATGTTAAACCCTTTATATTGCATGCTTCTAGTTCTAAACCTTCTTTTAGATATAAGAAGTGCCCTCACTGTGGTGAAGCTACTCACATTGCAAGCAAATGCCCTAATGCCTCCAAGGCTGAGAAGATGTCTCACAGAGAGAAAGTAGCTAACACCGAGAAATCAGTGAAAGCGAAATCCACAAAAGTTGGTAAAAAAACTAAAGTGAAAATTTCCACTAAAGACAAATCTTCAGAGAATGAGAAAACTATTACCTCTAACATTTCCACTAACAACTCAGGACCCATAGTTCTATGGGTACCCATGAAAAATTAATTCCCTTATCTTATGCAGAATGCTAAAGGTATCTGGTATCTAGATAGCGGATTCTCAAGGCATATGACTGGAATTAAACCCTGCTCGCTGAATATAAGGAAGAGAAAAGTCCCTCAGTGACCTTTGGTGGAAATGGCAAAGGATACACCAAAAGTTATGGTGTTCTGACCAACGGAGCAACTTCTTTCAATCGTGTTGCTTATGTTGAAGGGCTAAAGCACAATCTTTTGAGCATTAGTCAACTTTGTGATAAAGACTTCAAAGTTATATTCACAAAGACAAAATGTGTTGTCACTAATAAAAATGACAAACTCTATTCCTGTCTCTGAAGACGAAGAGGAACTGAATAGTTGGATGAAGTCTCACCATGGGGAACCTAAATCATACTTCAGTACACCTCCTGTCACTGAAACAAATGATGACGACGAACCTCCTCTCATTCATACTTCGATTAATAGTAACAATCCTTCCTCTTCAGGAATAAGTGTTACTCCTCTTAATCATTGATAACTATATATTTTAGAGTTATTACATGCCTTTTTATTCCCATTTTATTTAGTAATTTCGGCCATTTTGCCTTTTAAACCTCCCTTTTTGGTCTAAAATAATTGTTTAAGCTATTTGTAAGTACTTTCATGTCTTGAAACCATTTATGGCGATTTTTACATCAAAAATCGTATTTTCATCCGAACTGGTACCCGGAGTGACCACTCCGCCATTCAGATTTAGCCATTCGATTAAGCCAACCTCTAGAGGCCAACTAGGTGCTGTTTGGGAGTCATAAAAGCTGAAAAGAAGGTTCACAAGTCCTACTTTCTGCTGAGAGTTGAAGAGGGGACAAGAAAGCATGCCAAAAATGTTATTTTATTCTAAAGTAACCTTTTTGGTAAAAGGTGCTTTACCCCATGTAAGTTTTCCATTACATGCTGTAGGAGCAAATCATTTGGGCATTATAAATACTTATGATGTTTGCTTACCGCTTATATCATAGAGGCTCGAGAGGGTCCAGAAAACTTACTAACAACTCAAAGAAGGTTAAATATATATATATATATATAAAGCTTTAGTTAGAAAAAATGCGAGTATTAGTTGAGCCGGCATTTTGGACAGAGAGTGACCACTGCTCAAGTACAATGACCATTTTACTAAATCAAGTATTTAATATAAAATCCGGGGAAAATCACAACTACATCTTTTCCTTTAATTATAAGAACTTTGTTAAAGTTATTTTCACCGAAAAAACTCAAAAGAATTGCTTCCTCTGTAATCGAAACTTGTAAAAGGAAGTTCATGAAAACAATAGTGTCTTGATTAAGTTCCAATTCTTGAGGATACCATATTTGGTTCTTACCACTTTATTACTTGGTAAACGTTCATAATGACCAGTGTATACTTGCGCTGTCCACTATGGGCTGAGTTGCTAACCTCACTACGATTACAAATTTCGTAATCCATACCAAGTTTTTGGCGCCGCTGCCAGGGACTGGCGTGATTTTTAACTCAAGACATTAGTTTTCATTCGAGCCCGAGTAACTTGTTTTTCTAAGCTTGTTTTACGTGTTGTATGCCAAGGCTGCAACACAGACCTCAATTTACACCCGATCCCGAAATTGAACAAACTTTTAGGAGAAGGCGTAGATGTGTTAACGTTAATCGGCCAACTCAAATACCTCAAACTCTGAGAGAGACCATGGTAGATGTACATGTTACATGTTGCCGATGACAAAAATCGTAAAATACGGGATTATGCAACTTTGGAATTTAATCAATTACTTTCCGGAATTACTCCTCCCAACATAACCGCAACGCATTTTGAACTTAAACCGGTGATGTTCCAAATGATCCAAACCATTGGTCAGTTTGGGGTCTACCGTCCGAAGATCCACATTTTCAGTAAAGTCATTTTTGGAGATTTTACGGATGCTTTTTCATTTAATGGTGTACCCGAAGAAGCCTTAAGGCTGAAACTCTTCCCTTTTTTATTAAGGGATAGAGCCAAAGCTTGGCTAAATTCACAAGCACCCAATTCCCAAGTGTCTATTGGATGATGCTAGGGAATTTAAAAGAATTCTTTACATAGTAAGTTTTCCATTACATGGTGTAGGAGCAAATCATTTGGGCATTAAAAATAATTATGATGTTTGCTTACTACATATATCATAGAGGCTCGAGAGGGTCCAGAAAACTTACTAACAATTCAAAGAAGGTTAAATATATATATATATATATATAAAGCTTTAGTTAGAAAAAATGCGAGTATTAGTTGAGCCGGCATTCTGGACAGAGAGTGACCACTGCTCAAGTACAATGACCATTTTACTAAATCAAGTATTTATTATAAAATCTGGGGAAAATCACAACTATATCTCTTCCTTTAATTATAAGAACTTTCTTAAAGTTATTTTCACCAAACCAACTCAAAATAATTGCTTCCTCTATAATCGGAACTTGTAAAAGGAAGTTCATGAAAAAAATAGTGTATTGATTAAGTTCCAGTCCTTGAGGATACGATATTTGGTTCTTAACACTTTATTACTTGGTAAACGATCATAGTGACCAGTGTATACTTGTGCTGTCCACTATGGACTGAGTTGCTTACCTCACTGCGATTACACATTTCGCAATCCATACCAATCATATTCCTCCTTCTGAACCTTCCAATGATGATTCATCAGTAAATGACCAAGCATCAAACTCTACTCCATAGAATGATAATCCCTCTGGATCTCACCAGGGATGATAAGAAATGTTGAAATCGTTGCTGGAGCATCTTTGTAACACCCGGAAATTTTGGTGTTCACACATTAAAGTGTTATTATGTTCTTCATCAATGGAATGGCTTGGCTAAGTGATAGGGGGTTTGGTCTCCGTTCAGATGTCGAAACTAAGCACGAAAAGCCCAAAATACGCGAAAAAGGGTGTTTTCCGACCCTAGAATCGCGACCCTTGTACCAAGGTCGCACCTAGCGTGCAGTGGTTAAAAAGTCAGATTTTGGGGTAGAACTTCATTTGGCCATATCTCTCTCATTTCTTATTCGATTTGGGAGGTTCAAAGTGTTGTGGATTCGTATTTCGAAGGTCTTCAAGATGGGAGCAATGAGGATTGGATATTGCTCAAACATATGGGGTTCCTATAACTCGAAAGGTAAGCCTTTGGGGTTTTTGCTCTATATCTAGGGTTTGGTTTATGGTTTTGATTAAGGGTTACTTGTGGTGTATTTTGTGTTTGTTTGTGATCTAGATGAAGGTCCTAGTGATGAATGTTGTGGATCTGAAGCTCTTTCCTAAGGAAACATGAGTGGTGGAGTAAAACCTAGATTTAGCCTAAATCTAGCAATGTGAGTTCAAGTTGCTTTGTGAAAACGGTGTACATGCCAAAACTGTCCATTTTGATGTATTAACATGTTTTATTTGTTATTATCAAACTTGTGAGTATTTGGGTAAGTTTTGCATATTTGGTATAAAAGAGTTTATAAATAATGAATGAGGCTTATACTTGAGTTTTTAGATATTTTGATAAATGAAGTATAAGTGTGAGTCATTTGGGTGCGTTATCTTTTAAATGAAGATTATTTGGTTGTATTTGCATCTTTATAGCATTTGATTTATAAATCGTTGGAATTACATGTTATCGCATTATGAGACATTTTGGAAATGTATGAATACGATTTCATTTGATGATTTTGTATCAACCAATGTTTTAAGTAGTCACATAAGTGTTGAGTTATAGAGCTCTGCTCCGATTTTGGCTAAAAGAGTCTTGGGGACAATTGTCTGATTTATATTGCTCTATGTCGGGCTTTTAGAGTTATAGATGCAATTATGACTTATTTATTTGATATATTACACGTGTTAGGTGCGTTAGTCATTCATTTAGTGTCGTGTAATTTTAGAATATAATGCAATGGATCCATAGGCATATAAGTCGACATATTATATTATTGCAAGGTAAAGACCTAGTGGGATTGAACTTGTTACCCGTATACATATTATATTATTGCAAGGTAAAGACCTAGTGGGGTTGAACTTGTTAGGTTATAAATATGAAGGTAAAGACCTAGTGGGGTTGAACTTGTTACCCGTATACGTATTACATTATTGCAAGGTAAAGACCTAGTGAGGTTGAACTTGTTACCTGTATACATATTATAATATTGAAAAGTATAGACCTAGTGTGGTTGATCTTAATGAACAAATTTATATACATGATCTGCTTTAGGTGTTCCGCCACTAACCATGGGAATCGGGCCTCCCCCGTTGCCGAAAGGTTTTATTTGGGGTATAGCGTCTTATCATTGTTTTCAGTGACGATTTTAGAGTATGAAGTATTATCCATAATTTATATTATTGGATCTTTGAGACTTAACCATATATTGGTATTCTAGAAAATGGAACTTTGTCCATATTTTGGTATTTGAAGTATTTAAACGTATACACGTTTTGAGCGAGTAAAAGGTGTAGAGTTCGTGTTTGAACGGGTATTTATATTCAAAACTTTGATTACTGTGGTATTTTGATTTAAAGTATTAATTACAAAAATGATGCGTTTGGTAAAGATGTTGCTTTCATAATGTAGTCTTTATATTTGAGAAACTGTTATTATTCTATGAAGCAATTTTTGATTTCAACCAATTATAAATATGTTATAAACTCTTGAGCTCACTAGGCGTTAAGCCTCACCCTTTTCCTTAGTCGACATGTGCATCAGGTTCTCGTTGGAGTTGGTACTAGCGATACGTGTGAACTTGAGATCTAGGAAGTGGCACGACAAAGACCTAGCCATTTGGTGACATTTTCCGCATTCAGAGATAGCGACTGTTTTGGTTTAGTAACACCCGACCGTAAAAATGTCTTAGTATAAGACTTGGTCTATCTTTTGCTGAGGTGTATTTGGAATTGTTATTCGAGGAAATTTCAAGTATTTATTTATAAGAGAAGAAGTTATTCCTTGTTTATTGTATTGATGAAAATTTTAATTTAGTCGCCCTTTCTAATTAAGGTTGTTACAATCTTCCCTAACCCCTGAACAAATCACCAAATCTTTTGTTGATCAAACTCCTCAACTACCAGCTCGACGATGGACTAGAGATCATCCCATCGATCAGATAATAGGTGATCCAGGTAAAGGTATTAAAACTCGACGGGGTATGGGTAATATCTGTCTCTTTGTAAATTTCATCTTTATATCTGAACCTAAAAAGACCAATGAAGCTATCACTGATCCCAGTTGGGTCAGTGCTATGCAATAAGAACTAACCGAGTTTCAAAAAAACAAAGTTTGCAATCTTATTACTCGTCCATCTTGTAAAACTGTTATTGACACCAAATGGGTGTTCCGTAATAAGTTAGATGAAAATGGCACTGTAACTCGAAACAAGACTAGACTTGTTACTCAGGGATATAGATGGGAAGAAGGTATCTATTATGATGAAACCTTTGCTCCTGTTTCCAAGCTAGAAGCAATTAGACTTTTCCTAGACTATGCAGCCCATAAAAATTTTAGAGTCTTTCAGATTAAGAGTGCCTTCCTGAATGACAAGTTGAATGAGGAAGTTTATATTGAACATGTTAGGTTTTAGACAAATCTACTACCACATGATATAGGCAACGAAAGTATATTAAAAATTATCATCTATGGCAATAGCAAACTAACAACCTATAGGGATACAAATGTTCTAGATAATTAACTACAAAAGAATAAATCAAGAAATACTTACTTGTTTTGTGATTGTCGAAAATCACAATGATGGTTCAAACATTTTAATCTTGCTACTTGGATGTTAAGGACCAATAGTATGAATCCCTCTAGTGGCTCACACTTAAGAACACCAAATGCCAACATTCAAGAAAAGGCTTAAACCCAAAACCCTTGCTAGGGTTTTCGATTTGAGAGAGAGAGAGAGTGAGGGGAGATCGATAACCAAGAGAGAGGGAAGAAAAAGCTCATAGGTTTTGATCCCTAGCAGTTTATTTATTTATAATCCATCTCCTGCTTCTCGACTGAGTTATCTCTATTTTACAACTAGCCCCCTTGAATCGATAAGCTTGTTAAAACAAGTTTAACCTATTATCATTCAGATAGTCGTAGAACTCATGACTCAAGTATTCTCCACCCTTGTCCGATCGGAGCATCTTGATCTTCTTGCCAATTGGTTTTCTACTTCGTTTTTGAATCCTTTGAACACTTCAAAGGTATCCGACTTATTTTTCATCAAATAAATGAATCCATATCCACTGAAATTGTCAGTAAAAGTAAAAAAGTATCTCTCACCGTTTCTCGTGGCAAATCTGAATGGTCCATATACATCTGTATGGATTAAGTCCAATAGATCCTTATCCCTTTCCATTTTTCCTTTGAAAGGTGCTTTTGTTATCTTGCCAAGTAAGCAAGACTCGCATTCTTCATCCTACTTTATGTCAAATGATTCCAAGATTTCGTCCGATTGGAGCTTGGTGATGCGTTTCTTGTTTATGTGGCCAAGACGATGATGCCATAACGATGATTTATCCAATTCACTATTGGAGGAACCAACATTTAGAGGTAAGTTATTATTATTTCTCCGCACACAAATCACGCTTTCATACACACCATTACAAGGAGAAGTTTTAAAATAAAAACAACCATAAACCAAAATGCAACCATTATTATTATTAAATTGAAATTCAAAACCATCCTTGTACAATGCATGAAAAGAAATAATGTTTCTAGCCATTTCTGGCGAGTAGCAACAATCTAATAACTTTATTGAAAAACCACTACTAAGCACGAGCTCAAAATCTACAATCTTGGTAACAGCGACAGTCATCCCGTGTCCCACGATCAGATTTAGCTCCCCATGCTTCAACGTCCTATTTCCCTTTAGTCCCTGAGAATTGGAGTAAATGTGAGTACCACATCCCGTATCAATAACCCAAGAGTTAGAAATCGAAGTACTATGAAGTTCAATCATAAAAATACCTGAGGTGTCACATCCTTTGAACTTGTTCATTTGCATGTCCTCCATATATTTTGGGCAACTTCTCTTCCAACGACCCTTTTCTTGACTATAAAACCATATGGCCTCTTTAGGGTCACTTATGGGTGCTATATCAGAAGAAATAACTTTTCTCTTAAGCCCTTGGTTGCAAGAAATAACTTTAGCCTTTCCCTTCCCTTTGAGAAACTTTATTCTTCTTACATCCATCTTCCCCAATGGCCAGGACGGGAGCAGTTGAGTGAGCAATTTAGGTCTTACCCATACTTGCTTCAGCAGATCTTAACACGCCATGGAGCTCCATCAAGGTCTTGTCCATATTGTTCATATTGAAGTTCACTATGAACTGTTTATATGCCCCATTAAGAGATTTTAGCACCATGTCAATGGCAAGCTCTCTTGGGAAATCGACACCTAGATTCCGCAACCTGTCAATGCACGCTTTCATCTTTTGCACATGCGGACATACATGCTTACATTCCACAAGCGATTTTATGACTTGGAATCTTTCTTGCCTCGCTTGCTCCTGAAACATTTCACGAAGCTGCTCATTTAGTTCAAACGCCCCCTGTTCTCGAAACCTCTTTGAAGTTCCGGGGACATGGACGCCAACATGAGACACGCGACTTTTTTGGATTCCACGAATTGCTTGTTATATTTAGTAACTGCTTTAGGGCTTGCATCATCATTGAGTATAGGAAGATCTTCGTCGAGCAAATACTCTTTGTCTTCGTACCTCAAGGCAATTCTCAAGGCACGAATCCAATCCAAGTAGTTTGGCTCAGTCAGCTTATCTTTACTTAGGATAGAAAGTAACGTAAGGTTGGATGTTGAGTGAGTAGGAGGAGGAGGAGAAATATTTTCAGCCATCTGTAGATATAGTTTTAGTTAGTTTGATATTTAACCCTTAAAAATAATTACCCAAAAACTATTTAACAAGGTTAGGATCCATATTTCACTCTATGATGCGAAAATGGATGCCGTAATCACATCACAAAGTTATTTAGGTAAATAAACACTATTTGTTAATTTCATTCACTATGAAACTCCTACGTCTTTTGAGATTCATTGACTTATGTCAATGACATGTTAATCTTTGTTACTCTTAACTTCTATTTGTGACTGGGATGCCGAGAATCACAAACTAGATAGTGAATCGACCATGTAAAAAACACATGGACCCCTCAGCTTAAGTACGCTTGAGAATCGCGAGCGCCACATCATTTTCGACTCTAGTTTCACATTAACGCGCCGACAAACCGCACACACTCCATTAACAAACTATAAGAATATGTGTGTTCTTTTTATTGGTAGCATAAGACTTTCACATTTCTTATTATATCTAAATCGGGATTTTATTTTATACTTCATATTTAATACTTTTAACTTGTCACATTGACCTATCAAACCTTTTCGGTAATTCCACTAGTCCACACAAGAGGCGGTGAGTATGGTAACGCAGGGCGTTTTAAAAACCATTGACTCATTCGACAACGCTATCATAGGTAACCTCCTTAAACCTCTTAGAGTGCTTATAGTGAGTACGCTTAGGGGTCGTTTACCAAACGGTTACCCGGGTAAGCGCTTACCAAGTCGTATTACCTTACTTGAGGAATATGACAAGTAGCAAAAATCTTACCCGATAAGAGCGAAGACAAGAAAAGTAATGACCAAGAGTCTTACCTGGTTAGTTTTGGCGACAACTCTTACCGCAGTAAGCGCTTACCGGGTAAATTATTGCATACGATGCCGTTTTGGTGGACTAAAAGCTTACCCGGTAAGTAAGTGATAGTGTTGAATTTTGCCGGTAAGCACTTACCCGAGTAAGATTTGGTAAACGGCCCCTTAGTCTCGGTTTGACTATCAATGTATTTATAATTTAATTAATTAGGGTTGATTTCCGTTACAAACCACGTCAATTCGTACAAACCGTACAAACCGCATGCAACCAATTTTTTTTTTAATTTTTTCACTTTTTCTTAATTAATAGGGTTGATTAGTCAATAATATATGCAAAAAATTCATCAAAAACACATGAAGGTTGGTCAATCAAGAATATGTGAAACAAGATTCATCAAATTGAGAGTTTCATGAAACAATTCATTTTCATGTAGAAAGAAAAATAATTTCATGGAGAAAAAAATTATATGAAACAAATTCATCATATTAAACACTTTCATGAAAAAAAAATTATTCAAAAAAACAATTAAACACGCGGTTTGTACGGTTTGTACAAATTGACATGGTTTGTATTTGAAATCCCCCCTAATTATATATATATATATATATATATATAATTAAGATCTATTATATATATATATATATAAATTGAATGGAACTTTTAAAATAATTTAAAACTATGATTATCTAATTAATCCTAATTAATGGTGTGAGGATACATTTAATAATTAATATAATCGTTCCCATAATTAATTTGAATTAAACATGTGAGGACACATACTAATAATTAATGTAAATATTTGACATACAATTTATATTCACTATATAAATAATATTAATATTTATCTTACAATATTATTCGACCTTAAATATATATATATATATATAGACGGAGGTTCATACGAGGACGGTAACAATTTACGAGAATGCGAGGACAATCCTCAGGCAATCATTTTGTACATGAAAATTTTCATGTACAAAATCACATATAATCCATGTACAAAATCACATATGATTCACGTACAAAATCATATATGATTAGCCACGACTTGCCTGCAGGAAAAGTCACCCGAGTCCTTTTTGATGCTTACAAAATCACATATGATTTTGTACATGAAATCATATGTGATTTTGTACATGGAAAATTTCATGTACAAAATGATTGGCCGAAGATTGTCCTCGCATTCTCGTAAATTGGTGTTGTCCTCGTATGAACCCGTCTCTCTCTCTATATATATAAGGTAAGAGAATTTTTAATATGCTTCCGTTGCTTATATTATGTGGTAAGAGATGATAATTTTTAATATGCTTCCGTTGCCTATATCTTTTCAATATTTGCCAAAACTCAATTTCTGTATTTTAGGCAAGTTAGGAAACTAGCCAAAAATTAATTAGAGTATTTAAGGTAAGCTAGGAAACTAACCAAAAAATCAATTAGGGTTTAATATTGCATAAAAAAAGCGACTACCCTATACCCTTTAGAGATATCGATAAAACCTATAGGTTTTAAACAAAACTTAATTGCTAATAATATCAACTTTTAGGGAAAGTTAAAAACCCTAGTTTCCAAAAATTAGGTTTTGAGGTTATGACCACAAAACCCTAACTTAGGGATTAAGCAATCCAATGGCCACAAAAATTTTGAAATTGATTTTGTAACCTCAAACCCTAAATTCCGAAAATCCTAAACCATCACAAACAGTTTTGCAAATCAAATAGAAACTACTTTTGAGCTAATATCTAAGAACTATGGCTCTTATACCACTGTTAGGTTTTAGACAAATCTACTACCACATGATTTAGGCAACAGAAGCATATTAAAAATTATCATCTATGGCAATAGCAAATTAACAACCTATAAGGATACATATGTTCTAGATAATTAACTACAAAAGAATAAATCAAGAAATACTTACTTGTTTTGTGATTGTCGAAAATCACAATGATGATTCAAACCCTTTGATCTTGCTCCTTGGATGTTAAGGACCAATACTATGAATCCCTTTAGTGCCTCACTCTTAAGAACACCAAATTCCAACAATCAAGAAGATGCTTAAACCCTAAACCCTTGCTAGGGTTTTCAATTTGGGAGATAGGGAGAGGGGAGATCGACGACCAAGAAAGGGGGAAGAAAAAGCTCTAAGGTTTGATCCCTAGGAGTTTATTTATACCCCCTCTCCTGCTTCTCGACTAAGTTATCTCTATTTTATAACTAGCCACCTTGAACCGATAAGCTTGTTAAAACAAGTTTAACCAATTATCATTCAGTCCCTGTACTTTGTATAATTAATCTAATTAATTATATCTTAGCTTGTAGTTAATTTATCATCAAATGACAAATTAACAAACTAATTGCTTTAACTCCCTTTATTCTTCTGATTGTTTATTTGAGTCTTAAGGGCAACCCAAAAGAGAACCCTACTATTATTAGAAGTGTTACCAACAGTTAATGACTCTGGACACTATATCCAACAACCTCCCACTTGGACAAGTTATTAACTCTATTTGGTCCAACGCTCCCAAATAATCAGCAGAGAGTAAGACATCCAATGCAATTGCGGAACTCTGATAAAGATTCGGTCCTAAGATAAGTGATTTATTGTTCCTTTGTTTTACAAGATATCATATGAACCTGAAACATGGATAAATGTCTATCTCATGGTTCAAGATTATGTTTCCCGATTTCCGATATGTGTTGAATTCATCAGTCTACTCAATTGAACACATCAATTCTAGTCAGGGTTTGGCCAAACACTTAATGTCAACACCAAATCATTGAGGGACCCATGGATATCGCTTTTCCTGTTTAGGCAATAGGAACAAATAAACTTTGACTACACAATTCATTTATACTCATCATATTATACATGGACATACCCTATATAGCTACCAGTTATGGTCAGTGTTGGAGCACACTAAAGCATAACAGAATCCTAGAGCAAAACTCTATGTATCTTCGTTTAAAGAACATAAAATATTATCATCTCAAAATTATTCTAACTTAATCCATGAAGTAAACTTTTGAGTGCGGGTTGTTCCAATACTCAAATCACTATTAAGTACTCATGAGTGTTACTTGCATTCTCTATTCTTCTAATACTCCATGACAATCTTGAATCACTACTTACTTCCAGGAGTATGACTGACTGTGGAGGTTTAAGTAAATTAATACTCAGGAAGTTGGTTCTAAACATGCAAAATGAAAACCGATAATAAATTAAATGTAAATGGACGCAATCTAACATATATTATAATGTATAATCTCCAAATCAAATACAATTTGTTACGTTTTAACACATCAAACTAACAACTAAAACATTTAAGGTATATTGATAATTCTAACACCTATGGCTTCAGTATGATACTAATGCTTGGATCGAGTTAATGCTTTTGTGAATGGATCCTTCGGATTCTCTTCAGTCGACGCTCTACTCACCACGATCTGTTTTTCCGCAACCTTGTGTCACACAAGGTGATACTTCCTCTCTATGTGTTTTGACTTCCCATGGTCTTTAGGTTCTTTAGTCAATGTGACTGTACCTTCGTTATCACAAGATTTCAATGGCTTCACTGATGCTTGGTACAACGCCTAGATCACCTATGAAATTCTTCAACCATGCAACCTCTTTCGCTGCTTCACTAGCTGTGATATATTCTGATTCACACGTGGAGTCAGCCACCGTGTCTTGTTTGGAACTTTTCCAAGTCACGACCCACCATTTAACAAGAATACCCATCCTAACTGCGAGCGAGAATCATCCCGATATCTCTGGAAACTCACATCAGTATAACCTGTTACTCGTAACTCAACTTTTCCACCATAGACCAAGAATACCTCTTTAGTCCTCCGAAGATACTTAAGAATGTTCTATACATTCGTCCAATGATTTTCTCCCGGGTTCCCTTGATATCTACTCACCATACTTAAAGCAAATGAGACATCAGGTCTAGTAGATGTCATGACATACATGATCGATCCTATAGCAGATGCATATGAAATTCGACTCATCCTGCCCAGTTCTTCACTAGTGCTAGGACATTGATCTTTACTCAATCTTATGCCATGTTGCATGGGTAAATACCCTTTCTTGGATTCACTCATATTGAATTTCTTCAATATCTTATCCAAGTATGTACTTTTGCTAAGTCTAATTAAACGCTTGGTTCTATCTCGATAAGTTCTTATTCCAAGTTTATATGTTGCATTTCCCTAATCTTTCATAGTGAAACATTTCCCGAGCCAGACCTTTACATCTTGCAACATCGGAATATCGTTTCCTATGAGTAGTATGTCATCAACATACAAGACTAGAAATACAACATTACTCCCACTAGCCTTAACATATACGCAGGACTCATCTTCGTTTCGAGAAAATCCAAACTCCTTGACCTTCTCATGAAAACAAAGATTCCAGCTACAAGACGCTTGTTTAAGTCCATAAATGGATCTTTCAAGCTTACACACCTTATCTAGATACTCGGTATGTACAAAACCTTCAGGTTTTGCCATATACACATCCTCAATTCCTGATCAAGTCTCCCATCGAGGAAAACAATTTTTACATCCATTTGCCATACTTTATAGTCATGAAATGCAGCTATGGCAAGCAATATCATGATAGACTTAATCTTTGCCACTGGTGAGAAGGTTTCATCATAATCATGAGTTTGAGTGTAACCTTTCGCAACCTGTCTAGCCTTGAATGTGTGCACATTCCCATCCATGTTGGTCTTCTTTTTGAAGATCAACTTACACCCAACTGTCTTGCGACCTGGTGTATGATCAACCAATTTCCAAACTTGGTTATCGTTCGTACATTGAATCTTGCTCTCCATGGCCTCTTTCCACTTGGCAGCCTCAGGGCCTGCCATCGCATCCTTGTAGTTGGATGGCTCATCCACACTATCAAATGTTTTATCATTGACTAATGTATCTCCTTCCTCTGTAATATGAAAACCATAATAAAACTCAGGAGGTCGATTAACTCTAGTAACTCTACAAGTTCTGCGAAGAGGTGGTGGAGGTATGTTATTTTCCTCAACAGGTGGTTCAACCTCATGTTGAGTGCTAGTGTCAACTATGGGCTCATCATTGGTTGTTTCTTGAATTTCTTCAAGATCAATATTGCTCCCAATATCCTCTTTGGAAATGAGCTCCCTTTCTTGGAACACTCCCCTTCGAGCTACAAAACCTTTGTTCTTAGAAAGTTCGTAAAATATATATCCAAAGGATTTGTAGGGATAACCAATGAAATGACACTTCTCTTCTCTAGAGGAATGATTGGCTCACTGCTATATCTTACAGTGAGTAGACCAGATATCATGTACTCAACTTGCTTATGTGCTATATATCAATCTGAATCCAAGGAATCCCATCTGATCACCGTAAAGCGAATTTTCAGATATCTGGAAGGAACTTCTAATCTTGGTCTTTGGTATTCCAAAGACTCAGGATTCGATCTAATTGGTTACTCAAATAGTGATTTTGCAGGATGAAAAATTGATATGAAAAGCACCAATGCTTCTCGGTGGAAAGTTGGTAAGTTGGACAGGTAAAAAGCCAAACTCAGTGTCCACATCAACTGCTGAAGCTGAATATATAGCCGCTGGGAGTTGTTGTGCCTAAATTCTTTGGATGAGAAACCAACTCAGTGACCATGACGTTCAGCTATCTAAAATTCTATTTATTGTGATAGCACTAGTGCTATTGCAATAGCTAATACCCTGTATTTCACTCCAAAACCTGGCATATTGAGATCAGATATCAGTTTATCAGAGATCATGTTATGAATGGTGAAATTGAACCTCATTTTGTACCTACTGAATATCAACTCGCTGATCTTTTTACTAAACCTCTTGATGAGACAAGATGTATTATCTTAATCAACGAACTTGGTATATTGAATGCTGAAGAGTAAATACTTTCAGTGATCAACATTTTTCAGTAATAACAAAATGAAATTTCAAATTCAGTAGTCATTCCCTGAACTCTCTTAAGTGATATAGAAATCTTACTATGGTATGTATTTCTTTCTCTTACACTCTATGAATGTCTTCCTATTCAGATAATGCTTCTCGAAGATAAAACCCATCACTGAGAATACATTTATTCCTAATGATAAGAGGATTTTAAGGATAATGATCAACATTTATTAATTTAAATGATAATCAAATTATTTTGTGAAAAAGGACGTGTAAGCCTTTCTCTGACACACGACGGCCATAACGCTTCCCTATCCAATCAAACCCTAGGGACGTACAATGGTCATAATCACCTTTTCTCAAAAAGTAGAAATCGTCGTTTTGTATCATTTCTCTCTCATCTACCTATAAAAGGTAAACAGCAAGAACACCAAGAACACACACTTCTGCGGTTTTCTTATTTTCAATCATCAAGGTTGGTTTTTATCGTGTTTTTCCTTATAATAACAACTTAAATGTTGTTAAGAACTTCTACCCATCACAAATAACTTCTTGTTATAGGGATTTACTTTATGATACTTTCTTTTTTTATTTCTGAACTTCAAAACCATAAAACCTGTTCTAAGTTTCCTTCTTAGAACAGAAGAATATTTTGGTCTTTTTGATCCAAAATATACTAAAACCTTTTCTAAAATCTGTTTATGGTACACTTTTGTACCAAATAAACACATTGGTGCTTTTAACTAAAACCTTTGTTTAAAAGTTTTTGATAAAAATCTGTCGAATAACAAGTATTTGACCTTATTCATTAAAACACTTGTTTTTCCTTTGGTATTCTTTGTACCAAATCTCCTGGTTTTATACATTTAATATTGAGCCATGTTCTTTCTCTTTGTTTTCCAATCCCTGTAACAGAAATGGCCAACACAAACGAGAACGCATCTCTACTACTGAAGAGAACACTCTACTGGTCACCGAATTTCAAGCTGCAAAGGTCGCCACATTCAGGGTGGAACAAGCTCTTGTGAAACCCAACAATCACGTGGAACCTTTAGAGATCCCTTTAGATCGTGCCTATCTCAGATAGACATATCTCTTCCTCAAGAAGTGCCCTCTTTGATATGCCTTCTGCCACACTCCTGTTGGAATAACTTCTCATCTCCAATAATTATGGTATACTGCTATATACACTACCAAGGTCACTGATAAGGGTGTTTCCCTTCCTGCAATCGGCTTTACTATGAGGCTTGGCTCACTGGCCATCACTACTGGAGCAATTGGATTGCTCTCTAATTCCCAAGTAATAAGGAGTCTGAACCCACTAAAGAGGAAATCAAGGACTTCTTCGAAGAAATAGGCTATGACTGGCCTGCTAAGGAAGACAACCTTAAGGAACTCACCAAGATTGAGAAGAGTTGAATGCCTGCTAGATGGAAAAACCTTTTCACCCATTTCATTCAGTGCCTCGTCACTAAGACTGGAGCTCAGGAACAAGCTAGTAGAAAGTTCCTGGACATGGCATAGGCTCTTTGCCATGGTCGCCGATTAAACTATGCAAAAATTATCTTTGAAGACCTTCACAAGAGAGTCAGCGTGAAGAAAAGGGAGAAGACAATCCCTTACTCGAGGTTCATTTCTATGATCTTAGAGTATGTATTCATGGACTACCCTAAGAAGGGAAATCAACGATTCTCCCAGGTCCGAAAGAATGCCCTGGAGCACGATGAGAAAGAAGGAGATGCTCCATACCTTCCTCAAATGATGGAAATCATCAAGGGTCCGACACCCCCAAACACTGATGTGCCTGCTCCTACCTACTTGGTAGAGAATGTATCCAGATCACTAAAGAACCCATTAATGATTGACCTTGATACATCTTCATCCCCGTCTAAGAAACGGAAGAACCCATCCGCTGATGGACGCAAGAAGTCCATAGCACAAAAGCCCCCAAGCAAGAAGCCCAAGAAGACTATCTTAAAAAGACAGTTCTCTCTTCTTTCGGTGTACTACAAACGCCCCTGTCAACCACAACCACGATGATGGCTTTAGATACCGTTGCCACTTCTTCAGCACCACCCCCACCTTCAGAGACCGAGGTCCCTGAAGTTATAGTTACCAGCTCCGTTGAAGCTGGAACACGTAATACAATCACTGCCTTATCTTCTATTTCTACCTACTCTTCTTTGGTCCACACATCAATCTATGACTCAGATATGGTTGTCCCCATATCTGAAGAGGTTGAGAGGTGTGTTGTTCAATTATCAGCTTTGTTTCGACAATCTGAAAATTGGAAAGCAACGTGCAAGGGACTTGAGAATGTTTCTCATAATCATTCTCAGAGACAGGTATATGATCCTCTGGACACATCCGTTGCAAGTTCCAACCCTGAGAGTAATTCTTTAGATACTCTCAAGGAACTCTTGCATATAACTACTTCCACCCCATTTATTTCTTCTAACCCTAAGCTCTTTATGAACCATTTGTCTGTGTTACCAACAGGTGTGTCTGATGCACCTCTTACTGTATCTCCTTCATCTCTGAGGATAGGGAAGTTAAAAAAACATGAATATGGAGAAGGTTCGGGTAAGGTCTATTCCCAAGATGAACCTAGAGATCCCTCAGATATCTCTGGAAGCCCAACCGCCTCTCTTCAGATACCAGCCTTGGACCATCTGGTTGGTGAGGCTGCACAGAGAAAGATGAATGCCGACAACTTGCAGATCTCGGCGGAGTACATCTTTAAGCAGGTAACAGGGATACCAAACATGAAGACTACTGTCTCAGGCATCCAATCAGATATATCTACTCTAAAGGTAGAAGTTTCGTTGTTGAAGAATGCCATCTCCCTGAATACGTATTCCATCACTCAGATGGGCACCAAACTAGACAAGTAGGGGGAGACGATGATAAAGATCCTCAAGATTTTGAAGGCCCCTACTGTCACTACTTCTTCTATCACTAAAAGTGATCGAGAGAACCTGAATCAACTCTCGTTGATTCAAAAGACCCAGTCTGACACTCTTGCCTCTATTAAAAGAAAAGTCAACACTCTCCTGGTGCATATCCTCCCTGATGACAACAAGGAGGGGGAGAATATCAGTAAAGAGCTCGAAGAACAGATCATCGCTAAAGCTGATGATCTACTGAATAAAGCGATCCCTGAAGCTAATCAGGAAAAGGATGTTGATGATACCCTCATCTAAGACAATGAGGAGGAGGAAGATGATGAAGAAGAGGAAGAAGAAGAAGGTCCATCATACTGCCTGAGAGATGATGATGACAATGATGATTTTTCACTCTTCTTCTTCTCAGTAAGGCCAGGTATGCAACAAACTGGCGTTGTCTTTAAAACACCTCTGAGGATAGGCCCCCTCCTTGACAAGAGTAGCCTAATCCCTCTGAGAAGAATAAGCAAGTCTCAAAAGACTCAGTGGATGCCAGCCTGAACATCCTCCTGAATAGAGAGGGGGAATTCAATTCAGAGGTAAGTCTTCCAATAGAACTCTACCCATCCCTCTCTGAACCCCAGCCTCTCACTTCTCTACCTCTTTCTATCCCTAACAATACTTCAGTTATTAGAAGTATTGAGGAACTTACTAACTCTGAACCATCTTCTCCCACTCTCAGCTTACCCTGTCCCTCAAAGGTGGTTCCCTTCCCGAGTGAACCTTCTGTCGTAGGTCTATTCATGTATATATCTGAATCAGATGCTGAAGAAGAAGAAGGCCTTGTTCAGAGGTGTGTAACTAAAGAGCCCATACCTGAACCTGAAGAAGAAGCACGAAGAGATCACTTAATAAAGGAGTCAGAGAGGACAAGAGTAAAAATTCATTCTCGTACCTCTGGTCCTAACAACTCCCTCCCTGTAAATAATGATTAAGAAGACGAATTCTCCTTTCTCTCTGTCGAAGAAAGAGAAGAAGTTTTACAAGCTCAACGGCTCAGAGATGAGCAAATAAGAGAAGCACAAGAAAGCCTCAAAGTCACTTAAGCATTGGCACAAAAGGAGCTAGCAGAATCAAATTCAAACATCCGGAATCGTCTTAGAGCACAAAACGAATTCTACAAGTAGCGAACAAACACCTTCAGAAATCCAAAGCTAAAAGAAATGAAGAACTTGAATGGTGCAAGAAGAAAGTTAACACTCGTGTCTTCCCTGAAAAGGTAAATAATGGGGCTATATCTGGAAGAAATTCAAGAACTGGTCCAAAGATAACGGTCAACCTTTTTAGAATGGTTGGAAATCAGATATAGTATTCAGAAATTAGAGTTCCAGTTCAAAGGCGTCGTAGAAAAAATTTGAATTAACTCCTGCAAAGGATCTCTCAGTATGTATCGACACCTCCTCTTCCCTCAAAATCAGAAAAGAAGAAAGCCATGTCCTACACCGAAGAAGGTCCATCGTTAAGAAATGAACATGTGACAAAATTTAACTTGGATAGTCTCTTTGCACTTGGTTCTCCCTGATCTTTCAATGCTCAATACCTCCCTGCCTTCCTAGAGAAAATACAAAGAAAATGAAATAGTTGGCAAACTTGAACCAGGGATGGTCTTTCTCGATAATGATGGAACTATTCCAAGTTTCTTGGGAATAAGGAGATCTGTTGTCACACCCCGCCGCGGCGGAAACACGATTTGTCACACCTCATAGCAGCATGGCAGAATGCATAAGGAAATACCACTATAGGATTATAGAGATCGAATCATTTACATGGTTGAGTACATCAATGGTTCAAACATTACTATTACAACATTTTCGGAAAATAAATAAATAGGAGAAACGGGAGTTTGATCTTCTTATGCGGAATGCAGGCACACGTATGCATCCATAACCTTCTTACTTTTGAGCACGTGAAAAGCATGAGAGTTTAAAAGCGTCAACTAACGTGCTAGTTGGTGAGATCATGGGTTTTCAATAATACAAGTACCAGTGAAAATAATAAGTAGTGATTGAGTAAACAGACTTACTCAAATCCATGGTTCCATTGCTAATGGTATTTAGTGTTGCATGCTTAAAATTCATAGAGAAGGGCCACTACTAAAGCCTATTGACACACGTTTCCATGCCCTGTATAGCCATGTCTTATCGTGAACATGACTGGTAAAGTTTCCATTAAGGCAATTATGCACCCATGATTGCAAAACAGATGTGCGGTGTGGGTGGGAGGTCAATCCTATAGCGCTATCCATAATGTACCCCAGCTTAACCCGTGAGTTAAATTAGTAATTTTACGAGGACTTGCAATGCGATAACGTAGTATAACCCATTCATCTCTTTTTAAGACATACATGCCATAACATAATATAGTTCCCATAATAAGTTGTTCCAACAATAAACCATTTCAATAAATAATAGTTCCAATAGTTCAAACGGTAAACAGGAAAATCCTAATCATGCCTTTCACCCCCAAAACATTTAAAATAGTGAAATTGGGGCCGTGATAACTCACCTGAAGAAGTTGGCTTGAAATATTCGAGGTTTTCTTGGCAAGGCAAGCTCACACCGATTCCAGTCCTATTACATAGAGATTTTACTAGTGAGTGTCCTTATTATTATTATTTTTAAACTAAAGGATCAAAAAGGCGCTCATTATTGTTTTGAACTCGTGCAAGTCGAATAACGGTGTAAAAGTCAAATTTATCGGGTTATAATTATATAGATATATATACATATATTTATATGTAATTTGATATGTACAAAATTATATAGTAAACGGAAGACAGAATCATTAAACAAGTGATGGAGGAAATATTTCTAAAATAATAAACATTGATTTTTCTTGCACCCTTGCATGATTTATTTTTTATCAACACATGCATTTTTATGCATGTGTTAGACTTTTTAAAATGCTTGATTTAAGTTTAAAATAATGTAAAAACACTACAAAAAAAACCACCCTTTTCCGACGGAAATCCGTCGGAAAAGGTTGTTTCCGTCGGATATCTGTCAGTAACAGTCCGTCGGAAAATGGCTCGTCGGAAAAGAATTTTCCGACGGATTTCCGACGAAAGCCTTTACCGACGGAATCCTTTACCGACGAATTTTCCGAAGGCCACCATTTCCGACGGATTTGCTTTTTTATAAAAAAATAATTTAAAATTACAAATTTCCTATACAATAATTTGCTTTTTTTATTAAAAAATAATTCAAAATTACAAATTTCCTATACAATAAAACATGCCCAAATGACTAAAATATAAATAATATTTTATACATAAACAAGCTCAATTTTCTAAAATGTTATTTAATCAAAAAGTAAGATCCATACACACGATAATTAACTATCTAGAGGGGGAGGGGATCTAGCTATCTTCTCGAAGTTATGTAGCCGTGCCTCAAAAAGATCATCCTCGTCATCTCATCTAAACCAAAACCAAAATCATATAAGACATACAAAAATAATTTAAATTCTTGCTAAAGAAAAGAACATAAATTAAGAAGTTAGAATTAGCTCTACCACATGTTCATTAAGTTATAAACTAACATGTTGAAGCAAATAAGAACACTTGCATCTAAACGTAATAAAATTGTATGCTTGAGATGCTAATAATTAACTGTACAGATCATCAGTAAGAATAAAGAACATACAAGGGATCTCATGCACACCAACAACATCAGTAATTGTACCAACAAACCAACAATCACAACAATTTTGTCCTCCTGCAATCAGAATTGATGTATTTTAACTTTTTTATGCAAAATCATATAAATTGAAGTTAAACCTTTAAAAACGATTAAAACAAATACCTTTCCAGACATGTAACAAATCAACCGAGATAATGAAACCGGAGGTTTGTTATTTTACTCATGAAGAACCTCTACAGTATCACAACTTACGGGCCAAAGCTTCTATTGATTCAGTTGTGTATCATTAAGGACTAAAGTGTAACACCATAGGGTTTAGAGCTAAAACAAACCAAATAAAATGCGGAATAACTTCAACTACATAAAACATCACCCATAAAGATAGGGAGAAGGTTAGAGAGAGTTTACAACTTCTATAGGAATGCTAAATGACAACCTATTAATCTATACAATTCGTAAATACAGATTAAGTTCGGGTGTCACTAAAATCCTCAAAATAAACTTCTATGTAACTCCATCTATACACACGAGGGTGCACTTCAAAAAGGATGCCACTACCGGCATCTAGCTCCACTCATCCCATCAAGCCCCATCAGCTTGATCACCTGATATACATGTCATTTTAAGAAAAAGTGTTAGGCTTAAAAGCGTAGTGAGAACAAACAGTTCAAATATAGAAAAACCATTTAAACTTCGAAAGCGGTTAACAAACATTTAACCAAAAACATTTCTAAAACATCTCTTTTTCTTACTTCCGCGATTTACACCTAAAAGATACGCTTTACTTCTTTTGAGGAAAACTTCTACGGGAATGACCCGCACAAATTCAACCCCAAACCGGGATCTATTACAAGTGTCATCCCCAAATATTTCTGACTATATGTGCCTATGGATCCATTTACACTAGTCTAACTTCCTAATACAATCGTTTCCGATGTATTAACTTCCCTTCTCAAAATCTTTGTGAAGATTAACTTTCGATTACAATCGTTTCCGATATATTAACTTCCCTTCACAAAATCTTTGTGAAGATTAACTTCCATGTTTCCAAAACTTTCCTTTATAAAAACTTCGTATGATAAACTTCATATTTTCAAAACCCTCCTTCCCAAAATTAGGTCAAAATAACATTTAGGTTTATACATCATATTTTTTCGTCAAAAACCCATAAGGGTGTTTTAAAACCGTTCTTCTTATTCAATTTATCATTTCAAAGAAAACCATAAATGACACATTTTGACCTAGTTTTACCAAAATCTTCCAAGTATAAAAATACTTATTTTAAACATCATATTAAGGTAAAATACTTCATGTTGACATGTATAAAGTTTTAAAGGTAAGAATGAACTCACAAGCTAGATTTAGGCTAAATCTAGGTTTTATCCCAATACCGAGCTTCATTAGGTGAGGACTTCAAATCCACAAGTTTCCACCTATAAAACCTTAATCTAGATCATGAACAAACCCAACATACACCAAAATCAAACCCAAATCCAAAACATAGATCACAACCCTAGATATGGTGTAAAAACCCTAAAATTTCACCTTTCGACATAAGGGAACCACATCTCTTTGAGGAATCGCGAATTCTCCTTGCTTTCATGTTGAAAATCTCTCAAAAATGAAACCGTAGTAACTTGAATCGCTCAAAACGGAGATTTGGTGAAAAAAGTTATGATGGAATGAAGTTGAGATCCGAATTTGCGACTTTATTCAGCTCCACAGATAGTTATGCAGGTTGGGCCGCGACATGAAGTCGCGGGCTAAGGTAACAGCCCAAACAGTGATTTACGCGGGCTAAGCCGCGACCTAAGGTCGCGGGCCTAGTCGCATGCGTCAAAGAGGCCCAAACCAACATCAGCTTCAATAAATAAAAATTAGATATCAGATGCTGATGCCAAGATTAGAACCCTTGACCTCTTCCATACAGGTGGCATGCGCTTACCACCACACCACTGCCCTTCCTTGTGTTATAAAAATACCATTAATTCTTTTATTTACTCTTTCTCGTCCAACTTTCTTTGATAGCTTCGACATCGGTTTCGCATAAGATGTAAGTCGATTTTTTCCCAATTACTCTATCATTATTATATGAGTTGCTTCATCAAACCGTCATCATATAAAAATAATTTCCGATAATAATTCTCCAATTAATTACCAAATTATTCCCAACACAAACCAACCAACCTTAAATTTTTAAATAAACGATTTCACTAAAACAATATAATCTTCTAAAATTCCGGGTGTTACAATCCTCCCAACCTTAGAATGATTTCGTCCTCGAAATCTAATACTGATCCAAAAACATAGAACGTCATACAACCCCGAGCACAAGCTCGACAGATGACTCGCTCCATCCATCCCAACCGGATGACAATAACACGAAAAGGAGACCTCAAAATAATATACCCGAGCAATCCAATAACTTTACTTCCAAAGGAGTGCCTAAACGTAACTTGTCCTTAAGTACGATGCGTAACACTTCTTGGCCAAGACGGACACTTCCCTTCTCATAACGAGTCATCACTACCCGCTCGCTATATTCAATACATCCCACTAATATTGGAAGGAATACTGAACCACGTTGAACCAAACTTTGAATCTAAGCTTGATGTTGCCTTTCAACCTTAGGTGGTTCATATCACCTCAGGAGTAGCTTTTGACTTTAATAATTCAATCCTACAATTGATGCCCAACATGTAATTACTACTTAAATTCTCAAACCACTTCCATTAAGTCGGGATGCTCTTTCCTTTGCATTCGACATTTCGATTTCTTTCGCAAAAGTTCATCCAGATATAACCATACAGATTCCTTTCAATCATATTACTCATTATCATATCGACTTTACCCGGGTGGTAAAGAAATTCGGCATAAACATCAATATTTTAACCTTGACTAAACAACTTCTTCTTTAACGAATGAATTCAGTTAAGATCTACCTTAAAAAATCACACTAAAAATTCCAATATCATCACCGATGAAGATTTATCATTCCTTTTAAGATCACCACACAAGGCCTTCAACATTACTTGGAAATCAACCAGAGAGCTCCAATCATTCTAATGTCCTACGACCCTAAGAACAATCAAGGTTGGCGTCAAGCCAAACACTTCTCGAGGTAACCAATTGCCTAAAAGTTTCCAAACCAAAGATTGACGACACAAGAGGATCATTACTTAACTAGCTCGAAGTAACCCAACGTCCAATTACTCCGAAGTTTCTACAACCATCGGTCGTTCAGACCGGAGTCCCAAAAGTGCGAAGTAAAACAACTGCTATAATTCGACATAATAGTCAAAGGCACACCATGCCTTGAGACAATTTCATCCACATACAACTTAGTAAGTTTATCAACTGGACCGGCTTCTCGCATTACCAATAAGTGAGCACCATTCGTAAGTCCGTCCACCGGTACCCATATAGCATCGTAACCTTTCAAGGTCTTTCGTAATTTCGTCACAAAATTCCATAGTAATGTGCTCTCATTTTCATTCTGGAGTTCCCAACGATTGAAGACTTCCATACGGTCGTTGGTGTTCCGCCTTTGCTTGTAACATGCTACACCTCTCTCTACATATCTATTCACATCCGACTTTCTGACAGGCCACCAATAAGTCAACTTCACATTCCTGCACATTTTGGTACTACTCGGATGTATGGAGTACTTAGGCTCATGGGCGTCCTCCAATAGTAATTCCCGATTGCTTCCAATCTTGGGTACCCAAATACGCCCACGAAATAATTTCCAACCGCGACTATCTCTCGTTAGTAGTAAGTGTTGCTTCACCATAACTTCGTCTTTTAAACTTTCCTCAAGTAGTGCCTCCGCTTGGGAAGTCTTGACCCGACCGATCAAGCTTGACACTAAATCGATCTTCGTAAATACGGATCGTGTTCCACAACCGTACTCCTTTCGACTTAGAACATCCGTTATTACATTTGTTTTACTCGGGTGATGTAGTAGTTCACAACCATAATCCTTAAGAAGTTCTAGCCAACGTCATTAGCTCCTTTTGATCAAAACATACTTCGAACTTTTATGATTGTTGTAGAGTGTACACTCAGTTTTATAAAGACAATGTCGCCAACACTGTAATGCCATTACCACCGCCATTAGGTCCATAACATGGGTTGGGTAACTCTTCTCATTTTCCTTGAGTTGTGTTGACGCATATGCAGTAACCTTGCCTCTTTGTATTAATGCACAATACAAACCCATCTTTGACACACCACTATAGACCACAAAATCTTCAGATTCTTCTGACCAAGATAAGATCGGTGCTTCACACATTTTCCTTTGAAGAGCTCGAAAAGCCTCTAATTATTGATGATGCAACCTTTGAGAAATCATGAATAAACCTTCGATAATAGCCCGCCAATCCTAAGAAGCTTCTAATTTCGGACGGTTTCCGAGGCAGTTCCCAATTCATCATTGCTTCAATTCGGATGAATCCACCTTCACTCCGTCTTGAGTGGCAACATCCCCCAAAATTGTACTTTCTTCAACCAAAAGTCACACTTAGAGGATTTGGCATATAACTTCTCCTTTCTTAACACCTCGAGGACTTATCGAAGGTGTTGCTTATGGTCGAACTCGTTCTTAGAGTAGCCAAGAATATCATCAATATTACCATCACTGATTTAACTAGAAACGGTCGACATACCTGATTTCATCAAATCCATAAACATCGCTGACACGTTTGTCAATCCAAACGACATCACTAAGAACTCGTAATGACCGTACCGCGTCCTAAACATCGTCTTTGCTACATTATCCTCCCTTACCTTCACTTGCAGGTATCCCGAACGTAAACCGCTCTTTGAGAAACAACCCGTCCCTTGCAGTCGATCAAAGAGATCACCAATCCTACGAAATGGATACTCATTTTTCATGGTTGCTTTATTCAACTTCCTATAGTCAATACACATCTTCATCGTGCCATCTTTCTTCTTCACAATAAGACCGGAGCTAACCCGACACTATATCTATTTGAAACTCCACTTGTCTATCGGGTGGCAAACCGGGTAAATCTTCGGGGAACACATCGAGGGTTCATTAACGACCCGAACATCATCTAACTTCCTCTTCTCTAACTTCGTATCTAGAATATAGGCTATATACGAAAGACGTCCCTTGGCTAAACACTTGCACGCTTTTGCCAAGGTTAACCAAGCTAGGTCGCCTTTCCTTCTTTCCCCGTAGATTACCACCATACTGCCATCCGATAACGGAGTCCGGATTAACTTCTTAGAACAACGAATTTCGGCTTGGTTCTTGGCTAAACAATCCCTTCCTATCATCACATCAAACCCTCCTATTGACGTAGGCATGAGATTTATCCCACACCTACTCCCTTTAACTTCCAACATACAATCCTTAAGATTAGTCCAAACTAGAACTTACTTGCCATCGGTTATTTCAACAATATAGGCATCTTCCAAAGTACTCAAAGGTATATGAAGTATTGGGTGGAAAGTAGAAAATACAAAAGAATAATATTACCAGAACCAAAAAACATAAGCGAGTATACCCTCTTACCGTCTTGTTCACTTCCTTGAGAGCCCGAACATTCATCCATGATACGACCGATGACTCTCTCATTGCGATACTCTTCCAAAACCTTTGCTTCGAATAGCTCCAAAGTGAGCATAGAGATTTTGATTGGTCCAAGGTAGTCGTAGTGACGTCCCACCACGCTAAAGCCTTTCCCCTGTGTATATGTGAAGAAAACTTCACCCTTTCCTTCTCTTTATATACACTCGAGCCAAAAGCTTGCTCGATCACTTGTAACCAATTTATCCAAACCACTGGATCAAGGTTGACTTCAAGCAGACGATCTAATCCGGGCATAGTTCTTGTTGGAACAAGAGAGATCATAGATGATTGAGTGACCTCCACTGTCACTTGCAGATTCGGAGTTGAAATACTGTTATTTGCGCCATCAGCTTCATTACACGATCTAGTACACGTATTAATTAACTCAGTCGGCCACAAACATAAAATAGGAGTAAGACAAGGCTAACATAAATACGTATAACAAATTCACCAATCATCGTAACTAGAGCAATAAGCATACTCACATAACAATATACCCAAAATAGCATTAGCTACGTGATATCTTGAATATATCATACATATAAGAATTCTTATTACCAAAGTCACATTTCATAGTTAGTGCATTTCCGTCGACTCTAAAGCTCTACTATCTCAAGAGTGTCTACCCATTCTCACATAACATCGCTTAAAGTCTCAGCCTAAGTTTAGGAATCTTAGGTTCATACCTAGTTCGCTTAAACTAAAGCTCTAATACCAACTTGTAACACCCCTAAAAATTTAGAGCGAAAAAAAACCAAATAAAATGCAGAATAACTTCAACTACATAAAACATCACCCATAAAGATGGGGAGAAGGTTAGAGAGAGTTTACAACTTCTATAAGAATGCTAAATGATAACCTATTAATCTATAAAATTCGTAAATACATATTAAGTTCGGGTGTCACTAAAATCCTCAAAATAAACTTCTATGTAACTCCATCAATACGCACGAGGGTGCACTTCAAAAAGGATGCCACTACCGGCATCTAGCTCCACTCATCCTATCAAGCCCCACCAGCTTGATCACCTGATATACATGTCATTTTAAGAAAAAGTGTTAGGCTTAAAAGCCTAGTGAGAACAAACAGTTCAAATATAAAAAAACCATTTAAACTTCGAAAGCGGTAAACAAACATTTAACCAAAAGCTTTTCTAAAACATCTCTTTTTCTTACTTCCGCTATTTACACCTAAAAAATACGCTTTACTTCTTTTAAGGGAAACTTCTACGGGAATGACCCGTCATCACTTCGATTACTCTTCCACACAAGTTCAACCCCAAATTGGGATCTATTACAAGTGTCATCCCCAAATACTTCTAACTATATGTGCCTATGGATCCATTTACACTAGTCTAACTTCCTAATGCAATCGTTTCCGATGTATTAACTTCCCTTCACAAAATCTTTGTGAAGATTAACTTTCGGTTACAATCGTTTTCGATGTATTACCTTCCCTTCACAAAATTTTTGTAAAGATTAACTTCCATGTTTCCAAAACATTCCGTTATAAAAACTTCGTATGATAAACTTCATATTTTCAAAACCTTCCTTCCTAAAATTAGGTCAAAACAACATTTAGGTTTATACATCATATTTCTCGTCAAAAACCCATAAGGGTGTTTTAAAACCGTTTTTCGTATTCAATTCATCATTTCAAAGAAAAACCATAAATGACACATTTTGACCTAGTTTTACCAAAATCTTCCAAGTATAGAAATACTTATTTTAAACATCATATTAAGGTAAAATACGTCATTTTGACATGTATAAAGTTTTAAAGGTAAGAATGAACTCAGAAGCGAAATTTAGGCTAAATCTAGATTTTATCCCAATACCGAGCTTCATTAGGTGAGGACTTCAAATCCACAAGTTTCCACCTGTAAAACCTTAATCTAGATCATGAACAAACCCAACATACACCAAAATCAAACCCAAATCCAAAACATAGATCACAACCCTAGATATGGTGTAAAAACCCTAAAATTTCACCTTTCGACATAAGGGAACCGCATCTCTTTGAGGAATCACGAATTCTCCTTGCTTTCATGTTGAAAATCTCTCAAAAATGAAACCGTAGTAACTTGAATCGCTCAAAACGGAGATTTGGTGAAAAAAGTTATGATGGAATGAAGTTGAGATCCGAATTTGCGACTTTATTCAGAGAGTTACGCGGGTTGGGCCGCGACCTGAAGTCGCGTGCTAAGCTAATAGCCCAAATAGTGAGTTACGCGGGCTGGGCCGCGCCCTAAGGTCGCGGGCATAATCGCGCGCGTCAGAGAGGCCCAAACCAACATCAGCTTCAATAAAAAAAAGATATCAGATGCTGCTGCCAGGTTTAGAACCCTTGACCTCCCCTATACAAATAGCATGCGCTTATCACCACACCACTGCCCTTCCTTGTGCTATAAAAATACCATTAATTCTTTTATGTACTCTTTCTCATCCAACTTTCTTTGATAACTTCGACATCGGTTTCGCATAAGATGTAAGTCGATTTGTTTCCCAATTACTCTATCATTATTATATGAGTTGGTTCATCAAACCGTCATCATATAAAAATAATTTCCGATAATAATTCTACAATTAATTACCAAATTATTCCCAACACAAACCAATCAACCTTAAATTTTTAAATAAACAATTTCACTAAGACAATATAATCTTCTAAAATTCCGGGTGTTACTTAAAGCTGTGTTAAGCTTCTTCACAATCAAAAATTTCTAATTTGATTAAACGAAACAGTTGAAACAAAACACACATTTCTTATACATTAGGTATGAGTGAATAATAAATGCTGGAAATGATCATTCCAACCAAGGGAAAAAAGGTTCTTTTCTCATACATCATGTCTAAAAGAAATAACCAGAGCCGAGCAGAGCTGATGCTCATTTGATTTGTATTCTTTTTTTGAAGGGCAAATTTTTATTCAAGAAAATACCACTGTCCGAGATCCATACACCAATTGTACCAAAGCAAAACCAACAAAACCACCCTTATTTATACAAACAACACTAACAAAACAACCATGTTCATAAAGAACTCATCAACAGCCTCCACCCTAATTTCATAAACATGTTCAAAATCTAATCAATTCATGATAATTGTACATTTAAACTTGAAAAGAATTATGTATTAATAAATAAATACTCTTGAAAACTGACCATCCCTTAACTTTCGATTTGTTTGTCCACTTCTTCATTCGCTTGACTTAGCTTCGCCATGCATTTCTTAAGTAATATATCCTCATGTTCACTCGCCTGCGCAAAAGGACCCATACATATGAAAAACCCGTTACTAGATTCATTATCTTACAAGTTAGAAGTCAACATATTAGTCTCCTCGAAAAGAAATTGACGGAAAACCTATTTGACCTATAATAGGAGTTCTTGGAGATGTAAAAGTAGGGTAGCATACTATGTAAGGACTTGAAGTATATGTGATTGGGAAGAAGGGTATCTAAACAGAAACCACAGCCGCCTCACTGACCGGCGAAACTCCGGCCTTGTTCTTCTCATTTCGTAGTAAGTGGTAGTAGTAGTAGTAGCAGGAGAGATCTGATTGAATGGACAGAAACTCAAACCCACCATTTTAAACAAAATCAATTGAAATCAAGAAATCAAAGATTTTATAAACCAATATGAAACAAACATGAAACCAAATCAGAGATTAATAAACAAATATGAAACCAAATCAATTAAAATCAAGAAATCAGAGATCTATAAACAAAATCAATACAACACATCAAAAAAACAGAATCGATAAACTAATCAAGGAAACTAAATCGATATGGACCTCAACTACTAAAAAACAAATCGATTTCACAATAGTAATCGATTGCAACCCTCAAGTTGTAAACAAATATGAAACCAAATCGATTTCACACCTCAAGTTGTAATCATAGAGTAGAGATGAGATGAGATCATACCATTGCTGAGAGATAGAGAAGATGGCGGCAACGAGAGAGGATGGTCTTAACCTACCAGAAAGTTCAAGGCTCTCAATTTCTTCCACCCGAGGAAACCCTAATCTAGAAAACGAACAAACATAGATAAAGAAATCGAGCAGAAATAGAACATCATAGAAAAATCGGGGTAAAAATCGAACTTCGCCGGCGCTAGAGTTGGTGTGGAAGGGGGAACGCCGGTCACCGTAGTGTGGCTGGAGAAAGACGAATATATATTAGATATGTAATAATTTAAATAATAGATATATTATTTTAGAAAACAAAATATATTAATTGGTCAATATATATATATATTAATTTTAATTTAATGTATGTATGGATTAGTTTGATTTTATTGGATTTTGTGCTATCATCTAAAAATATATCGATGTATATACGTATTTAACGACTCCCATTGAACTACAATGAGCCTTGATGGGCATTAAGGACTCCTAATGAACTACAATAGTCTTTTACGGGCTTTTAATGACTCCTATTGAACTACAATGGGCCTTGATGGGTTTTAACGACTCATATTGAACTACAATGGGCATTGATGGGCTTTAACGACTCCTAGTGACCTATAATGGGCCTTTATGGGACTTAACGACTTTTAATAAACTATGATGGACCTTTTATGGGACTTTAATGAACTATAATGGACTTAGCGACTCTTAATGAACTATAATGGACTTTGATGGGCTTTTACGAGTCCTAGTGAACTACAATGGGCCTTGATGGGCTTTAACGACTCCTAGTGAACTACAATGGGGCTTGATGGCCTTTAACGACTTAATGAACTACACCAGGGCTTGATGGGCTTTAACAACTCTTAATGAACTACAATGAACCTTTAATGGTCTTGATGGTTTTTAACGACTCTTAATGAACTACAATGGCCTTTATGGGACTTTACGTCTCTTAATGAACTACAATGGACTTTGATGGGCTTTAATGACTCCTAGTGAACTACAATGGGACTTCATGGCTTTTAACGGCTTAATGAACTACAATGGGGCTTGATGGGATTTAACGACTTTTAATCAACTACAATGGACTTTGATGGGCTTTAACGACTCATGGTGAACTACAATGGGCCTTTATGGGACTTCACGTCTCTTAATGAACTACAATGGACTTTGATGGGCTTTAACGATTCCTAGTGAACTACAATGGGACTTCATGGCTTTTAACGATTTAATGAACTACAACGGGGCTTAATGGGCTTTAACGACTCTTAATCAACTAAAATGGACTTTGATAAGCTTTAACGACTCCTGGTGAACTACAATGGGGGCTTGATGGCCTTTAACGACTTAATGAACTATACAATGGGGATTGATGGACTTTAACGACTCTTAATGAACTACACATATACGACACATGCATACATATACAATATACAAATATATATATATATATATATATGTTTACATATAACGAATTATACAAAATAAATCAAATAATAGGTCACACAAATAAGAAAAAACTTGAAAAAAATACAAACTAAAGTTAATTTTTTTTAACTATAAACGAAAAAATAAAAATTCCGTCGGAAATCTATCGGAAATTTCCGAAGGATTTGAAATCTCTTGCAAATTTCTGACGGAATTTTTATTTTTTAATTTTTTTAGTTATAAAAATCCGTCCTAAATTTCCGACGGATTTAATTTCCGTCGGAAATTTCCGACGGATTATTTTAAATTTTAATTTTAAATTTTGTTAATCGGATCCGTCGGAAATACGTCGGAAATTACCAACTGATTTTTTCCGTCGGAAATGCCCTTTTTTGTAGTAGTGAAGGGTGGATTGTTGGTGTTTTTGAATAAAAGAAAGTGAAAAAGAGAAAATGTTTGCCATTGGTTAAAAATCATTTCCTAGCAGATTTTGACTTGTTTGTTTATGGAAACTATTAGGTAACTTTCCACATATTTAAGTCTGTAAATTTTTATATTATAATGTGCTTAGTTAGGGAAATTTTGGCACAAGAATCATAATTTTTGGAGTTGTCTAAGTTCCTCATTTTATTTTTGTTTTAAATTCACAACAGTGAGTTGAGCTGATTGTGCACTTGTTTTGCATGGATTGTTTGGGGGTTCAAAACTTAGAATTTTTTAGAGATGTCAGTGGGATTAGAAACTAACTCACTGAACTTAATTTTAAAAACAAGAATCATCGCTTTTGGACAAAATATGAAAAAGTTGTGGGGTTCCCAAAGTTGGTATATAAATCTGACAGATTTTATGGACGATTTTTGGGTTTAGCTTCACCAGTTTTCTTATAAGTTTCTTCCTTTTTTTGGGAATGATTGTCATCAAACCCCAAATGATATGTTAAGGGTTTAAGAACATTTTTCAACAGAAAAATCATACATGCAAGAATGTTATTCCTAAGGCAGGTTCACATAAAATCACGATCAAGCTTTTTCTTCGCTTTTTAAAGCAATCCAAGCCAAAATTTGATCTTGACACATGCAATGGGTCATTTTGACCCACATGCATGGTCATATTAGAAATAATCAAAATAAAGGAGAAGAGCAATGTAGGTAAATTCACACTAAATGCTTGGATATAAAATGTGCAAGAAATAAATATGTGAAAGGAATAAAATGCAAGAACATCATCATGTAATGAGAGTAGTTCCACTCTAATGTGCATGATGATAAACAAAATAAGAAAGAGTATCATCATGTAATGAGGATAGTTCCACTCTAATGTGCATGATGATATAGAAACTTCTTAGATTTTAAACTTTTGGTTGGTCATGGATGATCACCATTTTATAACATATAAAATGTGTGGTGATTTCATCTACCAACATTTAAAATCAAGAAGGTCTTCTTGCAAAGCAAGAACATTTAAGGAAAATAGATGAAGAAAGAATACGAAGGGAAGAAGGAGATATTTTACCTTGGATGAAAGTCTCTTGAGAGAGTGTTTTGAGAGGAGAGAATTTGTGAGAGTAGAAAGAGGATTTTGAAATGACAAAGAGAGTGAATGAGAGGAGAAATCTATTTATACCAAATAGAGGAGAGAGGGGGGGGGGGGGTTTGGAGAGGGTAGGGGGTGGGTGGGTGGTGGTGTTTTGATGGTGTGTGTAGAGCGTGTATGTGTAGAAATGTATGTATTGGTTGATTTTTAAATTCTTTTCTTTTTGATTTATTTTAATTTGGTTTTCTAGAAGCTATTAATAATTCAAAGAAATCTGATTTCTTTTTATTTTTATCCCTTTTTCATAATTACATAGCAATTTTTACTAAATAAGTTGCTAAAATTAGAAATTTGTATCGAAAACGAGCAATTTTCGTATATTAAGCGTAACGAACCGCAGGTTCTAAGTTTTCTTAAGGAAACTCCTATGAATTTAATATATTTAAAATTTTGAATATATTAAGTTCTAACTTGCCAAAAATGGTAGGTGGAACAGGGACCTGCCAAAAATAGAAAGTTGATTATATTTGCGAAAAGTGGAAAGTTGACTTTAAATAACCAAATTTGGTAATTTGAGTCATAAATTACTAAAGATAAATGTTTGGCATACTTCTTTCCTAGAATAGAAATGCTAGCATGCTATATAAGAAGGTGATATTCTGAGGGTTGTCATAGTCTCCCCCGGTTAAAAGAATTTAGTCCCGAAATTCATTTACTAATATAGCGACTATTTTCCAAGTAAAGAGCAGTGAATATTTGCCCTTCATGAATCCACACGTTTCAAAATGAATTTCCTATCCTTTTGCGTTAGTGCCGACAAGGGCTGTGCAATCTTCGAGAATCCCTTAGTGAATTGTCTATAACTTGCCAATCTTAGAAATTGACGGATTTCTACCAGAGTCTTCGTGATTTCCTGATTCTTACCAGCTTCAAGCTTGGATTTACGTGGATTCCTTTCTCACCAATCACATGAATAAGAAAGTGTACTTAATTCAAAATTCTCATTTTGAAAATTTGGCATACAATTCTTTCTTCTTGGGAAATTCTAGCATCACCATTAGATGTCGTGCATGATCCTTCTTACTTCGGGAATAAATCAATATGTCGTCAATGAACACAAGTATAACTTATCGAGGTGCGGCCTACATACTCTATTCATCAAATCCATGAATAATGATGGTGCGTTGTTACTCCGAAGGGTATAACTCATAGTACCCGTACCTAGTCCTAAAGGTTGTCCTGGTAATAACTTCCTTGCGGGATCTCAACTGGTGATATCTTGATTAGGATCAATTCTTGGGAAGAAGTTGCACCGTGCAACTGGTCTAATAATTCGACAATTCGGGGAGGGGATAATGATTCTTGTTCGTTAATTTGTTTAACTACCTATAGTTGATGTACATACGAATGATCCATTCTTCTTTTTAACAAAGAAAATTGGTGCTCCTCAAGGCGAATGGATCGGCTGAATAAATCCTTCATCCAAAATTCCCTGAAGTTCGTTCGAGAATCCCTGCATCTCGGCCGACTAAGAGGTACGGTGCTTTGGCTACAGGGGTCACTCCAGGAACTGAGTCAATTCGGAAATCAACTTGCCTTGGTGGAGGTAGGACGGGTAATTCATTTGGAAAGCATCCTTGGTTCGGGTAGTAGAGAAAAAACCTGAAGAGAAGCGAATCTTAGATATCCCGGTATAAAGGAATTATCATGGGGGATTTCAGTAAGATATCTTCTAAGTGATCAACTTGATTACATTTTTGAAAACAACTTTATAACTTTCTTTGTGATTTAAGTTGTACTCTTGTTTTACTAAGTGTTAGATTGTTAGAATAAATTTATCTGTTCTTTTTCGCAACAATCTGTTTTCTAAGTGTAATTCTTGATATTATTATCAATAAGAATTTAAAAGGTTGACTTTTTTGTGTAATTGTATTCAACCCCCTCTTCTACAATTTCTTAAGTACTTGCCATTACCTTTAACGGGACTAACACATATCCTCAATCTTTTTTTAATCTTTTTATATAAATCAATTCTTTCCTTTAAGATGAAACCATATTTGACCACTAACATCTTATTTTCAATCATTGCCTTTTCAAAACATTTCTCTAATCTAGATACTTTTCAAATAAATCTGATTTTTCTTTCAAAAGATCAACTTCTGTTTTTCTTCACTTATAAAATTCAACTTAAAACTCTCTTTCTCTTCTCTGAATATGTTAACTAAAAGTCTTTCACCCTTCAATCTTTTCTTTAATTCATCAAATTCGGCATCCATGGAATCAATTTGATATTTTAATTGAAAGTCAAGAGAATTGGTTACCTCAGATAAGATTCAGAATTCACATTTTGTGAAGATTCATTATTATAAGCATACTTATCCAAAGAGCTCATGGAGCAAGAGTTTGAGAAATGAGTAGTTTATTTCTCTAAAAAAGGCAATTTATTCTTCTGCCATCAAACTCTCTCCTTGTTCTTTCTTCTGAATTCTTTGTTTTCTTGAATTTGCATTCTCTAGCAAAGTATCCAGGAAACATCTTGGAACTTCTTCATCTTCCTTTTCTTTCTCTTTTTCTTCTTTCTTCTTCTCAAAACCTTTTGATTAAGAACTATACTTCCCGTCTCAATTACCTTTCTTGTGATAATCAGATTTGGGCTTATCATAATTCTTCTTGCCAAAGATCTAATTAAAAGCCTTGGTCAATAGTACAAGATTCTCAACCATATTTTTAAGTTTAAGGTTGAATCATCGTTATCAGAATTAGAATCAAATGCTATCTTTGGAATATTTATGACCTTAACAGATGAAGATCTTGAATGTTTAGAACTCTTCTTAAGCTTCGTTTTAAAAATCAATGCCAAAGAGTCAGTGACCTTTTTCTTTTCAAGCATTCTCTCTTTGACCTTGTATTCATGCTAATTTCGAATCCCAAAAATATCATGAATAGTCTTCTTGGTCATTTGAAGATTTTCAAAGAAGCTATCCATTCAAGACTTATGTTTTTCTGGAATTTGATGTTGATTTCTAAATTAGTTTTGTGTGCCCCATTTCATCTCAAGTCATACAAGACATCATTAAACCTACTATAATTTTCAGATAACATTTCAGATTCCTTTGCTTTAAATCCTTCATAAACACCAATACATGAATTTAACTTCTTTCCTAGAATAGAAATGCTAGCATGCTATATAAGGAAGGTGAAATTCTGAGGGTTGTCATAGTCTCCCCCGGTTAAAAGAATTTAGTCCCGAAATTCATTTACTAATATAGCGACTATTTTCCAAGTAAAGAGCAGTGAATATTTGCCCTTCATGAATCCACACGTTTCAAAATGAATTTCCTATCCTTTTGCGTTAGTGCCGACAAGGGCTGTGCAATCTTCGAGAATCCCTTAGTGAATTGTCTATAACTTGCCAATCTTAGAAATTGACGGATTTCTACCAGAGTCTTCGTGATTTCCTGATTCTTACCAGCTTCAAGCTTGGATTTACGTGGATTCCTTTCTCACCAATCACATGAATAAGAAAGTGTACTTAATTCAAAATTCTCATTTTGAAAATTTGGCATACAATTCTTTCTTCTTGGGAAATTCTAGCATCACCATTAGATGTCGTGCATGATCCTTCTTACTTCGGGAATAAATCAATATGTCGTCTATGAACACAAGTATAACTTATCGAGGTGCGGCCTACATACTCTATTCATCAAATCCATGAATAATGATGGTGCGTTGTTACTCCGAAGGGTATAACTCATAGTACCCGTACCTAGTCCTAAAGGTTGTCCTGGTAATAACTTCCTTGCGGGATCTCAACTGGTGATATCTTGATTAGGATCAATTCTTGGGAAGAAGTTGCACCGTGCAACTGGTCTAATAATTCGACAATTCGGGGAGGGGATAATGATTCTTGTTCGTTAATTTGTTTAACTACCTATAGTCGATGTACATACGAATGATCCATTCTTCTTTTTAACAAAGAAAACTGGTGCTCCTCAAGGCAAATGGATCGGCTGAATAAATCCTTCATCCAAAATTCCCTGAAGTTCGTTCGAGAATCCCTGCATCTCGGCCGACTAAGAGGTACGGCGCTTTGGCTACAGGGGTCACTCCAGGAACTGAGTCAATTCGGAAATTAACTTGCCTTGGTGGAGGTAGGACGGGTAATTCATTTGGAAAGCATCCTTGGTTCGGGTAGTAGAGAAAAAACCTGAAGAGAAGCGAATCTTAGATATCCCGGTATAAAGGAATTATCATGGGGGATTTCAGTAAGATATCTTCTAAGTGATCAACTTGATTACATTTTTGAAAACAACTTTATAACTTTCTTTGTGATTTAAGTTGTACTCTTGTTTTACTAAGTGTTAGATTGTTAGAATAAATTTATCTGTTCTTTTTCGCAACAATCTGTTTTCTAAGTGTAATTCTTGATATTATTATCAATAAGAATTTAAAAGGTTGACTTTTTTGTGTAATTGTATTCAACCCCCTCTTCTACAATTTCTTAAGTACTTGCCATTACCTTTAACGGGACTAACACATATCCTCAATCTTTTTTTAATCTTTTTATATAAATCAATTCTTTCCTTTAAGATGAAACCATATTTGACCACTAACATCTTATTTTCAATCATTGCCTTTTCAAAACATTTCTCTAATCTAGATACTTTTCAAATAAATCTGATTTTTCTTTCAAAAGATCAACTTCTGTTTTTCTTCACTTATAAAATTCAACTTAAAACTCTCTTTCTCTTCTCTGAATATGTTAACTAAAAGTCTTTCACCCTTCAATCTTTTCTTTAATTCATCAAATTCGGCATCCATGGAATCAATTTGATATTTTAATTGAAAGTCAAGAGAATTGGTTACCTCAGATAAGATTCAGAATTCACATTTTGTGAAGATTCATTATTATAAGCATACTTATCCAAAGAGCTCATGGAGCAAGAGTTTGAGAAATGAGTAGTTTATTTCTCTAAAAAAGGCAATTTATTCTTCTGCCATCAAACTCTCTCCTTGTTCTTTCTTCTGAATTCTTTGTTTTCTTGAATTTGCATTCTCTAGCAAAGTATCCAGGAAACATCTTGGAACTTCTTCATCTTCCTTTTCTTTCTCTTTTTCTTCTTTCTTCTTCTCAAAACCTTTTGATTAAGAACTATACTTCCCGTCTCAATTACCTTTCTTGTGATAATCAGATTTGGGCTTATCATAATTCTTCTTGCCAAAGATCTAATTAAAAGCCTTGGTCAATAGTACAAGATTCTCAACCATATTTTTAAGTTTAAGGTTGAATCATCGTTATCAGAATTAGAATCAAATGCTATCTTTGGAATATTTATGACCTTAACAGATGAAGATCTTGAATGTTTAGAACTCTTCTTAAGCTTCGTTTTAAAAATCAATGCCAAAGAGTCAGTGACCTTTTTCTTTTCAAGCATTCTCTCTTTGACCTTGTATTCATGCTAATTTCGAATCCCAAAAATATCATGAATAGTCTTCTTGGTCATTTGAAGATTTTCAAAGAAGCTATCCATTCAAGACTTATGTTTTTCTGGAATTTGATGTTGATTTCTAAATTAGTTTTGTGTGCCCCATTTCTTCTCAAGTCATTCAAGACATCATTAAACCTACTATAATTTTCAGATAACATTTCAGATTCCTTTGCTTTAAATCCTTCATAAACACCAATACATGAATTTAACTTGATTTGTAGTGCTTTATGTCCTCCCTACATTAGAGATTCCACCTCATCCCACATTGCTGATTTAAAACTTTCAACTATGTTAAATATTTCATTAGGTAAAGCATGGTTAACAGAGTTAGAACCCTTCTATCAATCATACCCTCTTCTTCTCATTAACATTATACATCTTAACATCTTTCTTAATTCGATATGCGGGTATCACTCGAGTATCATCAGTTTTAGGAAGTACAGGGATCTCAATGAATACCTCAAGTGGTTATTCAGTAATGGATTTCTTCAAATCCTCATCAATATTATCAAGAAATTGAATCATGCAGATTCTCCATTGATGGCATTTGTTGGGGGTGGTCCCAACTATCAAAACGATCGTTGGAACCGTGTAGGCAAACAAGGGTAATCGATCACCGGATTAAATTGAGAATCGTGTGAGACACTTTTCGAATTGATATTTCGACCCTATGCCTGGGTTTCACGAAATTCAACCTAGGATAAGACTCAAAACACTTGCGTTCTTAGGCAAAAAAACGTAAGCAATTTTCTGGAGAGTATATGGGAGTATTGTTCAAAAACCGTGTCTAAAAAAACCGTCTTTTTGTTCGTTCAAACTCATGAATATAAATTCTTATTTATACTCAAAATAACGTAACTGAAATAATAATCATGACTGAAATTTAGGAGTAGTGGTCAGTTACACAAATCTAGTAACTGCTCAAAAACTGCACATTTAATGCACAGTAACCGTTTCAGGGATACTTCATAAGTTTCAGGGACCTCTCCCTTCAGGGACCCTTCAGAAGTTCAGGGACCCTTCAGGGACCCTTCAGACTTTCAGGGACCCCTCAGAAGTTTCAGGGACCCCTCAGAAGTTTCAGGGACCTCTCAGAAGTTTCAGGGACCTTTCCCTTCAGGGACCCTTCAAAGACCCTTCAGACTTTCAGGGACCCCTCAGAAGTTTCAGGGACCTCTCCCTTCAGGGATCTTTCAGAGACCCTTCAGGGACCCCTTAGAAGTTTCAGGGACCCATTTCCCACTTATACTCCAAATCCAATTACAGCCCGACCGGCTCGACTGGCGCTCGACTGGCCCAGTCGAGTATTCCAGAGGACATCAGTATAGACTCGGCGGCTCTGCGGCCGGTCGAGTATTCCAGAAGATGCCAACACCAATTCACAGAGTTCGAATGGAACCAGTCGAGCTTGACTGGGTTCCAGTTGAACCTTGTTGTATTCAGTCGTTACCGGGTTCATACTCGCCTTATAACAAGCGTGCACTCCGCACCACCTAACTTGAATTAGATCACAGTATAAAACCCATATAGACATCATGTTATTTCCAATCACATAAATGGAACGGTGACACTAAAATCACCAACAATCCTCCCCCATTTTAGTGTGACCCATGAAATAACATCTTAATAATAAACAATACCAAACTTGCACATAAATGAAAATGTCGAAACGATTGAATTTCCATCTTAGTATTTTACACATTTTAAATATTCGAGAATCAAGGTGTCCCAAGGATTGAACCTATCAACTTATTTGAATACCTAAAGATAAAATACATACAAGTTTCACCTACTCGTCAAGAAAATAAATGTGACACAATTATAAAGCCGAGTGTCCTAATCCTCTCATGATCGTATAAAGGCCAAGTCCCCAACCTTCTGAAATGCGGCTACACTTCACGATCACGTAGGTAATTCCTTTACTTCGTGCACCTACAAATACACTTTTTCAAAGGAATTATTAAGAAGATAAACTTCAACCTACTTACTGTAGTACCGAACACATACCTGGGATGATTTATCATGTGTTCCAATCTTATAAGTGTGAGCTTTCCTCATTGAATTCAGCCCCTAATGTCATATTAGAGGGGAATTAGGTGTCTCACCATTATAGATTTATAAGGACTTTAATCCCATCCCAATGGCAGACTTGTGCACTAAGTCTCTTGCCAAACCCTTGGTCAGATGATCCGCCAAATTTTGTTGTGATCTAACAAACTCAACAGAGATTACACCATTCATGGTTAACTCTCTAATCATGCTGTGTCTAACACCCAAGTGTCTAGACTTGCCATTGTACACTTGGCTATAAGCCTTAGCCAAAGTGGTTGCACTATCACAATGGATAGAAATAGGTGCAATCGGCTTCGACCACAATGGAATCTCATAAATAAGATTCTTTAACCATTTTGCCTCTTTACCGGCAGCAGCTAAAGCCACAAACTCAGATTCCATTGTTGAGTTTGTAATACAACTTTGCTTCTTTGATGCCCAAGAAATAGCACCACCTCCAAGCAAAAATACCCAACCACTCGTCGAAGAGTGATCCTCCATGTTAGATATCCAACTTGCATCCGAGTATCCTTCTAACACCGAAGGATATCCCAAATAACTCAAACCATAATCCATGGTACCCTTGAGATATTTAAATACTCTTTGAATAACTTGCCAATGTTGAGTGTTCGGATTACTAGTATACCGACTCAATTGTCCCACGGCATAAGCTATATCCGGCCTTGTACTTGTCATGGCATACATCAAGCTACCAATGGCCTTAGAGTATTCTAGTTGTGAAATAGAAGTGCCCGTATTTGGCATTAATTTCACACTAGGATCCATAGGAGTGCTCACGGAAGAACAATCACTATAATTGAATCTTTTGAGAATTTTCTCAATATAGTGTGATTGTGTCATAACAATCCCTTTGTTAACCCGCTTAATTCTAATGCCAAGAATTACATCAGCCTCCCCCATATCTTTCATGGAAAAGTTAGATGATAACAACATTTTAGTTTCATCTACCTGATTTTGATCAGTTCCAAAAATCAGCATGTCATCCATCGCTTCTTGAAAGGTCTTTGGATCATCTTCAATATTATAACAATAAGAGTATTGAAGCCTAAGTTCATCTCTCGAACCTTCAACCAAATAAAGTTGAAAATCATCACCGAAATTTTTGGCGATTCGGCCTCTTTTGCTTCTCCGGACCTGCTGCGTTTCTGGGGTTGAAACTCCATCCATACTTTCTGGATTTTGCACTTCATTAGTGCTGGGAATCAGAACCTTAGGCCTTTGGATAGATGAAAAACGCATCTCATCGAAAATCGCATCCCGCGTTTCGATAACGGTATTTTTCGATACCGAATCACTAGATTCTATTACGTAGAACCTATATGTATTGGAATTTGTTGCATATCCAATGAATATACAATCAATTCCACATTCACCCAAAGTTTTCTTTTGGGTTCGGGTAGCTTCACAACTGCCCGACAACCCCAAATTCGAAAATAACTCAAATTCGGAGTTTTCTTGAACCAAAGTTCATATGGGGTTGTTTTGTTCTGTTTGTTAGGAACTCTATTCAAAACATAACAGGCCGTTAACATAGCCTCTCCCCAAAATCCCTCACTCAATCCCGAGTATGAGAGCATCGAGTTTACCATTTCTTTTAAAACTCGATTTTTCCGTTCGGAAACCCCATTTTGTTGAGGTGTGTACGGAGCCGTAGTCTCATGGACTATACCAACTGATTGGAAGTATTGAGGGTCCATATATTCCCCTCCCCGATCAGTTCGGAGACGTTTAACTGAACCACCCAATTGTAGTTCAACCTCGGTTTTGTATATTTTGAATTTTTCCAAAGCTTCATCTTTGGCATGTAACAAATACACATAACAATACCGAGTGTTGTCATCAATAAATGTGACAACATACTTCTTATTACCCAACGAAGGAGTAGAATGAAAGTCACATAAATCACTATGTATAAGTTCCAAAACAGCCGACTTTCTTTCGACGGTCGGAAAGGGCTGTTTTGTGACTTTCGTAAGCTTACATGTTTTACATGTTTCTGTATGAATATCAAAGGCTGGAATAAGACCATCCTTTGACATTTCATGCATTCTTCTAAAATTCACATGACCTAGTCTAGCATGCCAAACCATTTAGTCGTGAATTTTAGACGAAGACGATGACAATATAAATGCAGAATTTTCAGAATTGAAAACTTTGGATATAACATTCAAACGAAACATTTTATTAAAATAATATCCAAAACCAACAAATTTATCATATCGAGATAGAATATATCTATCTGAATCATAAACTTTTCTATACCCTAAACAATTCAATCTACCACCGCTAACTAAATTCTTTCGAATTTTAGGAACAAACAAAACATCAGACAACCTAACATGATTTCCAGAAGTAAACTCTAAATTAACTACTCCAAATCCACAAATCAGTGCGGTCGACTCGTTCCCCATATTTAGTACAGATCCATCTTCAACCAGTGTCAATTTCTCGAACCAGCGTTGATCTTTACAAACATGGCATGTCGCCCCCGAGTCCACCCACCATGCACAATCATCATCCTGTACATAGAAAGACTCCGGAATAAGTGAAACATAATAAATATTTTCAGATTTATTATCAAAGTTAGTCAAAAACTGACCTCCTTTCACTTGAGTTTGGTCTTTAGACCCGGCTCCACTTGTTCCAGCACCGTTGTTATTCAACTTAACCCGGCAATCACGTTTGGTATGGCCCACCTTGTTGCATCTCCAACAAACCAAATCCTTCTTCTTCTTGAAGGATTTATTGGGTCCATCAAACTTTCGTTTCTTGCCTTTTCCTTGATTATTGGAGTTGTTTTTCTTCTCTTCAATCATATTAACAGAGGGCTGTCCGGATTCAACATTGGACTTGGATTTTTCTTGCACTCGAAGAGGTTCTTCGATGCGCAAGTGACTCTCAAATTGAACCAATGACAGTTCCTCCTTTTGATGTTTCAAATTGTGCTTGAAATCCTTCCAAGAGGGAAGAAGTTTGTCAATCACACTCGACACAGCAATGGACTCATCCATGTTCATTTTGTGTAAAGTGAATTGATCCAAAATGCGAAGTATCTCATGATACTGTTCCATTACGGGTCTTGAGTCAACCATTTTATAATTATTAAAATCGCTCACCAAGAACTTCTAACTAGAAGCATCTTCAGCGATATATTTTGACTCAAGGGAATCCCATAATTCCTTCGAACTTTCAGCACTTTGGTAGATATCAAAGAGGGAATCACACATACCGTTTAAAATATGACCTCTGCAGATATAGTCATCATTCTCCCACTTACCTCTCCTCCGGGTCTGCTCCAACGTCTCGTTCTCCATGATTTCTGGAATGTGAGTACTCAGCACGTACACCACTTTCAGAGTCGTCAACAGAAAATGCATCTTATTCTGCCAACGTCTAAAGTCAGCCCCCTCGAACTTCTGCAGCTTTCCGAACTTTGAAGTCATCTCTTTCACAGATTCAGCCATGATCGACATCACAAAATATCAATTCGATTGTTGGGGGTGGTCCCAACTATCAAAAGGATCGTTGGAACCGTGTAGGCAAACAAGGGTAATCGATCACCGAATTAAATTGAGAATCGTGTGAGACACTTTTCGAATTGATATTTCGACCCTATGCCTGGGTTTCACGAAATTCAACCTAGGATAAGACTCAAAACACTTGCGTTCTTAGGCACAAAAACGTAAGCAATTTTCTGGAGAGTATATGGGAGTATTGTTCAAAAACTGTGTCTAAAAAAACCGTCTTTTTGTTCGTTCAAACTCATGAATATAAATTCTTATTTATACTCAAAATAACGTAACTGAAATAATAATAATGGCTGAAATTTAGGAGTAGTGGTCAGTTACACAAATCTAGTAACTGCTCAAAAACTGCACATTTAATGCACAGTAACCGTTTCAGGGATACTTCATAAGTTTCAGGGACCTCTCCCTTCAGGGACCCTTCAGGGACCCTTCAGACTTTCAGGGACCCCTCAGAAGTTTCAGGGACCTCTCAGAAGTTTTAGGGACCTTTCCCTTCAGGGACCCTTCAGACTTTCAGGGACCCCTCAGAAGTTTCAGGGACCTATCCCTTCAGGGATCTTTCAGAGACCCTTCAGGGACCCCTTAGAAGTTTCAGGGACCCATTTCCCACTTATACTCCAAATCCAATTACAGCCCGACCGGCTCGACTGGCACTCGACTGGCCCAGTGGAGTATTCCAGAGGACATCAGTATAGACTCGACTGGCTCTACTGGCCCAGTCGAGTATTCCAGAAGATGCCAACACCAATTCACAGAGTTCGAATGGAACCAGTCGAGCTTGACTGGGTTCCAGTTGAACCTTGTTGTATTCAGTCGTTACCGGTTGATACTCGCCTTATAACAAGCGTGCACTCCGCACCACCTAACTTGAATTAGATCACAGTATAAAACCCATATAGACATCATGTTATTTCCCATCACATAAATGGACCGGTGACACTAAAATCACCAACAACATTCTCCAACAAAAATGGCAGGAGGTTTTGTCTTAATACTTACGTACTCTTTAGACATCTTCAGATCAGTAATTAATGATCATTTCAATTGAATTAAGAAGATTAAATATTTTGATCAAGAAACATATCAAATTGCGAATGAGAACACACTCATAGTGAATTGATCAGATTTTATCAAAATTTTAATTGAAATTCTTAACAATACAAATCAAGATCTTGAAATTGATTGCAAAAATCTTTTCCAAATTGCAGTTGAATGGCTCTGATACAATTGAACATTCCCATATAATTATAGCAACATAGATTCAATAACAGATAAGAACAATGTCGAAATAAATCAAGAGAGTCAACATTTCACTGATCTTCAGTTTGAGTACCTGAGAGAGATTTTAGAGAGATAAAGTATTACATGAAAGTACAAGTGCAAAAGTACGTACAAAATTTCTCTAACAAACTCTATTTTTACTAGAATAGAAAGACTAAACATCCATGCCATTATAAAATAATTTAATTACAAATTCACACATGTTCTAGTATCATAGAGAGTCTTCAACTGTTCAATCATCTAAAGATGGATGAAATCAGAGTGAATTGAACAAGTACCAAACTCTAGATAAGTGTTTTTAGAGTTATATTCGAACTCTGAACTCTGAAGACTTTGTAACTTAGAGTTTCTCTTTCAGTTCAGAGCTCTGGACCTTCCTTCCAGAGATAATCACTTTTCAAAAGTACATCTTGAACCAACTTTTCAAGACTTTATAGTAGAAGTTTTAGTTATTGAAATCTGATAGTTTGTGGTGTGCCTTATGAATATGCGTACTTTTAATATATGAATTGAATAGTGATTCTTTCACAAGATATTTAGGAAAAATGGTGGGTTTACTTGCAGGATGCAATCTTTTAGTCAAGGCAAAGAGTGAAATCATGTTGGTAACCTACTAGGATTTAAAATATTGTTCATAGAGGAATTGAACAGTTTTGAAAGTATGCTTGAATTTGGCATTGTAGTTCACTCATAAATAAAATGGTTGAATTTGGCATTCTTTCACTTATGAACAGGGTTCACTTAAGAGAACTTTCATTGTTTGCTTATGAAAACTTTGGCTTACTAATGAACATGTAATTCATTGTTTTCTTATGAATACATGAGTTCATTAGATATTTTATGAAGATGTTATTTATTAGTTTGCACATAGTGAATACATGTGGTGCACTGGGTCCCACATCCAGAGAGTGAATACAATATGATTTTGCTTGTGAAACAAGGGTTGTTCACTTACGAGAAAGGTTTACTTATGAACTCATGAGTTTGCTTATGAATACATGAATTGTTTGCCTAAAAAAGGTGAGTTCACTTATGAACATGTGACTTATTAGTTTGCCAGATAGTAAACTCAAGCGAGTTTTTTATGGTAGTTTTATTCACTGATGAACATGGGATTCATTGTTTACTTGTGAACATATGTGTTCATTAGATAATTTGGAAGATGTGATTCATTGTTTTTTCACATAGTGAATACAAGTGATTAATTGTTTTCTTAAAAGGGTAGTTGTATTAACAGATGTATAATATTTTGTGTGCTTAACTACTTATGAAGGTACTTGTATTCACTTATGAACATGTGCTTCATTGTTTCCTTATGAACACATGAGTTCATTAGATCACTTATGAAAATGTTATTCATTAGTTTGCACAAAGTGAATATATGTGGTGCACTAGGTCCCACACTAGCTCATTACTTTCCACAGAGTGAATAAAATATGATTTTGCTTATGAATACATGAGCTTTTTTTTACTTATGAACACATGAGTTTTCTTATGAACACATGCATTGTTTCCCTAAAACACATGAGTTTACTTATAAACACGTGACTCATTAGTTTGACACATATTGAACGCAAGTTAGTGAATACAAAGTGCAAAGTTTCCATTCTGGTTCACTAGGTCCCATATTGGTTCACTAATGTCAACGAAATGAATATAGTGTGAGTTTTCTTAAAACAGTACATTGTTTCACTCAGTGTCGTCCCTGGGGGAGGGCGGGCCGGGCGTACGCCCAGGACCCAAAAAAATAGGGGCCCGATTTTTCATGTACACTTTATAATATATATTAGTAGTTAAAAAACATGCATGTATTAGCTTATATCTATATTTACTATCTAATATGATCCAAACAGAATTTATCATTATATTAAAGGTCCACGCATGTATTAACTTATGTCTATATTTAGAATTTCAAAACTAAAAATGTTTTTTCTTAAATTATTGACCCTTATTTCCTAATATTAAGTGCATAAATTTTAAGTATTCTCATATCTCTAAACAATATTAAGGTCTCAACTATAACTAAGATATAGAGTTTTGATTCTATAATTGAAGGTTCCTAAAAATTTGTGTCAATCAAAAAAGTTTAAAACGGTGATGAAAACATTAACATGATGTGACGTGGAAACTCAATTAATTTATATTGATTGACATAAAGTGTTACTTTGAATAGTCAAAACTCAACATTGTAATACCAAATGATGTCAATCTATATACTAAAGACATATAATAGGATATGTTTGACGGTGAAACGGATTTACAATGTTATGTAATAATCAGATGACAAATTATACTGATTTAGAAGTATTTATTTAATGATTTTGCATATGAGAAAACTCACGAAACATATATATATAAATTATTAGTATTCAATGTTATTTTTGGTGATAAAAACGATATATTAAAAAAATGTACTAAACAAGGGCCCCTTTATACATTTTGCCTAGGCCCACAAAATGTCAGAAACGGGCCTGGTTTCACTAATGAACAAGGTTGGTGATATAGACTCAAATGAATAATATTGGATTATTTGTGTTTAACTTACGAACTGTTTCATGGCTTCACTTATGAACATGAATGTTAAGCCATTTTAGGATGATACTGGTATGGAATCATGATAGTACTGTGTTGTTTCAATAGTGGAACACTTGTGTCAAACCTTTGCATATAGTAATTTCTCTAACTTTTTTGTTTTACTAAGATGAGATTATCTAAGTTTTAAACATGAGTTAAAATGTGAGATTAATTCATTAATTCATTAAATAAAAATTGAAAATTACGTAATTACCCTTAATTAGTGACTCAAGCGTGTGAAGCAACCAGGACTATACATGGCATATGATTGGTCCAAAGTGGCTTGTAGAGTTAACACCAATGGTTTGTCTAATAAATGTTTGGAGCTATATATAAGGTAAATATGAAGGGACAACTACGGAAAAAATGAACCAGAGAACCAAAAAAAAAAACAGATAAAAAAACATATCAAAATGGATGTCAAATTAAAGATAACAAAGTAAACAGTTATTTGGTGTAATTTGTTTCTCTCCAATTTTTGTTGTATTTTCATTTATTTAGCGTTTTCCTGTGAACCTACCTCCTCTATTTTTTGCATAGCCGCAAATTTTGACCTGTCAAAGCTTGAAATTTTTGACCAGTCAAATCTGATCTTGATCGTATGAAGGGCTAGGATCATTTTTTTATTTTTCAAATATTAACCACATCTCAAGTTAACCTATAGCTAGGAGTATAAGCAAATAAGAACAAAAAAAAGGTTGCGAACCGTGAAAACCGATCTGGACCATCAACTAATTTTAATCTATGGTCATTAAAGGCAATGACAATTTTGAAATAAATTAAAACTTTATGATTTATTATTGATTAAATTTGAATTTGACAGGGTATATTGGGTATTAAACCAATCTTGATTAATCAACAATTTATCTCGATATCGTTTTTGACTCATCTTCAGCATGCCAACTACTTGTATCATTCATTCCTCTAATTACACAATGTGTGCCAACGACAATGCCGATTTTCATAAACCGACCACCAATTTTAACCAATTTCACCGAAAACCCCACTTATTTTTCGAGTCCCGCTTTTCGTACCATTAAACAATATGCAATTGTTTATCGAAAATTTGACAGGGTCAAGAAAACTACGGCAGCAGAGCTTTCGAAGTTTTGATTGACAATGGTGGTGTTTGTTTCATCAAACAGCTGGTGGGATACACACAAACCAATTTGAAACTGAAAGGGCAATTGAACGAAGTTTTTGCCCCCAAATTCGATTGTTTGATTAGGGTTTTTCCAGATCTTCACTCGCAAATATTTTTTTCTTCTCTTTGTCTATCTACCTTGCCAAATTAGATTTGGTAACCAACAACATCGATTACCGGTTAATTACGTCAAGGTTTTATCAGTTGACAAATTTTTGGTTGATGAAGAAATTATCGAGAAATTCTGCCCAAAAGACATGGAAACGAAAGATGAAGCTCATCCTCACAACCAGATCGAAGGAGATTTCGCAAGAAAATCACTCAACCGAGAATTCGTTATTATTATTAATAAATTCCATCTATTAAAGACTTAAAATATAAGTAGACTTGCACAATATCAACATAGATGACATCCACCACCATCGCCCCCTCCCTTTCTCCAGTGAACTTCGACCCACACAGCAGTGACAATGACTAATCTACCACAACCGTTGACCCCATCACATATGTAGATGCAGATGCCACGATGCAAGAGATCTCCAATGTCATAAGATGAATCAACCGATTCTTTACAGAGACAAATCAATGATCTCTACAGAATCTCCCGGTCCCCTTCTCTAGAGACGAAAAACAGTCCAAGTTCAAAGTCCGATTGAAATCAATTTCCAAATTATTTATTTCAATTTTGTTTGATTTCAATGGGTGAAAAATATTAGAGATGAAAGTTGTGTATGGTTTCATGTGGTGAAATAACATATTTATGAACATTATGTTTGGATTTGATGAGATGAAATATCATATTTATGAAAATTGTGGTTTGTTTCATGAGGTGAAATAGCCTGATAATATCTGTTTCACATGGTGAATATGTGTGTTTCATATAGTGAATGAATCTGTATGTTTCATCAAGTGAATCTTGTTATAGAAATGTCAATTATTCCCTTTTTTAATTAAAAAACAACTTTTAATTAAAACCAAGGTTCAAAATGGCGTGAGGCATGGTGTGCCGGCAAGGTCAAGCCTCAAGCTTTAGGAGACATGGCGAGGCCACGGCATTTTCAATGCGTGACTTATGGCCGCATATCTTTATACATGTAAACATATATTTTGTACTATTACCCAATGAGTCAATGATATTAAATGATTTAAATTAGGCTATACATTAGAAAGTAACAAATAAATCATTAAAAAGAGTAAGAAAAGTCAAATATTGTGCTACATAAACCGCGCATTAGGTCAAGTCGTGCCACATGCATAACGTGGCGTGAGACAAATGCGAACTCAAATTTGGTTGTGAACATGAGGACAAATTAAAGCGCGACACATGTCTGAATATAGATTATTCAGACTGAATATACAAAGAAATATTCAGACTGCATAATCATTATTCAGACTGAATATACAAAAAAATATTCAGACTGCATAATCATTATTCAGTCTGAATATTTCTTTGTATATTTAGACTGAATAAATACTATATTCAGTCTGAATATTTCTTTGAATGGGACACGTGTCACACTCTCATTTGTCCTTACGTTCACAACCAAATTTGATTTCTCATTTGAACCCGCCCATATATATATATATATATCGGTTCAGAGGAAACCTCAAAAAAAAATGAAAAACTGATGGTAACATTTATCCGGACGTATGGACATGTGCATATAAGTAATTGAAGTTGTTTCTTGTTTTTTTATGCACATGTGCATATTGGATAACCTAATTACCAATTATTTGTATGCACATGTAACAGCCCGTCCCGCGTTGTTAAAGACGGAAAATGCCACAATAGGTTTGCAAGCGTAACACAAGATTTATCATCATAGATTATCTCTAGTTCTTCCATCTCTGTATCTCTCATCCCCAAATCCTTGTTAATCATGTACCTGCCGAGGAAAAAGAAAATCTCGGCTGAGCTTAACGCTCAGTGAACGGATAATAATAATTAAACAATTAATATGAGATAACAAGTTCAATAGGAATTCATAACGTTAAATGATAATTCAAAAGAACGTTAAGCAACAATTGGTCCGAAGGCATATCAAGGGTCCGAAGACCAAACCATATCACGAGGATACGTTGTTCCCGAAGGATGATCAGTCCATTCGGGCGTCAATGAGGAAAGGGGTGTGAGCGCAACACAAGCAATCCTCTCCGTGGATTTAACCACGACCATAATTATTATCCGATAACGGTTCCTAAGATCGACCCATACGCCCTCTAATTGACCGGTACCAAGTCAAGTCAATATACCATTGAGGACGCCATGATAGTTTTAGCCACCATGGAAGCATCTCAATACCGGTGCTCCCAATATTGAGTCTATAGTACAAGTTTAATAGATACAAATTAACAAGTCGAATGATCAATATTCCAAGACGAATGCATGTCATATTTCGAAAGAAACCAAAGTTCCATAATATCAACAAACATAAAGAGAATTTGGAATCAACGTATTCGGATAAGGAAGCCTTATGCAAAACAATAACTCATTACTAAATAGACAATAACTAACACATATATACTTGGTAAAATAGTACTCAGACCATTGTTCCTACCCCTTCTTATATCTAAATTAATCCTACATAGTTTTAGGTTTGGTTGGCATAGGGTTATCACATGGTACAAGTCGTATATGCACAAGGTACAAACAGCAACGGCACGTTAAGTCACTGCTCATTTTAGCTTCTGTCCTTCCAAACTTTTGATGTTTTACACATACTTAAAGGCATAATTAAGCTTTAACTTATTAATGAAAGTTGTAGAACCATCTCTTAGGAGAACAATCGCACAATATTCATCTTATTTGGAGAAATTACCAATTTACTATGAATTTTACAAAAACGGAATGCAATTCTCGATTATCAAATGACCAACTCTGAAAACTTATAATTTTGAGTTATTTAAAGACAGAATCAGCTCTTGGTATAAACTAAAAATATGTAGTAGACACTTCAAGCTTTCCAACCGTATATTACACGTCTAAATTGGACCAACGAGTGATTTTATATGAATTTTACAAGCAGGCTGTAAACAGTGATCAACCCCTGCACACAACTTCGAATTTTACCAACAACTCTACTAAATTCCATTTCATTTGATTTGCAAATAAGACCAATGTTTCAACTCATCTTAATTGACTTTCTAAGCATAAAATCAATATAATTTAACCTCATATATGCAATCCACCATGTGAGCCCTAAAATTGCTAAACCTCATTGTAAAAGCATACTCATAACAAAAGCTTAACAAAACCTTGATTCAATGATGATTCCAACTTCATACAAGCTTCTTTATTTCCAATCTTCTCCCAATTTCAAGCCTAAAATATAAATTTCAAACCCATAGATTGATCATTAACCTAACTAAGAACTATAACTTGGAAGGGATAAAAATTGTACGCATACCTTGAGTTTTTGAACTTAAATCTCCAAACTTTCAACTAATTTGATAGTTCTTCCAATAGATTGAAGCTTGATGATGAATTTCTAGAAAATGGTAGAAAACGTATGGTGAAGAAGAAGAAGAAGATAAATTTAGGTTACAAATGATTATAATGAAAACTTGGGAGTATTTATATTTTCCAACTTTGCACTTTCACCCCTCAAGTCTAGATTCTCAACTTTATGCCCAAAAATGTATAAACTTAACATTTTAAGTTTAAGTTTAGATACACTTTGTACATGTATGATCCTTGTATGATATTTCATTACAATCTAGTCTGAGATACAAGTTGGGTAATACATTCAATTTCCCATATAAATCCACATGCTGAGACTAATTCGTAACAAAATCTAGGCTGTTATAATTCTCCCCCTCTAAATAGAAGATTTCGTCCCCGAAATCGAATTAAGATCTAGAATACTTGCCTACCTGGAAATTGTTGTGGATATTCTTTAAGTATCGAATCATCCACTATTGTATGTGACCTTTTTATTCATTAAAATAACTCGTTTGCTCCTACCGGAACAACCTTTCTAGTTAAAAACCAAATGCTTCCGAATTGTCACGCTTTTGCTGCGCGACTCTGATTAAACTCACGAAACACCCGATGTTCTTAATAGTCTCAAACTCGATTAATATTCATGAAATTAAAATCATCTCATTTTCCATCTTTAATTTACTCACCGAAACTATCAAAGAGTTAAAACAAACAATAACATTACCTGCTTAGATCATATCAAGACTTACGGTCTTTAAAACGCATCAAAGAACTTCTTAATAGACAAACATTATATTCTCAAAAATCTCACAATCCTCACAAATTTAAAATTTCACACAAGGAACATTGCATTCTTAATACACCAAGGATGACTAATTCATTGATGATAAACAATTTAGCAACTTATGCACATAGAACACTAAATCGAATAATACAATATTAAACACCAAGATCACCCAAAACATTTACCAAATCAATGCTAGTTGAATCTAACGGTCTTTTTCACGTCAAACGGCACATTCTACACTTTCACTACACCTTTCCGAAATCATAACGTACAATTTTAATCTAACACTTGCTTACAATTCCAAGCTTTAAATCAATCACCCAAATTAAACTACGAAACACCTCTAGAACTTACACCACTCCCAAAAATTTAATATACGAGCAAACGACAATTTTATACCTCTGATCAATTTTTTTACATTCGCCATTACTTGATCAAACACCAAAACCAAAACACTTACAAGATTAGACCTAACCAAACACTCCACCAAAAATCTACAATGTATTTCTTTACACACAAGGAATTCTTCAACATTTCATTTCAAATTCTTACGCAAATACTAAACACTTTCACCAACCATTTCGAATTCTCATAATTAACCGACTGGAACAAAATAGGTCATCAAAAATAAACATATAGTTACCTACAAAAACTAAATAAATTTTACTTTCGAACTTTGACTTCTCATCTAGAACTATCCAATTAAAACCCATATCATAACACACCCTATTCATAAAAGCAATGCTATGACTTTACATAACCTCACACCCGCTATCACATCAATTTCTTACATGTCTGGCTTAGCATGAAAATGCTAAACATAAAGTCTTAATTACTTAATTCACTTAAACCAATTCATAGAGGAAGTCCATCAACATCAGTCTCTCCTCACGTGATCGACAAAATATCCAACTAATCAGAACTATAATATAAAGCCATTTCATGGCTTAAATTCTTAAATTAAGGGAAGTACTAGGTAAACACCCAACTCCCATAAACACTTTTCCAAACCAAGAAAATTATAAACTCTAAAACTATTATAACCTTATAAATAGGATCATCAGATATTGCCCCGCAGCTTAAATCTAGGTTATCGGGAATCTAGTTCACTTAACCCATGGCCATAATGACATCTATAACGACCTGCTTTTCAAAATAATCTCAAAGACGGGAAACCTACTAAAGTTATGGTCCGAAAAGGATCGGATAATACAATCTTCCCAGAATCATTTCAAAAACGACAACCAAAAGAATAATTCTAATCGCAATAATAAATAAAATATTTCCAACCGATCCATCAAGGATCCTTTAAAACAACCCCCAAAATCATTTTTTTTAAAACTCCACAACGGAAAGAAATAAAACCAACCGGAGATCATAATTATTACCAATCTATAATCACTCGAACTATTATCCGGAAACATAATTTACCCGACCATCTAATGGCCAATATTTAAAATAATCTTCACCACATGATTTACCGCTTACCCAGTTACCCTATTGTCTCAGGCTAGCAACTCCAACAAGATAATACACGGGGTTCAAATATTCAACCCTGAGTCTTAACGGTTAAAATATTCTCAAACCGAACACTTGAATTAACCGAATTAGTAAAGGTGTTAACCTAACTTCTATTATCCCAAAAATTCACTTTTTATAATTCTTAAACCACTCCTCTAAAACATGACTTAAATTCTACACTTAAACGTGAAATGAAGCATACGAGATTTCAAATAATTTGCATGTATATGGCCTAGGATAGTCCTATCTTAATTTTACCCATTTCTCATAGATCAAACTTAGTCGTACTACAGGATCATAACCTACAGCTCTGATAGCACATGTGCATACCATCCAGATGAACGGTTATCAGAGCGTTCCTCAGTTTTTTATTTTTGTTAACTGCATTTTATGCACCTAACTTTGTAGGTTTTAGTTGCGTCGTTTGTGCATTTTAATCCTTAGTTTAGTCCTTTCATGTATTTTATTGTTCTCTTCCATTTCTTTTTCTAAATCAAGGTTGGAATGGTTTTTGGAATAGTTTCAAACTTTTGATACATTTTGTGTAGATAATACACAGTGTTGATGGAGGTATGGTGGACGAGTCGGGAGGATCGAAGGGCATTATCAAGGATAGAGTGAAGAAATAAGAATTTGGTTCCCCTGAAGATGAAGACTTGGAGCGAAATGTCGAGAACTTGAAGATTGGAGACTCTGCCACGCTTCACGGACGCAAACGATAGCCTTCAGGGTCGCGAAGAAAACCGCTTAGTAGTGAAGAAACTTTCTATTTGTTTTCACGGGCATGAAGAAATACTTCACGCCAGTGAATTGTGTTTGAAAAAAACCTCCGTGAACTTTCTATTTACTTTCACGCCAATGAAGGATTTCTTCACGGTCGTGAAAGTCGTCTGGACTTTTTTTCGGGCTTTTTTGGGTTTTTTTGGCTTGCTTATTTAAACTCCTTTAGGTTTTATTTTCTAGGGGAGGCCGATTATTTTCTTTGGAGAAGCCTTCTCCCATTTTCTCTCTTCTTCTTCATCTTTTAGACTAGGATTTATTCTTATTCTTCTTCTCTAATAAATCTATGGTTATAGAATTAGATTTAGTTTTATGTTATTTCGTATGTGAGTTCTTCATTGATTTTTATTCTGGAGAAATTACACTTTTATGGATTGAAGATGAAGATGGAGTTTTATGAATCCTCATCTTACAACCATTATATTGTATCTTTTTATCTTATCTTTTTAGTTTATGAATTTGTTCATCTTTTCATTCTTGAATCTCTTTATTTTTCTGCAGATTTCTCCTTTATTTATTTTGTGCATCGTTCTCAATCTATTTTATCGCTTTCTTAGGTTAAGAATTGATTCTCGGAGAGTGACACTCTTTGGATCGATTAGTTTAGTTTTCTTATATTAATCTTTCCTCTTTTATTACATCTATGTTTTACATTTTGTAATGTAATCTATCTTTCGTTTGATTGGTGATCTTGTTGTCTTGAGTGAAACTCTTGGTATTAATCAATTGATTTTAAAACAGATGGCGGATTTGAATCAATTGATTTCAACCAATGATAGTTGCTCTGTGATTAATTGGTTTCGATCTAGTGTTTGGTTAATTTGTTTAGTTCAAAATATGAACGAAAGTTTGATTCTCAACTTAGACCAAATTGATTAATGACTATGGTCGTAATATGAAAATAGTTACGGATGTAGGATGAGAAAATATTTGTTTTATCAATGATTCTTTTTCAATATTTGCATCCTACGAAAGTTGGCGCGAGTTTATTTTAGAAAGGCTTTCTCACCTCGAAAGAGGATTAAAATATTTTAAACAACAAATACTCACCAATATTGAAACCCGAGAACGACATTACCCGATCTTCGATAGCCTTTATGTTTATGTCTCACTGTTCTTTTATTCTATATTTCAATAAATCATCTTGTTAATCACCAACTGATAATTCCCGTAGCTAGGACATAGTCTCGAATGAGTCTATGTTTACTCCATCGCCTCCCTGTGATCGACCTGTATACTACATCTCCCATACGCTTCCGGTTATAAATGAAAAACACATCAATTTTTTTGTTGTTTTCCCCTGAATTTGGCAATACATATTAATCAATGTATAGAAGTATACATTTTAGACTCAGTTAGAGCCTTTGATTCCCTCATTTTAGTACATCCTAATCCTATATTGAGTTCTTTTGTTCTTATTTTATGCTTTAGATTTATTGGATCTAGAATGTTGGATTTGGTACGGTTTTATGATATTTGGGAATACATGATAATAGTGTTGTTGCTACAGGAGGGTATTATTGTTGCCACATCCCGCATCACTAGATATTGGCAAATCCGGCTCAAGCTTGGTTGATATTTTTGTGAAGTGAAATGTTGAAGGAAGACATCTTCTAGTACTGATAGTAGTTGATTTGTGAAAGAAGATGCCAAGATGTTTTGCTTTTGTACTTAAATATCTTTTAGTTTTACATGTTGGGTAATAACCTTTGGATAATAGCAGTTTATGTACTTGAAGCATCTTTTTGATTATGTAACGCCCAAAATTTTGGGTAAGGAAATATTTTAGCAAGTCTCGTTTGGTTTAAGGTATATTACAGTTACATATTAATATACTGATATATATATATATATATATATACTAGTAGTGTACCCGCACGATGCAGCGCGGGTGAATCACAATCCCGAAACATTAGTTTAGCCTGGAATCATGTTTCTTTATCATTTTCGATTTTGTTTCATGAGTTTGTGTGGTTATTATACAAGTCAACTAATATATAAAGTTGAAGGTTATTATGGTGTATTAGCAAGATCGAACGGAATTGCACATGTATTAGGTTTCTAAATATACTCAAAACTCATTACAAAACTTCAAATTCATGACTGAACAAAGAAATACAGTCATTTGTAAATAACGCTCATCCGTACATCCAAAATGTAGTTTAGTTTTCGTGATGCACCCATCCGTAAATATTACCTGCAAAAAAAGGGAGCAATGACTTTAATAGAAACATATGGTACCAAATGTGTAATAATATAATTATTGATCATACCTTAATCATCACGTAAAACTTCTTGATAGACGACGTTTGAGGTGTAGACTCCGACATGATTGAATTTTTTCACAGGCTTCACTAACACCTTTGTATTTCCCCGTGATATTCCTCTGGACAATGCCACATAAAGTTGTCCGTGTGAGAATACTGATTCTGGTAGATAAACACCTACATTTGGAATTGTCTGGCCTTGAGATTTATTGATTGTCATAGAAAAGCTAAGATGAATTGGAAACTGTTTTCTCTTTAGCTTAAATGGGAACATGTTATCTTCAGACGGACATAAGGGAATTATCGGCAGAAATACTCTTTTTCCAGCATGCTGACCAACAGCTATTTCCGCATCGATGACGTTTTGTTGAAAGCCTCTGCATATCAATCTACTGCCATTACATAATCCCTTCGAGGGATCGATATTCCGCAACAATATTATTGGGCATCCAATCTTGAGACGAAGGTAATGAGGAGGCAAACCACTAACAATTAGAGAGTTTAAGAACTCCATCGGATATATGTTATTCTTATCATCTTCTGCTTCGTCGAAACTGTAGTATATTTTTTCATCTCCAGAAAACTTGTCGATCAACTAATCATTAATCTCATCAACATTCTCATTTTTAGTTGATAATATCGCCCTCGCAATTATATAATTCGAATCAGCTCCGTTGATTTGCAGAGATGGAAAGATTGCGTCAATCAACGCATCTTTTGATTTAACTTTATCAGTATAAGGAACGGTCATGTCATCCGATATACGAATAAAGCTTCCGTCCATCGCTTCTTCATCTCCATCACCGACTCTTAATAAAAAGTCTGAAAACCACGGATCAGTGCGTGCTCTCATATTGAGTGTTAATCGTATCTTTTTAATCGTTGACCAAATAGGTGACATCCGTAGGCTAGAATCTACAATCTGTGCTCGGGTTCCACGCCTCACGACCGGCAATACTTGCCTAAAAGCACCCCCCAAAACCATTATCTTTCCACCGAATGGGAGTGCTACCCCTATGATGTCTTGCATTGTTCGATCGAGCGCCTCAATCGCTTGCATCTTTGCCATCGAAGCTTCGTCCCAAATGATTATTTTTGCATCTCGAATCAATTGAGCAGCCCCACTTTGTTTTTTTATGTTGCACATTGAGTTATTGTCAAGGTTGAGAGGAATCTTGAATCTAGAGTGAGTTGTTCTCCCTCCAGGCATATTATTGGCAGCAACACCCGACGAAGCGGTAGCGAGAGCAATTAGACCACGTGAAAGAATGTTCACAAGAAAAGCTTTGTACAAAAATGTCTTCCCGGTTCCACCCGGACCATCTATAAAGAACACTCCTGGACAATCATCGTCTACATGCCTCATGATCTCATCATATGCGTATTTCTGGTCGGAATTGAGAGAGTCTCGGGCATGCAAGTGTTCGTCTTCCACAACTATAGAGCTTTCCTCTTGTACCTCATGAAACACACCAGATTGAAAATTGGCATCTGCATCTACCATTGGAAGATCGAAATCATCAAGACTCTTACCCATAGATTGTAGAAAAACGATTATATCAGTTAGAACCATATTACGGGCTCGATTAAGACTTTCACATTGTCGCGTATAATCTTCAGAAAGTGAATCATAGTGGTCATCCCATAACTTGCGAACATCTCCTGGCTCACAATAAATCAACATCGTCGCAAATAACCTCCTAAAAGCAGCGGGAAATTGAAATAAGGAGGCCTCTGCAAGACATTGGGATAAGTTGTCATCATTCTCTATTAACCCTCTCTCAAGAGATGTTTTACGAAATGTAGGATGCAATAAACCATTGAAAGTGTTTAGATCTTCAAAGCAAGTAGGCCCAGTAATATGAGACAAAAGTAGGCGTAAGTAGAACCGCTCTCCTTCAGCTGGATTTGCAGAAACCAGTCGCCCTTTCATTGATCCTTGTTGTCGGGGATTCCATCGACGTGAGCTCCAATTCCATGTGTAGTGTTTTGGAAAATCTTTGTACAAATATTGCCTTGCACCACTATCTGTTTTATTTCTCTCAAAAAATGCAGTCAACATAGTTCGCTTATCTGTCTCCCTATCAACAATATCTACCATTACATCATCATCTCTAAGCCTAACCATCTGTTTGTTAGGGAGATGGAGTTGCAATGCCATCACGTAAGGGTGCATTTGAGAAAGTGTGAAGCTAAAAATTCGCCGTATCGGCTCGGGAGGGGAGACATAACGTGCATCTTGGAACTTTTTAATTTCATTAATAACGACCCTTTCTTCTTCTGAATCGATATGAACAACTTGTTTGTCGTGACCCTTGTAAACATACTTGAAGATATACTTCACGGATGTTATACTCGAGCAAGCCTCAACATTGATATGACAATAAAACATCATTAGCAGCTTTGGGTTATACGGGACCACCCATCTATTATCCAGGATATTGCCTCGTACATTCACATTTATTCCACTATTTCTCCGTCGATATAATTGATATGAGTCCTCAGCCTGCATCGTCTTGTCGTTGAACTTTTTAGGATATCTGGAATGACATTTTTTTGGGTCGCCTTGCATACAAGGACTAGACTTTCGTAAATGACCGCAAGGACCATGCATCATATGTTGGACGACCAGTTGGTGCATTTGGGGATATCTTGTTGGGTCCGGAATTTCAGCACACACACTCTTGTCATAATGATCTGGATTGGTCATTTTGTTTTCGGGTATCATTATCAGAAGAAAATGTGCATGCCGCAAACCACGCTTCTGAAACTCGATGACATAAACATATGCCCCGACTTTACCGAGGATGTGTTTCTTGAAGAGTTGGTCTTTCATATCCTCTAGTTTGGCACGAAAAACTCTTGCAACAAGGTCTGGCCGATCCGGTGCGGTCTGACTGAGTAATAGCTCTCGAAGGATTTCAGGCCACTTTGGATTGCACGTCATGGTAAGGAATATGTCGGGCTTCCCATCATCTTGCACTAAAGTCATGGCATCAAGAAATCGTCGTCGCATATCACGTGGGCCTCCAATGAAACTTGCAGGCAAGACAACCCGTTGACCGATTCTACTTGGTATGACCTCACCAGCATTGACGCAATCCACAACACCTTGGTATAAATCTGCTCTTATTCTGGCTTGGTTTTTTTGACAAAAATCCAAACGTGAAGTCTCGATCTTGATATAGATATCTACCACGAACTGCTGTAACAACCTTCCCCCCAATAGAATTACATTATCGTTCGAACGAATCTGGAACTTATAACAGTAGTATTCCCGCATCGTTACAGTATTCTTGTTTCTTCTCACATCAACCTCTGTATAATGTGAATGTTATGAAATAAATATAAACGGATGACATGTATGCTTAAGTTGATATTTGGTTAATTAAAACGTAAAAAATTGCAACATGGTTCGTACCTTCTGGATCTTCCTCCATGTTTTCATCATCATTAACACTTTGATTCATGCCCACTCCAAGTCTAGGTATATTAGAATGCCATCCAGGTTCACCGTTGGGAAAGAACAAAGGATAGGACAACGGGTCATAACAACTGTAGTAATATTGAATATTTTGGCTATAGTTAGACTTTCCATACACAACAATACTTCTTTTGTATGCAGTTATGTTGTCATTGCCTTCAACCCAAATACCAGCAACCTAACATAATTGTAGAGCTCAAATTATTTAGTGTATAATCTAATTATATTTCAAAAAAGATAAACCAAATAGTTGTATTCAAACCTCAGATGTGGTCGGTCGGTTGTACACCCTTTGGTCAAGTTCCACTGAAGCATTTAAAGTGACTCTATAGTTCTCGAGTGGTCCGAGCTCACCAAGGCTTCGAAATGTTCTCACATATGGGTTTATAAAAAGAACACGAGTCAAAATTTCAATGACATTTCTATCAATATTTGGCTACTGAAGTCTATGCGATAACTCTGATTCTGAATCATAAAAGTACAATTGTAAGTACCTAGGTTGTCCATCCCTCGGCACTAACTGATCGATTTTATGATATACAGCTCCGTGCGCACGAAATGTATATACTCCAGATGTCATGTTTGCCATTGAACTATCCAAATTTACACCCATTGATGTGAACGAAAAGTTCGTATTGTATGCACGTAAGTTGTGCCTAAATATTTTGCCTAATTCAGATTGTGATGAGAAAAGACTGTATAATTCTTCAGGAATGGGTGAGTATGCTAACTTTGTCTTCCCTTTCATGCAACAAAATGAAGGAAATTCAAATTTTAATCGTTTTGCTCCACAATATTTGCTTGGACTTTGTTCCTTCAAGATACGATGTTCTCTAGGTACACCATTATAAACAAAATCATACGGATCCCCCGGAAGGATGCCTTGTTGGCTCGAAGTATTGACATTGGTCCTAGTACAACCTCCTACATGATAAGACACTTGAATGTTTACAATAGTAATTAACGATTTTTTCTCTATAGGACGTGAAATTTAAAAATAACTCTAACCTTTGAATACTTGACTGGTAACTTCATCAAAAAGATGTAGGAGTATACCACGCTTACTTCAAATGCCTATGTAAGAAATAAAATGTAATTTAAAGATGGTTTTAGTTAATAAAATTCGTGAAAGAATTTTATAAAATGCATGGTTTTACCGTTAAAGTTTTCATGTGTCAAATCCGAACATATTGGATTCGTTCTTTGTTTGCCTATAACACTTGTTTCTTTTGTGTTAACACTTGCTCTATATATGTTATTTTCTTTATTACGATGATAATAATTTCTGTTAACGATTTTTCTCTTTTCAGCAATAGTCACCGCACTGATGGGGGTTGTTTCATTGACATTCACGTGCGACGTCTCCATAAGGGTCGTAGATTGACTATTTCCTTCACCGTTAGCTATTTTTCTCATTTTGTTCTTTTCCTTTTGTCGTTCATAATATCATCTGTTGTATTCCTTTCTTTTTTCTGCAACAATATTATTTTATATAAATATATATGTACCAAATATTGTGACATTTACAATGAGTGTTTCATATACCTTTTGCTACATCTACATCAACTTGTGTTACATCACCGTTTGCAATTTTGTCATCATCCATCCTCATTAGACACTGTACAATGATAGAAATTTAATAATATGGTTTTATCTATGAAATGAAGTATAAAAGTTGGATTTGGAATGAACAAAGTTAAGGTAATAATTTCCGAGATTGAACAAAAGTTAACTTGTCATTCTTATTTTTTTTACCTTGGTTGTCTTGGATAAAAGTTTAGTAGATAGATTTATCAAACACATCACTCATTCTTTATTGGGTATCTAATAATTTTCTTAGTCATTTTAATGAATAATTAAAAGTATATCATCAATAGACAATGAAGAGACAACAATTAAACTTAAACCAAGATAATAAATAATACATATAAAAGATAGATATAAGTGCTCAAATCAAAAAAAGACAAAAAATAAATGCTAACACTAATCACATATTTTTATGTTATCAAAATTCTAACGGCATCTGCTTCAGGCATGTGTGATTCTACTACGATTGTAGTCAACTCCGTAGAACTTAAAAAGTTATCTGAAAATAATCGAATATACATTTTTAATAGAATAGAATATGTAAATAATAAAATAGAATATTAAAAAATAAAAGCAACTTGTTACGTACTTCTAGGTGCAAGTTTATGGACGAGTTTAACTCGAGATGCATATATTATAGAATTATGCACGATTGCACGAGCTATGTCCATAAAACGGAATCGTGTCGAATCATACAACTTCATCTCTATTGTATTTCCCCTATTATGATTAATAGAAAAGTTAGTAACCATAATAATTTGCTAAAGGGTTAATAATATACACACTTAATACACACACTTACTGTCCATCTTTAAGAGATATTTTAAAGTGTGCAAATTGCAAGAAACCATGAATTCGGAAGGATCTTACTCGTTGACCCGAGATGATTTTCCCAACAACATCTAAATCAAATATTATCATAGTTTAAAAATTAGATTTACATTATCGAATATGATTTTATTTTTAAAAAATATAAATGTATCAAATAAATTAGATGTACCGATCATGAATTTTCGCGTACTCCGATCTTCTACAAGAGTTCTTATAGAAGGCACCAACGGATAGAACGGAAAGCCATTTTCAACATCCCCCATCAACGGTATGAAGGTCGTGTTTCGACAAATTGAGATGTAAAATTCACCGGAGGCGACCATATAACGTTCGTTCCTCACATCGTTACAATCATATCCAATTGCAAAATGATTCAAAGAGAAAACATCCCCCACCAAGTTCATTTGGTTGTATATTCGAATTAATGGGATATGATAAACAATTGCTACCATTTTTCTCCTCTAAAATATAATAAAATAAATGTTAAATAGATTTAAAAGAAAATTTTTTACCGGGCAATTAAAATGAGAATATTTTTAACTTACGTTTTGATCAATTAGAAAAATGAGTAGTCTTGGTACCCTAATATCTTCCCAAAGAAAGTCCACACGAACTCTTGTCAAGCTCCATCGTGCATGTACATCGTCTAGCGATGAAAACTCATCAACAGTATATGGAGTGTTCATTTCTACAAGTTTGTTACACTAATCATAATCTATTTGAAATACATAAATATATACTTATATTAGTAATATTAGACAACACGTATATATATTTAAAAAAGTTGAGAAAGAAATGTTATTGTTGAGCATCACGTAGCATACAAAGGACCAGACAATAGCTGATTCCATAATATACCACCAATGTACCACCAGACTTACTTTATATATCTTTTTTGGAAGGAAATAGTAGAATTGTGAGGAAAGCGAATATGCATTTAGTGACATGTTTTATTCTACGTAGAGGAAATATAGGATGTTTGATGGATTCATGTTTATTTTTATTTTTTCATTTAGAAGATTTAATATTGTTATTAAGATTATTTATTCTTTACAAAAAATAAACAACAATTTATCTTAATTTATCATAGGGTTAAAATAGTAATTTCTGTTATTCATATTATTTATTCAGCACAAAAAACAAACAACAATTTATCATAACTCATTCAAACAGATTAATCCTTAGTTCCTTACAAACAACTTAATATAATCAGGTCTTAACTTAATGGAAAATAAATCAAACAACCCCTTAGAGACGATTGGCTTAATGGATGGTTTAATTGTATGGGTGTTGATAATTGTATGTATGGCTTAAAACTTAACACTTGGTTTATAAATACTTATCAATGTTCATCAAAATGAGACTGTACAACTATCCATACTTCTTAAATTTTAAGTGTAATCCATTAAGCCATTTTAAGTGTAATCCATTAAGCCATTTTAAATATAATCCATTAAGGGGTTGTTTTTCATACTACTAAGTTGTCTTTTGATTTTTAATTTTAGTTATCATCTAGGCAATCTCACTTTCAATAAAAATCTTTTGATTTTTAATTTTAGTTATCATCCAGGCAATCTCACTTTCAATAAAAATAGTAAATCCCATTCTAGCATCAAGAAGTCCATGATTTTTGCTTACATCTTTAACAATGGTGCGGTGGTGCAGTTAAAAACGTATATTGAAGAATCGTTTGCTATTGTTTTGGTACATCTTCAGGTAAAAGGTAAATTTTATATGATTTTGTGTTTATCAAGAATCATGGACGACGTGATGTTAGGATGTGGAATTTACTTACTTGGAGAAATATGTTTTATGTTGGTCGTGAAAACGTTTATCTAATAGGATTATGATACTTCATAAGAAAAAGGGTAGTGTAGAGGATGAAAGTGATTATTTGCAAAATGGGTTATGTTGAATGAATGTAGTTTTGGGTGATGGGAGATTGTTATTAGTTTTGTTGGGGGGGATGCTTGTTTTATCTGCTGCTGCTGTTATAGGTCAGTTGTTTTGTTTAAAAGATGTAGGGAAGCACCATATAATCATTGGGTTAAAATGACAATTGGGTTGTGTTTTGTTTTTTTTGTAAAGACTATATTGGAATGAGCCATATCTTTCTGTTTTACTTTATTCTGTTTGCATAATTCTTTCTATGACTTTGAAATTGAATGCCATCTGTTGAGAATCCCATTTCATGCTTATTATTAGTATTATTATTGTCATTTGTTGTCTAATGAGCATTGGTCAACAATGTGATAATAGGACACATTTTGGTAACTTTATATGGCCTTAGGGTTGTTTGATATTATTTCTTTTCACTGAGCCATAATTGAACTAACGAATTAAGATAAATTATGTGGTAAGTAGATAGTTTGGATGGCATAAATTATGATTTTGACATTTTGTCTAGATGTTATTGGATGTAAGGTAAGTGTTTGATTACTTATTAAGCCAATTATATGAATGAGTTAGGTTCTGGTGAGAATGGTTAGAAAATATCTCTACTTTTCGGATCAATTTTAATTGAAGATCAACATTAATTAGATGCACTTAGATGTATGAGAAGCTCAATCGAGTCCATTTTAAAATAATGCATTTTAAGTATAATCCATTAAGGGGCAGTCTTGGTATTATTCAGGATGGTCTTAATACCATTTAGGTTTGGCTTAATGACAGCAGCTAGTGGTTTTTGTGAATTTCTATTTTTGGGCTTACTATATCGCGTCTGTTTGATTAAGCTGTTTAATACCATTTAGGATGGGCTTAATGACAACAGTCTTGGTAGTATTCAGGTTGGTCTTAATACCATTCAGGTTTGGCTTAATGACAGCAGCTAGTGGTTTTTGTAAATTTCTATTTTTGGGCTTACTATATCGCGTCTGTTTGATTAAGCTGTTTAATACCATTTAGGATGGGCTTAATGACAGCAGTCTTGGTAGTATTTAGGTTGGTCTTAATACCATTCAGGCTTACTATATCGCGTGTGTTTGATTAAGCTGCTGGTGGTTTTCTCTGTTGATGACTTCATGTCATAAAAACTTGTTTTCTTGAGGTTGTATTAGAAACATTCATCTTATTTTTTTCTTTATTTACTATAACAGTCACCTACGCAGATATGACATTATTTTTGTAATTGTTGTAGTATAGGACAACATATTTTTCAAATATTGACGATAAATTTCAGTTCGAAAACAATTTTGGATGTTTTCAATTTCTTATGAAATATTCTTTGATGTTCAATATTCAAGAGAGGAATACAATGTAACCAGACTTTGAAGTTTGCATCTCGATATATTAAAGTAAGGCAGCATAAGATTCTTAGTCAAACAAATACCAAGCATTAGTAAACATATGCCATTATATTAAAGTAAACACCCATATGCCATATATAGATAGAAGAACATCAAAAGCCTTTTTCTTTATTGTTATTTTTATTTTTGTTTATGTTTGGAACCATCATTTAATTGGATATTGCATTACATTGGCAGATGGAAGTTTCTGTTTCTATCATGGGAGTTTGATTTATCAACTTGATGGTTCAAGTAACAATTACATGAATTTCCAGATTGATTAGGTTGGTTTCACAAATTTTGAAATGCTTTATTTATATCCATAAACATAATATGCACTATTTGAACCATCACATATGCCAAGGAGGATACATCTGTTAAAGAGTTAGTGGCCATAAACATGTAAAAGATTGCAAAAACCAAAGCCAAGAAGTGTAGTGTTGAACTTTGTTTATGCAAAGAAATGATAAATTCTATCAAAAACAACCCCACAGAGGTCGCCATGGAATCTTGTAGAACTGCAGGTACCATGCTATCAGAAAGTATGAACATCAAATGAGATTGAACATAATGAGACTGACTTTGTGGATGAATATGTTTGTTTGGTTGTTTTCCATTAAGGGCATGTTTGTTAGCAACTTAATAAAATTAAGAGACTCACAGCTTAATGAGACTCATATCTTAATAAGCTTAATAAATCAGGTTTCTTGAAAGCTATTCTCATTCTTCTTAATGAGACTAAGCAGAGACTTTTTATCAACAACCATTACTGACTGAACAACCCACAGACATGTAATAAAAATCATGAACCTTGAAACTAAACATACCTAAATCAGCAGATGAACTCAAATCAGCAGATGAACCCAAATCAACAATAAACCAAATCAGACGTGAGGTGTTTAGCTACAAAAACGAAATTAAAATCAAAATCAAAATCAGATAACGAAATCAAAATTAGCTACAAAGGAAACATTTAAATGGATAAAATCAAGAGTTAGGGTTTCTCATATAATACCTGAAATCAAAATCGTAGAGGAGAAGTCTAGGTTTGAGAGAGAGTAAGATTTTACTTGTCTCAAGTACCAGTTAGCATAATTTATATGTGTGAAATGTTGGAAGCCATTGTTACGAATAACGGGTCAGCACACATAAGGAGAAGCCAACGGGCCAGGCAACCTTCTAGAAGAATGCAAGGTTACGCATGGAATGACACCTCAGCACCAAATTCAACAAATCCGTAACAAACTTAGATTCCACAACTTTTGAGGGCTATAAAAGAAGAGTAGAATTAATTAATTAATTATGAAATTTGTATGAGCATTGTGCTTTCTCTTTCCCATCTATTTCTCTGTTTCTCATCCCAATTCTTATCAGTAATAAAATTTCCAAAACTTTCCTCCATTCTTATGGTCTACCTTGCTATTATCAGTTCCTATTAATCTACCTGTAACATTGGTGCTTTCATTGGCCCTTGGCAACGATGGCTGAGGGAACTCGATTCAAAACCCTAGAAGCTGATCTCCATAAATTACAAACCGACCAGGTTCAAACTCGGACGACAGTTGAGCAGCTAGCCACTTCTCAAAACCGTCACGAGAAGATGCTAGAAGAGGTTCTTCAACAGTTGGCACGTCTTCCGTTGAAAGGGCGGGTTGATGTCGATTCCGACGGGGATCGGAAATTGGAGCGTGAAGGGTCGAGTATCCTCGGTCGCCACAAACCAGCTTCCGTTCTTCTGCCTCGTTTTTCCGGAGCTAATCCGGAACGATGGGTGGCTCAGGCATCACGTTACTTTGATTTTTACTCAATTTCCGATGTCGATCGTTTAACGATTTCTTCTTTTTATTTGGATGACGCGGCTTCTGATTGGTTTGATTGGCTCCAACGTCATCATCTATTGACGACTTGGGCGGAGTTTACAGTGGCTCTGCAGAAACGATTTCGTTCCCCAGATCTGGAAGATCCTGAAGGGCAATTGGCTAAGCTCCAGCAAACCTCCACTGTTAGTGAGTACCGGAATAAGTTTGAGGAGATCTCGAATCGATCAATTCTCCTCCCTCGTGCATTTCTGGTGAGTTGCTTTATCTCCGGTTTACGGGCCGATATTAAACAATCTGTGTTGGTGCACAACCCACAAACCCTCGATGATGCCTCGGAGTTTGCGTTAAAACATGAACACCGTTTACTTCTGGAAAAAGGGGTGGGCCGTGTTTCTTTGGGCTCGTATAAAGGCCTTTTACCTACTCCAAAAACAACCCCTCCAACCACTAGTTCAGTTTCCCCAACCCAATTTAAATCCCTTTCCCCTAATCTTGGTTTTCGTAAGCTATCACCCGCAGAAATTGGAACCAAACGTGCTCAGGGATTATGCTTTAAATGTGATGAGAAATACAATGGGGAGCACAAGTGCAAATCCGGTCCTCGGTGTTGTTTTTCGATGAGGACCCACCGGATCCCGATTCACCCCTGATTTCCCCTAATTCTACAAATGTTTCGGATAGCAATCTAGCGGAATCATTACAAATGGATGAGGTCAAAACTCACTCTGCTATCTCTTATAATGCCTTATCCGGCGGTTCGTTGTCGACTACCCTCCGTTTTACGGGTACACTTCTGGGTCAATCTGTTCAGATCTTATTAGATGGAGGCAGTACCCATAGCTTTGTTCAATCGCGTGTTGCCCAATTTCTGGGTTTAACCATCGAAGCGATTTCCCCTTTTTCTGTTTTGGTGGGCAGTAGGGAACGATTACATTGTGCAGGCATAGCTAAAAACGTGGTCGTCGAGATTCAAAATCAGACCCTCATTATTGATTTGTTTGTTTTTCCTCTTCAAGGATGGGACGTGGTGTTAGGGGCTTCCTGGTTGGCAACTCTAGGTCCGGTGATCACCGATTATAAACTGGGTACCTTTGAATTTCAGTCAGAGGGTAAACGTATTTGCTGGAAAGGAGATTCTTCTCCGGCGATTCAACCCATTCAATTTCACGCATTCCAGCAATTACTTCATACACAGAGCATCGGTCACCTATTTCACCTCCAGCTTATTAGTCCATCATCGCCGGATTGTTCGGCCATTCCGCCGGATTTACAAGCTCTGCTGGATCAGTTTGCCCCTGTATTTCAACCACCACAAGGTTTACCTCCTAACCGTACTTAGGATCATAGCATTACTCTGCTGCCAATGAGTAAACCGGTGTCCGTTCGCCCGTATCGCTACCCTCATTTTCAGAAACAAGAAATCGAACGCTTAGTCGCTGAAATGTTAGCTCAGGGTATTATTCGACCTAGCACAAGTGCATTTTCTTCGCCGGTTCTCTTAGTAAAGAAGAAAGATGGCACGTGGCGGTTTTGTGTGGACTATCGTGCCTTGAACGCGATCACTGTTTGTGACCGTTTTCCGATACCATCTATCGATGAACTCTTTGATGAGTTATACAATGCCAAAGTATTCTCCAAATTAGACTTACTAGCGGGGTATCATCAGCTTCGGGTTGCCCAAGATGATATTTCCAAAACGGCCTTTCGAACACACGACGGTCACTTTGAATTTTTGGTCATGCCCTTCGGCTTGACAAATGGCCCTTCTACGTTTCAACGGTTAATGAATGACGTCTTTCGGCCACATCTTCGTAAGTTTATCTTGGTATTTTTTGATGATATTCTTGTGTATAGCCCGTCTTGGTCAGATCATTTACAGCACTTGGCAGTCACCTTACAACTACTTCGTGATCACCACTTGGTGGCTAAATTGTCTAAGTGTGTGTTTGGCCAGTCTCAAGTGGCTTATTTGGGTCATATTATCTCTGCTCATGGTGTCTCGATGGATCCCTCAAAGATTGATGCGATCTTACAATGGCCAACTCCTTCTTCGGTTAAGGATGTTCGTGCCTTCTTAGGCCTCACCGGCTACTATCGGCATTTTATCCGTCACTATGCAACTCTTGCCGGTCCCTTAACTGACTTGTTACGCAAAGATTCTTTTACGTGGAATGACACCACCCATTCAGCTTTTACTACCTTGAAACAACTTTTGAGTTCTACCCCGGTATTACGTCTTCCGGATTTTTCTAAACCATTTACAGTGGAGACAGACGCATCAGGGGTGGGTATTGGTGCAATCCTTGCACAAGACAACCATCCCTTAGCTTTTTACAGCAAGAAATTATGCCCTCGAATGCAACAAGCGTCTACATATCATCGAGAGATGTATGCCATCACTCAAGCTGTCAGCAAATGGAGGCAATACTTACTGGGCAACAAGTTCACCATTTTGACAGATCAACAATCCCTAAGGAATCTGCAACATCAAGTCATTCAAATGCCGGAACAACAGAAATGGTTGGGCAAGTTATTGGGTTTTGATTTCGATATTTTATATCAACCAGGGAAGCTGAATACGGTACCGACGCCTTATCTCGCATGCCGGATCCTCAATTATTAGCTCTGTCTTCTCAAGAGCCATCCTTGCTTCACGACATCCGTCGTGCCACTATCTCAGATGCCGAGGCTCAAACCATCATTCGTCAACTTACTAATTCACCATCAACAGGTCCCTTTCATGTTAGCGATAACTTGTTGTTTTACAACAATCGCTTGTTCGTGCCGGTCAGTTCTAATCTCCGTTCTCAGTTACTATTGGAATTTCATGCTTCGGTGATTGGCGGTCATGCTGGTATTAGCCGTACTTTTCACCGGTTAAGCTCGAATTTTTATTGGCCCCGTATGCGCGCTGATGTCTCGCAATTTGTGGCGGAGTGTCAGGTTTGTCAGCAAACCAAATCCCTTCCCTTATCACCTGCTGGGTTGCTACAACCTTTATCAATTCCCACGTTGATTTTTGATGAGATAGCCATGGATTTCATTACTGCCTTACCATCTTCCCAAGGCAAAACCGTTATCATGGTGGTTGTTGACCGGTTGTCCAAGTACGGTCACTTTATTAGTCTTCCTACAAACTTTTCGAGTTTGACCGTCGCTTCGGCCTTCATTAATGAGTTTGTGCGTCTCCATGGCGTGCCCACCAACATCGTTACTGACCGCGATGCCCGATTTATGACCTCCTTTTGGCAAGAGTTACACCGTCTTCAGGGCACTACCCTCTCTTTTAGTACCTCTTACCATCCGCAATCCGATGGCCAATCGGAAGCTCTCAACAAGTGTCTCGAGATGTATTTACGCGCGTCTGTTATGGATAACCCTCAACAGTGGGTAAAATACATTCCCTGGGCTGAATTTTGGTATAATACCGCTTATCAGACGTCAGCTCAAATGACACCATTCGAAATCGTCTATGGCCGTAAGCCGCCAACTATACACCGCTACTTTCGGGATTCTATAACTAATGCAGCCCTGGAGTAACAGTTACTGGATCGTGATACTGTTCTGGCACTACTCAAAACCAACCTCGCAAAAGCTCAGACACGAATGAAACTAAATGCTGATAAACATCGCCGGGATTTTCAATTGTCCGAAGGGGATTGGGCTTATGTCAAACTGCAGCCTTATCGTCAAGGTTCTATTCGCTTGCAACGACATCACAAACTGGGCCGACGTTACTTTGGTCCCTTTCAGGTGGTGCAAAAGATTGGCTCAGTCGCTTATAAGCTTGATTTACCCCCAACAGCCCGTATACATCCGGTCTTCCATGTTTCGTTGCTTCGCAAATGCCTTGGCCAACCGACACAACAGGTTACCCCCTTACACTTGGTGGACTCAACCACCACTATGCTACTGTTGCCTCAGCAGATTTTGGATCGTCGTACCATCATTCGTTCGGGTCAAACAGTGGCTCAGAGTTTAATTCAGTGGGATGGCCTTCCTGCAATAGAAGCTACCTGGGAAGACGAGTGCTTACTGCGTCTTAAATTTCCAGACTTTCACCTTGAGGACAAGGTGACTCTCGATGGGGATGGTATTGTTACGAATAACGGGTCAGCACACATAAGGAGAAGCCAACGGGCCAGGCAACCTTCTAGAAGAATGCAAGGTTACGCATGGAATGACACCTCAGCACCAAATTCAACAAATCCGTAACAAACTTAGATTCCACAACTTTTGAGGGCTATAAAAGAAGAGTAGAATTAATTAATTAATTATGAAATTTGTATGAGCATTGTGCTTTCTCTTTCCCATCTATTTCTCTGTTTCTCATCCCAATTCTTATCAGTAATAAAATTTCCAAAACTTTCCTCCATTCTTATGGTCTACCTTGCTATTATCAGTTCCTATTAATCTACCTGTAACAGCCATCAAGTAGCAGGTAGAAGAAATCTTCCATTTCAGTATGGGTTGTACTCTTAGTATGGTGATGCGAGTCTTCAGACGTGAAAGAGCAGAAGAAGAAGAAGAAGAAGAAGAAGAAGAAGAAGAAGAAGAAGAAGAAGAAGAAGAAGAAGAAGAAGAAGAAGAAGAAGAAGAAGAAGAAGAAGAAGAAGAAGAAGAAGAAGAGGAAGAAGAAGAAGAGGAAGAAGAAGAAGAAGAAGAAGATAGCTTGTTGGATTTCAAGGTATGGGTTGGGCCTGCAATAAAAGTTGTCCTTATAATATTATATCAGGGAAGTAAATGTGATGCACCAAAAACTTGTACATTATGCAAAATAATTTGTAATTAAGAGATTTCATTATTTTGTGCCTTAAGTACTTGTACTCTATGCTTTAAAAATTGTCTTTAAGACATTTGGTTCAAATGAATATTAAGGTAGTAATAGATATATGTGTGTGTGTGTGTGTGCTTAATTATATTTTTATGGAGTGAGTTTTCTTGTCGGCAGTTTGGAAGCTGAGAAGTAGAAGAACTAATAGAGGGAAATGTGGTCAGTCGGCGGTTGGGGCCCCGTGGGAGCGGCCCGAGGCGTGGCCTCCCCTTTTTTGGCCAACAACCGACTTGACCTAACCCTCTTACCTATTTTTTGCTATACAAATGTTGGTATCTTCACATTTTCAACCATTTCCTCTCCTTCTACCTTCTTCCTCCGTCTCTCTCTCTCTCTCTCTCTCTCTCTCTCTCTATCACTCTCTAAACTCTCGTCTCTCTCTACAAACCCACAACCAACCTTCTCTCATTTTCTTAACCTTATTTTCCTCTCCTTATTTTGAGAAGGGCTAACTTAGAGGTTTCAGGATTTTTGTTGGGATCTTCAAGTTCTTTAAGAGGTAAGCTTTTGTTGGATTTTGAAATAATTAGGGTTTAGCTCTATATCTAATTTTGAGGTTGATATTAGTGTATTTTGGGTTGTTGGTGTTTTAGACAAAGTTTCTAATGGTGGTTATAGTGGATCTAAAGTTTTCACTAGAGGAAGTTCAAGCTTGGAGTAAACCCTAGATCTTAGTCAATTATAGCAAGATAAATTCAAGTTGTTCTGTGAAAATTATGTACTTGTCAAAATGTGTATTTTAAACTATTAATATAATTTACTTAATATTCATAGATGTGTTGGTTATTTGGTGAAATTTATATATTTGGTGTTTTTGGGTTAACATATCTTGAAACTGCATATATTTGGAATCTTTGAGTATTTTGTTAAATAAATCATAAATATGTGTTATTTTGATGATTTATCTTATAAATGGAAATTATTTTGCTGGTAATACATATTAATGTACATTGTTTGAAAAATGAACATTATTATGTTATGTGACATTTTAGAAGTATAAATGGTATGTGTCCATTTGCAAAATGGTTTGTCCCAACCAATGAGAGTTTTTGAGTAAATCATACTTTTAGAGAATGTGTTTGTATAAACACGGATTAAATGTATTTTATTGCTTTTAATGACTTTTATTTATTAGTCATTTGAAAAGTTGAGTCTTTTGGCTTAGTTTAACTTAAACAAGACTTGGGGACACTTGTCCGATTTAAAATGCTCTATATTGAGCTTTTGGAATTATATGCACCTATAACATATGCGTTTATAAAATTACATGTTTTGAGTGCGTTGGGCATTCAGCGAGAGTCGTCTAATTTTTATGGTCAGAATGCAATAGATCCATAGGCATATGAGTCGGTTTAATAGAATATGTAAGGGTTGAGATTCTGAAGTTGCATATGAGTTTCCTTTTGTTTTTATTGGAAATATGCATTGTGATTATTATGTAATTTCAATTCATCCCATACTGTATCTTGGAAATAGAGCTTTCAATCACAATTTACTAAATGATTGACTTTGGTTAATGTCAGTGGTTTTATACCGAAAGTGATGCAACTAATAACATTTATGTAATTTCCGAGTGTACGAGATTTCGATCATAATTGACTAAATGACTGGTTTTTGTTTAATGTCAATGGTTTTATACCTAAGTGATGCAACGAATAACATTAGCTTGTGGCTTACTTATGTGTTCTATCACAATAAATGGTAAATCAAGTCTCCCCCGTCATTTTCGGATGCTTTATACCCTTCCAAGGGTAAGTATGGGTTAATTGTTTATAAGACTTGATTTTTAAGTCATGTTTTTCGTTTTAATGCTTTATAGATTTATTCTTGATCGTGTGTGTATTGGATAATGGTTGTGAACAATTGGGTTCTGATTAACTAGTTTTCATCAAGATAATGATGTGTTTTCAGAAAGAAGTTTTTTGTACAATAAACATATTTTGTTTGTAAATTAAGATTCAAATAGCAGTCTTTCAATTTTACCTTTTTTTAATTGTGATGAAAACTCATTGAGCTCAATAGGCGTTAAGCCAAACCTTTTTATTTGTCGGCATATGCATCAGGTTCTTAGTGCGGTTGGTTCTAGCGACATCATGATGATCATAATTCCATATTTAGAAACGAGAATGATCTAGATATTCGGTGACGTCTTCCACGTTTAGAGAAAACGATTATTAATGAGTTTTAGTAACACACGACAAATTGGTTAGTCCATTTTCAAATTTGAGGGTGTTACAGTTCCCTTGGACATTATATATATGGAGGCTAATGTCTTTTATTTGTGTACTGGTTCCATATGGAACAAGACTATCAAGCTTTAGTTCTTTAATCCTCTAATATTACTTTGAAGTTTTTAGTACTTTCCGATTGTTCTTCAGTTCTATCAAATTGCTATAGCACTGCGTACAACTTTTCACTTACATTTTTGCATATTAAATTCCTACATGTTCACATTCGTGCATCTTTACATTTCTGTCTATTAACATTTCTTGCACCTTTACATTCCAACAATTTCATTTAAGTCATTTATATTTACGTCATTTATATTTACGCCATTTACATTTAAGTACTTAACTTCCGTCGTATTAGGCTAAACACATTTGGTGTGGGTATTAGTGAAAGTTGGAAGATTAAGTTAAATGTTTGTGGATAGCTGCTTATTCAATAGTAATTTACTTCACTATTAATTTTACAGATTAACATTTCTTTGGTAATCTTTGAAAAATTGACACATGTTTTTTTACCTTTATGAGTTGTACTTAAAATTAAGACGATGCAAATGTCATTGCCAATCGTGTTATAAGGTTATAGAGAGTTGCATCAACCTTTTGGGTTGCAAAACTAAATGGAGAGAAAGGCAACATCGGTACTATCTTGCATTTGTACATCACCATGTGTATTGCCAACACATGGTCTAATTTGCACTTCTTAGGAAGGACGTTCAATCCAGTAGTGTTGTAGAAAGCTATTGTTGTGATAATTCACGTAAAATTACAACAATAAGTCTGTTGCACTTTGTTTACTGAAATTACAACCTGATCTTGTACCCATAATGCTTTTAATATTGTTACATTTCTATATTCGGTTACCAACTCTCTCAAGATAATTGCTTCCAAGTTCCCTCTTGAAAATCTCATTTTAAAGTTGACTTTTGTTACTCTTTTACATTTTAAATCCTTCTAGAACGATAATTTGGTATTTCTTACCATTATTACTTGCTTTGGATTGATACTTGTGAGTTATGTATACTTGCATGATATACTTACTAGTCATGTATCCGTGCGATGCTGCCGTTGTACAATGTTACACGATGTAAATTTTGAATAAATGCAAGTACGATTCTATCAAAGAGAACTCGATAGTTTTCTCTATTTTATGTAGATTGTAAAAATAGGCATTTAAATAAAATTAAAAATATGTCGCAACCAACTTTAAAATACAATATCAAAGGGTAGGATATTCTCAGCTTGAAAACACAATGCAAATAGACTTACATACCCACCCAACTTCAAAAATAACTACAAAATATATACCAAGTCCATATTCAAAACAAATCATTGTCAACAAAAACCTGTAATATTACATCATCATTCATCACAACAATGGTAATTATCCGAAATTGGTTGATCCTGAATGCTACTATCAATGCTCTTGTTCAAAATTTGTTGATCATTGTTGTGAAATATCTTTATTGCTTCAAAGTTCAACCAAAGGATCAAAATACAAACAAATGTTTAGTAAGTTTTATTAATGCATTTAGCTACTTGATTGCATTGAAATTAACAAACTAACACGCAGCCGCATTATGCTATATAGCATAAGCAATTTTATTTTTTAGTAGATTAACAATAAGTTCAATCTAGCACAAAGTGTTGCCCGAGATTTAATAGGCTCCTTTAAAACTGAAAAGTAAATCTAAAGCTAAGTACTAAATCAACTAACAGTTTTAAGTTCTGAACCATTTTGTTATGTCCTTCAGTAATCAGGCATGGTGAATTTTCAAGAAAAAGTTCACCATGTTCAAATTTGAGTTGAAGCCCCTAGCAAAGAAAAGATGGGTTTCACGTCATTTCATTGTCATAAATTTACCATGTTTAATTGAAGAAAGCCAATATAGATTGATATTTGTATTGGCAGACACCACTTAATGCCATGGCATAATTAGCTACTTCAAGCTCAAAATGCTAACATATTCCGGAAGATCAAGAGAAGACACCACTTAATCCCATTAAATTACATTTCAAAAGAGCTCTTAAAAGGAAGATCAAGAAGGTTCCAACATATATCGAGAACAAATAGTCGAATTCTATATTTGATCAAAAGGGTTATTTCCGCCCGAAAATCCTGCCCACACGTCCTCTAAAAATCATGGTAAATTTATGTGGCCACGGGTCGTCAAAAACTTACGCGTTAAGAGTTTGTCGGTAAGATTCAACACTATCGCTTACCTTACAGGGTAAGATTTTAGTCCAACAAAATGGCAACATATGTAACAATTTACCTAGTAAGCATTAATCAGGTAACAATCATTACCTTCACTTAACGGCTCAGAGTCTTAGTCATTGTCATCTCTCTTACCGGGTAAGATTCTTGGTCTTTGTCATATTCATCCGGTAAGTAAACGCTTACCCGGTAAACAACCCCTTAAGAGTACCACAATCAAAACTTGAAAATTAGGAGCATAATTTACTTTCAATATGTATATTTAAATGTCAAAAATTCTTATCCAGATTCACTGCCAAACTTCATATTCAACAACCAATGGCAATAGTTGCATAAAACTATTACACTTGATTTAATCAGGCTACATACCTTCAATTTAAAGAGTACTAAAGTTATTAGATAATATAAAAACCAATGAGAGAATAAAGCAAGAAAATTGTGTTATCGATACATGAGATGCAAATAGTTCTATCTAAAAGAAATTGGGGATTTACGGGCGAGTTTATGGATTTTCCTGCAACCATATGACCTATATTGTTGCTACAAGGTCTAAACACGTATGTGTGTTGCACTTTGAATTACCTGAATTGAAAAATCTGATCCAGAATCGAAAAACACACAAAGTCTTTTGAAGAATTTGAGGAAATGAAGTTGCAACAAAATTGATGTGGAATATAAAATTGTCATCAAAATAAAGAAAAAATCAAAATCAAAATCTCAAATCAAGAATTAGGGCTTTCGTACTGAACCTGAAGGTTAAAATCAAATCGAATAGGAGAGTGCAATTGATAGAGAGGGATGTGGATCGGAGATTGAGTCATGTATTGTTTTGATCGAATCTATGAATAGTATTTTGAGAAGAAAAAAATGAAAAGGAATTTGATTGCAATATTTAAAACGAACCTGCAAAGAAGCAATCACGACTTCGAAAACACACCTAAAGCAAGAGTAAAGTCCCCAATAAACAATGCTTGCTTATGAAGGACAATGAAATGACGATTAATACCCAAAGAAAATTTAATGGAGCAAATGGATTCAAGACGAATGTAAAGCCATTAAGCATAAAGAACAAATCATCCTTGCATAATCTTTAAGAGAGAGTCAATAACAAACCCATCATTTGAAGAGCCAACGTAATAAACGAAATTCAGAGAGTTCATGATGTTTTATACCAGATATAGAGAACATAAGACCTGCCTATCTGATAAGAACAGAAGACTTGTGCAACCACTTATTCCCCACCATGCAAATCCCACAGAATGGGCAAATCCCAGCAGCAACATCCGATAAAACCAAACTTTTAGCCATAAAATTCAAACTCAAACACAATTAAGAAAACCATTATCCTCACAAGCCCATAAATGTAATCATCGGGCATAATAATAGGTTATATATACACTTCAATACACTCAAACATGGGAGTATTTTAGCTTAATTTTCGTTATATAATCCTGTCCCATTTTCTTTCTGACCAGTATATGTGACCTTTTGATTTATACAAAACAAATTAAAACATTTAACATAAATATACCTGAGCATTTCGAACAATCAAAGATCCAACTACATCTTTCGAATCAACAACCAAATCTAAAGTCTCATAATCGCATAAACATTATTAAGCAACTTGATAGCTTATGTAGAAAAACTTTCAAGAAAGCACCAAAAACCATGCAAAATGAACAAAATAGACATCGAAATTATGGCAAGCTATTAACTTGCAAAGGTTCTTGGATCAAATAGAATCTAAGGCGGCTATTTCTATGCAATGTACAGATGAAAGCATAGAGTTAAATGTGAGAAACCAATTATTAAGTATTACAAAGCAAAAAAAAACCCTTACTTTTGGGTAGAGATTGCGATATGAAGAGGAAGAGAAAAAAACACAACCTGCATATGAAGATCAAAGAACCGCAAGTAAAAAAACCTAGCCCAGAGATTGAGAGACGGACAGGAATGTATACTCACATATCACAAGCTCCGGATGGTGATCAAGAAGGAGAAAAAGAACCCTTATAAGGAAAAAGAAAGAGATAAATGTTGAATGGTTACCTACGGTTGCCCGGAATTGACGAGAAAATTGCCCTCTAAACATGTCTTCAATGATGAAAAGAAAATCTCCAACAAAAATTTTGTGTTAGAACATTCGAAGGGTTGGATTTTGATTCCCTGTGTCGAGATAGAGACTTCTAGGGTTTCAAGCAGCACCAAAACCTCTGGACTTTCCTGTAAGCCGAGGAGATCCGATGTATTTGGGGGTGATTGATCAACTAAGGGGGGAGAATGCACCTATTGTAAAGAAATGGTGACCCGAATGGGAACGGCTGTACCAGAAGAAGACTGGTTGAGGAGAGAAATTTTTGAATCATCCGGATTCCGTTGGGGATGGTCAGAACATCTAACGGAGAAGGAGGAGTGGGAGAGAGGAATTAGGATGGACGTGGGCAGATAACTCGGGGTGTGGGGGGAGAACACCGGATATGGTGCTTCTCGTATGTACGTTATGCATAGAGGATAGTACCTCTTAATTTTTCAGACATTAACTACTTAGTACCTCTTATAATACTAGAAGTGTACCCGCTACCCGCGCAATGCAACGGTTCTGAAATCTAGAACTCGAACCCTCAATAATGATTCATAAACCAAGAAACATTAGGAGGGAAAAATTTCTCATGTATGGCTAAACTATATAGCACATAAAGAACATATCAGATTGAGGCTTCCTATCAAGTGCCTAGAGCCAACTTCTGGATTAAAAAAATCCACACTGGAAATTCAAAAAATCTAATAGGTTACCTAAAAATCAACAACACAAAGCGAGATGAGTCGATACCTAATGTTTTGCATAAACCAAAAATTAAACATGGTTTGTATGCTTATGTGAGACGCGGTGATTTGTGACGCTTTGAGCCCCTGAGTTGGAGACTTGGAGTTTGCTATAGTTGAATACCACTATGAATTTGCAAAATCAATTTTTTTGGGACATAGGAGATCATCAACCTGCCCATAGTTACGCCCCATTTACTGTTCTCATTAATTGGGATGAACATAAGTACCTACAAATTCGTAATACCCTAAAAAATAAATTACAAAATAATTATGATAATCGAATTAAAATACTTTTAAAAATATAACTCAAATTGACAATTACGAGAAATAAACAAACCCACGATGATCTAGCAATAATAACTTGATTTTAAAAGTTTTATCTAAATGATTAATAATATAGTATAGATAGATGTTTTCAAAAAGTATTAAGTAATCATTGTGCTTTACTTATTTTTTGTACATCGCACCTTATACAAAGTCTTACATTCATTCTAGACAACTCTCGAAACAATCGTCACAACCATTACATATTAATCAATGCTTTATGGCCGGGCAAATGTAAGTGCAAAGCAAGATTATCAATAGAAACAAAAAAGAGGGATAGATTCATATACCATCATAATATATATCCGTTATCCAATATGAAACCAACCTATATCCTTCAATCGTTGTAAAAGAAATTGCATCATTTTCCTCTCTTCACTTTTTCAAAAGGGTATTATCTGAACTCGTAAAATAAAGCTCTTCCTTCCTCGTTCTCTCACCCCAACACGGAAATTTTGATCAGCCATTACAACATTGTTTGTTGATGGCTTGCTGTTGTATATCCAACAATAGCATATCGTATACTCCTGCACTTTGTACATTCACTCCTTAAAAACAGAAATAAAGTAATGTTAAGCAATAGATCATGCTGATAACAGTTACCCAAATAAAGGTCTCCAAAAGATCCACTACCAATCTTCCTCCCAAACTTGAACTTTTTCTATAATTAAATCCCATACAAACAAACACAAACAATTATCTCCCAGTTCCCCTCAAGTAAAAATGGATTTCTTTAGCATTTGTCGCACAATGATGATTTATCCCAAGCAAACAAACCCAAATAATTACTTTATTTCTATTTAATTTACAATATGTTACTAATAAAATATATCGCCACCAACAAAATTTACTACCTATTAACAAAATAGGTTTATAGTAACATATCTATACTATATCCAGCCCCATTTGCATGGAATCTGGAAGGATGGGCCTGATTAAAATGGAAAGCAAGTTCATTTTAAAGAAGGGACTCTAGCATTTTTAGGATGTCACTACTTGAATACAAGGAGTTAATAACAAAAGAAATCTCTATATTCATGATAGTCATTTGATGCATGTAACAGAAGCTTGTAAACAACCCAAGTCAAACAAAACGATGAAGGGTCCAGAAAACAAAAGATCATTGAAACAGAAAACTTCAAACAACATATATGAATTCGAACATGATACAAAATCAATAGTTGCCCATGTTTTCCCAGATTTACGACACTTGACAAAAATCTGGAGAATTTTGGTCACTTAGTTATGCATTAGTTAAAATGCTACTCTAACCATTGAAATCAAAATATGGGGACAAGGTTGTAACCCAAACAACACATGAACGGATATACAAGAAAATACAAACCTTGGGATCCTTAATGGTTGTTTTTGTCAAATGCATATCTAGTTTTTGTTAAAAGTAAATCTTTATAAGCTAGAGTGGAGAAAACACGTTACCTTGTTAAGATTTGTCAGTTGTCATCGGCGGCTGAATAGCTGCTTTTTTGTCCCCTAATTTATCGTTATTAACTTTATTCAATAAGATAAAAATGCATACATTGGATGAAAGAATGAATCAAGAACTAATTTTTGATTGAACCCTGTGCTTAACAATAATTCAGCTTGATATATGAATGAAATTTCCAAATTGAGCTTACAAAACCAGAAGCTCCAAATACACAAAAAAATCACATTTCGCTCAATTCCCCTGAACACATAAATGCCAAGAATTCATATAATTTGCCATTAAGGCAACCGAGGTTGATTAGCAACACAAAACCTAAAAATCAAACAAAAAGATCAAAAACAAAAATTAAGCACATACCCAAATCGTGGATTCTCTTCACCTACAGTTGCTGCCCTTTTCGGTTCCTGACTTCTTTACTTGGATGCTGCAAATAATAACTAAAATAATCTAATCGCCCAGATTTTTTATTCTTCTCTCCCCACAGAATGGATTTAATCCTCATCCCCCATTTATTTTTTACTTATAGGGACGAGGATGAAGAAAGATTATTCAACCTATAGATTAAAAAAAAAGTAGAAGAGAAGAGGGAATATTACCCAAGAATATGGCAACCTCCATCAAAAACTCTCTGAGATATCGTACCCATTACACATTCCGTTGCTGAGAAAGTAGAAGAGAAGAGGGAATCACCACGCTAAGGTTTTGGAAGATGGCTATCAATTTTAGGGTGGTTGCGATTAGGGTGCACACAGAGCGCCTTTCATCTGATTAGAGATTCTAGGGAGTTAGTTAGGAATAGATTGGAGCAGGCGTGGCGATTGTGGGGTAGGATTTATACGAAAGCCTTTATAATTTGTAATCTTTAAACAGGGGGAGCGGATTTGATCCGATTAGTTAGAGAGATTTTTGGTAGAGTTAGTTAGGATTATAGTGGAACCGGATGGTGTTTGTGCATTAAAATTTGTACTCTAGCATTAGTAATTTGTAATTTAGAATTTTAAGTAATTAGGATTATAGTGGAACCGGATGGTGTTTGTGCATTTAAATTTGTACTCTAGCATTAGTAATTTGTAATTTAGAATTTTAAGTAATTAACATTAAATAGTTGTATATAAAGCTTGAAAAGTTGTTTTTAAGAGTTTTAACCAAGTGCTTTATAATATAGTATAGATAGACCAGTAAGCTACCCGCGCGCGATGCGGCGCGAAATAACTTGAGTTTAAGGTCGAAAAATCGAAATAGCAACCAAGTTTCATGTTAAGTTTGTATTTCATATCTCTTTCAGTCCTAACTCTATGAAGGCATGGTTCTTGAGTAGCTCATTGCACAAATGCATGAATCATGCATTGATGATAAAGTACTTTGGTATGCATTTCGGTCTATTATGTGTATATCGCCAAATGATACTCTATAAATATCATAAGCAGTTTTAGTGTTTAATAAAGGTGAATTGTATCGACCTAAGAAACTGTAGATCTTCCATTAAAGATAAATCTGTTGAACATATAGTTACAAATCGAATAGACACCAATTATGCTAGAGACGACAATCTTATTTCATGTTTTGTTTTATTCTCTAACCCTCTTGATGCAACTAATTATATATTTTGTTTTGATTTTAAAAGGTTATTAAATGATATTCAAATTGAAAGTTAATATCTTGGTTGGTTAAAGATTTTTTAAATTGAATAACCAAATAGCAGAGTTTTTAAACCAATATCGTTTGTCGTTATTAACTTTTAAAGACCAACTTATGCGTTAAGGGTTTGCAGTTTTTGCAACTTGTTATTGAAAAACTAAATATGAAACTTATGTTTGAACAAATTTGAGAGTAACATTTATTATAACAAATAACAATACTAAAAAGTTATGTTTGTTGTGATGAGAATATTAAGTACCACAAGGTTTCAAAAAGATAGACTTTAAGTAAATAAATTGACAAACTCATGGCTTTCGGTATTTTCATATTCATATAGGAACTATGCATGAAAATGAAGTTGATATACACTAATGTAGAATGCAATATAAAACTTATGCATAACTTAAAAAAATTGTACCTCTTAAGTTTTCATGAATAATTGAAATTCACATCTTATAATGAAATATATATGTATTTTGTAACAATATAAATTAACCTCAACTTTCATCGTGAAAATAAAAACATATTCATATGAATTTATGCACAAATTCTTGTTTTTAAAAAACACAATTTTTGGTCTTCAAAAAAATGATTATATAATAAAAAAAATATGATATTGGAAGATGTTTAACCATCAAAAGTAAGAGAAATTTTTTAGATGATTCAAGAAAGAATTAATGCTACCAACGTTGCTAAGAAAATAAAAAACAAAATCATATTTGTGAATAGAAACGAAGATAGTGACCAGCTGGGTAGCAGGAGGGTGATCGGCGACAGGGGAGACGAAGATAGTGGCCGATGAGCTCCCTGATATATGCAGATCTATCTATGTATATATGTACATGTATGCATATAAATGAGAAAGTTACATTTTATTCCCTATAATAATGTAATTGATATATATCTGATTATTTGTTGTACGAAAATAAGATAAAAATCTAAAAAGACTAAACTGCCTTAATTTAACGAATTTTTTTTAACGGTCGTTAGAAGGAGGGGCCAAATCAGGTCGTTTTAGCATATGTGAATGACGAAACTGTAACTTTTAAACTGTAGGAACCAAAAAGTATTACAAATAATAAACCACATGGACCGAATTTGCAGTTTACTGTATAGTATATATAGATACTATATATTTTCTCTAATGATTTATGTTATTTAATAGTATGATTGAATCCAAAAATACTCAATATTAGGCTCATTTTGAAGATATTGACGATGATGATGGTATAATTTGTAAAAAAAATGTAATTTTTAATGCATTTTAGTTTAATAATATGATTATTTATGCTAAATTGATAAGGGTGTTAAATGAAAAATGAAGTGGTAAAGGATTTAAAGTAAATTAAATTAAATAACTAATTGTAAGGGTATAAGTTGTAACTTAGAAATTAAAATGATTTGATGTCGGAGACTTGGGAGACTTGGGAGACGTGGGAGAGGTTGTACAAGCTTTAAAACTTGTACATTTAACATAAAAATTTGTACCTCTTAAATTTTTCAAGAAAACTATAAGTCATGCTTTTTTAATACTAGTAAGGTGCCCGCACGGTGCGGCGGTATATCTTGATTTAAAGTCGATAATTTAAAATGTTAATCATCTTTTACTTTTGTTCTATTTTCAGCTCGTACTGATATTATTTGTATACGATGCAGAAGGGTGTAAATTTTGAATACATGTTAGCAATAAGACCTAGTTCAAATAATTTTTACCAAATAAAACATATATATAGATCCATTTTAGATTTTTATGTAAAATTTGAGAATGAATAAAAAACAAATTTTGGTATTCATTTCATAATGTATTTGCAAGCATAAATTATGGTCATATGCCTGGAGAAAATTGAAAGACACAAACATCATCAAGATATTGCTCCTCATTGATATTGATGGCATCAGGCTGAGTAGCATAGCAGCAAACCTAGAAATTTTGTTGATCGGGTGTACCTTTAAGTGGATCAAAGACTCACAAAGTTGTACAATGTGTTTTTAACCAAATTACACCGTTTTGATAGATTTTGTAAGTTTTTTGGTTTATTTTGATGCACCTCTTGAAAAAAATCAATTGGGCGATGCACAAGACTTGTTGGCGCATTCATAAGTCTATTGTTATTATTAAAAAATAAAGCTAACCACATGTACCTAATTATTTCTAGGATTATTCGGTAACAAAAATATTAGACTACCCTGTTGATTTATCTACTATTGCAATCTCAGTGGTGTGCAGCTCTCTTTCACAAATCTTGATTACGACAAAAGAAAGTACAAAATTTAGGTCAAATTTTGTACCAATAGACAGTAGTATTGCATGCAATATATTTAGATATGCAAAAGAAATTACAATTTTACCTATAGTATCATAGAAATGATCAACAGTAAATTAAAAACCGTAGACACAAAAAACGAAATCTCAAAATCATATAGACGAAAATCGTAGTTTACTGAAAAACAAAACATTGTAATTCGTATATATTTATAATATTTCATATTATGATTAAATAAAAAATTCAATAGTATGCTCCTTTTGAAGATATTGAGAAACGATTGTAAAAGTACAATTTGTAAAAGAGTGAACGTATTTTTAAAATGTATTTTAGTTACAATTCTTAGGGATGAAAACAACGATAAATTAAAAACCACATACACAAAAAATGTAATTTCAAAACCACGTGGGCGAAAATCGTAGTTACTCAAATACAAAACAGATTAATTCGTATATATTTATATTATTTAATATTATGATTGAGTATAAAAATATTCAATATTTGACTCATTTTGAAGGTATTGATGAGACGATTGTAATGATATAATTTGTAAAAAAGAAAACACATTTTTTTAAATGTATTTTAGTTAATATACAATTATTTATGTTAATACGATAAGGGTGCAAAATGAAAAGTGAAAAAAGTAAGGGATATAAAGTAAATTAAATGACTAAATATAAGGCTAGAAAGTGTAATTTAAAAATTAAAAATTAAAAATAATTTAATTGTAAATATGAAGATGTGGGACGTGGAATTTGTGGAATAGGGTGGTTGGACCGAAAAAAAAAATTAGCTTTACAACTTGTATATTAAACTTTAAAATGTGTACTTCTTGAAAATTCAAGAATAACTAACACTCGTGTTTTTTAATATAGAATAGATAGTATAGAAGTGTAGATATAGATATAGACATAGAAGTATAGATATAGATATAGATATAGAGATAGATAGTACAGATAAAGGTATAAAAGAAAAATAAAACATAAAAAAATCAAGATATTAAGAAAAGGGGGAGGCTAATGGCACCCCTAAGTACGGATGGCCAAATGGGTCGGGCCTGATGCAGGGCCCGACGGAGGAGATGAGGCAAAGGGCAAGGACCGATGGAGGACCCGGCCGCCCGGGACCGGCGTCCGGTCTTATAGGGCCAGAAAATGCGGAAGCCCCAATGTAGGCCAAGGCCGGCCTGCTTGAGGACCGGTCACGGGACCGATGATTTTTACAAAAAAAAATTGTATTTTTATATGTATTTCTAACTTTCTAAGTGTATTTGATTGAAAACCAATTACAATTTATAATAAAACGTATTTTTTAAAATGTATTTGACTGAAAATCAATTATAAAACTATGGTAACGTATTTTTAAGTATATTTGTTTGAAATCCAATTATAAAACTACAACAAAACGTGTTTTAAGGTGTATTTGAGTGACCAAATTACATATATAGGGGTGGTATCCGTTGCAAACTATTCAATAATTGCATTATCCAATAGAAATAAGCCATGTGGATAATATTGTTTCAAAATTTTATTAATTTTATGAACAGTTTATTAATTCATTGAGGGTATCATCGTCATTTTATAATTTACTCCATTTTAATTATTATTTAATTAAATCGTTATATATAGTAATTAGCAATTAATATGGATTAATATTTATTAATTTCTTGTCGATGAATACACTTTCCGAAGACTTCATCTTCTCCGGCTAGTTTTCCGGCAAGTTTTCCGGCAAGTTTAGCCATTCGTGAATAAACTTTCGCCATTCGTGAATACAATTTCGCCATTCGTGAATATACTTTCGCCATCAATCACCCACCACTACCACCGATCACTGTTGCCCACCACCATGAACCACCCACCACTGGAAAGTACCACCACCACCACTACCAGTACCCTTCAATAAGAAACCACGACGGCGTAAGAAACCGTTAACCACCACCACCGTTAACCAATAGGAACAACCACTGTAAACCAGTAGGAAGAAGCAAAAATAATAAACCTGGAGCAACTCCGCCGGTTAGAAACCACGTCGGCGTAAGAAACCGTTAACCACCACCACCACCGTTAACCAATAGGAACAACCACCGTTAACCAGTATGAATAAGTAGACGAACTACCACCACCATCAACCACGGTGTAACATCTCAAAAACTTTTCTTAAATAATTCGTTCAAATATCCAAATATCACGAGTCTAAAATATTTCAACGCAACGGGAATTTTCAAGATAAAACATAACCTAAGAAATAAATGTCTAAAACGCGAGAACATAAAAGATATCTCGGATGTCGCTCTTCGACATGCCATTATTTCTTGATAAACGGGTTCTAAGCTTTCTCCTTCCCCTAGCTACTACTCAGGTTCTAAGCTTTCTCCCCTTGCATATAAGTTTTAAATAAACCATGCAACCATTTTTAATAAAAGTCACGTATAACTCACAATGCAAATTGTTGTCCAAACCGGTCCTTGAAGTGGTTAGCGTCACCCCTACAAATCCGGAAATAAACTTTAATTCTATAAATGTTGATCATAACTCCTCTCAATGATTTGAATATGATTCCTCTATATACTTAGTGAAATTCCATTGGCAAACTTATGTTCAAATTCAGCGATAGCATATGCTGATTGTTATCAGCGATCGCTGAAAATCAAGAACCTCAAGTCTACCTCTGAAGATCTGAAGATCAACCAACACACCAAAAGAACATTAAGCGAAAGTCGAAGACCAAGCTGAAGAAAGAGATAATCAGCTAGTGATCTGAAGCGGTTCAGTAATAGCAAGGATTATCTAAACCAAAGTGTGAAGTCTTGTCAAGCCTCAGCGATACTCTGAAAGTTCATCCTTGAAGTTTCAAGTTCAACGATCAAGTGAAGCTTCTCAAACAAGATTAAAGTTGATCTTATCCTCGATGCACAAAAGTCAAACCTTATACTATGTCAGAGAAGGACGTACGGATTGTCTCTTATGTCCCCATCATATCTGATATGGTACTATTCACACGCGGCCAAAAGCATGGTTGCTTTTGAACAAAGGACAAGTTTCCAATGAAAACTTGACACGTGGCATATACCTCTTGTCTTGCATAATGCAAACGGGTATAAATAAGATGAAGATATCTTCATCTTCATGCATGCTACTTTCTATTTTCTATAACCTTTGTCTCTTTTCTTTCTTACTTCCTTGTGCATCAATTGTGTGATTTCTTAAGTTACAATAGAACATGTTTATTTACTTATTCTAATTCCGCTTGTAACTATAAATTTGTTTATTCAATATAAACTAATTTAAAAACTAAAAATCTGTGTGTTTGTATTGACCCCGCCTACTTGTTTATATATCCTTGAACTCTTGTAGACTCCTTTGGGACCAACAAGTGGTATCAGAGCAGTGTTTCTTGCTTATCTTTAAAATATCTGTTAACAAAACTATTTTAAAATGACTAATACTAATACAAACTACATTGATTATGGATCTTTATCTAAACCTCCAAGAGTTAGCCGTGATAACTTTCCATTATGGAAGGAAAAAATGAATCTTTTCCTAGAAGGCTCAGATCCTAAGATCCCCTACTATCTAGAAAATGGACCATTTGTTCCTACAACCCTGGTAGCTAGTGTTCCTGTGACCACTACCACTCCAGCCATTGCTGAAAGGAGAATTGTCAAAAATCCAAATCAATGGACTGAAGAAGAGAAAAAGGAAGTAGCTATAGATGCTAAAGCTAGATCAATAATTGCAATGTCTTTACCAGATGAAGTCTATCATTCTGTTATGAAGATGAGAACATCTAAGGCCATGTGGGATACCCTGTGTATTCAATATGAAGGGACTGATGAAGTCCAAATCACTAGATGTATTATCTGGTAAGACAGTATGAAAGTTTTATGCACTCAAAAGGTGAAACTCTCCCTCAAATTCACCAAAGGTCTAACTGTCTGTTGATTGATATGAAAACTGTCAACATAGAATATTCTAATGCCGAAATACTAACAAAATTCATAGAGGCACTACCTGAACAATGGGGAGTGTACACTACGTGTCTAAAACTGTCAAAGAATCTTCAAACTCTCTCTCTGAGTGCTTTATATGGAATTCTCTTAAATGAAGAGCAATATCAGGTTTTAAGAAAAAACCTCATAAATGATATCTGTTGATCATAACTCCTCTCAATGATTTGAATATGATTCCTTTAACATACTTAGTGAAATTCCTTAGTTAGGCTTCTGTTCAGATCAGCGATAGCATACGCTGATTGCCATCAGCGATCGCTGAAGATCAAAGAACAACAAGCTTATCTCTGAAGACCTGAAGATCAGCTATCACACCAAAAGACCATTCAGCAAAAGTCGAAGACCAAAGCTGAAGAAAGAGATAATCAACTAAGTGACCTGAAGCGGTTCAGCGATGGCAGCGATTATCTACTCAAAGTGTGAAGTCTTATGAAGCCTCAGCAACACTGAAGTTCATCCTTGAAAATTCAGTGTCAACGATCAAATGAAGCTTCCTCTGCAAGACTAAAGATTGATCTTATCCTCGATGCATAAAAGTCAAACCTAGAACCATGTCAGAAAAGGACGTATGACTGGTCTCTTATGTCCCCATCATATCTGATACGGTGCTGTTCATATTCGGCCAAAAGCATGGCTGTCTTATTAGCAAGGACAAACTTCCTATCTAAGCTTGACACGTGGCATATACCTTCTGTCTCGGTATAAATAAGATGGAGATATCTTCTTCATCTTAATGCATTCTTCTTTCTAGCCTATACCTTCTGTATTCTCTCTTCCTTCCTCTTGTGCATCAAACTGTGTGTTTCTTAAGTTACAATAGAATAGGTTTTAAACTTGTTCTAATTCCGCTTATGCTTTGTAAATTTGTTTATTATCTATAAACTCATTTAAAAATCAAAATACGTGTGTTTGTATTCAACCCCCCCCCTTCTACAAGCTGTTTACTTAATATTTAACTCTTGTAGACACTTATGGGACCAACAAGTGGTATCGGGCTTGGTGTTGTTATCTTTCTCTTTAAAATACTTTTCTTTATATCATATTTTAAAATGACAAACCCTAATACGAACTACAACGATAATGGATCTTTAGCTAAACCTCCAAGGTTCAACCATGATAATTTCCCATTATGGAAAGAAAGAATGTCACTTTTTCTAGAGGGATCTGATCCTAAGATCCCATACTATGTAGAAAACGGACCTTTCGTTCCTACAACCATAGTAGCAAGTGTTCCTGCCACTACTACTACCCCAGCCGTCGCTGAAAGGAGTATTGTAAAAACTCCAGATCGATGGATTGAGGAAGACAAGATAGAAGTTGCTATTGATGCAAAAGCACGATCTATAATAGCAATGTCCTTGCCTGATGAAGTATACCATTCAGTAATGAAAATGAGAACTTCGAAAGCTATGTGGGATACCCTATGTATCCAATATGAAGGAACCTCTGAGGTTCAAGTAACGAGATGTATAAACCTCGTAAGACAATATGAGAGTTTTATGCATCACAAAGGTGAATCTCCCTCTCAAATTCACCAGCGTTTCAACTGTTTGTTGATTGATCTTGTAACAGTAACAGAGTGTATTCAAACGCTGGAAAACTGACAAAATTCATGGAGGCACTACCCGATCAATGGGCAGTGTATACTACATTTTTAAAGCTGTCAAAGAATCTTGAAACTTTATCCTTAAGCGCTCTATATGGGATGCTCTTAAATGAGGAACAATCCTAACTTTTAAGGAAGAACCTTATTAATGAACTCAAAGGTGCCAAAAGTACTTCTTTGGCACTTGTGACTTCAGAGGCAAATACTCCTAAAACCTTTCCGTCTTCTTCTATCACCTCCGCTGGCGAATTAACTCAGGCCCGATTCGGAAGACACACTCTGTTTGATGCGCATCTACGAGTTTGATAACTCTCTCGGCTCTTCTAACCAACAAGCTTTAGAAGATTTGCTAGAAAGAGTAACTTTCGAAAACCCTCCACTCTACGACTGCGAAAAGCCCAAAGCTGCTCTAGGCGAGAAAGCTTCGACTATTTGCTTTGTCGGCGAAAGGGTCACTTCGCCGGCGAATGTCGATCAAAGAAAGTTGCTGCACCTACCACCTCCCAGACCTCTGATAAAAAGGAGAAGTATTTGAAACTCAAGAACAAATACCAAGATCTGAAGAAGAACCAACATAAAGGCAAAGGTCTAATCGCTAAAGAAGTAGACTGGGATGCTGAAGACGATTGGGCTAAGACCTCTGAAGAGTCTAGGTCTGATCAAGAAGATCTTGCCTTCCTATGTCTAATGGCAAGAATCGAGGACGCTGAAGAAGCTGCGACACTTCTTCCTCAGTCTCCTTCCACTCGAGGTATTCATCCTACACTACTTTTATCTGCGAAAGTGATAACTTGTCGACCATGATGCTATGTAATTTGTTGACTTCTACAATGCTTTAAATGGAAAGATTAAAGCTGAAAAAATAAATACTGATTTATCTGAATAATTAAAAAATTGTCATCTTAAAATCAAAGAACTTTCTAAGATTGAAGAATCCCTGAAAGACCAAGTCTTTGCAAACCAAACTATTAGCATCGAGAAGCAGCAAGCTATTGCTGATAGGGAAAAGGCCATTGCTAATCTTATATCTGAAAAGGCAACCACCGAAGGATGGTATAAGGCTTCTGAAAAAGTCAATAAGATCATCAATGCCCAAATCCCTATGAAAACAAGAAGTGGGTTAGGCTTTAACTCTGAAAAAGAGGAATCAGGGAGTGACCGATCCATGCTCAAATTTGGAATGTTTGTCTCTTCGATCCCTGATCCTTCTTCTTCTTCAACTTCTTCCTCTCTTTTAAAAGAGAAGGTTCCTTTGTCTAATTCTAAGAAAGTGATCGAGAACAAGTTTCTTGACCAAGTTCCTAAGAATAAGATCGCTCAGAATAAGAGCAAGAAAGTCTCAGAGAGCAATTCTAAATCTAGGAAGAAGGTCTCAGACTTCTCTCAGAGACCAACTCCCAGAATTAAGATTGATCTCACTCCTACCCCTGAAAAGGTAGTAATACCTCCAAGGACTATGGAAAAAGGAATTCTTGGTCCTATCCCTGAAAAGGTTCCTGTTAGGACCCAAACAATCAAGATATCAATATATGGAAAGATTTTAACAGGAATGTGATAGCCAAATGTAATATGTATTGATTGAATGTACAGTATTACAAAATATGTCTTTACAGTGCTAATAGAAAACGTTTTTTCTAACTATCTAACAAACTATCTATTTATACATGAAATAGAAAAAGTAAAGTAACAGTACATTCATAACAGACAAGTTTAGAACAGGTTCTGAACTCCTTCAGATCTTCTTCAGAAGTGTCTTCAGAACTTCTGAAGTTGGCACTTCAGAAGTTATGCCTTAGACTTTTCTTTAGATCTTTATATCTTCAGAACCCAGTCCTTTTTGAAGCTATTTCGATATCTCTATCAATCTCCCCCTTAGCTTCAAAAGTTCAAATCATACTTCCAAAAATTCAGAATTTCTCTAACATCTTTCATAATCAAACTTCTGTATTCTAGCAAGTATTCAACAATTCTGATCATCTCTTTAGCAAGTTTCTTGTGCTTCTCCCAATATTCATTGCTCAGATTCTTTGGTCTTTTATTCTGTCTTTTTACCAAACGATCTCTGATAGCCATGAGAGTTCCATTGCAACACTTATGAAATTCTTCAAATCTCACAAATAAAAGTTCTTGAAAGCATTTGCAAACAAAGCCTGGAGGTTGAATTACTAAAGTACTTTTCTTCAGATTCTGAATATCTGGCAAGCTTAGATTTGGTTTGCTCAAGTGTATTTGTTTCATGTTCAGAACATAAGCAACCTGAAAATCATTCTTTGCAACCCATATAAACTCTCTGTACAAGCCATCTCTGGAGAATTGGAAATGATTTTCTGAACTTGGTGATTGAATCATGAAAAGGATAAAGGCTTCTGTAAACTCTGAGTAGATCTCTGAGATAAACATTCTGAAAATCAGCTTCAGAAAAGGTAGAAATTTCACCATTTTGCCTTTCAACAGTAAATAATGCATATTTGTAATTTTGTCTTGTCTTCAAGTCAGCATTAATTACTTTGACCACAGGACTATCCTTCCTTGCTTCATTGATTGGAATCGTTATCTTTCTAATGATATCTGAGTACCATTGTTTCCAACCAAAGGACTTTTGAATCCAACAATCAATATAGTTGAACTTTTGTTCATATTCCATGAACATTTCTGGATGGAAATATTCAAGATAATGGTGAAAGCACTTTCTTCTATTCTTTGCACTTGTAGTTGTTCCTCTTCAGATATTTGCTCTTCAGGAACCAACTTTTCAGAAATATTTTCAAAAACTTCCTCCTTTTCTTTTTCCTTTTCTTTTTGACTTACTTCTGAACTTTTAAGATTCAGAGTGTACTTCTGAATTTCTTCCATGTCTTGCCTCTTTGTATGGATCTTGAAGTCATAAGCATCACTTAGTAAATAATCTGCTCCTCTTATCTTGTTTACTTTCTTGTGACCAGCTAGGTAACTCTTTCTCACAAAATCTCTAAAATTTATTCTTTCTTTGATCAGATAGATAATTTCTTCTTTGATGTTAGATTCTTCAATAAAATCTGTCATGTAGTTCAGAAACCATTTAAGAGAGGATGTAGAATACTTTGGAATATCAGATGCAACAAATGTCTTAGTGATTCCTTCCACAAGATACATGAAACCAATATCTGGATTAGAGAACAATCTTTTCAGCCCAAACCTTTCAATATATACAGGTTCCAACGTTCTTGTGTTAAGTACGTATTCCAAAGCCAATTGAAAATCATGCTTAATGAGATTCCTTATATATATTCCCAGATTCTTCTAATCTACGAGACTAACTCCGATTCACCTATGTTAACACAAAAAGACAAAATTGCCAACTTATCTTGTAGTCTTAGCTTGTAAACATCAAACTGAGTGAACTCACATAAGGTACCATCTCTTCTTTCTGCTTCAAATCTGAATATAGTTAAATCATTCTAAATTAATTTTGATATGCATCTGATCTTGTTTATTAAAGTTGAATCATGAAAATTCTGAATACCATGATTCTGAATAAAGTTTCTCACTTGAACAATATGATCTTCAGACCATTCATCATTCAGAAAATCTTCCAACTTTGCAAACGTCATGCTTCTTTTGTACATGAAGCAATAAATGTCTTCAGGAAATATCAAGCTGCTTTCTCCGGAATAAACACATTTTCTTTTCAAAAACTTGATCCATTACGGGTTTTTCAAGTCTTGGAAGATCTATTTCGGGAATGATAATACAAGGTGCGAACCCTAACTTCAAATTTTTTTGAGAAAACAATTAGAATTTCATCTACAATTTCAACTCCTTCCATATGACTTAGATCAAATTCCAGTTCAACTCTTTCATCTGGTTGATCAAGAAAATTTCTGAAGACAGAAAACCTGTTGTCCAAAAGTCTACACTGGCTTCTTGGATAGTTCGAAAGACATGCACCCAACATAATTGGCTTAATATTTTCCATAGCTCTTCGAAGCTCACGTATTCATCACTCAGGGATTGTTGAGGCTTCCAAATCACCAAATCCTTTATTTCATTTACCTCAGAACTTTGTCCCATATTAACTCCAGATATATCTTCTTCAAACATAATGACATCAGAAAGATCACTAGGCTCACCAATAACATCTTCAAATGCAGGATATTCCCTTAGCATTTCTTCGTTTGAATCAGGAATAATGTCTGTATTATCTGAGCTTAATTTACCTTCAGAATCAAAGGATATCTTTTCTGTTTCATACCCTTCCTCTACTGTATCTTCAGAAGAATGAACAGTTGCCTCTTGCCCTTCATGTTCTGCAAATAAAATATCTTCTATTGCTTCAGAAACTCTATTAGATGCTTCACCAATATTCTGAGCATCTTCAGAAGTTTTCTCAGAGCTTTGTTTTTGAACATTCTCAACATTCTCTGTTTCAGATACTCTTTGTCTTTTCTCCCCCTCTTGATTATCAGGATCCTGATCATTAAGACTCCTTTTAAAAGTATCTGATTGAGGCCTGCACTCCAGAACAGATAACCTTGTGCTTAAATCTGTCTGAGAACTCTGAATAGAAGAAAGCTGACTTAAAATCTGAGAAATATCATCCTTTGTTGCGAAGATAGAAGAATGCAGTTGAGCGAGATGAAGAAGAAGTACGAGAAGCCTTCAGAGAAGAAACTGATGAGGCCACTTCAGAAAAAGCAGTCAGAAGTGCTTGTTTAAAAGAATTCAGATCAGTAGAAGATTGGAGTTGAAAATCATTCAACTTATTCACCATACTTACACCTTGTTGATCCAACCTATCCTCCATCACCTATTTTGTTGTATCCGTCAATTCCTTGATGTCCTTCTGAATCTTTGCAAATTCAGAAGTACAGAAATCTTTGAATTCTGTGAATTCAGAAGATGTGGGTAAGGTTCCAAGACCAACAGATGATCTTGTTTGCAGTCCTTCAGAAGAAGGCTGGCCTGTATGTGCCACAGAGACATCATGAACCACATTTGATTCTGTTAATGGGGCTTTTGTGATGTTCACCCCACCAGGTCTTCCAACTAATCCTTGATAACCAGCAATAGGAATATCTATAGTTGTTGATGCAAAGTGACAAACACTTTGCTTAGTGATATCAAAAAGATGTGTGCTAGTGTGAATGGATGCCATATTAAATGGTTCAATAGGCTCAATATTGAGTGGACCCTCAGACTTAATGTGCTCAAAATGATGAAGGGGGGACATATGTCCTTCATTTTCAACAAAAGGTACCTCCAAGTGGGGTCCTAATGGATTATAAGCTGCTTGCCCCATAAGTGTTGATAAAACACCCTTCTGTTGAGAGATGGGTGAGTGGCTGGAGGGGTTAAACAAGTTTGCCATGGGCTCATTGGCCTTTTCAATATCAACCACCAAAGAGTGTGGAATGATAGAAGATGTAGGTGCCCGGCTGGTAACAGGTGGTTCACAGGTTTGTTTTTCTTTTACCTGTGTTCTCCCCTCATCAATTCTTTTTCTTACCCTCCTACCCTATCTCTCATTTTCATTTTTCCTCTTTACTCTTTGAGGTTGTTCTCCCCCATGAACATCCTCCCCACTCTGTCTATTAATTCTAGACTCCCTTGCATTAGCACCACTCTGGTTTGAATCAGGGGAAGGGACTACTAGTTGAGGTAATCCCATAGATTCTAAATGCTCACTCCCCATCCTATTTGGTGTACTTACAAGATTAAGTAAATGAGAAGGAAGTGGAACTGCATTTGGAAATATAAGTTTTGCATTTGGTGGTCTTAAACTATCCATAGTAAAGATAGGAACATGTACCTCATGGGCTAGAATAGGGATTGCAGATACTGCTTTCATTGCTCCTTTGATGAGTGTTTGAAAGAATCTCTGAAATGGTATGTAGTTGAATGTGGACTTCTTCAAAATTGCAGACTTGAGTTCATCAAAAATGAGACTAGCATAATCATAGTGTTTGTTGAAGGCAACTCCATGAAAAATAATCCTCCCATTTGCTGAAGCTTGATCCAAACTTGAACTTTTCCCAGATAAACAAGTGTTCAGAATTGAGAATAAACAGTACCATATTGGAGGTAAACACTTCTTTCTAAAGGAACTTAAAGCATTTAAATTTTCAGAGTATCCCAAACTCATGAAATCTGAGATCATTTCTGTGGATGAAGGAATTGCATCATAAGAGGTTTTCCCAAGAACCTCATCTGAATTTGGCAAGAAGTGAAGACATCTAATATCATCCATAGAGATACACACCTTGTAAGCATGAACATAGGAGACAATTTCATCTTCAGATTCATCAACCTCAGCATAGTACCATAATTGTTGTAGATAAGAAGCAGGAACAGAAAATTTCCTAGAAAGTAGAGTACGGAGTGGATGTTTCTTCAGAATGTCAATCAAAATTATTTGATCATCAATGAAGTCCTTCGATTTAAAGTTCAGAGCACAATTATTTTTCTTGATGTCAAAGAGTTTTTCAGCAGGGACATAGAGTTTCGACAAAACAATGCTTTCAACACGAGTCTGAGATTCACTATCACCAGCATTTGATTCAGAAATAACTTCAATAGGTTCGATTTGTGTTTCCCCAATTTTATCAGTTCTCGGGTTAGGGTTAGGGTTAGGGTTGGAAGGTCCAGCTTGATGAATAGCAGTTGTGGCTGTGTCTTGAAGCATTTGATCGTCAGGAAGTGGAACTTCCAATGTTCCCACAACCAGTTTCTGAGGTACTATCTTGATTGAACCATCACTCGATGATCCATTGCTGTCATTTTGACTCGAAGAAGCAGAAACCATAGCTTTTGAAGTAGACATGATAGTTGAAAAACAAGGATTCGAAACAGAATGAAGATTAATGAAAACAGATAGATTTTGCAGAAGAAAATCGCTAAAAAAATGAAGATGATGAAGAATCCATTGATTTATAAGACTAGATAAGCGCTGGTGGACACGTGGCCAAAAAGTAAATGTGATTAGAGTAGTAATCATCATTTATTTGGATAAATGAACCGGTTAAAAGACATGATTAAGAAATATCCAATGAAATTAAAACACGTGGCACATGCTTAAGTGAAAATATGAACGGGAAGTTAAGTTCTGAGAACAAGTTCAAAAACTTCAGAAATTGTTCAGAACTTCTGAGAATAAGTTCAGGAGTCTGAAAGAAGGAATTCAGAAGAACCGCAGAATGTGGAAGTGTAGTTCAGAACTAAACTTGGATCATCTTAGAAGACCAAAAATCATTTAAAAATACAAACTTCTGAAAAATATAAAACATTTTGATAATTCAGAAGTAGGTTTGAACAAACAAAAAAGTGATTTTATCTAAGGAAGCTTGTTCACACTTCTTAGATATAAAGTGCAAGACTTTATTTCAGCAATGCAGAGTTGTTTTGTAGGAAAGAGTAGTGTAGAATTTTGAAATTACTACCACTTCCCCTTGAATCATTAGCACTTATGATTCTCCCCCTTAATCATTGCAATGTTATCAAAGAAACAAGAAAATATTAGTGAAATGAGAAAAGAAAAAAAATTGAAAAGTATTAAAATACAATCAACCTAGATACAGAAGGAATATACTTCTGAGTTTGAAAAGAAGCAAAGATCTGAATGTTGAACTTCAGAATATGCAGAATATTTCTGAAGAGCAAACTATTCAGAATTTGAGATAAAAACCTCAGAATATAACTTCTAGAGTATAGTTGATGTGTAATACTTACGTAGACATATTCATCATGCCCAATTTACTTACCAAGAAGTTAAATCATTTTTCATCAAGTGCTTTGGTAAATAAATCAGCTAACTGATAATCTGTCTGAACAAAAAACATTTCAATATTACCTTTTTCCACATGATCTTTGATAAAATGATATCTTACATCAATGTGCTTGGTCTTTGAATGCTGAACAGGATTGGCAGTGATGGCAATGGCACTCTTTGAATCACAATACAGAGGAATCTTTTTGAAAGTATAACCATAGTCTTTAAGTTGAACTTGCATCCAGATCACTTGTGAGCAACATATTGCAACTGCCACATACTCAGCCTCTGCTGTAGAAGTAGAAACACAATTTTGTTTCTTTGAAGTCCAATTTACCAGTCTATCACCCAGAAATTGACATGATCTAGAAGTGCTTTTCCTGTCTAATTTGCATCCACCATGATCTGCATCTGTAAATGCTGTTAGTTCAAAACTAGAATCCTTAGAATACCAAAGTCCCAATGAAGGAGAACCTTTTAGGTATCTAAGTATTCTTTTTGCAGCTAGAAGGTGTGATTCCTTAGGATTAGCTTGATATCTGGCACAAATACATGTAGCAAACATTATATCTTGTCTACTGGCAGTTAAGTAAAGCAAAGATCCAATTATGCCTCTGTACTTTTTCTGATCAACAGATTTTCCATTCAGATCAGGTTCTAACTTAGTTGCAGTGGCCATTGGAGTTTGAATACTTGAACAATCAGTCATGTCAAACTTCTTAAGTAAATCTGAAACATACTTAGATTGATTAATGAATATGCCAGTGGGAAGTTGTTTAACTTGAAGACCAAGGAAAAATGTCAACTCTCCCATCATACTCATTTCAAATTCTGTTTGCATGATTTTCTCAAAACTTCTACAAAATTTTGGATTAGTAGAAGCAAATATAATATCATCTACATAGATTTGTATCAAAACCATATCATCACCCTCCTTTTTCAGAAATAAAGTTGTATCAACAGTACCTCTTTTGAATTTAGAATTCAGAAGAAAAGTTGTAAGAGTATCATACCATGCTCTTGGTGCTTGTTTAAGTCCATATAAGGCTTTGTCTAAAATGTAGACATGATCTGGAAATTCTTTGTTTACAAAGCCTTCTGGTTGTTCAACATACACTTCTTCATGTAAAATACCATTCAGAAATGCACATTTCACATCCATTTGAAATACCTTCATGTGTTTATGAGCAGCATATGCAAGAAAGATTCTAATGGCCTCTAATCTAGCAACAGGAGCAAATGTTTCATCATAATCAATCCCTTCTTGTTAAGAATAACCCTTAGCTACAAGCCTTGCCTTGTTTCTTACAACAATACCATTTTCATCCTTTTTATTTCTGAATACCCATTTTATGCCAATGATGGATTTACCTTTTGGTTTTGGTATCAATCTCCAGACCTTGTTTCTTTCAAACTGATTTAACTCATCCTGCATGGCTAAAATCCAGTCTAGATCTTGAAGAGCTTCATTTGGCTTTTTGGGTTCCATGCTACTTAAGAAATTTACATACAGACATTCATTTGCTGTTGCAGACCTTGTTTGAACACCTTTTGATGCATCTCCAATAATTTGATGCACAGGATGACTGGATGTCCATTTGTTCACATTTGGCAATGGTTGAACAGATGAAACATTGTTTAGAGAATCATAATCATCAACAATTGCATGAGTTTCAGTATCATGATTGATAACTGAATGTAAAGCTGAAGTATCCCCCTCAAATGAAACATTTTGAATTTGTTCAGAACTTTGATGTACATGCTCAGAAGTATCTGGAACTGGTTCAAAAACAACTTGAATTGGTTCAGAAATAGTTTGAACTGGTACAGAAACAACTTGAACTGGTTCAGAAATAACTTGAACTGGTTCAGAAATAACTTGAACTGATTCAGAAATTGGATGTACATATGTAGAAGTTGGAAGTTCTGAATTTGAGGTTGAGATTTGTGGTGCTGATGTACTTGAAATTTGTATTTCTGAAATGTCTTGATTTTTTAAGCTTCTGATGAGAGAAGGATTTTGATAATCTGCAGAAACATTTACAGAACTTTGAGATTTATTTCTCTTAGTTTTATTTTTATATTTATTTTTATTGTTTTGTTTAATTGAATTTGTCAATATAGCTGAACATTTCTGAATGGATTTCATCAAAATTTTCTTGTTTGTATTGGAGTTAAGATGAAAATTATGATGACCACAATTAATTGATACAGTGAATGTGATTCTTTAATGTATTTACCACATCAATAGATATATAAGAATCAATAACATTTGATTTTTCAACAAAAGTTCTTTTATTCACTTTCTTTGATTTAGGTACATCATTCTTCTTTAAAAATGAAAAACTATCTAATTTGTCATTATTTGACAGTCTTTCATCTTTCTTTCTCCATACTAAAGTGGATAGCTATGTAAAAGATAAGAAATGAGGATTAGTATAAGAAATTCTTTTGTTCACTTTAAGTTTATTTTCAGAATTTGAATTAATTTGCTGAACTTCAGAGAGAGAATTTGAGGATTGTCCTTTTTCAAAAAATTTAATTCTGGTGTTGAAGTCAGAATATGTTATTGAACATGGTGCTGAAGTCAATGAAATGTTTGTAGTAGTAGGAGAAAAATCTGAATTCTGATATTCTGGTTTTAAAAACACAGGACCAAACATTTCTGAAGGTATCTTTGAAGTTTCTGTTTTTAGTATTTCTCCTTCAGTCATACAAGATTTTGATTTGTAAACCAAATAGCCATTTTTATCAATGACTTGCACCATATGATCATCATCATCTTCTAAATCAGAAGCATTTATTAGTTCTGAAAATTTATTGTGAGTCATATCTTTGCAAAAATATTTGAATTTGTTGTTGTTGTAGACTCATCATCAGAATGATCAAAAAATATATTGGGATTCTCATCAACATCTTCTAAAGATTCAATTTCTGAGAATTCATCATATTTTTCTTCATGTTCTGATTTATTATCAGAAGTATCTTCTGAAATGCCTTCAGAATTATATTCAGAGATTATCTCAGAAGTAACTTCAGAAATTATTTCAGCTTTAATAATTACTTCAGATTTTTCTTCAGAAATAATATTTGATTCAGAAGATTTACAATGTTTGAACTTGTATTTATTTCTTCTGATTTAGAAATTATTTCTGGTTCACCAGATTTAAGATGTGTTTCTTCTGAAAACAAAGTCTCTGATTTTACAAAAGGAATTCTTTCAGGCAAAGAATAATTCACAGGTTTAGAAATGACATCTGTATTTGATTCATTGAAAATTTTCATTTTAGAATAATCATACAGATTTGCAGGTGCCTTTTTCAGTATAAGACTGTCATTATATCCTAAACCTGCTTTTATGTTATAAAATTTTGAATTTTGAGCCTGACTAGTTAAAATATTCAGAGTTTGTTCAGTTTGTCCTCTTTTAAAATTTAAATCTTCTAATTTTTTAATCTTTTTATAAAGATCAAGTCTCTCTTGATTCAGAAAATTCATTTTAACATTCAGAATTTCTTTTTCAGACTTCTCATTTATAATTTCCTTTTGTATGTTGTCCATTTTTTCTTTTAAAACAAGTTTTTCTTCAGAAACCTTTTTAAGAATCTGTTCAGCTTCTTGACAATTTTCTTTATATATTTGACTTTCAGCTCTGAATTGATTGACCAAAAATTCTTTCACCTTTGATTCTGTTTCTGAGAGTTTCAAAAATTCAGAAAACATGTTTTGAAATTGATTTTTCATTTCAGAATCTTCAGTGTTATGTTCAGATTTATGTTCAGAATTTTGTTCAGAAGAGTAGTTTATTTCAGAATTTAATACAGAAGATGAAGAAGATACTTCAGTGTCTTGTTTGTCTTTTTCTGGATCCATTTGACACATATAGCAGTTTGTTGCATAGTGGGCAACTTCCTCATCATCATCTCCATCACTCCAGTTTAACCAGTCCTCTTCATACTTGGTTACTAAAGCAGGATTAAGTTCTTTTTTCTTGGGCTAACAGATGCTTCTTCTCATAGTAGCCTGAATTCTTCACTTTTGGCATCTTGCATTGTCTTGCATAATGTCCAGGCTTTCCACAGTTAAAGCATCTTGCTGGTTCAGATGTTTCAGATTGACCAGCTTCTTGACCTTTCTTAGGTCCATTTTCAGATCTAGGTTTATTCTGATATTTTTGATTGTATCTTTGTGTAAATTGCCTTGTCATAAAAACAATATTATCAGAAGTCCTTTTTAGCTCCTCATCTGATTCATCCCCATCACAAACTATTGTCTCTGGGATCTCACACACCTTCTTGGCAGAAATAGTTAGAGAATTATTATACTTCTTGCTTAACAACGCTACAGTTTCATTTACCTTCTTTTGTTCATTTTGTCTAGTTTTGATTTTGTCTTCTTGTTGAAACAGAATACCATAGACAGCATGAATGGATTTTCTTGATAAATTTCTAGTAACCATGTTATCAGAGAAGCTTGACCATTCATTACCCAAGTTGTTCAGAAATTTGTTGTTTATCTCAGAATTTGATTTCTGAACACCATTTCTTCTCAAATCATTAAGAATATTGTTGAATCTATGATAAGTCTCTGTAATAGATTCATTCTCTTTATATCTGAAGTTATCATAAGTACCCACACAGATATTTAGTCTTTGTGCTTGGGCTTTTGTACTACCCTGCATTTGAGCTTCAACTTCATCCCACATGGCTTTAGCTGATGTTAAACTATCTACTCTATTGAATATCTCATTAGGAATAGCCATTGTAAGAAGAGCTAATGCTCTTTTGTCAACTTTAGCTTGGGCTTTTTCAGTGGTGCTATACATACCTGGGCTTTTCTTGATTCTTGACGCTGGTATTTCAGTAGTTGATTCAGTTCTAGGAACTGCTGGAATTTCAATAAAGACCTCTAGTGGACCATTTGTGATTGATTGCATTAAAGCTTCATCTATGTTGTCCAGGAATTGAATCATTCTGATTCTCCGTTGATGGTATTCTCCCAAGAAAAGAGTTGGTGGTTTCGTTTCAGATCCGATTGAGACAATTTCTTTAGACATCTTTGATTGTTAGAAGATCGATAATTCACCTGATTTGAATTTGAGATTTATTGATCAAGAACACTAAGAACTGTTAGATCTGACAATTCTTTCACAAATCTTCAAGAACAGATGAATTGGCTCTGATACCAATTGTTAGGACCCAAACAATCAAGATATCAATATATGGAAAGATTTTAACAGGAATGTGATAGCTAAATGTAATATGTACTGATTGAATGTACAGTATTACAGAATATGTCTTTACAGTGCTAATAGAAAACGTTTTTTCTAACTATCTAACAAACTATCTATTTATACATGAAATAGAAAAACTAAAGTAACAGTACATTCATAACAGACAAGTTTAGAATAGGTTCTGAACTCCTTCAGATCTTCTTCAGAAGTGTCTTCAGAACTTCTGAAGTTGGCACTTCAGAAGTTATGCCTTAGGCTTTTCTTTAGATCTTTATATCTTCAGAACCCAGTCCCTTTTGAAGCTATTTCGATATCTCTATCAGTTCCCGTCTCTTCTCTTTCCTCTCTGAATTCTAAACCTTATAAATATAGGAAGTGCTTTCACTGTGGTGAAACAACCCACATTGCAAGTAAGTGTCCTAATGCTACTAGAGCTGATAAACTAGCTCATGGAAAGAAAGTAGCTCAAGCTGATAAATCAGCTAGAGTGAAATCCACCAAGGTTGCAAAACCAAAGGTGAAGATATCCACTGAAGAGAGTTCTTCAGCTAATAGCTCATCCGCCACTCCTTCCACTAACAAAGCAGGACCAATAGTAATATACGTACCTTCAAACAATTAATCCTTTTGTTGTATGCAGAGTGCCAAAGGTATCTGGTATCTCGATAGCGGATGCTCAAGGCATATGACAGGCAGAAAATCTCTGCTCTCTGACTACAAGGAATAAGTTGGTCCTTCAGTGACCTTTGGTGGAAATGGCAAAAGATACACTAAAGGTTATGGAATTTTGTCCAACGGAGCTACCTCGTTTAATCGTGTTGCCTACGTTGAAGGACTGAAACACAATCTCTTAAGTGTTAGTCAGTTATGTGACAAAGACTTCAAAGTTCTATTTCTAAAGAATAGATGTGATGTCACTGACTTCAATGATAAGCTTGCCATCTCTGGCAAAAGAGTTGAAAACGTTTATGTTATTAATATGAATTGCTCTCACTCTGAGAACATGTGCTTTATCTCTCGAGCATCCTCAGATGTAAACTGGTTATGGCATAAAAGACTCTCTCATCTCAACTTTAAGACGATAAATGAATTGTTTCAAAAAGATCTAGTCAGAGACCTCCCAAATCATACCTTTACAAAGGAATCTCTTTGTTCAACATGTGAAAAGGGAAAGCTGACTAAGGCCTCCTTCAGGTGAAAGCAAATTTCTTCAGTGACCACTCCTCTTCAGCTACTCCACATGGATCTCTTTGGACCTGTAATGTCCAATCTATATCCGGAAAGAAATACACTTTAGTTATTGTTGATGAATACTCCAGATATACCTGGGTATTTTTCTTAAGATCCAAAAGTGATACCCCTGAAATGATAATCTCTTTTATCAAAAGGATGGAAGTTCTGAACAACCTACTTGTTCGCTCCATAAGAAGTGATCATGGTACTGAATTCAAAAACAGTACCTTGGTTAATTTCTTTGAAGAAAAAGGCATCTCTCACAACTTCTCGTCAGTGAGAACTCCTCAGCAAAACGGTGTTGCTGAAAGAAGAAATCGAACTATAATCGAAGCAGCTCGCTCAATGCTACGCAAATCGCGTCTTCCAACTCAATTCTGGGCTGAAGCTATCAATACAGCATGCTTTACTCAGAATCGATCCCTGATTGTTAAGCGATTCAAGAAGACTTCCTATGAATTATTTCATGGGAGAAGACCCACTCTGAAATATCTTCACATTTTTGGATGTATATGCTACATTCTGAATGACAGAGATCATTTGGGTAAATTCGATCCCAAGGCTGATGATGGTATATTTCTTGGATACTCCTCTATATCTAAGTCTTTCAGAGTATTCAACAAAAGAAGACAACATGTTGAAGAATCTATGCATGTCAACTTTGATGAATCTCGTCCCATTCATCCTTCTCATAATCTTGATGATGATGAAGAATTGAATGCTTGGATGAAATCTCATTATGGGGAACCTGAAACATATTTCAGCAATCAACCTCCCGCTGAAGCTTGTGATGATGAGATCCCTGTAAACCCAACAAGTTATGATCAACCATCTTCAGGGATGAATATTACTCCTCTCAATCAAATTCCTGCTGCTGATATCTCTCGTGGAAATTCCTCTGTGAACAACCAAACTATCTCTGAAAATCAATCTCTGAAGAACCAGTCGCTGAAACAGGTCCTAATCCAGAAACTTAAGAACAAGTCGCTGAATCTGCCGTTGATCTCTCTCCTCAACCACCAGCTCAGCGATGGACTGCAAATCATCCAATAAATCAAATTATTGGTGATCCCACTGTAGGTACCAAAACACGTAGAGGCACAGGTAATATCTGTCTTTATGTTAATTTCATCTCTCTCTCTGAACCTAAGAAGATAGATGAAGCTATCTCTGATCCTAGCTGGGTTTCAGCTATGCAAGAAGAACTAATTGAATTTCGTAGAAATAAAGTTTGGAATCTTGTTCCAAGACCCTCTGACAAAACTATCATAGGAACCAAATGAGTTTTCAGAAATAAGCTAGATGAAAACGGGACTGTAATTCGCAATAAGGCTAGACTTGTTGCTCAAGGTTATAGACAGGAAGAAGAAATCGACTATGATGAAACCTTTGCCCCTGTAGCTCGTTTAGAAGCCATAAGACTGTTCTTAGCTTATGCTGCCCATAAGGACTTCAAAGTTTTTCAAATGGATGTTAAAAATGCTTTTCTAAATGGGAAACTCGGCGAGGAAGTTTATGTAGAACAACCCCCTGGTTTTTCAGACCATAATCACCCTGGTTATGTTTTTAAACTCGAAAAAGCTCTTTACGAGTTAAAACAAGCTCCTAGAACTTGGTATGATACCCTCTCTAAATTCCTTCTAAAAGAAAAATTTGTTCGTGGAAAAATTGATCAAACTCTCTTTTTAAGAAAGTATAAAGGTCACACCATTCTTGCTCAGATATATGTTGATGACATTATCTTTGGTTCCACAAGACCCAAACTTTGCACTCGTTTCGCTGAAAGAATGAAGAAACAATATAAAATGAGTATGATGGGTGAACTAACATATTTTCTAGGTTTGCAGATAAAGCAATCTGATAAAGGTATCTTTATTAATCAAAGAAAATATGTTAAAGACATGCTGAACAAGTTTGACATGAATCAATGCTCAGAAATGAAGACCCCCATGGCACCTCCTCTGACTCTGAACAAGGACCCTAATGGGAAACCAGTCAATGTCACTGCCTATCGAGGGATGATTGGATCTCTACTGTAACTTACAGCAAGTAGACCCGACATCATGTACTCTACATGTCTCTGCGCTCGGTATCAGGCTGAACCAAAGGAATCCCATCTAATCGCTGTAAAGCGAATCTTCAGATATCTTAAAGGAACTCCAAATCTTGGTCTCTGGTATCCCAAATGCTCAGGATTTGATCTTATTGGTTACTCTGATAATGATTTTGCAGGTTGTAAAATTGATAGGAAAAGCACCACTGGTGGGTGTCAGCTACTAGGTGGTAAGTTAATAAGTTGGACAAGTAAAAAGCAAAACTCAGTGTCCACTTCCACCGCTGAAGCTGAATACGTAGCCGCTGGTAGTTGTTGTGCTCAAATCCTTTGGATGAGAAATCAACTCAGAGACTACGATCTAAAGCTCTCTAAGATTCCTATATATTTTATAGCACTAGTGCTATTGCAATCGCTAACAACCCTGTACTTCATTAAAAAACCAAGCACATTGAGATCTGATATCATTTTATCAGAGATCATGTGATGAATGGTGAAGTTGAACTTCATTTTGTTCTACTGAATATCAGCTCGCTGATCTTTTCACCAAGCCTCTTGATGAGACTAGATTCAATCTACTTATCAGTGAGCTTGGTATGTTGACCGCTGAATAAAGTATTTATTCAGTGAACAACAAATTCAGTAATACAAAGAAAAGCCTTCAATCTCTCCTCTGATTCAGTGATATCTGTGTACTCTCACTCAGGTATTATATTATTTCTCTCTCTCTCTCTCTTAAAGAAAACCCACCACTGATAATCCTTTATTATTCTTGATGAAATGTTTTAAAAATATTAATGATATTCATTCCTTGTGGATAACTATCATTAAAATCTTTTAAAATTAAGAAAAGGACACGTCAGACCTTTTTCTGACACACGACGGACCACGACGTTTCCATTCCAATCCTGTCTTGGAACGTGCGCCAGGTCATCATTTCTTTTTCAAAAAGCTAAAACCGTCGTTTAGCCTCATTTCTCTCTCCTCTTGCTATTTAAGCACTTCCTTTGCCTTACTTGCTTCCTTCCGCTTTCATAACTTTCCTAAAGGCAAAAGAAACCTTCGAATCTTCAAGTTTTCTCCAAGAACACCAAGAACACGCACTTGTGCGTTTTTCTTCTTCACTCGACTAAGGTTTGATCTAAACCTAAACTTTCCAGTTGAAGTCTGGCCTGGCACCCAATCTCGAAAAGAGTGATATCTTCTTTGGCAATGTCCCAGAAGATGTTAAGGTGCCGTTCCGCAATACATTGCCGTTTCAGCAAGGAGTGTTTCCTATCCGGTACCTCGGTGTGCCTCTCTCCCCTGTGCGGCTGCCTACGGCTGATTTTAATGGTCTTGTGGAAAGGATTAAAGGCCGTTTGAATAACTGGAAGAATAAATTCCTATCTTATGGTGGAAGACTGAACTTATCCTATTTGTTCTTTAGTCGCTCCAGGTTTATTGGATTTCGGTCTTTGTTCTCCCTGCTGGAGTCATTTATGCTCTTGAATCTCTCTTTAGGGATTTCTTATGGGCCCAAGGGGGCAATTCTCGTGGTAAATCCAAAGTTTCTTGGGAGGAGATCTGCAAACCGGAAAGAAATGGAGGCCTCGGTCTCAAAAATCTTACATTGTGGAATCGGTGTCTGGTCACGAAGCAGGTCTGGGACATTCTGAGGAAAAGGAATTCTCTTTGGGTAAGATGGGTAAGTACCCACTATATCCAGGGAATTAATTACTGGAACCTGAAGAAGAAGAACTGGTGGTCGTGGATATTCCGTAGCTTGCTAAGGATTCGGGACCACATCAGGCATTTCTTCAGCGTTCAAATTGGTGACGGCTTGTCAACCAATGCGTGGGAGGATAAATGGCTTCCTGTTGGCCATTTGAGCTCTCTTATTTCCTACCGACACATCCATGCCCAGGGTTTTCATGCAAACGACTCTGTCAGTGAGTTCATTCAGAAGATTGGCAATGCCTGGCCAATTGAATTCCTTTCTAGGATCCCGCAGCTGGCTAATATTCTTGTCCCGGCCCTCTCGGACGGGGAGGATAAAATGATGTGGAGTGACCGTCATAATGTGCATTTGGAGTTCTCTATTCATAATTCTTGGGCCTCAATGGTTCCAGATTGTGATATTCTCTTGTGGCCAAAGATGGTGTGGAATAAAGCCTATATTCCTAAACATGCTTTATGTACTTGGTTGGCTTGTAGGTTGCAGCTTCCAACTCAAGATCGTATTCTGAACTGGAAACAAAATCCCCCGGACATGAAATGCCTCTTGTGTCACCAATGCCTGGAAACCCATAATCACTTATTCTTCCAGTGTGACTTTTCAAAAGGGGTTTGGAACTTGATGAAGAGGGAAGTGTCCTTGCAGCATATTCCAGAGACATGGGCTGATATTATGGACTGTATCAACAATGGTCAATATACTGCTTGGTCAACCATGCAAAAGGTTGCTTTCTCTCCAATTGTCTATTATATTTGGCAGGAGCGGAATAAGAGGCTGTTTGATAACTGTAGCAGGAGCATTGAGAAGCTGTTCAATGAAGCTAGAGGTGTGATAATCCAGAGAATGGCCTGGAAGAGGAAAAGTAGGTGTCGTAATGCTCATGGGGATACAATTTAAGATGCTGGTTGAGGGGTTTTTTTTGGAGGTGCAACGGGGTCTTTGCTTGTTGCTTTGTATTTATTATTAGTCTGTGTTTATTCTGGTTGCTCGTGGCTTGGTTTTATCTTTCCAAGTCGGGCTGTTTTCTTAATTTGCTTTGATGTATCCAGTTCTGCTTTTGTAACCTTTTCTTGTTTTTAATGGAAGTGCCTGGGTTTCCCGCTAAAAAAAAAACAACTTGTTTCACCTTTCTTACCTATTTCATTCTTAAAAATCGATAAAATCTTGCTTTTAGAGTGAAAAATAAATTCTATACTTTCAAAACCCTGTTCTTAGAACAGAAGATTTGTTTTTCAAAGTTTTTTCCTCTTTCTAATTTTTTTTTCTAAAATTTTTATTGTTTTTTTATTACCAACAAGCATTTTGATATTGTTCATCAAAATACTTGTTTCTTTGATCTTACATTTGGTACTTTTTATACCAAAACTATGGTTTATACATTCATGTATTAAAACCATGATTTATCTCTTTGATGTTGCCATTTTTTCTACAGAAATGGCCTCTGCTTCCAACATCGCTGAAACTACTGCTGCTGAAAACCAGTTGGTCGCTGCACCAAACTGCCAATTCGAGCTTGAAAAATCAACCTTCAAGCCATGCAATTACATTGCATTAGTGGACATTCCCTCTGAGCGCCCTCAGTTCAAGGACGCTGCAACCTTCCTCAAGGCATGCCCTCTGATGTATGCCTTCGTCCACAACCCAGTGGGCATTACCTCTCACCTTCAGGCTCTCTGGTACACGGCGCAATGTACCACTCTGAGAACGGACAAGAGCACTGTCCTCCCTGCTATTGCCTTCACAATCCCTGAACTTGGCTTCTTCTCGTTCTCAGCGTTGTTCGTACGCAAGGCGCTAAGACTCCCTCAGCGCAAGAAGGGTGTGCAATGGGGTGCTGAACCAACTAAGCAGCAGATAGATGGTTTCTTGGACTCCATTGGCTACAAATGGGAGAACCCCTTAGTGAAGCCGGTGGGTTCAAAGCTGGAAAAGAAGCGACTCCCTGCTCAATGGCAGTACATTTTCACCTAGGTCATTCAGTGCCTGGGGTCTAAAGTTGGCTCCCATGATCAGGCGAGCAAGCATTTTCAAGACCTTGCCTATTGTCTCTGCACAGGTCATCCTTTGAACTACGCTGACTACATCTTCAGCGATATGTGTAGCCGCCTCAACGCCAACACTAGACATACCGTTATCCCGAAAGTCGGTGACTTTGCCTTCTCAATGGTAGGGAAGAAGTCCCTGGATCTTGAGGAACGTCCAGGTGATGCTCCTCTCACTCCCTACATGCTGCAAATAATAGGAGCACCTCTTTCAGTGACCTCCTCGCTGCCCATCCCCTCAGTGAGTACCCAAGGCACTACTATTGCTAAGAGGAAAACCACTACTGATGGTCATAAGAAGACCATCGCCTCAAAGAAGCCCAAGAAGGTGGTCTCTCAACAGACCATCCTCTCTGATTTTGGTGTACTACAAACACCACCCTCATCCACAGCCACTCCAACGGTTTCTGCTGCCGTTGAAGCTTCATCAGCACTATCACCACCATCAGTGACTAAGGTCTCTGAAGGTGTTATAACCAGCTTTGCTGAAGCTGGATCAGGTACTAGTCTCACTGCCTTCTGTACCTCTTCCATCTCTACTTTCTTGGTCCTCACATCAGCAAGTGACTCAGCGATAGTTGTCCCCATCCCTGATGATGCTGAAATGCACGCAGTCCAAACCTCAGTATTGTTTAGGCAATCTAAGTTTTGGAAAGCCAATATCAAAGGACCTCAGAGTGTCTCTTTCAGATACTCTAAGACACTGGTCAGTGATCCTCAGGACACTACCTCTGCAAAAGTAGTCCCTGAGAGTAATCCTCATGATATTCTCAAGGAAAATAATGCTACGTTTCATCCATCATCTGATCCGGATTCATTTCTTGACTCTTTGTCAATGTCATCAGCTGCTGCCACTGCTCCTGTCTACTCAGCAACAACCACCACCACCACCACTTCGAAGACGGCGATGAAGTCTCCTCAGCGCCCTCCCAGTGCTAAAAAGCTCAGGGATGTCAAGATGGAGAACCAAGCCCCCAAGCTTCCTCCCAGGGTCACTGAGTTACCTCCTGTGTCTCTACCTGGTCCCACATTCCCTGCCATTGACTATTTAGTCAATGAATGTGCTCTCACCAGGGCAAGGGTGGACACGCTGCAAACTTCAGCTGAGGTAATCTTCTGGCAGGTCGCTGGTACTCCTGGAATGAAGACGAACGTCAGCAACCTGGTGTCTGACGTTCAGTATCTAAAGGAGGAGCACAAGGACCTTCGCCAATCCCTCATCAACATTGAGAAAAAGGTCGATGCTCAGGCCGTTGTCCTCGAGTCTATTCAAAAGGCTCAGTCTGAAGTGATACAAGCTCTCTCAAGGCTCGGTGGGACTGGTCCCTCATTTGCTGCTGCTGATTGGACCATGCTTCAGGACGTGCATACGAATGTTCGCACTGTCATATTCCACGTTCTGCCCCAAGATAACATTGAGGGGGAGAAGGTGGCCAAAGAGTTCACTGATGAAATAATCGGCGAGCACAACCGGAGGTTCCCTGATGAAAGTATCTCTCCTTACATCCAAAGAGCAGAACCTTCCTTCGCTGCAAGGTTTGGTGATGATGATGATGATGAAGAGGATGATGAAGAAGAAGAAGAAGAAGAGGAACGCATCCCTCACTTTGGTGATGATGATGATGACTTGGGATTTGCAATGGAACATTTCAGAATGTCTAGGCCAGGCACATCTCAGCTAGAGCCCTTGGGGGACGGATCTGGTCCCTCAGGCAAAGGATCACATAAAGTGGTTGATCTTGATTCCCCAATCCCACAAACAGAGGGGAAGACCGCTGGCCAGGTATCTCTTCAGGTTATCCCTTATATTACTCCTCTCTCTGAAACCCCCTCTATAACCTCTCCTCCTTCAAACCCTCTCTCTGATAAATGTTCTTCTTTCTCTCCTTCCCTCAGTGATCCCCGTCCCGTAAAGGACTCATCCACAAGGAGGGAACCTTCTTCTGAAGAGCAGTTTATGTACATAGTGGAAACTGACTCTGAGGAAGAAGAAGGCCTCATTCCCAGACGTCGCGTTCAGAAGCAGATCATAAGCGAGCCTGAAGAGGAAGAAAGGCGAATAAAATTCCTAAGGGAATTCGAATCCAAAAGAATAAGGGTACCCCATGAAGACCTAATAAACGCTGTACCAATCAGGATGGTAGATGAATTCTACTTTCTATCCAAAGAAGAGAGAGAACAAGCATTGGAAGCTCAGAGGATCAGAGATGAAGAAATAAAACAAACAGAGAATGATCTTGCTTTAGCAAGGAAGATTCTCAGGGAAGACTCAGCAAGAGACAAAGCGGCCAAAGAACAATTGGAAAAGAGTGAACGGCTCGCTGCAGCTCTTGCTCAAAAAGAACTTGCACAAGAAAACCTGAATGTAGATCCCATTCTCGCTCAACAGAAGATTCTCACTGCAATAAACCACTAAAGCCACAACTCAGAAAGACAAAGAACTGAATTGGTGCACATAGATGCTGAACTTTCGAAGATCTGATGCCAAAATCATTCACGCAACTATCCAAGGGCGACACTCCAACAGAGGTGGTCCAAAGATATATGTAAGAATTACAAGGCCATCCAGAACAGAGAGAGAAGAAGCAAAATTCTTAAGATTATATGGATACACTGAATGGCTCGAAATCAGAGATGCCATTCAGGTTTCCAAATCCAAGTTCAAGAATGTGGTAGAAGATGAGTTGAATCAGTTGCTGCAGAGAATGTCACAACATGTGCAAGTTCCCCCTCTCCCTGAATCATCTAAGAAGAAAAGATCGACTGCAAAAGGTAGTTCAAATTCTAAGAATGATCATGAAATTAAATTTGATTATCAAAGCATTCTTGGTCATCTCAAGCTCCCTGATATATCAATGCTTTGTACCTCTCTCCCTCAAGACCGAAGATATGAAGAAGATGAAATCATCTCACTGCCTGAACCTGGTATGGTATTCTTGGATAATGAAGGATTCTTAGGACTCTTCAGAAACCAAGAAATTCGCAAGGCCCCATCCTCTCTCATAAAGATCATGCTTTGGCGCTGCTGGTCAGAGACCCCTCTGATGAATCGACAGAAGACACTTTATGAGAATGAGTTACAAAGACGAAACGAGAATATCTCTAACTAGTTATAGATTTCTAATTCCTTTGTAATATTTCTTCAGTGTACAAGTACTTTACTTTTATTATTGTAATTTCATTTCTCTGTAATTTCTTCAGATTATATTTAATAAAATTCAATCAGAGTACTTTACTCCATCCTAGTACTGAAAAGATCCCTGAAAACAGTAAAAGAGACAATGAACATAAGAGTTCTATTTTCGTTACACTATCTTCACTCACTGATCTTTCACTCTGAAAATTCAACCAGTGAATGTACTTTAAGCTTATTTACTTGTAAAAATTGTGCTTTCATATCCTTATAAATGAAACTCAACTCAGATAGTAGACTAGCTGAAAAACACTTTACAAATTAGTACTTAGAAAATTTTTCTTTAACTGTTTGCTAAGTCCTTACTAGTCTCTTAAAGCAATTTTCCTATGTTGCTTAATCATAATCAAATAGGGGGAGATTGTTGATCATAACTCCTCTCAATGATTTGAATATGATTCCTTTAACATACTTAGTGAAATTCCTTAGTTAGGCTTCTGTTCAGATCAGCGATAGCATACGCTGATTGCCATCAGCTATCGCTGAAGATCAAGGAACAACAAGCTTATCTCTGAAGACCTGAAGATCAGCTATCACATCAAAAGAACATTCAACGAAAGTCGAAGACCAAAGCTGAAGAAAGAGATAATCAGCTAAGTGACATGAAGCGGTTCAGTGATAGCAGCGATTATCTACTCAAAGTGTGAAGTCTTATATGAAGCCTCAGCAACACTGAAGTTCATCCTTGAAAATTCAGTGTCAGCGATCAAATGAAGCTTCCTCTACAAGACTAAAGATTGATCTTATCCTCGATGCACAAAAGTCAAACCTAGAACCATGTCAGAAACGGACGTACGACTGGTGTCTTATGTCCCCATCATATCTGATAAGGTACTGTTCATATTCGGCCAAAAGCAGGGCTGTCTTATTAGCAAGGACAAGCTTCCTATCCAATCTTGACACGTGGCATATACCTTCTGTCTTGCATTAAATGCAAACGGGTATAAATAAAATGGAGATATCTTCTTCATCTTAATGCATGCTTCTTTCTAGCCTATACCTTCTGTATTCTCTCTTCCTTCCTCTTGTGCATCAAACTTTGTGTTTCTTAAGTTACAATAGAATAGGTTTTAAACTTGTTCTAACTCCGCTTGTAACTGTAAATTTGTTTATTATCTATAAACTCATTTAAAAACCAAAATCTGTGTGTTTGTATTCAACCCCCCCTTCTACAAACTATTTACTTAATATTTAACTCTTGTAGACCCTTATTGGGACCAACACTCTATTTTTAAGAAAATATAAAGGACATACTATTCTTGTGCAAATATATGTTGATGACATTATTTTTGGCTCCACAAGACTCAAACTATGCACTCGTTTTGCAAAAAGAATGAAGAAATAATACAAAATGAGTATGATGGGTGAACTAACATATTTTCTAGGTTTGCAGATTAAGCAATCTGACAAAGGAATTTTCATTTGTCAAAGTAAATATGACATGCTGAACAAATTTGACATGAATCAATGCTCAGCAATGAAGACCCCGATGGCACCTCCTCTGACTTTGAATAAGGACCCAAATGGGAAACCTATCAATATCACTGCCTATCATGGGATGATCGGATCTCTACTGTATTTTATAGCGAGTAGACCTGATATCATCTATTCTACCTGTCTCTGTGCTCGATATCAAGCTGAACCAAAGGGATCTCACCTTATTGCTGTAAAGCGAATCTTCAGCTATCTGAAGGGAACTCCTAATATGGGTCTTTGGTATCCCAAAGGCTCAGGGTTCGATCTAATCGGTTACTCTGATAGAGATTTTGCAGGATGCAAGATTGATAGGAGGAGCACCACTGGTGGATGTCAGCTATTAGGTGGTAAGCTGATATGTTGGACTAGTAAGAAGCAGAACTCTGTGTCCACATCTACCGCTGAAGCTGAATACGTTGCCGCTGGAAGCTGTTGTGCTCAAATCCTATGGATGAGAAATCAGCTGAGAGATTACGATCTCAAACTTTCCAAAATCCCTATCTATTGTGATTGCACTAGTGCTATTGCAATTGCAAATAACCCTGTACTTCACTCCAAAACCAAGCACATTGAGATTCGATATCACTTTATCAGAGATCATGTAATGAATGAAGTGTGGAACTTCATTTTGTACCAACTAAATATCAGCTAGCTGATCTTTTCACCAAGCCTCTTGATGAAACTACATTCAATCTACTCCTCGGCGAACTTGGAATGTTAAACGCTGAATAAACTCTCCCTTCTCTGAACTCTGATTCAGCAATACTTGATTTATCTCACTCAGGTATGAATTTCTAAATCTTTACATTGTCTGAATATTTTTTTTCAGGGAATGTCTTCAAACTAAAAACCCATCACTGACAATCCTTTATTGTCTATTGATGAAGAATTTAAGGATAATGATTAACATTCTTTTAATGATAATCACTTCAAAATTTTCAAATAAGAAAAGGACACGTCAGACCTTTATCTGACACATGACGGACCACGACGTTTCCTTTCCTACTCTTTTCTAGAAACGTGCGCTAGGTCATCATTACTTTTTAAAAAAAGCTAAAACCGTCGTTTAGCTATCCTTTTCTCTCTTCTCTTGCTATTTAAGCAATTCTTCTCTTCATTTGATTCTTTACGCGCTCATTACTCTCTAAAGGCAAGAATCTCCTTCGAATCTTCAAGCTTTCTTCAAGAACACCAAGAACACACACTTGTGTGTTTTTCTTTGTTTTTCACTTTTAAGGTTTGATCTAACCCTTTATTCTTTATTTAAAACAACAATTTCGTTTATCACATCTATACATTCTTTATAACTTCTTGTTTTAAAACGAATCCTGTTCAAAATCTAAAATAAATGTGATAAAACCCTAAAAACGTTTTCAAAACCTGTTCTAGGTTCGCCTTAGAACAGAAGACCATTTTTTGGTATTCTTAACCATGTTTTTTTTTTCTAAAACACATTTTCAAAAATTGTGTTAATAACAAGTATTTTGATATTTGTTCATCAAAACACTTGTTCTTCTTCTACAAATTTTGGTAATCTTTGTACCAAAGACATATTCTGGTTTATTCCTTCTATATTAAACCATGATCGTCCTCTTTGGTGTTCCAATCTTCGAAACAGAAATGGCCTCTTCAAGCAAAACTACTCAAGCTGACAAGCGTGCCCTGATTGTCCTTGAAAAAGCTTCAACCTGCCTCTTCGAATTGGAACAAGCAACCTTCAAGGCATGCAACTACTTGGCCTTGGTGGACATCCCTGCTGATAAGGCTCACTTCAATGATGGTGCAACTTTTATCAAGACTTGTCCACTTATGTATGATTTTGTGCACAACCCCATTGGCATAACTGCTCATCTTCAAGCTCTCTGGTACACCGCTTACTGCACAACACTCACTATGGACAAAGGAAACAAGCTCCCTGCCATCGCCTTCACAATCCCCACTCTTGGCCCCTTCGCCTTCACTTCGGGATTTTTCAGGAATGCTCTTCACCTCCCCTCAAGAGGTAAGAATCAGCGATGGGCCTCTGACCCCACCAAGGAGCAGATAGAGGAGTTTCTAGACTCTATTGGCTATGTATGGGAGAACCCTGAAGCAAAATCAGTAGGTTCGAAGATGGAGAAGAAGCGGCTTCCAGCTCGCTGGCAATACATTTTTACCCAAGTGATTCAGTGCTTGGGTTCCAAGACTGGCTCTCATGATCAAGCCAGCAAGCACTTCCAAGATCTTCGCTTCGCTTTCTGCATAGACTACAAGCTGAACTATGCGGACTACATATTCAGCGACATGTACAATAGGGTGAAAGCTGGGAAGAGGAACCAATTCATTCCATACCCTAGATTCTTTGCTACCATCATGGAGTTTGCCTTCAAGGATGAATATCCAAAGGTCGCCAACCAAAGCTTCTTCATGGTCGGAAAGAAGTCTCTGGACATTGATGTCCATCCAGATGATGCTCCCTACACTCCATACATGCTGCAACTCATTGGAGCCGCAACACCTGTGTCCGTCACTGAACAACCCATCAGTGAGTATCCCAGACACCTCCACTCCCTCCAAAAGAAAGGAACCAACTGATGGTCACAAAAAGACCATCGCTCACAAACCGGCGGCAAAGAAACCAAAGAAGGGAGTCTCTCAAAAGACTTCCCTTCCTGATTCACACATTATACCAACATCCTCTGTAGCCACAGCCACAACAACAGTCTCTGCATCCGTTGCCGTTTCTTCAGCACTACCACCATTTTCAGCGACTTCGGTCCCTAAAAGTGTTATAGCCAGCTCCGCTGAAGCTGGATCAGGTACTACTTTCACAACCCTCTCTTCTTCCTCAACAATCTCTTCTTTGGTCCTCACACAAACATATGATTCAGAGATAGTTATCCCTATCTCTGATGATGTTGAATCGCACGTTGTCCAAACTTCAGTGTTGTTTCGACAATCTGAGCTTTGGAAAGCCAGTATGATAGGACCTCAGCATGTCTCTCACAAACGTTCTAAGACACAGGCTAGTGATCCACATGACACTACCATCGTACACGTTGTCCCTGAGAATAATCCTCATGATACTCTCAAGGTAAATAACATGTCTTCTCACCCTTCATATAACCCAGAGCTCTTTTTGGCTGCTCTGTCTATGTTGTCATCAGGTATCGCACCTCCTCTGTCTACCTAAGCGACCACCACTACTACCACCAGAGCTGATGCTGCTCCTTCCAACGGTATTAAAGGAAAATCTCGCAGCAACCAAAGACTGCTGCAGACCTGCGTTGGATCAACCAGGAGAAGTTTGCCTCCAAACTTCCTCCCTTTGCTGTAGAGGTTCCAAAGGTTGTACTTCCCACCCCCACATTCCCTGCCATTGACTTTTTGGTCAATGAATGTGCTCTCACAAGGTCCAGGGTAGACAACCTTCAGACGGCTGCTGAGTTCATATTTCAAACGGTCGCCGGTACTCCAGGGATAAAGGCCACTGTAAATAATGTCTACACTGACATTCAGACAATCAAGGCGGACAATCTAGCTCATGAGCAAGCAATTGCTAAGCTGGAAAAACAGGTGCAAGCACAAAACCTTGTGCTCGAGTCTATTCTAAAGACTCAGTCCGATATGATGCAGATGCTGACTAAGCTCTCTAAGGCTGGCTCATCCATCGCTGTTGATCGGAACTCGCTGAATCAGGTCATCCAAACCCAGACCGCGCACAGCGACTCGCTGAAGGACATTGGGGCCAATGTGAGAACGATGATGGTGCGTGTTCTCCCCGCTGACAACATCGAGGGGGAGGGATGCGCCAAAGAAATCGCTGATGAGATAATCGGACAGGTCAATGCAACAATTCCAGGCTATCCTATATCTCCCCACATTCAGAAAGATCCTCCTTATGTCGTCACTAAAGAAGAAGAAGATGATGAGGAGGAAGAAGACGATAATGAAGATCATGATGAAATCCCTCATTATAGGGGAAATGATGAAGATGATGATGACGACATCCCTCCTGGTGCTCTTGAGCACTTTAAAAATAGTAGACCAGACAACTTCATGCCTGAAGTAATCTACAGGGAGCCTTTGGGGGACGGACCACCTCCTTCTCAGGATCCATCTAACCTATCAGGCAAAGGAAATGAAGTGGTAGATCTTGATGCCACCATTCCACTATCTGAGGGGGAGACCGCTATAGAGGTAACTCTTCCCCTTATCCCTTACACTACTCCCATCTCTGAACCCCCAACCTATCCATCTTTCTCTCCTCCAAATTTTGGTTCTGACCAACCTCTCTCTCCATCTCCCATTCTCAGTGAGTCTAGTCCCCCAAAGGACTCCACTTTTTGGAAGAAACCTTCATCAGAGGAGCAGTTTGTGTACATATCTGATTCTGACTCTGAAGATGAAGAAGGCCTTATTCCCAGACGCCACATACAAAGACCTCTAATAAGCGAGCCTGAAGAAGAAGAAAGGCGAATAAATTTCCTAAAGGAACTTGAAGCCAAAAGAATAAAGATGCCCACTGATGAACCAGAAAACCCTATGCCTATTAGATTTGGACTTCCTATCTAAAGAGGAGAGAGCACAAACACTAGAAGCTCAGAGAATAAGGGACGAAAAGATGAAGCAAACAGAGAATGATCTTGAGCTTGCAAGAAAGATACTCAAGGAGGATGCTGCAAGAGATGAAGCGACTAAAAAGCTGAATGAGATAAGTAAAAGAGTCACTGAAGCTCTGGCACAAAGAAAAATGAATGAAGAAAATCTAAACGTGAATCTCATCCTCGCTCAAGAAAAGATCCTAAATGCACTAACTACGCTGGTGCACTGAACGATTCAATTTTCGACGGTCTGACTAAAAAATCATTCGAGCAACTATCAAAGGACGTCCTTCCAAGAGAAGTGGTCTAAAGGTATATGTACGAATGTACATGCATACGAATTTTGAAAAAGAAGAAGCTAAGTTCTTGAAATTCTATGGATACTCTAAATGGCTAGAAATCAGAGATGCCATTCAGGGTTCCAAATCAAAATTTAAAGATGTGATGGAAAAATCATTGGATCAGCTACTTCAGAGGATGTCACAGCATGTGCAAGTTCCGCCTCTCCCTGAGCCTACAAGAAGAAGAAGATCAAATGTTGAAGGAGGTTCATCTTCTAAAAGCGAACACGAAAACAAATTCAACTATGAAAGCATTCTTGGCCATCTTGAAATCCCTAACATCTCAATGTTGAACTCCTCTCTCCCTCAAGATCGCAGATATGAAGAAAATGAAATCATCACCTTCCGGGAACCTGGTATGGTTTTCCTGGATAATGATGGATTCTTAGGAATCTTCAGGAACCGCGGAGTCAACAAGGCTCCATCAACTTTCATAAAGATCATGCATCATTACTGCTGATTAGATGATCCTCTTATGAATCGACAAAAGAAGATCTATGAAAATGAACTACGAAGAAGACATGAAAGACTCTCTGATTGACCTATAGCCTTCTTTTCCTTTGTAGTATTCTTCATCGTATTGTACTTTTATCTTACAAATTTGTAATTTCATTTTCTATGTAATTTCTTCAGATTATTCTTAATGAAATTTCAAATGAAGTACTCTACTCCAATTATGTACTGAAAAGATCCCTAAAAACAGTAAATGGGACAATGACCATAAGAGTTCTAATTTCTTTATAAAACTCTTTACTCATTGATATTTCTCTGTGAAATTTAAATCAGTGAATGTACTTAAAGCATCTACTTGTAAAAACTTGTGTTTTCATATCCTTATAAATGAAACTCAATGGCTACAATAGATTTGCTGAAAAAGATCTCACAAATTAGTACTTAGAAATTTTACTTAAATACTTCTTAAGTCCCTACTAGTTCTTTCAAGTAATTTTCCCATGTTACTTAATCATAATCAAATAAGAGGAAATTGTTGATCGTAACTCCTCTCAGTGATTTGAATATGATTCCTCTATATACTTAGTGAAATTCCATTGGCAAATTTATGTTCAAATTCAGCGACAGCGTACGCTGATTGTTATCAGCGATCGCTGAAAATCAAGAACCTCAAGTCTACCTCTGAAGATCTGAAGATCAACCAACACACCAAAAGAACATTCAGCGAAAGTCAAAGACTAAGATGAAGAAATAGATAATCAGCTAGTGATCTGAAGCGGTTCAGTGATAGCAAGGATTATCTAAACCAAAGTGTGAAGTCATATCAAGCCTCAGCGATACTCTGACAGTTCATCCTTGAAGTTTCAAGTTCAGCGATCAAGTGAAGCTTCTCAAACAAGATTAAAGTTGATTTTATCCTCGATACACAAAACTCAAACCTTATACTATGTCAAAGAAGGACGTACAGATTGTCTTTTATGTCCCCATCATATCTGATATGGTACTATTCACATGCGGCCAAAAGCATGGTTGCTTTTGAACAAAGGACAAGTTTCCTCTGAAAACTTGACACGTGGCATATACCTCTTGTCTTGCATTAAATGCAAACGAGTATAAATAAGATGGAGATATCTTCTTCATCTTCATGCATGCTACTTTCTATTTTCTATAACCTCTGTCTCTTTTCTTTCTTACTTCCTTGTGCATCAACTGTGTGATTTCTTAAGTTACAATAGAATATGTTTATTTAGTTATTCTAATTCTGCTTGTAATTGTAAATTTGTTTGTTCAATATAAACTAATTTAAAAACTAAAAATCTGTGTGTTTGTATTCAACCCCGCCTTCTACAAACTGTTTCTATATCCTTGAACTCTTGTAGACTCTTTTGGGATCAACAATAAAATACGACACTCCTATAGACGTACGACCAAGTGGTTCCCTTGATGCTACCTATTTTACCGAATCACATACGATCCAAAACCGACATCTTTACTTACGGATTCGATCTAACATTTACAAATATACATAGCCCTATATATAATATACATATACGTAATGTATATCATATATAAAACCATCGACAAAAGCTATATGAAATCCATATATATATATATGTACATGTAACAGTAACTTCATGAATGCAAATTTGGTTCTAGTTCTTCTTCTAAGAGTTCACTATTGTTCAGAAATATGTATTGCATAAACATTTTTAATCAGAGAACATTAAAAGTAATGTTTCAGAAATATGTATTGCATAAAGCTTTTAATCAAAGAATTCACTACTGTTCGCTAGCGACGGATATCGGATAATCCATTTTATAACCAGTGTCACCGGGATCACCGCTGTGAAAACGGTAGAGGTACGGACGGTGACTGTTGACCACCGTTCCCCTACGGGAACCTACCCGAATGATCGAATGACTAGGGTACCTAACTATAAAACATAATTTATAAACGACGGGTATGAAACGCTTACCGATTGGTGTCGACTGGCTGCGACTTAGAGCTCCGTCGGCTTGCGTTGGTTTCAATAATCCTCCTCTCCACCCTCTCTCCCTTATCCTTTTTTTCTAAAACCCCTACTACTAACTCCTAACCTAGTATATATACATAGTCATCGACAAATTCAAAAGGGAAGGAGTAAATAAGCCATGATTGTGGGTGGGAGTTTCATGATGCTAAAGGTCTCACGAATTGAATTGCATCGATGGGTTTAAAACCGTTCAATTTCCATGCATTCATGCACATCTCTGAAATAAATAACATATAATTCAATTTCCATTTTTTTTCATGGTTAATACAAACTTCCACCCTTAACAAAATTTCGTCCTTGAAATTTGCGTTATACAAATAAATTAGGGTATTTCAATGTCATCACCTTTTCGGGCTCCCAAGTTGCTTCAGGCCTCTATGATGTTTTCATTGAACTTTCACGAGAGCGATCTCTTTGTTTCTTAGTTTCCTTATTTTTCTATCAACAATAGCTTCTGGTTCCCCTATATAGCTCAAAATATTTTCCACCTTTACATCCTTAAGAGTTACCTCGACACTTCCTTCGGCCAAACACTTCCTTAGGTTAGACACGTGGAACGTGCTATGGATGCCTTGTAGTTCTTCAGGTAACTCCAATTTATAGGCAACTTCGCCTACTTTTTCAGTTATCTTGTAAGGACCCAATGTAACGGGACTTAGTTTCCCTTTCTTTCCGAAACGAACCACGCCTTTCCAAGGTGAGATCTTAAGCATAAATTTATCCCCCACTTGGAATTCTATCAGCTTCCGTCTTTTATCTGCATAGCTTTTCTGTCTGTCTTAAGCTATCTTCAACCTTTCTCCTATTTGGATTATCTTATCCATAGTCTGTTGAACTATTTCGGGACCAACCAATTGTTTTTCGCCCACCTCATTCCAACATAATGGCGTTCGACATTTCCTTCCATACAAAGCTTCATACGGTGCGAGTTGGATGCTAGCATGATAACTATTGTTATAAGAATTTGTATTAGTGGAGGATGACTTTCCCATGACTCTGAAAAGTCAATAGCACATGCCCGCAACATATCTTCTAAGGTTTGAATGGTCCTCTCACTTTGGCCATCTGTTTGCCGGTGATAGACTGTACTTAGCTTTACTCGTGACCCTAACTGTCTTTCAAAACTTTGCCAAAACGTAGAGGTAAACCGACTTTCCCTATCAGGCACTATTGATAACGGAACACCATGACGAGTCACAATCTCGTCTATATAGAGCTTAGCTAGTCCTTCCAACGAGTGTGTTTCTTTAATTGGCATAAAATGTGCTGACTTAGTGAGTCTATCAACGATTACCCATATTGCATCATAACCCTTTGGTGTTCTTGGAAACTTCATCACAAAATCCATTGTGATGTTGTCCCACTTCCACATCGGGATTTCTAAGGGTTGTAGTTGACCATAGGGTCGTTGATGTTCAATTTTTACTTGCAGACAATGGGCTATGTCTTTTGTCATCCCCGGCCACCAGTATGACTGACGAAGATCTCAGTACATTTTATTATTACCCGGGTGTATGGAATACCGAGATTTATGGGCTTCATCTAGCACTTGGTTACGAAAGTTGCCTAAGCAAGGAATCCAATTTCTGCCCTTGAAGCACTTTAACCCCTGATTATTATCTTCAAGAGTCGGAACGTTCCCTACCATTCTATCGCCCTTCAATTTTCCATCTACTAAGGCTTCTTCTTGAAATTTCTTGAGTTCCTCAGTCCAACTTGGAGTAACTTCTAATCGCATTGCTTTAATCCTCACACGATCGTTCCTTTCTTTACGACTTAATGCGTCAGCCACCACATTTGCCTTTCTAGGATGATACAAAATTTCACAGTCATAATCTTTTAGCAACTCCATCCACCTTCTTTGTCTCATGTTCAGTTCCTTCTGATCAAACAAGTACTTTAGGCTCTTGTGATCAGTATAGATTTGACACTTCACCCCATATGCCTCCAGATTTTTAAGGCAAACACTACCGCTGCCAATTCTAAGTCGTGAGTTGGATAGCGCTTCTCGTGTTCCTTCAATTGACTAGATGCGTATGCAATAACTCTCCCTTGTTGCATTAGTACACAACCAAGTCCTAGTTTAGAGGCATCACTGTACCATACAAACCCTTCGGTTCCTCGCGACAAAGTTCATTGTATTACATATCATCATCGGTTCCTCTAAATCTTCACCGGCGGCCACCACCAATCGGCACCACAACCAATAGGCGGAATATCGTCATTATGCCGGGACTTCAAAGGGAGACCGTCACCGGAACTTCGTCTATGTTCGGAATTTGCCTTCCGATGACAGGCACTTAATTTTTTTTATTCTCAGAAACTGAAAACTACGAATTCCAGACAGATAATCGGCAACTGCATACGAATTCCAGAATGATAATAGGCAACTGCAAACTATTCTCAGAAAGTGAATCAATTAAGTTACATACCTCCCATAAAAATCGCCTACTACTAAAGATGATATCTGAATTAAAAAAAAATAAAACTAATATATTTACAAGTTTACAATTCTGCCCTCCTTAATTATATAAACTAAAAAAACCTTAATTTCCACTTGGCGATATATAATTGGTTAATGCGAGTTTGCACAGTTTGCAAAAATCAATTAGTTTGCAATGGAAATTTTGCCTACATATATAATATATTAAAGTAATAAATAAAGTTAATGCTTTTATAAAAAAATTAAAAAAATAATTGTTTATCGAAAGCCCGGTTTGGGACCGGTTTGGGGCCGGTTACTATAACACACTAAACGGGCTAGCTTGAAATCGTTGGGACCGAGACCGGTTACAAAAAGCCCGGTCTAAAAATTATTGTTGAAGCCCGTGACCGATTGAGGTCCGGCCCGGCCCGGTCCGAACCCGGTTATTGGCCATCTCTATCCCTAGTCTAGGAACATGATTACTTTTATTTTTGTGTTTATTTTGTCTTTTATTTGTTTTTGTTTTTTGTTTTATTTGTTATTTAAATATATTTATATTATATTTTAATTAATATAAATTATTAATTAAGTATTTTGTTTTTTTATTTATATTTATATTTTAATTGATATGAATTATTAATAAATTTATATTATATTTTTTTCTTTTGTTTAAAAATAAATAAACTCTATATACATTTTTATTTGTTTTTTACCCATTTTAATTTTTATACGTTTCAATTTCAATTTCTATTTTGTTATTCCTTTCTTTTATTTTTCATTTATATTATATATGTTTTAATTATATACGTATATTATATTATATTTTAATATTTATTTTATAACATTTCACTCTATTATTTCCTATATATGATTGATGTCTTTTTTTCTTAAACTATTCAAGCAGTACCTTTTTTCACCAAGCACAAGAATTTGTTTCTTCTTTGTTATTTCAAAAAATATTTTCTTTTTAATACAACTTTAATAATCCTTCTCACTTTAGGGGCAGCATTGTCAGTTTAAAATATTTTCTAAAAAAAATACTTTATTTGTTTAAAAAAATCATATGTAGTTTATTACTAAAACATTGATTTATTTATTAAAAATTAAAAAAATTACTCTTACCTGCATGCACGTTTGGTTATTTTTTTTTGTTTTCTATTTCTACTTTTATTTAAAAATAAAAAATTCTTATTAATATAAACGTTATTAATTTAAGTTATATAATATTAGAAATAAAACATAAAAGTTAAGATTTGACACATAAGTAATTTGTATTACAATTTTCACTTATTCTAAAATAACATTATCCGTAGTAGCACTAACACGTAAAAGCCGCTCGTACTTATTTATTCGATCTAAATACGGTGTAGCCCATGCAGTAGCACATGGATAGCAGAAATGCCTAAATTATTGTGTAATTCTAGGGATCGGGTATCCTTTTGCCAAGTCTAGTCTCATGTAATGGTTACCATTAACGTACCCAATTGCAAAAACAACATGTTGATACCATGGTGGCGGAATAGACCTAAGAGGTAAGTACATTGAACAACCTGTAATGTCTATAACGTGTAACATTACATTATACTTTGAAGCAATTAATGTACCAATTTCAAACATCATCATCCTGTGTTCCACTGGGCACCTAGATCTAATTGAAAAAAGTTTAAAATATTGTAAACTATATTTCAATATTGACTTCCAAATATTTTGAGGTATTCTGTCTTGTATGCTTCTAACTCTTCCATCAAGTTAAATCGAATTGTTGGCCATGCATCTTCATGAAGACCAAGGTGGTCAACTATTGCTCGGAATCCACAATTTCCATCACCTCTCACATCATGTACATTCTTGATGTAAACAAGTTCGATAATTCATGTTCAAATGTGCAGTTCATAATCCTCGTTTCAAAAACATAATATAATTAAAGTCCGTCAATTCCTGTTGTGTTGGTGGGGTGGCCAAACCACACGAACTATCGGGCACACACCCCGAGTCCCCCGTGAATTTAACCATGGTCACATGGTGGGTAAGTCCTAGGATCAATCCATCCGCTCTGGAGCCAATAAAATCAGTCTAGTCCACAAGGTCGGTTCACGTAAGCCACTATTGGCTTAACCCTGTGGACCGAGTTCACCTGCAGGACAGTATGACTACGAAGCTGCCATAGAAGGCATCCCAACTAATGTGCCCATCAATTGGGTAATACTAAAAACCAAGAAAATTCAACATGTGCCACTACCCGGATGGCCTTCATAAAACGTCAAGTTTCAATATATTTCATAAATTCACAACTACTTCAAATATGATAATCAATAGATTAAACTCAAGTATTAAAAATAAAAGTGCAAGGGTTTATATATATAAATACGTATTTTGTTGACCACTTTTTAGTGGTCAATCACAAGGCGGTGAACCACCGTTACAAAGGGTCAACTCGAACAACTAGATGCCCGAGTGTCAAAAGAAGTGAAATCTGTACCTTAGTCAAAGATAAGAAGCAACGCACGATTAGACGAGATTCACAGTACGGTTCGAGTTGATTGTGTGCCTAACGAATACATAATTCAAATATTACTTAAGCGAAGAAAAACCATATCCTAATTCTACTAATAAGATATTTAGGTCCTACGTGCTTATAAACCACTTAAACTCCAAACAGAACAGCCTCATATGCATTAAGAAATCGACTCAAATGTAGATTCGTTTTCGACTTTTAACAACTTCGGTACCTCTTTTTCGAGAGCATTTTTATCCCACTTAGAGGCCAATATAGAGAATACTATCTAAATGAAATGTGGAGAGACTCTGGCCTATCGAAAGCCAGAAACCCTAATTGTAACCATTCTACTACCCCAATTAATCAATAAACAAGAATTAAGTGATAATCAAGAATGTTAGGGTTTGCATGTTTGAGTTTAGTGGATAACTTTGTAAGATTAAGGTTATATGTTGGTTAATATATGTATTTTACATCATATTTATACGCTTCGGTATAACCTCACTAAGCTTTGTCGCTTATTCCATTAGAACAAACTTTTTTTTTCAGAAAGAATGGTACACCTTCCTTTGACCTATGGCATGCTCGGTTAGGACATTTATCCATCATTAGAATAAAACATTAGTCAATTCAGGATTATTAGGAAACACCTCTTCTGAAGATGTTTCTTGTTTATCGTGCAAACTTGGAAAACATCATTCTTTACCTTTTGAAACAAATGAATTTCAATCTATTTCTTCGTTTGACCTTATTCATTCTGATGTGTGGGGACCATCACCACATCCATCCATGGGTGGTGCTCGGTATTTTGCTATATTCATTGATGATCACACTCATTTCACATGGATATACCTCATGAAACATCATTCTGAATTACCCCAAATTTACATCACCTTTTCCTGCATGATTCAAACTCAATTCTCGAAACCTATAAAGATTATTCGGGTAGACTATGCCAGGGAATACAAAGAGTCATCCCTTTTCTCTTTCCTTCGGCCTCAAGGTACTCTTTCTCAGTACTCTTGTCCAGGCACATCACCTTAAAACGGTCGTGCCGAACGCAAACATCGTCACATTCTTGATATTGTCCGTACCCTTCTTATTTCTGCCAACTGTCCTGAACGATTTTGGGGTGAGGCAGCATTTACAGCTGTCTATACAATCAATCGACACCCCAATCCAATCTTGAAACAACAAACTCCTTATGAAGCACTTTATAGGGTCTCCCCTGCATACGAACTCCACAAAGTATTGAGTTGTGCGTGTTTTGTTCAATTGCGGCCTCATGAACATACCAAACTCGAACCTCGCTCTAGGTTATGCCTTGTCCTTGGGTATGGAATTGAACACAAAGGTTATCGCTGCTGGGAACCCATCTCTAAACGTTTGCGCATCTCTCGTCATGTAACCTTCTGTGAACATGTTCCTTTCTCCACCATGTCTAAGTTTTAAGAGTCACCCAACTCCACTGTTCCCTTCTTCACAGACCCCTCTGTTTCATTGAACTCACCCCATCCAAATCCCATACCACTTCTGTCTCTAACCAATCTTCAGAAATTACTGATTCATCCTTACCCACACCTCAAACTCAATGACCTGTACCACCTCAGACTCAATCATCGGTACCACCTCCAGGGAATACATCTAAGCCATCTGCTGAATCTAAGTATCCTGGACCATATCATTCACTGAATCTACGACGCTCAGACCGGGTAAGACAGGTTCCTTCTCATCTCCGTGAGTATCATTGCTATGTTACTCTGCTATCCAACCACGAATCAACTTCCTACAAGGAAGCTTCTAGTAACCCAGATTGGCAGAAAGCAATGCAGGAGGAACTTCTGGCTCTTCATAAAGCAAATACATGGGAATATGTCCCTCTTCCACCGGGTAAGTCACCCATTGGTTCTAAATGGGTCTTCAAAAACCAGACGAAGTCAGATGGTTCCATTGATCGTTACAAAGCTCGTCTAGTGGCAAAAGGCTTCAATCAGGAATATGGTATAAATTATGAGGAGACGTTTGATCCGGTCGCTCAAATAACCTTCGTTTGTAGTCTTCTTGCCATAGCTGCCACTAAACATTGGCCTCTTTTTCAGATGGATGTTAAGAACACATTTCTAAACGGTGATTTATCAGAAGAAGTATACATGAAACCTCCTCATGGTGTTCAACTTCCCGAAAGGCATATTTGTCGCCTTCGGAAAGCTCTATACGGACTCAAACAAGCTCCTCGAGCATGGTTTGAGAAATTTAGCACGACGGTACTCTCACTGGGCTTTTCATGAAGCAACTATGATTCTGGTATATTTACTCAAGTCACAAATGCAAGAACAATTTTACTTCTCTTATATGTGGATGACATGATCATTACCGACAGTGACAATACAGGTATCGCTAACCTAAAACAATCTCTCAGTTCATGTTTTGAGATGAAGGACCTTGGCAATCTACACTACTTTCTTGGCCTTGAAGTTTTTCCGGATACTTCTGGAATCTATCTCTGCATAGCAAAGTACACTTCCGATCTTCTTTCAAAGGTGGGTATTACCAACAACAAAGTGGCCTCCACACCACTAGAATATAATCTGCATCTGGCTCCTAAAGCTGGTCCTCCTCTCCGAGATCCAACCTTATACCGCCAATTAGTGGGATTCTTGTATACCTGACCGTTACTCGTCCCGATATTGCCTATGTCGTATACACAGTCAGCCAGTTCATGTATGCACCATGTTCTGACCACTATGCTGCGGTCCTTCGCATTCTTCGGTATCTCAAAGGTACCATGTTTCACGGGTTTCATTTTGCATCCACATCGTCCTTAACCTTGCGTGGATTCTCTGATGCTGATTAGAATAGTGATATAACTGATCGTCGATCTACCACCGGCTATTGCTTCTTTCTAGGGGACTCGCTTATTTCTTGCCGCAGCAAGAAACAGTCCCTCACATCTCGATCCAGTACTGAAGTTGAGTATCGAGAATTAGCTGACACATCACAAGAACTTGTCTGGCTACAATGGATATTATCTAACATGGGAGCTCCTCAAATTTCCCCAACCTCGTTGTGGTGTGATAATAATAGCGCTATTCAGATTGCTCATAATGAAGTTTTTCATGAGCGCATGAAACATATAGAGATTGAATGTCACTTTGTTCATCAACATGTGGTTCGTCACACTATACAACTTCTTCCCATTTCCACCGTTGGTCACCCGGCTAATATCTTCACCAATGCTCATCTCCCCGGACGTTTTCGAGATCTTGTTTCCAAACTCAATCTGGAGCATTCTTCTCCCGATTAAGTTTGAGGGGGGCGGGTGTTAGCGTATATAGAGGCCCAAGCCCATGGGCTCAATTATATTAGTTAACTTAATTATAATTTGTATATATTCTTTGTAATATGTCAGATTAGGTTACACTTCATTCTTACGTTTTGTAAACTTTCTTCAACCATAATAGAAAAGGCTGGAAACCTTAAGCACAATCATCTATCTCGTACAATTGTTCTCGTTTTCTAACAGTGGAAACCTGCTGAATGAATCTTTCTCTGAAAATTATACATGGCACTACCTTCTGTACTAGCTCTTGCTGTCAAGGTTATACAGAAGCTTCTGACATGTCTATCATTTTCTTTGTGAAGTCATTTAAAATTGTTCAAACTTTCTATTGGTCCTAAAACGTTTTCACTTGACCAATTGATTGATTTTAAAGTTTTCGTGTGTTCCACAATCTTCTAAAACATGGCACAACTGAAATATTGCTTCAGAAAACATTTCAAAAGTATCATAGCCATTCAGAACTTCTGATCTAACTCTTGTCTCCAAGGTTATTATAGAAGCCTCAGGAATGTCTATGAAACTTTCTACAAAGACATACTTCCTGAGAACATAAGTAGTAATAATCTCTGAATAACTCTTGTCGCCAAGGTTATACAGAAGATTATTCCTTACTTATTTTTCTTCTGAAATATGTTCTTCACTAAACTCTCTTCTGGTTCTGAAAACGATTTTTATAAGTCCAGATAGATTGATTTTCAAAATCTTCTGGGATGCTCTTACAAAGCTTCAAGGGTAAATTTCGAAGATGACAGCTAATATACGCACCTATTCCTCTCAACGGTTTCTTTTTCTGACACACAGACACGTGTCCAAATCTCAAATGATCCAAAAATGAACCGTCAGACACGCGTCTAATCCCTATGGCCCGCTTGCTGAATCATTTTTCTAGCCCACGTCATCTTTGTCGATTCATTTCAAAATCACTCGAGTACAATTTTCACTCTTATTATTTAAACTCGTTTTACCATTCCATTTTCACTTTTCACCATCCCTATTCTCCATTCCTTGCATTCCAAGAATCCCCATTACAGCAAACCTGCAATTCTTCAAAAACCCTAACTATTCAAATGGCTGCTCAACAAGCACAAATGGGAAATGCAAACGAAAAAGTGAATGTTCACCTATTCCACAACGCTGGAAGTGAGGTAATCGTATTTCTTCCCAACAAAGCCAACAACTACCAGATCGTTCTTGATCCAAGCAAATATGAATCTGACTATCAAATCCTAATTGAGTTTCTTCAAACTCATTTTTTAAATCGAGCCCTAACAGCAACTGACCTATCTTTTCTTGAGGAATTTGTTCAAGAATTTTGGTATTCTTCGAATGTGTATGACGATGGAAAGTCATTGAAGGGTGATTTTGACATGCCAGATTCTGAGTACGCATGTGAAGTGAAGATCACGAGAGCAAAGATGGAAAGAGACTTTCAACTACCAACCATGGCTGCACTTCAAATAGTCGAATTCGAACCCTACCCAACATCTGATGTTCTTGTGGACTTTCTTAAACATCTAGGGTACAACAATGAAATCACCAAAGTCTCTGAATTCAGACGACAATATCTACCCCCAATTTGGAATGTGCTGGTCTCGATCTTGAATAAAAGTCTTACTTGCAAACTAGGTTCTATGGATCAAGCAAGCACAAATATACTCACATTGATATATGAAATCTATTTCAATCGTCTAATCGACTATGTTGAAATCCTTTATCATGAAATCAAAGGGGTTGTCATTTCCAAGGTTGCATCTCAAGACAAAGCTAAGCGACTGCCCTCCTTGATGTTCCCACGATTCATTCCTCTGTTACTTCGAAGTGTGATCAACTACATGCAGCTTCGATGCTCACCTCCTTTCTGCAAAATTCACATCATGAAAACTCATCGCCCAACTATTCTTGATGTTGGATATCCGAAGGCCAGACCACTTTCCAGGTACATGTTTGCACTCTTAACTAACCAACTCCTTCTCTTGAACTCTATAGAAGCTCTCAGGTGTTCTTAGCACAAAGATCACAAACCCCAGAGTACTTACTATCCAGAATATAGAGTGCGGGATCGTGTGAGCCTGATCATGAAAATAATCAAAGTGACAAACAGAGTGATTCTAACCATGCTAAGAGACTATTAAGAGAGAGTACTGAAGATGTCCAAATGGACACAAATGAGAGAATCCAGCCAAGTCCACCCCGAGCAACCACACCTACTAGAACTAATATTCAAGCATCAGGATATATTGAAAAAGGACGTACGCTCTATCCGAACCCTAACCAAGAAACCAACCGATCAGAAGCTATCTCAAATGCTTCTGAATCAAGCATTTCAGGGGAAACCAGTTCATCTTCTTCCTCTCAAAACGATGACGATGCTAATATAAGAGTTCAATTGCCCCAGAACTCGCCTCTTTCCCAACGCAACATCAATGTCTACGTGACCGATGATATAGATTGGATGTAGGTTGCCGCATCCATGGCACCTCCCAATCCAAATGCCAATAAAATCCCGTCAGAGGGGTTATGGCAACCGGACGCACAAAGCACCTCTGTAGTTGAAATGCATTGAGGTACCCACATCAACATTGACTCTCCGATCTCTGACATTGGAGATCAAGTGAATGTGATCAGAACATCCCAAGAGGAAGCCCCTAGGAGCCCTCAAGGTCAGGATGGAAGTCCCTCCGTACTCAAAGAAAAAACAGGTACGAATGAGGGCCTCTCTGAACGCGAGAGACAAGCGGCCACATGTGTTGTGGATACGACGGTTACTCCCCTCTTCTATATTTGTCACGAATGTTGCCTTCCTAGCATTCACTGAAAAATGAAGGGATCTTTGAATGATCTTAAACTTACAATTCAACAAACAGGGGCAAATCTAAACAGTGAGATTGCAGCAGTGAATTTTTCTCTATGCAACATCCAAAACACTCAGAAGGAACATAACAAGAAACTTTCTCAGTTTCAGAACTTTTTGATCTCTGCACATGACGCCCACAGAGATTTGGCAATACAACAATTCCATAAGTTGGATGGTGATCTTAAATCCAACACAGAATCCATCTCCAAGCTTCCTTCTGAATTTCCCACTTCTTCAACGAACACAATTACTTCAGAAGAATTTAGTTCCTTTGCTGCAGACATGAAGAAGTTGTTGGATGTTGTTGTTCCTCTAGACTGGTAACTAAAGCTGACTTGGCAGCTTTTCAGAAAGCTATGCTAGATAAATTCCATGATGTGAATGCTAAGTTTGTCTCCAAGATTAACTCTACCCCAGCAACTGAGCTTACCCAGAAGATATATGCCTTGGATACCTCTGTGAACGCAATAAAGACGACCGTCCAGACCATTTCTGAGCATCATTCTTCAAGGAAGAAAGCAAAGGAGGAAAGAGCTTGTAGAAAGGTCGAGCTTAAAAGAAAACAATCTGAGGACCAGGATCTAGATGCTTCTGATCCTCAGAAAGGGGAAAAAATATAAAAGGTGGGTTCTACTTCTGAACAAGCTCAACCTTCATCTAAACCAGAGCAACAATCTATAGAGCAACAACCTTCTGTACAATAGAATCCTTCTGCTCTAATTGCTATAACTCCCCTAGCAATGCGTCTTTTACCTTCAGATCCAGAAATGGCAAACTTTATTCTTGGTCTTGAACGAAACAAAGGACAACCAATTCCTCTTCCCAGAAGGCCAATAAACACAAACACACGACCAAGAGATTATGGTCAAGCATCTACATCTACCCCTGTTGTTTAAACATCTACCACTCATGTTCCAGAGGCAAATACTTCAAAAAACCTAACCTCTACAGTTCCAGAAACCACTCAAGTTCCTGAGGTAAACATATCAGAAGCTCCAATCTCTGAAATTCAAGAACCTCCTACCTCTGCAACCCAAGAAGCCTATGTTGCCTCATCTAACCAGCAAGTTCAAAGCACTACTGACCAAAGGATGAAAGCTCCAATGGTTGATCAATTTGATGATCAGACCATTGTTGAACCAACCAACAAGAGAAGGGTTGATCTACAATGGAATTCTATGGAGCTAGAACAACGTTAAAGAATTACCAATACCCAACAGATTTTTTCTGCAACCAGAGAAATATATTTTGGCCATCTATATGCTGAAAGAGAAGAAAGGGTTACTTTGGTAATACCTAATTTCGCTGATAATTCTGATGCAGATGCTCAAGCAAAGACCAGATTCGCAAGGTTTAGGCAAGAAAGAAGGGCAATCTTTGCCTCATCACCAATCAGAAGAAGAACTGGAATAAAAAAAAATACTTTGAGAATACTGACATCATGCACACAGTATACCAAGTGGAGAGAGCAAATGGCCAAATTTCTATGATAATGACTTATTATCCTTGAATCCTGCAGATCTGATACCTCATGGGAGGTATATGAAGCAAAGAAAAGAATTAAGTGCAGATGATAAAATAGCCTATTTTAGGATTCTGAGCTGCATGGAGGCATTTGTCAACTACAGAGCCAAAGTTGATTTTCAGATCGGGTTTGAAAGAGGTGTGGATAGATTAAGTATCACGACTCCGAATGAAGACTTAAAAGATGTTGAATTAAAGAAAGTTGGTGATATTATATTTGAATCAGAACAAGGAATTGTTTTCAGAAGGCCTCTGAGAAAATGATTTTTCATATTAAAGGAAGCATTCAAATACTCAGAGGGGATGCTAGAAGTTATCAGAGGTTTGATAGATGCAAAAAAGGAAGATGTTAATATAGAAATAAAAAAGGTAGTGTTTGATATGGAAAAACATATAGAAGGAGTAATCAAGTTAAGAGAGATTACTGATAAGTTTTACAAAGTTATCAACGGGCATTCACATGCTCCATTTTAGTCATTACACATACTCTATCCTCTGTATTTTTTTAATGTAATGGAATTTCAAATCTTGTTCTTTCTTTATTATTAGCTAACTGTTCTGTATTCATACTTAGGGGAAAATTGTTAGAACTTATATTCTTGATGTAAAAGTATGAATCAGAACTCCTCTCTAAAAGAACAAGTGTTCCTCTTCAGAAGCAAGCTTCTTCAGAAGACAACCAATACAAAAATGTAGTTCAGAAGCTACAGAGATGATCCAGAAGGGACACCACACTTGCTTAAATGACGTGGCAGGTTACGTTTTCCTTGCATAACTAATTCTGTTAGAGAGCTTGCTTATGTGTCGATACGTGATAGGCTAGCTGATTGACTTTCATATTTGTAATCGTATAAATAGATAGGGCTATCACTGTATTGAGTGTCGATTGTATTGGAGAGAACTTGAGAGATTAATTTGTATTTCCTGTATTGTAATATTTGGCACCTTGAGTGAAATACAGATTATCATTTGATTCATATCTTTATTCTCTTCCATTATTGTTTACATTCTAGTTTGATTGTTGATTGTATTTTCTTCCCCTCACAGTTTATTTTACATTTTTAATCAACATACTTTGAGTATAAATAGGGATCTGAGTTCCAACAGCTTCCAAAATTATTATTATTCTATTACCATAATGTTATAATAAAATAATAAAATCTTTATTAATATCCATCAAAAATAAAGATCCTACCATAGATTCAAAATTCTAAAAATTAAAAATATAACCCTCCAATTTAATTCATTAGACATTATAAATAACCAAAATTTAGAGTGTTACAACTCTCTCCTCCTTCAAAAGAATTCCGTCCTCGGAATTATTCTTAGCTAAAAGAAAAGTGAGGATATTTTGACCTCATTTCTTCTTCCAACTCCCATCTTCTTAGCTAAAGGAAAAGTCGATTTTTCACTTAACGAACACTAAGGGTATAACTCTTTGCCTTAGTCTTTTGGTTTTCCTGCCCAAGATTCGATAGGCTCTTCTATATATGTTGGCTTGTCATCAATCTCTTCATTCTTAAATATGACACGTGGAAGGTGTTGTGATTCCAGCTAACTCTTCCAATAATTTCAAACATTAGGACACCGCTCCTACCCTTGCAACAATTTCGATCCAACTGAAAGTTCACCACCCTTGCTAAAAGAAAAGGTCCTACACATCTTGGACTTAACTTTTCGTGTTTACTAAAGTTCACCACTCTTTTCCATGGTAATATTTTAAGGTTACACCGACCCAACCGATAATCGATCTTTATAACTTAATTCATTTGTATTATGTACAATCATCAACCTCTTGATCTATGTACAAATAACTACCTCTCTAGGCATGTCCTATTGCAAATACGTCAATGGCTTTGCTTGGACATCTAATTGGTAATTGGTTGACCGGCTTTACTAATGACATTTTATGATTCCGACTTCTCTGAAGTCTAACCATCTAACCTTCCCACCAATCTCTTAATTTTATGATATCTATTTTCTTTGATCCTATGTCCAAGGATAGTATGTTTAAAGTTCAACCTTGTCCACGTTCCTTATTCAAAGATGGTATTATAATTATAGTATGCATCTTGAACCAAACATGTATAACTGAAAATAAATGAGATCTCCTGATGGGTACAGGTCATTTCATCACTTGAGATTCCCTGGGTCGACCGGTTCACCCTTGCCCGATCGCTCATTACAAGATCATGGCACCCCCGGTTATTTATTATCAAGACACATCCCTATTAACTGACCATAACACTATCTTATGTAGAAGTATGGCATTGTAGTTTAAAACCTATAAAACCCATAGCATGCAATTTACTCATAAACATTACATACATGTAAAAATACACCATGACATGTATATAAATAATCACCATGCACACGTACAAAATAATTTTTTCATGCCAAAAATTACATTTTTTGTACATTGTAAGTCTCCTGAAGACTCACCTCGATGCTCGACGTAAATCTAGGATCCCTACCTGAGATCTTTAACGATGGCGCTCTATGCACCATTACTATCTCTTCCACCCATATATCTTATTTCAACCTTTCGCTATAATCACTTTCCACCAATCAGTAATAAGTGAGCTAACCTCGTGTTCTGATCAATGTTTGCTCATTTGACACTTTTCTTTCTTTTGCCTACAGCAACAACACCCTTTGCCATCTTATCCCACTGCCATTCTAGAGTTTCTGTCTATTAAAGCCTAAATGATGATTTCTCATGTTTCATCTTCCCCATAACTCCTTATATATCCTACCATCATATTTCTTAACGTACCGACACTTATTGTCCTTCTTCCAACCCTTGAATTTTATTGCCACTAACTCTACCTTTATGTATGTGGATTTGGCACTACCTCTTAGATTCTTTTAGTTGGAATGATGCGTAAACAATGACATTGCCTATTGCATCAACATATCTTAACCCAACTTACATGCATCACTACATACCACACTTGTATTTCTTCTGGTAATGTCATCTTTAGTGTGAGGGTCATCCTCCCCCTTAGCATCTGAAATGCCCCCTCCCCTTTTTTAACCAATCCAAACTTATCTGGCTCCCTAATCAAACCTCCTATTGAGAAATAATTGATAGATCGCAAGCATTCCCTGGCTGTATATGACTCTCCCTAGAGCCAGTATCCCATTACAAGGTCATGCTTCTATGTCACATGCATTCCCTGTCGTATACTGCTCTCCCTAGAACAAGTAACCCATTTCGGGGTCGTGCCTCCCCTTAAGTGTGACGTACCTTTCTAGATTCTCATTCTTTTAACTGTCACCTTTAGTACCATTTAAAACTACTATAAACCTTAGCGTGCAAGAAATATTTATAATCCAAAAACAATTAACATGCATACTCATAAATATTCATATACATGTAATCATAAAAGCGAGAACATGTAATTAAAACAACTTATGCAAAACATACATCACCACATAATCATATACATTTCAAACATATAAACTAACGCGAAGTTTCTCATTGCCAAAAGCCATCATACCAATCCTATGTGCTTTTGATGATCTATTTTGCATGTTTGAAGTCGATTGACTTGATCGTCACCTTTAGAAAAACCTTTGTTCCTGCCAATGATCTTATACACACCAATTTTTTGATGCATACATGCATCGTACCATCTTTCTATTAACCAGCAATATCAAAATTCCTCATAATGCTAACTTATCTAAATAGACTCCTTGATCAAACGCTCTTGCAATCTCTTCATCAAATTTGGCACTAAATGCGGCCAATGTACTATTTTTTTTTCTGTTCTCCCTGGAACTAGATCAATTTTAGATGCCCTCATATCCAGTGATACTTTCGATACAACCTATACAACCTTATTTATTATTGACATCAACCACACATGCTAAACCCTCAATTCTACATTTCCCAATATAGTCACTTCTCTTCCTTACTGACACTTCCTCAAAACTTTGGTACATTGTTTCAAGCTCCTTGCTTGAATTATTTCACGTTCCCTTCATCTTCTTCCTTCCTTCCATGGCCTCGTAGTTTCTTTTCCTATAATTTTGTTCACCTTTATAACAGATATAGATGATGATGAAACAATCATGACTATGAATTATTTGATTTCTAACTTCAGACCACCTACCAATGGTCTATTTTGACATCTTTGTGAAACGATTCACAGAGTACCATATTTCCTTCGATCCCGCACTCAAAATCTATGTTTTCATCCCAAGCCAAATGACAATACTGTCATGACACATCTCTTTCAACTGGTCTTACTACAGGACCAATGACAACTTCTACCAGTTGCTGCAAAACTAATTCATACAGAAAAAACTTCATTTATACTCTTTCACTGACCTTTCTCTGAGTCACAACCCCAAACTGTGTTCTATTATTCCATTAGGCATCATTGTTAAATGTGCATCCCCTTAGCTCCCTAGATATATCTTGATTGATCCTCAATAGTCATGCTATAATGACGTTTTCATGGTAAGTTCATAGATATAGAACTTACTTTAAGTACTGGTAATCATTTCAATTACTTATGATTTACTTAACTGTTAACATTATATTTTCTCCATCCCGATCTCACCACCGCTTCCCTTTAGGAAATATTTGGCATCTAATTAGTGCTTAGACAATTTAGAGATTGACACCAAGTTTAACGACTTTTTGGCCATTCGCGATACCACTCCCTCTAATATCTCTAGTACCATGTTCCCCAACCATAGTGCTCTCCAATTGTGTCCGTATGGAACTCTTATACGTTCCATAGTCTCACGCCCAGAGGTCTAAGAGTGATTACCCACACCCTTCTTATAATAATCAATTAGATGGGTGACATAATCACCAATCCCATACCCCTCGTATATGGTATATGACTATCATTTATCATGCAAGTCTCTTTTCACCATAAAATAAATTCTCAACGTATATTAAACCATATTGAGCATTCCGAAAATAATCTTGTCTCTAAGGACCATAACCCTTTTTAATACCCTATCTAACATTGGCCTCCAACTCATTTCTAAATCACTTCTATCACTCCCCAAGAGCGCCATTATAGTTATAAATGTTTCCCGTCAACCCCACAGTTTCTCCATTTCTATAACTCAATGTTTCTTATTCCTATAACCACATATGTTAAGCACCACCTCAACTATCTTAATCTCCTGCCCTTTAAAGATTTATTAGTCCATAGGACAATCCCTCATCCAACTATACCTACATGAACCATCTATTCCATCCCATTTTCAAAAATTAAATACAATACATCACCAAAAACTCGACCATGATTTCTACAACAACATATTTCACCCATTTGAATCTTGTATGACATTTATATTTTTAATCCAATGAGTTAAGCTTAGGTTGCCACATATCCTAACTTTCTTAAATCATGTTCCATCTCCTCATTCAAAACAAACTTGAATACCCTTTTACTCCTTACTTAATTAACTTTTAGGATAACAGCAACCTAGGTCACCCAATTTGAAGTCCCTTAATACTCTTCCAGTTTAAGCTTAGACTATCATTGTTGATGCCAAAAATTAACTTAACAAAAGCCAACTTAAGGTGCCCAATCCGATTAAGGGAATCCTGAAGAACACAAATGCCCAAAATCGGTACTCAACCTGAAATAGTAGAGAAGGTACGAATGGATAAGTCAGATGAGGGTGAAAATACTATCAAAAGTGATAATTGGTACAAAATTAAGGACATGCGTAGGAAGATTGGCTTCTGAAAGGACTATTGGAGAAGAAGACTAGACATTTCTTTCTATAGTTTATTTTTTACTATGTCTTTGTGTACGTTTTGGTTGTTAGTTGCTTGGTATGGTGTTGTTACCAAGTTTTTGTGCTTTGTCATTTGGTTTTGTTTGTACGGATTTGCCCATACCTTTTATTGCTATTAACGAATGTGCCTGGTTTTCCACTCAAAAAAAAATTAAGGTACTTGTGAACCTGATCGATCAAAGGAAGGATTCTCCCAACGAACGTAAATAAAAATAAGAAATAAAAAAACACAACATATTTGGTGACACGGCAAAACCCTTGGACGAGGGGAAAAAATCAAGGACGATAGATCTATATCGTCGATGCACTATGGAAAATGACGCCAAACAGGGCGTCGTCCTTTAGAACAGTAGTCGTACAGTTACAAGCGATAAACGTATATAAAGACTAAGCTAGCGTATGAATTTTAGAGAGTTATTGTATGTTCTATGACTTCGAGAATACAAAGAAAAATTCATGTGTCCTCTTCAATGATTTCTACGTTGTATATATAGTTGCCATTGCTTTGTAACGGTTGATCGATATTGAATTCCTTCATAAATGCTCTTGATGATGTTTGAAAGTAAGCGTCCAACGGTCCTGCTAAGAAAGAAAACGGTTAGCTCATAATGAACCTAAAGTAACGGCCTACGTCGAGTGTTTGTAGGTCGGTCGTGCGTTGTGAACTTCTCTTGGAGCTTGTGGTTGACCGTTAATACGTGACGTTTTGATTGACGTAGCATATTGTTGGTCGAATGTTTGCATCTGTCGTCGTGCGATTTATTCGACCATTGCTCTTCGGATCTTTGGCTAATATTTGAAGATTGTGGGAAGTATTTGGTCGAGTGTTTCAGTATACGGTCGAGAGTTTGAGTTTTTCGCCTAAACAGTTTGCCCCCAAATTCGAAATTTAAGCGACAGCTTCATTTTTGAATTTTATTCAGGCGCGCATGGGAACGGAGCCGTTTGGTTTCGGGCGGGAGTAGTTAGGATCTAACTTATCCAATTGGCTTAAGCTGACAAGGCGAAGATAACCGTTTGGATAGTGACGGGTTTCGATGGTGTCATGGGTACGTATGGATCACACGTGGGCTGCTGTCACGGACAGGTGTCGCCCATCCGTTGAGCGAATGCAGAGAGGTGTAGACAGATGTCTTCTTAGGGAGACGGGAGGACGATTTTGTGCAGTCATAAAAGGAAACGATTGTCTTTTCCCTTTTTGTCTTCCCGAGTCCACGGAAATTGCTTTCTAAAACCTGCAACTTCTTTTTTCTTCTCCTAAAGAATGTCGAACCTTTTGAGCACCATTTCTCCTGTCGATTTGCTTGCCTTCGTGCAACCTTGGTTTGCTTCCGGATTATGTCATCCCGGAGTGTCCTGGGATTTATGACCCAGGAACGCCCCGAGGATCGCTTTGTTCTGTATTAGTACCCCTTTAAGATAGGGTTTCATGGTGTTTTTCTGCGCTAATCATGGATTTTCTAGGCCGTTTTGCTATCTCTCCTGGGCAAATGATGTCCAGTTCTGGAGAGTTATGATGATGATAGATCGGTTAACCCTCGATTAGGGTTCCCCTTTTACCGTCCACGAGCTATTGTTGGCTTATGCGGTGAAGGCGGATGCCAACAATCGATATAGCCCTTATGTACGAGGGCGTCGAGATCAGGCGCTGATCACGGATACCGGGGTGAACGATCGCGGCTGGAAGGAGCGCTTCGTCTTTTGCCGGTTGTTGGACTACGCTGAAAACGAGGTATGGATCGTCCGTGGTTGGCCCAAGCAAGGTGTTACCGTTTGTTTTACGTTTTTGCGTGCCATTTGTTCGTTCTGACTTTGTATTCTTCACGCAGTGGTGACGTCCGAGATTCCCCCTCTCCCTGACTCGCCGTTCAAGGTTGAGCTCTTTCGTCAAATCCTGAACAGGGCGTTCTCTGTGTTTGATCCTGCGTCAGGAGATGAAGGAGCGGACGACACTGAGGAAGGTGAGAACATTGTTGTCGTCGGCGCTTCCGATCCTCCTTTCTCGTTGGTTTTTCGCATTGATTTTCATCACTCATTCTTGAATCTTTCTCGTGTTTGTTTTCAGAAGGAACTGCGACATTGTCTGCGGGTCGTAGGATCCTCCCGCTCGGTGGGGTTTGAATGGAAGAGGGTCGTTGGGGCCCGTTCTGAGGGAACCGTCTCTTAGAGCCGAGGGCTCTAAGGGGGCGAAGACGTCGAAGGCGGTTATGCGTTCAAACGTTTCTGCTTTTCCTCCGTCTCAAGGTGAGGGGAAAAAACCGAGTGCTGGAGCTTTCGTTGGCAACCCATTCCAGGTATTATTATCCATAATTATGTCTAATGGGGTCGTGACCCCCATTTATTTTGTGCGCTGTGCGACGTGCGTTCGAGCGATCGTGCGTTCTTGCGATACTGACGCTAAGTGGTCTTTTGTTTTTAGGCCATACAGGCGTTGTCTGGCTAGGCAGTTGCCATGGCCTCTAATGCGGAGGAGGTCGTGCGAGAGCATGAGTCTGCCCTACAGGCGGAGGAAGAGGAAGCTCTGGCTAGAGCCGATGACTTCTGTCATTCTCTTGAGGAAGTTCGGGGTGAACTTGCGCGTGAACGGTTCACCAGTTCGGATCTTGGGCGCTGTCAGGCAGAGGCCTTGGAGAAGATAGTGGCATTGGAGGCTAAGCTGGAGGTGGCCAGGGAGGCCCTGTCTGAAAAGACCAAGGAGGTTGACGACCTGAGGATCCGGTTGGATCGAACCCAAGGGGTCGCCGAGCCATCTGCACAACCGGCACCGCCCAGTTTCTTGCCTCCCTAGTTTTTTCCTTTTTTTTATTAGAGCGACGTTCTGGGTCGCGCCTTGTTTTGTAATCCGCTCGAGTTTTAATGAAACGATTCAATTGGTAACAACTGACTATTTGTTCGAAGGACAAACGAAATAAGTATAACCGTGTAGTAAGAATTATGTGAGAAAAAAGGTTTTATCTCCAGCAATCGAGCCGTTTAAATCGATTGGTTTTGGGGCTCGAAAGATCAATCCTGAGACTTTCGGGCGATAGAGCCCCTAATCAGTAGGTCGAACGTCTCAGCGCCATTTTTGGTCGTGCGTTCCTGCGACAAAATTTTTTAGGGGTGGTCGTTGGTTTGACGAACGGCCCTCCGATGTTTAAGTCAGTAAAGCAAAAAGGAAGGACATAACGTGCGCGTGATAACTTTAAAAGAAATACTTCTTTAGGTGAGTTGCGTTCCAGCTACGTGGAATGTTCTGACCGTCCTAGGCTTGTAACTGGTAGGCGCCTTTTCCAACGACCCAAGTGATTCGATAGGGCCCCTCCCATTTGATCGATAGCTTACCCACATTTCGCTCTAGCGTGTTTTGGAAGACGTAATCTCCTAACTTGAAGGTCTTTATCCTGATGTTTTTGTTGAAATATCATGCGACGGACTGTTGTTTGGACGCCAATCAGACGTAAGTTGAGTCTCTTAGTTCTTCGAGTGCGTCCACATCGTTGCTAAGATCTACTAGATTTTTCTCGACAGAGGTATGCCACGCGGTTGGCAGGCTTGTTTCGATCGGTAGGACAGCTTCGCATCCGTAAACTAGCGAAAACGGTGTTTGTCCGGTTGAGATACGAGGAGTCGTACGATTAGCCCATAAAATGGAGGGTAACTCCTTGGCCCAACGTCCTTTGGCAGCTCCGAGTCTCTTTTTGAGCGAGTTGAGAATCGTTTTGTTACTTGACTCGGCGAGCCCGTTGGACTGTGGATAGCGGGGTGTGGAAGTCGTGAGTTTTATACCCCACTCTTCACAGAATCGCCTGGTCTTATCACTTATGAATTGAGACCCGTTATCACACATAATCTCGGAGGGTATGCCAAATCTGCGGATAATGTTAGTCCAGATAAAAGATATTACCTCTTTATCTCGTATTTGAGAAAAAGCGACGGCTTCTATCCATTTTGAGAAATAATCTGTAAGGACTAATAGATATACCTTTTGTCCAGGCGCTTGCGACAATTTGCCGACAATATCCATTCCCCATCGCATGAAAGGCCATGGGACTAGGGATGAATGTAGGAATTCAGAAGGCTGGTGAGTCATACCTGAGTGGCACTGACAAGCGTCGCATCTTTGTACGTATGCTACGGCGTCCTGTCGGAGGGTGGGCCAGTAGTAGCCTTATCGCGAGATCCTGTTTGCTAGGCTTGGTCCTCTGCAATGGTTCCCACACTCTCCGTCGTGCATTTCTTGTAGTATTTTTTGTGTCTCGCTAGGAACGAGGCAGCGTAAGTTTAACCCGTTGTATGATCGCCTATAGAGTCTCCCCGCGATCACAACATATCTGGAGGCCTTGAATCGGATTTGTCGGGCCTTTGTTTTACCTCCGGCAGGCGGTCGTTTGATAGGTAATCTCGAATTTTCTTTGTCCAGTCGTTCGATTCGTCCAGTTGTTCGATTCGTCCAGTTGTTCGATTCGTCCAGTACCAACACCTGATCGGGCTGGTTATCTTCTGTTGACGGATTTGATAAGTGGATTATGGGTATCGTGTCGAACGATGATTTTGCCAGGGCAGATCCTAGATTGTCAAGTGCGTCGGATCGAGCGTTCTGTTCCCTAGGGATTTGATGAATGCTGAATTTTTCGAATTACTTCGTTCGTCCTAGGGCGATTTGCCAATATGCTACCATCCTTGGATCTATTTTTGCAAATTCTCCTCTCATTTGTTTAACAACGAGCAGCGAGTCGCTCATGACTTGAAGCTTTCTTGCCCCTAGGTCGTATGCCAGATCCATGCCTATGACTAGGGCCTCGTATTCTGTTTCATTTATGGTGGCTTTGAAATCGTAGGATATGGAATAGACCATCGTGCCCCCTCGTGGGGATTTCAAGACAATGCCAAATCCTGACCCTCGCGCGTTGGAGGACCCGTCAACGAGCAATATCCAGGGTTGTTTGTCTTGGATCGCCACGACGTTCATTTCGTTGGTTGCTAACTTTTCCAGTTCGGGACTGAAGACTGCGATGAAGTCGGCTAGAACTTGCCACTTAATCGTGGCCTTGGGTTTGAAGTTTATTTCATAGTTGCTGAGGTAGATGCTCCACTTCGCCCACCGCCCCGTCAACTCTGGTTTCCTTAGGACGGATTTTAGTTGGAAGTTGGTGACGACGTTGATAATATGTGACTCGAAATAGTGTTGGAGTTTCTTAGCCGCGATGACTAACGATAGAAGCAATTTTTCCATTGAAGTGTACCTCTTTTCCGCGTCGAGTAAGGACTTACTGACATAATAAACCGGGAACCGGTGCCTTTCTTATTCTCGGACCAGAACAACACTGACCGAGTTTTCACTTACAGCGAGATACAGCTGAAATTCTTCCTCATCCTTGGGTTTTGATAATAGGGGCGGCGATGCCATATATTATTTCCTAGCCTGGAATGCTGTCTCATGGTCGATCGTCCAGTCAAAGCTTGTGTTTTTTCTGAGGACGTTGTAGAATAGATGGCATTTGTTGGATGGTCAGGAAATGAATCTATTGAGCGCAGCTATTCGGCCAGTGAGTTTTTGGACCTCCTTGAAGTTTTGGGGCGCTTTTATTTCGCTAATGGCCCTGATCTGGTCAGGGTTGGCTTCGATCCCTCGCTGGGTCCCCGCATGTCCTAAAAATATTCCCGCGCGAACCCCGAAGGAACATTTCAACGGATTCAACTTCATTTGGTACTTTCGCAGTATCTCGAATCATTGGCGCAAGTGTTCCAGGTGGTCTACCGCTTGCTTGCACTTGACCAATATGTCATCGATGTACACTTCCATTGTGTCCCCCAAGTGTGGTTCGAACATGCGGTTGACGAGCCGCTGATAGGTGGATCATGCGTCTTTAAGGCCAAAGGGCATTACTTTATAGCAGTAAATCCCCCAAGTGTGGTTCGAACATGCGTTTGCCAGCTACTCTGGGTGTTTTACCTCTCGAATTTTTCCAGATCTCAATAGGTTGTCGACTTCGTCATTGATAATCTTGTTCTTCTCTAGGGCGAACTTTCGGCGCTTCTGTTTCACGGGTTTGAACGATGGATCAACGGCTAACTGATGCGATATGATTTTCGGGTCGATCCCGACCATATCTTCATATGACCAGGCGAAGCAATCGGCGTTTGTTTGAAGGAATTCAACCAACTTCTGTTTGATGTAGGATCCAAGTGACGCCCCCACATGGACCTTCCGTTCAGGGTGACCCGGATCGAGTATGACCTCTGTCAATTGTAGATCGTTTCTCGAGTCCTCCTGATTTTGAAGTTGGTTGATGTGTAGTTTCCGAGGTTTCATGGTCGTTTTGTAGCAGTCTCATGCCACCTTTGGCTCGCTTTTTATTTCCTGCATTCCCCACGGCGTTGGGAAGTTTAGTATTTGATGATAGGTTGAAGGAACAGCTTTCATTTAGTGGATCCATGGTCGCCCCAACATAACGTTGTATGTAGAGGGGCAATCAACGACGTTGAATCTGGTCAATTTGCTGACTCCCTTGGCACAGACAGCAAGGCCGACTTCCCCGAAGGTGTAGGTGGTATTTTCGCTGAGTTCTACCAGGATCGTTGTTCTCCGTGTGACCTCGGTCTCGTTTACCCCCATTGCTTTTAGGGTGCTGAGAAAGATTACGTTGACCGAGCTGCCTCCGTCCACGAGCACTCTTTTCATCGAACAATCCCCAATCGATAGTTGGATCACTAGTCCGTTATGATGCTTCGGTCGCAAGCCGCCAAGATCGCGAGCGTCGAACATGACGTGACCGTTTTCCAAATCGACGCCCGTCCCCTGTTTGCGTTCCCGGATGGCGACGAGACCACCAGGTCGATGCGGCGTTTGTCTATTGGCGGTTGAATGGGTGAGTCAGCAAACGTCTGTTCCACTTGTAGTATTATTCACCGCCTCGGTGGTGTTTGGAGACGGGGGTCCCTACGTATCTCCCTTAGACGCGGTTTCTTCGTGAGGAAATCTTTGGGCTTCCAGTTGTTGAATTCGCAGATTCGCTGCTTTCAGCTCAGCTCTCAGCTCTGCTTCAACAGGGTTAGCTCCATGGTATGCTATTGACAAAAACAAAAGAAAATTGTTAGTAACACGGGGTTCGTTTGGAGAATTCCCTCTAACCGGCTCCCATGGATGGCGCCAAACTGTTGATGCCAAAAATTAACTTAACAAAAGTCAACTTAAGGTGCTTGTGGACCTGATCGATCAAAGGAAGGATTCTCCCAGCGAACATAAAAAAATAAGAAATAAACAAAGACAAGACATTTGGTGACGCGGAAAAACCCTTGGACGAGGGAAAAAACCGCGGACGATAGATCAGTATCATCGATGCACTATGGAAAATGATGCCAAACAGGGGCGTCGTCCTTTAGAACTGTAGTCGTACGATTACAAGCGAAAAATGTATTTAAAGACTAAGCTAGCGTATGAATTTTAGAGAGTTATTGTATGTTCTATGACTTCGAGAATACAGAGAAAAGTTCATGTGTCCTTTTTGATGATTTCTATGTTGTATATATAGTTGTCGTTGCTTTGTAACGGTTGATCGATATTGAATTCCTTCATAAATGCTCTTGATGATGTTTGAACGTAAGCGTCCAACGGTCCTGCTAAGAAAGACAACGGTTAGCTCATAATGAACCTAAAGTAACGGCCTACGTCGAGCGTTTGTAGGTCGGTCGTGCGTTGTGGACTTTGCTTGGAGCTTGTGGTCAACCGTTAATACGTGACATTTTGATCGACTTAGGATATTGTTCGCCGAATGTTTGCATCTGTCATCGGGCGATTTATTAGACCATTGCTCTTCGGATCTTTGGCTAATATTCGGGGATCGAGGGAACGGTCGGGTGTTTCAGTCTACGGTCGAGGGTTTGAGTTTTTTGCCCAAACAATTCGCTTAAATTGCGGCTCACTCGAGACTTCAATCGAATTAAAATGATATTATCAACCACCGTGTCTCAACAAACCATGTAAAACAATTGTGATATGCACTAGTATATATTTGTAATAAACAAATTTGAACTTCGCATAGAGGAATCTTGATTTCGATATACCAAAAATAATTGGAACGTATTGAAACGATAACCGAACGTCGGTTAACTTTTCACCAACTCGACTACACACCATGGTGCTTTGTTTAACGGGTAATACCTTACAACATATGCAATTTATAAGAATTATACAATCCACCAACACTTCACTGGTACTTTCTTATCACATACATCTACTCCATGATGTAATAAACTAACCAAACATATCCAAAATACCTCCACCACCATATATCCATCATAATAGCCATATAGTACCAGTTGATTGGCTATATGCTTAATCTAACTACCGATATTATAAGAATGCATCATAAGGTACTATCGAAGATGCTTCTCGCTCTACAATATGCCATTAACCTCCATTGGCATGATGAATGATAAGAACCCGTGAATGATTGCATATACGAATATATAGATCTAAAATCCCAAAATATCTCCCAAGTTCCTTGTCGATAACTCTTTCTCCAATACTAACAATAGTCACAAGACTCTGAGACTACATCTCGGTGATACGTCATAGGTCTATAACCTTCACCTTTAAGGATCTCCTACCACTTAAGCATACATAAACTTTTCATTAAAGTTAGCACCTCGTAGCCATATAAGTCTACTTGATTTTATCAATTGCAGTTAAACACCTCAATACTTAAACCAAGATTAATGATCACCCTTCTCAAGATTCTTTATAATGGATCATACGTCACATATCAATACATGATCTAAATCTTATAGGCAAAGCAAAACAATGCTAAGTTCTAACCGACTCATATACTATAGTTCGTTCTGATCTTAATTGGCAATACACCACTCAGTATAAGTTTAGGTCATAATCAAAACCTAACTCTTTAAACTAAAGCTCTGATACCAACTTGTAACACCCCATTTTTTCCAAATAAATGAAATGTCACGTCATCAAAATACCTCATTAAATACTCCAATTGATAAACTAAAACGTTTACAGCGGAAGTCTATACATCAAATCAAAATAAATATTAAAAGATAACCAGTCCCATACCGGGTCACTAATTCAAACCAAGACAAACTCCGAAATACATATAAGTGTAAGCTAAATAAAATAAAAGGAACTAAGCTCCATAAGTGTGTCCTTTGCCCTTGTCGATTCCTGAACCTCACGATCCTGAGATGTATACTATAGTTAGCTAAATAGCTCATTACGTGCGACTATTCGACACACATACAATCACATATAATTATCAATTAAATATGATATGCAATTACACCAATTATATGCACCCCAATGAGATCTCTTAACTCCTCTCCGTTAGGTAGGGACCTGCCATGTCACAGGCATTCCCTGGGCGTCTGAGTCCACAAAGAACTACCACCCATTTCGGGTCGTGCCTCACCAAAGTGTGACACATCGAGTTGATATCTGTTAGAACTTATTCTTATATGTAAAAGTATGAATCAGAATTCCTTTGAAGAACAAAGTTAAACTCTCCAGAAACAAGTCTCTTCAGAAGTGATAGTTCAGAAGCTCAAATGAGTATCCAGAAGATTGAGCATCTTGTGGATATTACTTTATGAACTACACGTGATTAAATGACGTGGCTGGTCATGCCTTCTGTGCATAACTCAATCTGTTAGAAGGCTTGCTTATGTGTGAATACGTGATAGGCTAGCTGATTGACTTTCTCATTTGTATTCGTATAAATAGAAGCAGTTATCACTATATTTGATGTCGATGATTTTGGAGAGAGCTTGATTTGTATTTTCAGCATTGTAATCCTTGAGATCTTGAGTGAAATACAAATTATCAATTGCTTCATATTATTATTCTCTTTCATTACTGTTTTATTCTGGTTTGATTGTTGATTATAATTGCTTCCGCTTACTGTTCATCTTATATATAATCAATATCATTATTTGAGTAAAATGGGATATGGGTTTCAACAATTGGTATCAGAGCTAGATAATCAGTCTATTGATTATTCGATCAAATCAAATTTGGAGAAATCCCCACTCAACTAGAATTGTTCTCGTTTTTAAACTATTGTTCTTCATTCTACCCTATTCTACGGGGTTTTATTGTTTTCATACAATTTTTCTCATAAACAGTGGTACTTCTAGTTTACATCTGAGTTTTATCAAACATCAATCAATTGTTTCAAGTTCAATGAGTTAAATCACATTCTATTTCAAATTTCTTCTTGAAATTCTCATACTGTGTTTTTCTCAAAAATGGCAAATCCAAATCTTAATGCCATGTACAACTCCGGCTCACTAACTAAACCTCCCACCCTACTTAAGGATGAATATCCCAGTGGAAAATTCGTATGATCAAGTTCTTTGAAGGTCTAGATCTCGATCTATACGCTTCTGTGCTGAATGGTCCCTATATTCCAGTCACCACTATTCCCCATATACCTGCGACTGCCACTACTGAAGAAATTCCAGCAAGGCAGATTCCAAATGATAGAAAAGACTGGAATGAGGAAGGTAAAAAGAAAAATGAAGTTGATGAAAAGGCAAAAAGATTTCTCATCATGGCACTTCCCAATGAAATCTTCCAATCCCTAGATCAATGTGATTCTGCTAAAAATCTATGGGATCAGTTAGCTAATCAACTTGAAGGTGGATCCAAGAAAAAGAAAAATAGAAGAGCTCAAGGACTGAATAAGTACAACAATTTCCAGGCCCTTCAAGAAGAAACTCTTGAGCAGACGTATCACAGATTCAATACCTTGATAAATCAACGTAAGAGATGTGACATCATCAGATCAAAGGAAGATAACAATGTTTAATTCTTCAAAAGTCTGAATCCTGAATGGTTAAATTTGTCCATTTCATTACAAGCAAATCAAGATCTAGAGCAGTAGTCTCTACATGATGTGTTTGGGACTCTTCAGACCCATGAGAAAGAGGTGTTGTTGAATAAAGTGAGTGTTGGTGATCCCTTGGCCCTTATATCTGAATCCAGAGGGTCAGGAAGAAGGATAAGAGAAGTTGAGAAGAAAGGGAAGAGCAAAGCTTTAATTTCTGAAGCTGATATAGAAGCTGGTCTTTTCTGAATCAAAAGATGATGATATCAGTACTTTTGTTGAGTCTTTGTCTCTTATTACCAAACAATTCACTAGAAAGTTTGGTAATCGTTCATTTTAGAGCAAAGGAAGATACGATAACAGAAGTGAACGCCCAACTCAAAATTATGCACCCGGACAAAAAGCTCCAATGGTTGAGAAGACATAGGCTGAGAAGAAGAAGGATGTGTGCTATCGATGTGGCAAACCTGGCCATTACTCAAAAGAATGCAAAGGTGCTCTAGTCAAAGATGAGATGTACTACAAGAATAAATACAAGTACAATGTTGACGAGAGAGCTAAATTTGCTGAGCATGAGAACTGGTGTTCAGACCAGTCAAGTGATGCAGAAGCCATGTTTTGTGGAATGGCTATGTCAAGTGATGCAGAAGAACAACCTTCGGAAACCCCGGTTTGCACCACCTCTGAACCTTCTGAACTTGAACAAACTATTTTAAACTTAACTTTTGATTTTGAAAATCTGAAACAAAAGCTTTCAAATGAGAAGAAAATAAGAAAAGATCTTGAAAAGTCCTTCACTCTTGGTGAAAAAGAAAGAAATATTTTTAAAAGAGAAATGGAAATTCTTACAGAAGAAAAGCAAGAACTCATTGTGGAAAATCAGAAAATTTCCAAACTCAAAACATCTGCAGAAAGTTCATTAAAAGATAAAATTAATGAGCTTAATAAACTTTTGTTGGCTAAGGACAAAGAGATTGAAGCTAAGGAAAGTGACAGATTAAACTTTACATCACTTAAAAATTATATTCAAAAAGAAAGGGAGTATCTACACGTTGATCTTCAAAAGAAGGAACTCTTGATTAAAAAATATCAAGATGCGCAGAAGGTGCATGAAAAAATAAATACACAAGTCGGAAAAACAAGTCTTGGTTTCGATGATCTGGATCTTTACACTTGTAAAAAGTGATCTACTTTAGATTCTGTATTTTGTATGGGCAAAGAACAAAACCCCATTTTTCGTGTTTTATATGAACAATCAGTGTTTAAAAGGTCAAAATACGAAAATGGACATCAAGTAAGAAAACTAAAATATAAATTATTCTTCTGAAAGAACGAGTCAAGTTGATCTTAAATAGATTCAAAAAAAGAATAATATTTTTCACTTTGGTTCGTTTACTCATGTAACTCTAAATCCAGAAGCTGATGAGTTCATACCTATAAATGCAAAAGAAGAACTAAGACCCAAATTTGAAAAAGATATTCTTTAAACTCTGGATGAGTGTGCTACCCAAAGTAGTACAGAACATAAAACAATATCTCTTCAAAAGGAACAAGAAGAAAAATCTTTAACTTTTGAAAACCATCTAGAGATTATTCCTTGTTCTTTTATTGATTTAAATATTTGTCAAGAAAAGGACAATGATAAGTTTGATGTTTATCCCTGAGAAAACGACGATCAAAGTTATGATGATTTCTTTGACATGTCAGATAAAGTACTCATTAAGTTTGAAAATCGTATGCCTTCTACTTATGTTTCCGCCAAACAGTGTATAAGGAATAGCTCTGCTTCTTTTCTATATACAAATGAGACACCAGAAGTAAGGGCTGTTGGATCAGAAGTTAAAAAATTTCCAAATGGTATTCCTCTTAACTCAGTTCCTCCAAAGGAACAGAGAAAAGAGTTTCCCATTCATCCAGATTTTCTTGGGATGTGCATTCAAGCTAGGACTTGTCTTGATCTTGAAAATGAAGCAACAATCAAAGAGAAAGCTAATCTTGAGCAAAAATCTCAGATTCCACAGCCTTAGAAGAATACAAAGCTCACTAGAGAACAAAAAGCTAAATGGAAAATTAATGATCATGTTTCTTCTGTTTCAGTAAATCGGCCAAAAGTTCAAAAAGAGTGGACTCCCAAGAAGCAACATACAGAGAGGAATTCACCTGTTCTGAAGCATAAGTCTAGGCTAGATAAGAAGTTCATTCGAACAACTGATGATACAATAGACAACAATAAGAAATCTTGTAATTATCATTCCATAAATGAAAATCCTAAGAATTCTTTTATATCTCAGAACTCTGAATGCTTTTCTCTATTTCATAAACTAAAACAATTCTTCTTCAATCCACATTGTTTTACTTCTGATTTCTATAAACGCTTAAATTTCAAAAACCAGAAGAAAAACTACTTCCAATCTAAATCAGCCAAACCAGAAGTCTCTGGAAAAAACCTGCAAATTCTTCTGAAATTAAAGATAAGTGAATCAAAAATATCAAGTCTAACTATAAAGGACTAGGGATGAGATCCATACTAGTACTGTACCGAACCAGTACCGTACCGGCTGGTACCAAAAAAAAATTGGACAAAATATGAGTACCGAATACCGAACCGAATTCGGGATCGGTATCAGGACGGGAAATTTGGTGTTAATACCACTTAATACCGAAACTTAAAGTTAATAACAAAACAAGAAAAACAAATATATAAAGTTCAAGAATCAAAAGTCCGACAATTGCAAATGTTCAATGTATTAAAAACAATCCCAAAAATTCAACAATCTTTTGGTACTCTTTCTCCCTTTTCCTTTTTGGTTGTTTATCGCCTCTTCAACAATATCGATTTTTTGAAATTGGCGAATTTTTGAATCCAAATGGAGAAGATATGGATTTATTAGGAATAAATGTCGATTTATTAGGCATAGATATTATTTAGTTTTTGGAAGAGATGATTAGTTAAGAGATATAAATGGAATTGAAAATTGGAATGTCCCTTGTTATCCTGTTCGGTACTGGTACCGATTTTTTCGGTATAATCCCGATACCGAATACCGAAATACCGAATACCGATTCGGAGGAATTTTTGGGACCGAATATCGTACCGAATATGAGAATTCGGTATCGGTTCGGTACGGTACCGGTATGGGATCAGTTCGGTTAGGGAATACGGTATGAAAAGCTCATCCCTATAAAGAACCCATTATGAAATGGGTACCTAAATCTCTCTAATTATGTATTGCAGAAACAGCGTGTGCATATCTGGTATCTTGACTCTGAATGCTCAAGGCACATGACTGGTACAAGAAACTTACTCTACATGTTCAAAGACAAAACCGGTGGAGCAGTAACATATGGAGACAATGGAAAGGGTCAAATAAAAGGTTATGGTACTCTTCAAGAAGGAAACATCACCTTATCAAAAGTTGAACATGTTTCTGGATTAAAACATAATCTTCTGAGTGTAAGTCAACTATGTAATGCTAAAATGTTGGTTGTGTTTGATGAAAAGCATTGTTACTTACCATCTAAGGCAGAACAAGAGCGATTGAGAGCCGACAGAAAAGGTAATCTGTATGATGAACTTCACTTCCAAAGATGGTACAGAAACCCTCTGTCTTATATCTAAGAAGAGTGAAGTAGCTTGGCTATGGCATCATAAAATTTTTCATCTTAACTTTCAAACTCTTGATTGCTTGTGAAGCATAACCTAGTTGAGGGTCTCCCAGAGGTTCACTTCCAGAAGGATCATCTATGTCCTGCTTGTGAAATAGGAAAAATAAAAAGAGCCTCCCATAAAACAAAGAGTGATCATTCTTGTCTAAGACCTTTACATATGTTACATGTTGACCTCTGTTCTCCCATTGCAGTGCAAAGTCTCTCTGGTAAAAACTATATTCTTATGCTAATTGATGAATTTTCCAAATATACATGGGTTGCTTTTGTTAGACAAAAGTCAGAAGTTATAGTTGTATTGATTGACATGATGAAGAGGATTCAAGTGCTTCTACAAAGCAAGATTCAGACGTTGAGAAGTGACAATGGTACAGAATTCAAGAATGCGAAACTTGATGAATATTTGACCAACGAAGGAATTTCACAAAACTTTTCAGCTGCACGCACTCCTCAACAAAATGGTGTGGTGGAAAGAAGAAATCGCACATTAGTTGAAGCAGCAAGAACAATGTTGCAACTTCTAGACTACCTACACACTTCTGGGTTGAGGCTGTCTTCACTGCATGTTTCACACATAATAGATCCATAATAGTCAAGAGACATCTCAAAACTTCTTATTAGCTTATTAATAATCGAAAACCTACTATTAAATATTTACACATATTTGGATGCAGGTGCTTTATTCTCAATGATCGAGACAACCTTGGGAAATTCGACAAGAAATATGATGAATCTAAATTCTTGGGATACTCTCTGACCTCAAAAGCTTTCAGAGTATATAACCTCAGAACCAAGACAATCATGGAAAGCATCAACGTTGACTTTGATGATCAAACACAATTGACTTCTGATTATTCTGATTCAGAACTCACGCTTAACAATGTTACCTCTAACTATCTCTCTAGTCCCAAAGAATCCGAGATTAATGCCATATTCGAAGTATTTCTTGGGGAAGAAATTTCCTCTGCAGAAATAAACAGAAGTCCACCAGTCAATCCATCCGAGGTACTTCGAGCTTCTGGAATAACTATTTTAGGTGCCTCTTTTTCCACTAGTACAAATGAAAGTCAAGAGGAATCTTTGCCTTCTCCAGATACAGAGAGCTCAACTCGTAATCCAATTTCCTCTGTGCCTTCATTTGAGGGGGAGAGATTAGGTTCCTCTCCAAAAATCGAAATTCCAGAAGGAGCTATACAAGCATCAGAGGTTTGAAATTGAACCTCCACAAGTCCTGAAGACTCGCATGAAAAGATGGACAAAAGCTCATACGGCTGATCAAAATAATTGGTGACCCTTCTGAAGTTCTCAAAACCATATCTACCACTACAAATGAAGCTTTCTGTAAATTTCTTAAGCATGGTAGAACCAAAACGAGTCCATGAAGCTTTACAAGACCCCAGCTGGCTCGATGCAATGCAAGAAAAGCTTCTATAATTTGACAGAAACAAGGTATGGAAGCTTGTACCATTACCAAAAGACAAAACAGTAATTGGCACAAAGTGGGTTTTCAGAAATAATAAAGATGGAGATGGAATAGTTGTAAGAAACAAAACCAGATTATTAGCTAAGGGATATTGTTAAGAAGAATACAATGACTATGATGAAACATTTGCTCCAGTAGCAAGGCTTGAAGCAATTTGATTGTTTCTAGTTTTTCTGCTTACAAAGATTTCAAAGTCTATCAAAAGGATGTCAAATGTGCCTTTCTGAATGACAAATTGAAAGAAGTAGTCTATGTCCAGCAACCCCCTGGTTTTGAAAGTGCAAGTGTTAGATCCCAAAATATCAAGAATGTAGAAAGATTAAAGAACAAGAACAAGAATTAGGTCACTGAAGTTGTATATTGTATTGATTACAGAACAGTATTACAAAGTATGTATCTTTACCAGCTCTATGGACGTAAGTTCTAACTACCTAACAAACTATCTATTTATATACAAACAGAAATGCTAAAGTTACAGTACAAAAATGACAAGCATGTTCAGAACCACTTCTGAACTTCTTCAGAACTTCTTCAGAAGTATCTTCAGAACCATCTTCAGAACTTCTTCAGAAGTTATGCCTTAGGCTTTGCTTTGCTTGTCTTCTGAGTTCTGAACCTTTCTTTCTTCAGATAGAACTCAGTCTTCTTTTGAAGCTATCTTCTGATATCTATCAATCCCCCCCTTAGCTTCAAAAGTTCAAATCATAACTGCAGAAGTTTAAGATTTGTCTGACATCTTTAAGAATAAGACTTCTGTATTCCAACAAAGATTCAATGATTCTAAGCATCTCTTTGGCAAGCTTTTTGTACTTTTCCCATTCTTCATCACTTAGATTCTTTTGTCTTTTGTTCTGTCTCCTCTCCAATCTATCTCTTATAGCCATCAGAGTTCCAATGCAACACTTATGTAATTCTTCAAATCTTATGAACAGCAACTCTTCAAAGCATTTACATACAAATCCTGGAGGCTGAATAACAAGAGTGCATCTTTTAAGATTCTCAATGTTTGGCAGGCTGAAGTTTGGACTACTCAAATGAACCTTTTCTTTGTTCAGAACATAGGCAACTTGAAAATCTGTTTTAGCAGCCCAAATGAATTCTCTGTAAAGACCATCTCTGAGAATTGGAAAAGGTTTTCTGAACTTGGCAATAGAATCATGAAAAGGATAGATACTCATGTAGACTCTGAGTAAATCTCTAAGATGAACATTCTGAAAATCTGCTTCTGAGAATGTAGAGATCTCACCATTCTTTGTTTCCACAGTGAAATAAGCATACTTATAATTGTTTCTTGACTTTATATCTGCAGTAATAACTTTCACTATTGGACTTTCTTTTTTTGCTTCACTTACAGGGATTCTAATCTTTCTGATTATATCTGAATACCACTACTTCCATCCAAAAGACTTTTTGATCCAACAATCAATGTAATTGAACTTTTGTTCATATTCCATGAATATTTCTGGATGAAAATATTCAAGAAACATTGTGAGAGCATTTTCTTCAATTCTTTGCTCTTGCAGATGTTCAGATTCAGAAACTTGAGTGATAGGAGCATTTTCTTCTGGATTGATTTCAGAGATCTTTTCCTTCCCTTTTTCTATTTCTTTTAAACTTGCTTCTGAACTTTCTATCTTCTGAGAAAGCTTCAGAATTTCTTCAATATCTTGTTTCTTAGTATGAATCTGAAAATCATACATATTGCTCAGAATATAATCAGCTCCTCTAAGTTTGTTTATTCTTCTATGTCCAGCAAGATAGCTCTTTCTAATGCAATCTCTGAAATTGATCCTTTCCTTGATCAAATAGATTATCTCTTCTTTTACATCAGATGCAGCAATGAACCATTCAGCATAATTCAAAAACCATTTCAGTGTGGAAGTTGAATACTTTGGTATGTCAGACACAATAAAAGTCTTCTTAATAACACCCTTTGTTTCATACATAAAACCGATATCTGAATTTGTAAACACTTTGGTTAGCCCATGTCTTTTAATATATACCGGCTCTAAAAGGTTTACTTTAGACAATCTGAATTCCAAAGCTAACTGAAGATCATGCTTGATAAGATTTCTGATATAGATTCCCGATATCCTTCTTACTTCAGAAACAAGTTCAGATTCTTCTTTCTTCACACAAAATGCCAGAATAGCAAGTTTATTCTGTAGCCTCAGCTTGTACATATCAAATTGAGAGAACTCTGTTAGAGTACCATCACTTCTTTCAGCTCCAAATTTCACAATGAATGGATCATCTTCAATGGTTTTAGTTAAGCACCTGATCTTCTTAATATGAGTAGAATCATGTAATTCCTGAATTCCATGCTTTTGTATATACATTCTCACTTTTGAAATTTGATCTTCAGACCATTCATCATTTAGAAAATCTTCACGAGTTGCATACTTCAGATTCCTTCTGTACATATAACTATAAGAATCTTCTGGAAAGATAAGCTGACTATCTCCAGAATTATCAAACAATGTCTCTTTTTCATATACTTGATCAATAATAGGTTCTTCAGAATAGGAAGATTGATTGAAGAAATAGTAATACATGCTCTGAATCTGACTTCTAAAGTTTCTGAAAAGACCATCAGAATTTCATCTGAAACTTCAACATCATGCATATGACATAAGTCCATCTCTATGTCAAAATATTCAGCTGGTTGATTCAGAAAATCTTTGAAAATAACCAATCTTTTATCCAAGAATCTACACTCCAGATTCCTTGGATTATTCAGAATTATGTATACCCAGCAGAATTGGCTTATTAGCCTCCATAAGTTTTCAGATATTTCATCATTATCCACTCTATTCAGAACTTGTGGTCTCCAAATCACCACTTCTCTATGTTCATTTTCTTCTACTTCATCATTCTCCTCCATCTCCACATCATCATTAAATACTATAACATCTGAGAGATCACCAGGTTCTCCAAGTACTTCTTCAAAGGCCAAATATTCATTTAGCATTTCTTCATTAGAATCTGGAATAATGTCTGTATCTTCTGAACTTTGATTTCTTTCAGAATCATGAGACACTTTTTCAGTCTCATATCCTTCTTCAACATTTGCTTCAGAAGTAATATTTTCAGCCTTTTGTCCTTCTGTTTCAGCATATAAAATATCATCTATAGCTTCAGAAACTTTGTTAGTATCTTCACCAACAACATTCTGAACTTCTTTAAAAGATTTTTCAGAAGTTTGAACAACATCTTCTGATACTTTCTGTCTCTTCTCCCTCTCTTGATCATCAGGACCCTGATCATCAAGATTTCTTTACAAAGTATCTGCTTAAGGCCTGCACTCTAAGACAAAAAGTCTTTCATTTAAAGATGACTGAGAATTCTGAATTGCAGACAATTGAGTCAGAATCTGAGAAATATCGTCCTTTGTAGCAAAATTGGAAGAATCTGGCTGAGTAGAACAAGAAGAAGGCATTGAAGTCTTCAGAGATGCAACTATAGAAACCACTTCAGAAAAAGCATTCAAAATTGCGTGCTTAAAAGTTTGTAGATCATTTGAAGTTGACAACTGGAAATCATTCAACTTATTTACCACTTTTTTCTCCTGCTTATACACCCTATCCTCCATCACCTTGTAAGATTTATCCGTCAAATCCTTAATGTCCTTCTGAATCGTTGCAAATTCAGAAGTACAGAAATCTTTGAATTCTGAGAATTCAGAAGATGAGGGAAAGGTTCCAAGACCAACAGATGGTCTTGTTTGCAGTCCTTCAGAAGAAGGCTGGCCTGCAGATGCCACATCATCATGAACCACAAAAGATTCTGTAAATGGGGCTTTAGAGATGTAAACCCCACCAGGACTTCCAACCAATCCATGATATCATGTACTAGGAATATCTATAGTTGTTGTGGCAATGTGACAAACACTTTGCATTGGGACATCTAAAAGATGTGTGCTTGTGTGAAAGAAATCCACATTTAGTGGTTCATTAGGTTCAAGATTGAGTGGACTCTCAGACTCAATGTCCTCAAAGCTGTGAAGGGGGGACATATGTCCTTCTTTTTCAACAATAGGCTCCACCAAATGGGGACCTATTGGTAAATGAGCTGCTTGCCCCATAAGTGTTTCTAAAACACCCTTTTGTTGAGAGATGGGTGAGTGGCTGGGGGTGTTAACAAGAGTTGCCATGGGCTCACTGGCTAGTTCAATATTACCCACCAAAGAGTGTGGAGTAATAGATGATGTGGTTGCCCGTCTTGTAACATTTGGTTCACAAGTTTGTTTTTCTTTTACTTGTGTTCTCCCCTCTTCAACTCTTTTTCTCACCCTTCTACCCAAGCTCTCATTTACATTTTTCCTCTTCAGACCATGAGGTTGTTCTCCCCCATGAACATCCTCCCCATTCGTCCTATGAATACTAGACTGCTCACAATGCTCACCACTCTGGTTAGAATCAGGGGAAGAGACTACTGGTTTTGGTAGTCCCATTGATTCTTAATACTCTTTCATAATCCTATTTTTGGGAATTACAAGTGCAAGTAAATGATCAGGTAATGGTAATGCATTGGGAAATTGCAATTTTGCACTTTGTGGCCTAAGATTATCCATAGAGAAGAGTGGAACATGTGTACCTCATGAGTTAAAACTGGAATAGTTGAAACAACTTTCGTGGCACCTTTGATGAAAGTCTGAAAAAAATCTCTGAAAAGATATGTAGTTGTAGGTAGATTTCTTCAGAATAGCAGTCTTGAGTTCTTCAAAGATAAGGGAAGCATAATCATCATATTTATTATATGCAACACCATGAAAAATGATCCTCCCATGTGTAGAAGCTTGATCCATGCTTGAACTTTTCCCAGAAAGACAAGTGTTCAGAATGGTGAATAGACAATACTAGATTGGGGGTAAACACTTCCTTCTGAAGGAGCTTAAGGCATTTAAATGTTCAGAATATCCCAACTTCTTAAAATCAGAAATCATTTCTGAGGATGATGGAATAGGGTCAAATGAAGTTTCCCAACAACTTCATCTTCTTTAGGAAGAAAATGAATGTTGTGAACATCTTCAATAGAAATACATAGCCTGTATCCATGAATATATGAAGAAATGTCATCTGCTTCTTCATCAACTTCAGCATGAAACCACCACTGTTGTAGGTATGAGATAGGAACCAGAAATTTTCTTCATAAAAGAGCACGAAGGAGATGTTTCTTCAAAATTTCAATCAAGATCATTTGATCATCATTGAAATCAACCAATTTGAAATTCAGAGCACAGTTGTTCTTTTTGATATCCAATTGCTTATCTTCAGGAACATACAATTTTGACAAATCAGGACCATCACTGCTTTCAGCACGAGAATGAGAATCACCTACTCCAGCATTTGATTCAGAAGCCACATCAATAAGCTCAATTTGTGTTTCCCCAATTTTGTCAGTATGCATGTTAGGGTTAGGGTTAGAATATGAAGGCCCGACTTCAGGATTACTAGTTGTAGAAGTATCCTTTAACATCTGATCATCTTCCAAAGTTATCTCCATTGATCCAACCATTATTTTCTTAGGAACAATCTTGAATGAATCATCACTTGATGATCCATTACTGCCACTGAAGCACGATTTGGCAGATTGAATAGGTAAATCCACATTTGAAGTCGACATTGTTGGAAATGAGTAAAGGTTTGAGTTTGAATGAAGATCAATGAGCACAGAGAGATTTCGGAGGGAAAAATTTCTAAAAAATGAAGACGACGATGAAGCCATGGATTATATATGACTGGATAATCGTGGATGGACACGTGGCCAAAAAGTAATTGTGATTAGAGTAGTAATCATCATTTATTTAGATAAATGAACCGTTTAAGCGACGTGTTTAGGAGTTGACCAATGAAATTAAAACACGTGGCACACGTTTAAATGAAGTACAACGGGAAGTAAGTTTCTGAGAATAAGTTCAAAAACTTCAGAATAACTTCAGAACTTCTGAGAATAAGTTCAGAAGTTTGAATAAAAAGATTCAGAAATACTTCAGAACTTTCGAATTTAGTTCAGAACTTTTATTACCTCATATCCACGAAAATCATTTAAAACTACAAACTTCTGAAAAAAAGAAAACATTTTAATATTTCAGAAGTAGGTTTGAACAATATGGAAAAGATTTTATCTTCAGAAGTTTGTCCATACTTCTTAGATTTGTAAGGTTTGTACTTTGATCCACCATTTCAGATCTTGATGACATAGGAGAGTACCAAAGAGTTAGATTTTAGTATCACTCCCCCTTGAATCATGAACAATTATGATTCTCCCGCTTAATCAATGCGAATCATCAAATTTGTTAGAAAAAAAATAAAGAAATGAAAAAAAAAATTGAAATTAATGAGAGACGAACAACTTGGGAAATAAAAATTAATACTTCTGAGTAAAGAAATATAAACTTCAGAAATACTGAAGTGAAAATTTCTCAGAATTTTGATAGAATGTATCTCATAACATAACTTTTAATTCTCAGTTAATGTCTAATACTTATATAGACATATTCATCATGCCCAATTTACTTACCAAAAAGGTAAAACTTTTGTCATCAAGTGCTTTGGTAAATAAATCAGCCAATTGATAATCAGTCTGAATAAAAAACATTTCAATATTACCTTTTTCAACATGATCTTTGATAAAATGATATCTTACATCAATGTGCTTTGTCTTTGAGTGTTGAATAGGATTTGTAGTGATTGCTATGACACTTTTTGAGTCACAATACAGGGGTATCTTTTTGAATGTGTAACCATAGTCTTTTAGCTGTGTTTGCATCCAGATCACTTGTGAGCAACATATGGCCAATGACAACATATTCACTTTCCTGCCGGTAGAAGTTGAAACACAGTTTTGTTTTTTTGAAGACCAACTCACAAGTCTGTCACCTAAAAATTGACATGATCCAGATGTGCTTTTCCTGTCCAGTTTACAACCACCATGCATCTGTGAAAGCTGTTAGCTCAAAACCAGAATCCTTTGGATACCAAAGTCCCAATGAAGGAGAACCTTTGAGATATCTAAGGATTCTTTTAGCAGCAAGAAGATGAGATTCCTTAGGATTAGCTTGATATCTAGCACAAATACATGTAGCAAACATTATATCAGGTCTACTAGCTGTTAAGTAAAGCAAAGATCCAATAATGCCCCTATACTTTTTTTGATCAACAGATTTTCCATACAAATCAGATTCTAATTTAGTTGCAGTGGCCATTGGAGTTTGAATACTAGAACAGTCAGACATGTCAAACTTCTTAAGTAAGTCAGAGCCATACTTAGATTGATTAATGAATATTCCAGTAGGAAGTTGTTTTACTTGAAGACCAAGAAAAAATGTTAACTCTCCCATCATACTCATTTCAAATTCAGTTTGCATGATTTTCTCAAAATTTCTACAAAATTTTGGATTAGTAGAAGCAAATATAATATCATCTACATATATTTGTATCAATATCATATCATCACCTTCCTTTTTCAAAAATAAAGTGGTGTCTACTGTACCTCTTTTAAACTTGGAATTTAGAAGAAAAGTTGTGAGAGTGTCATACCATGCTCTTGGTGCTTGTTTAAGTCCATATAAGGCTTTGTCTAAGATATAGACATGATCTGGAAATTCTTTACTTACAAAGCCTTCTGGTTGCTTAACATACACTTCTTCATGAAGAATTCCATTCAGAAATGCACATTTAACATCCATTTGAAACACCTTCATGTTTTTGTGAGCAGCATATGCAAGAAAAATTCTAATAGCTTCTAGTCTTGCAACAGGAGCAACGGTTTCATCATAATCAATTCCTTCTTGTTGACAATACCCCTTAGCTACAAGTCTTGCTTTGTTTCTCACAACAATCCCATGTTCATCTTTTTTATTTCTGAAAACCCACTTGGTGCCAATGATTGATTTACCTTTTGGTTTTGGAATCAATCTCCAAACTTTGTTTCTTTCAAATTGATTTAGCTCATCTTGCATAGCTAGAATCCAGTCTGGATCTTGAAGAGCCTCACTTGGCTTTTTGGGTTCCAAGCTACTTAAAAAGTTCACATACAGACACTCATTTGCTGTGGCTGACCTTGTTTGTACACATTTAGATGCATCACCAATAATTTGACAAATTGGATTACTTGAGGTCCATTTGTTCACATTTGGTAATGGTTGAAGAGATGAGACATTGTTGAAGGAGTCATAATCATCAATGATTGTTGGAGTTTCAGTATCAAGATTGATAACTGAATGTAGATCTGAAGTCTCCCCTTCAAATTGAAGATTCGGTACTGGTTCAGAAATAATAGTCATCGGTTCAAAAATAGGAAAACTGAATTTGAGGTTGAGATAGGTTGTCCAGTAAGATTTGATATTGTAGGTTCTGTGATTCTTGTTCTAGTATGCTTCTGAGAAGAGAAGGATTCTGATAATCTACAGAAACATTCACAGAAATATCAAATAAGTCTTGGCATAATGTGTCTAAATTGGATTTAAGTAAAGTTTTAAATTCAGAAGTGTGATTTGTCTTGCTGTTTTCTGAATCCAAAATTTCAGAAACCGGGTTAAGCTTTAGTTCTGAACTGTCTTGTTCAGAAGTCACTATTGGCTCATGAAATCTGATATTTGAAGTCTCAATGATCCTTTAAGTTCCTTTGATGAGTACTCTGTACGCCTTGGATCTTTGAGAATAACCAACAAAGATACCAGTTGTACCTTTAGGTGCAAATTTATCTAGATGTTGTGTATCATTCAGAAGAAAACACCTGCAACCAAAGATTTTAAAGTAATCAATAGAGGGTTTTCTTTGCTTAATAATTTCATAAGGAGTTTTAAGTAGTTTTCTGTTAAGAATAGTCCTGTTCTGAGTAAAACATGCAGTTGCTATTGCTTCTGCCCAAAGAGATAAAGGGAGTTCAGAATATGCTAGCATGGTCCTTGCAGCTTCTACCAAAGTTCTATTTTTTCTTTCAACAACACCATTCTGTTGAGGAGTTCTGGCAGCGGAAAAGTTGTGTGATATACCAACAGATTCCAAAAAGTTCTGAAGTGTAGAATTTGTAAATTCTATGCCATTATCACTTCTGATATTTTGGATTGGTAGTTGAAGAAGAACTTGAATTTTCTTCAGAAAAGGGATGAGCCTTTCAGAAGTATCAGATTTGAGTCTTAGAAATTCAACCCAAGTATATCTTGAATATTCATCTACAATGACAAGAATATACTTCTTTCCACCCATGCTTTGAGTCTTCATTGGTCCACACAAATCCATATGTAACATTTCAAGTGGAGCTTTGCATGAAGATAGCATTTTCAGAGGATGTGAGCTTCTTTTAATCTTCCCTAGTTCATATGCAGAACATAAGGAATTCTTTTCAAATCTGATCTTTGGTAGTCCTATAACAGAGTTGTGTCTTTCCAGTTCAGAAATTGCTTTGAAGTTCAGATGTGACATTCTTCTATGCCAAAGCCAACTGTCATTCTTCATGGAAGTGGAAATATAACAAACTCCTTGTAATTAACCATCTGCTGTGAAAGTTGCAGTGTAGATAACTCCATCTCTATAAGCAGTTAATTGATTTTCATTTGCAGAACTCAGAACATGACAGTAGTCTATGTCAAATTTTACTTTCCAATACTTGTCACAAAACTGACTTATACTGAAAGGTTATATTTTAGACCTTCAACATAGAAAACCTTCATCACTTTGACATCTCCTTTGGAAAAAGTTCCATAGCCTCTCACATAACCTTTTGCATTGTTTCCAAAGCTAACTGTTCCTCCATATCTTTCATGATAATCAGTTAGAAGCTCTTTGAAAGGTGTCATGTGTCTTGAACATTTTGAATCTAAGACCCACACATGACATATCTGCAAAAATGATTATTGAGATTTAGGTATCCATTTAATAATGGGTCATGTGAGATTAGTTAAAAATTTTGAAATTCTGAACTTTGACTTCACATTTTGAGATTCAGAAGTTTGTTCAGAACTTTTAAATTTGTCTTTCTTTGTATTGTTTTTATTTTTATTTTTATTTTTATTTTTATTTGTATTTTTATTTTTATTTGTATTTTTATTTTTATTTTTATTTTTATTTTTATGCTTATTTGCCAATTTTGCTGAATAGTTCTGAATTGATTTCCCAAGATTTTTTTTGTTGGTTTTGTAGTTGAGATGAAAAATATGATGACCACAATTAATACAATGAATATGATTCTTTAGAATATTTAATATGTCAGTACATGAACAAGAATCAACAGAATTTGATTTTGCAACAGAAGCCTTTCTTTTATTCACTTTATTAATATGTGGCACATCAGTTTTCTTAGAAATTGAAAAACTATCTAATTTGGCAGTCTTTGATAGTCTTTCACCTTTCTCTCTCCAAACTAAAGTGGATAGCTCTGTAAAAGATAAGAAATGAGGATTAGTATAAGAAGTTCTTTTACCAACATTAGATTTAAGTTCTGAATTTTGAACTTCAGATTTTGAATTAGAAGACTGTCCTATTTCAAACAATTTAACTCTGGTTACAAAGTCAGATGATGATATTGAAGATTTTTCTGAAGTCAAAGATGTATTTTTAGAGATAGGAGTTTTGAATTTGTCAGTTTTTAGAAATTCTTCTTTCAGAAATACAGGATTAAACATTTCTGAAGGTAATTTTGGAGCTTCAGATTTTAAAATTTCTCCTTTAGTCATACAAGATTTTGATTTGTATACAGGATAACCATCTTTATCAATGACTTCAACTTTAGGATCATCATCATCTTCTGAAGCTGAAGCATTTATTAAATCTGAGAACTTGTTTTGAGTCATGCTTGATGCAAAAAAATTTAGATTTGAAATTTTCTCAGACTCAACATCAGAATTATCAAAAAATATTTCTGAATTCTCATCATTATCTTTTAAAGATTCAATATCTGAGAATTTATCATATTTTTCTTCACGTTCTGATTTATTATCAGAATGATCTTCTGGACAAACTTCAGAAGATAACTCAGAAGTATGTTCAGAAGATAATTCAAAAGTATGTTCAGAAGATAATTCAAAAGTATGTTCAGAAGTAATCTCAGTTTTAATAATTGGTTCAGATTTTTCTTCAGAAATAATTTTTGATTCAGAAGTATGTTCAGAAATATTTTCTGAAATATTTGAAATATCTTTTTTGTTACTTCTGTTTCAGAAATTTTCCCTGTTTCACCAGAATTAAGAGGTTTTTTTCTTCAGAAAATAAAGTCTCTGATTTTACAAATGGAATTCTTTCAGGCAAAGAGTAAATAACAGGTTTGGATATGACACCTGTGTTAGTTTCATTGAAAATTTTCATTTTTGAATAATCATAAAGATTTGCAGATGCCTTTTTCAAAATTTGGCTTTCATTATATCCCAAACCTGCTTTTATATTGTAAAATTTTGAATTCTGAGCTTGATTTGTTAAAATATTCAGAGTTTGTTCAGTTTGACCTCTTTTAAAGTTCAGATCTTCTAATTTCTTGATCTTTTTGTAAAGATCAAGTCTTTCTTGATTCAGAAAGTTCATTTTAACATTTAGAATTTCCTTTTCAGATTTTTCATTTAAGATATCTTTTTGTAAACTATCCATCTTTTCTTTTAATAATAATTTTTCTTCAGAAACTTTTTCAAGAATTTTTTCAGCTTCTTGGCAATTTTGTTTATAAATTTGGCTCTTAGCTCTGAATTGATTTACCAAAATTCTTTCCCCTTTGATTCTATTTTTGAGACTTTCAAATTCAGACTACATGTTCTGAATTTGATTTTGCATTTTAGGTTCTCCAGAATTTGGTTCAGAATTTAGTTCAGAAGAGGAACCTGATTCAGAATTTAATTCAGAAAATGAAGAAAGTACCTCAGAATCATGTGCATGTTTATCTTCAGGATCCAGCTGGCACATGTAACAATGTGAGGCATAGTGAGCCACTTCTTCATCATACTCTTCATCACTCCAGTTTAACCAGTCTCTTCATAATTGGTCACCAGAACTTTGGGAATTTTGCACTGTCTTGCATAATGTTCAGGCTTACCACAGTTGAAGCATCTTGCTGGTTCTAGTGTCTCATTTTGACCAGCATCTTGACCTTTTTTATGTCCATCTTCAGATTTAGACTTGTTCTTATATTTCTGATTGTATCTTTGAGTGAATTGCCTTGTCATGAAAGCAATACTATCAGAAATTCTTTTAAGCTCTTCATCTGATTCATCTCCATCACACAGAGTTGTCTCTGGGATTTCACAAACCTTGCTCTTAGCAGAAATGGTCATGGAATTAATATATTTCTTGCTCAATAAGGCTATTGTTTCATTTGCCTTCTTTTGCTCATTCTGTCTAGTCTTGGTTTTATCCTCTTGTTGAAATAAGATGCCATAAACATCATGAATTGATTTTCTAGACAGATTTCTAGTAACCATATTGTCAGAAAAGCTTGACCACTCATTACCCAGATTGTTCAGAAATTTATTATTTATTTCTGAGTTGGATTTCTGAACACCATTTCTTCTCAGATCATTCAGGATATTGTTGAATCTGTGATAAGTCTCTGTGATAGATTCATTTTCTTTATACCTGAAATTTTAATAAGTGCCAACACAGATGTTCAACCTTTGGGCTTGGGCTTTTGTGCTTCCCTGCATTTGAGCTTCAACCTCATCCCACATGGCCTTAGCAGAGGTTAAACTATCTACCCTATTGAATATTTCATTGGGAATGGCCATTGTAAGAAGAGTCAGTGCCCTTTTGTCAATCTTGGGTTGGTTTTTCTCAGCAGCACTATACATACCTGGGCTTTTCTTGATTCACGATGCAGGAATCTCAGGAGTAGATTCAGTTCTTGGAAGTGCGGGAATTTCCACATAGACCTCCAGAGGGCCATTTACGATCGATTGCATTAAAGCTTCATCGATATTGTCCAAGAATTGAATCATTTTGATTCGCCATTGATGATACTCGCCCAGAAACAAGGTTGGTGGTTTTGTTTCACATCCGACGGAGACGATTTCTTTAGACATCTTGATTTAGAATAGATCGAGAATTCACCTGGATTTGAATTTTGAATATTATCAATCAAGAATTTCAAGAACTGTCAGATCTGACAAGTACTTCTATAAATTGATCAATCAGATGAACTAGCTCTGATACCAATTGTTAGATCCCAAAATATCAAGAATGTAGAAAGATTAAAGAACAAGAACAAGAATTATGTCACTGAAGTTGTATATTGTATTGATTACTGAACAATATTACAAAGTATATATCTTTACCAGCTCTATGAAGGTTAGTTCTAACTACCTAACAAACTATCTATTTATATACAAACAGAAATGCTAAAGTTACAGTACAAAAATGACAAGCATGTTCAGAATCACTTCTGAACTTCTTCAGAAGTTATGCCTTAGGCTTTGCTTTGCTTGTCTTCTGAGTTCTGAACCTTTCTTTCTTCAGATAGAACCCATTGTTCTTTTAGTCATCTTATATCCAACAGAAGTTGAGTTGTTTTCAAAATTGATGGAAAGTGAATTTGAAATGAGCATGATAGGAGAACTAACCTTCTTCCTAGGGCTCCAAGTCAAACAAACAACCACTGGCATTTTATAAATCAAGCCAAGTATGTCTCTATCATTTTAAAGAAATACAAACTTCAAAATTCAACAACTATGAAAACACCAATCTCACCAAATTCTAAACTTGAGTCTGATCCCTCTGAGAAATAAGTAGATGTCAAAAAATTACAGAGGTATGATTGGTTCTCTTCTGTACTTAACTGCTAGTAGACCATATATAATGTTTGCCACCTGTTTGTGTGCTAGATATCAAGCCAATCCGAAAGAATCACATATGGCTGTTGTGAAAAGAATCTTTAGATACCAAAAGGAAACACCCTCATTGGGTCTCAGGTATCCAAAGCATTCTGGCTTTGACTTAATTGCTTATACTGACTCAGATCATGCAGATTGTAAATTAGACAAGAAAAGCACCTCTGGTAGTTGCCAACTTCTGGGGAATAGACTAATAAGTTGGACATCCTAGAAGCAAAATTGTGTGTCAACTTCCACAACAGAAGCAGAATATGTTGCTGCTGCAAGCTGTTGTTCACAAGTTATCTGGATGAAAACCCAACTCAGAGATTATGGTCTTGTTTAAAATAGAAATCCAATCTTGTCTGATTCAGAAAGTGAAATTGCCATCACGGGAAATCCAGTACAACACTCAAAGACCAAGCACATTGATGTCAGGTACCATTTCATAAAGGATCATATGGAAAAAGGTACCACTGAAATGTACTTTGTTTCCACTGATTACCAACTTGCTGACATTTTTACAAAAGCTTTAGATGAAAATAGATTTAATTTCTTAATCAGCAAGTTGGGCATGCTTACTGTGTGATAAAAGTCCAGAATCTATTGTTAAAATAGTCTTCTGTGTCGTTTACTTAAGCATATCTTTAGTCAAAACCCTCTATCTGCCATCTTCTGAACACACTTTATTATTGCAAGCATACCAGAAGCTTCTGCCTATATTAACAATATATTTGCATCTTAGATTGTATATTTTTCACGATTTTATGATCCAAGCACAGTTTGAGGGGGAGCAGAGAAACAAAGATTACACATGTCAAAGAGGAGCAAACACTCATGCATTCAAGGGGGAGAAATTTCAATTTATGTATGAAAATCTTGTTTCAGATGATAACATTTCCAGAACCTCTGGGTTAACTCTTGTCGCCAAGGTTAACCAGAAGTCTCTGGCATGTCCATCGTTCCCTCTGTTTTTAAAAAGATAAATTACCATCCAAAACTTCTGTACTAATTCCTATTTTCAAAGTCATACAGAAGCCTCTGAAAATTATATATATATATATATATATATATATATATATATATATATCATTTTCTTTTGTACTAACTCTTGCCGTCAAGATTATACAGAAGCTTCTGCAATGTCTATAATTTTCTCTGGAAAATCTTTTCAACTTGTTCAAACTTTCTTTTCGTCCTAAAAACAATTTTTCATTTGACCAATTGAATGATTTTAAAGCTCCTTTTATGTAATCCATTAGCCTTTGTGCTTCAAAATCAAATCAAAACTAGAGTATTGCTTCAGAAAACTTTTCAAAAGTATCATATGTATCCAGAACTTCTGAACTAACTCTTGCCTTCAAGGTTATACATAAGCCTTTTTATGTCTATGAAACTTTCTGCGAGGATATATTTCTTAAAGAAGTTAAGAGAATTTTCTGTGAATAATTCTTACCTCCAAGGTTATACAGAAGTTTTATTATCTTTATATTTTTTTTAAATATATTCTTTATAAAACTTTCTACTAGTCATCAAATGATTTTTAAAATGACTAGCTAGATCGACTTTCAAAATATTTCTGGGATGATCCTACACGTTTAATGGTTAAAGGAAATGAATCGACGATGACAAATACACAAGCATACTCCTCTCAACAGAGTCTTTTCTAACATAGCCACGTGTCAAAACCCTACTCGAGACAAATATGAACCGTCAGACACGCGTAAGAACCTTATGGTCTGCATGCTTTATCGATTTGTAGCTCACGTCATCAAAACCATTCCAATATCTTTTACCACTCGAGTACATTTTTAATTCCTATTATCTAAACTCGATTCACCGTCTCATTTTCACTTTTTCACCATCCCTACCCTCGAATTTTCTTGTGCTTCAAGAACCCTAATTACACAAAACCTGCAACCGTTCGAAACCCAAATTGCTTAATGGCTGCTCTGAACGAAATTCCTGCAAACGTGCACAACGAAGATGATTAAATGATGGATTCGACTGCTGAGAGTGCCCCAATCGTGTTCTTACCATCTAAACCAAACAACTTCCAGGTACTCCTCAACCCCCAAACCTACATTGAGGACTATCAAATCATGCTAGAGTTCCTCCAAAACCATATACTCAACAGAGCCCTAACCATTGCAAACCCAAATGTCCCTGAACAATTTGTTCAAGAAGTCTGGCAATCCATATACATCAAGGATGAGTTTACACTAACTGGAAGTTACATCAAGGATGAGTTTACACTAACTGGAAGTTACGATCTCCCCAACGACGAAGAACATGCAGTTGAAGTGCAAATTACAAGGAAGAAAATTGTCAGAGCCTTTCATCTTTAAGACTCATATGTTTTAGTTAATAGATCTCTTGAGCCAAACCCAGCACTTGAGCAAAATCCAACTTCTGATGTGTTGGTCGATTTTCTGAAATTCTTAGGGTACAACCAGGAAATTACCCGAGTCTCCGAGTTCAAAAGACAATCCCTACCACCCATGTGGAATGTACTTGTTTCCATTTTAAACTAGAGCCTCACCTGCAAAATCGGCCCAATGGATCAAGCAAGTATTAATGTGATAACTATAATGTATGGGATGTTCTTCAACATGCCTCTGGATTATGCAGATCTTCTGTTTAGAGAAATACAAGGCGTCATTCACAACAAGGTTCTTCTCAAGACAAAGGGAAAATCTCTACCAGCACTCATATTCCCATGCTTCTTGGCCTTGTTTATTCAAGGGGAAATTTCAAAGTGGAGTATTGCTAGTGCCCAACCCTTCTATAAACTTTATGTGATGAAGACTCATCATTCCACAATTCACAAGGACAGGTACAAGATAAATCGAGAACTTTCAAGGTACATGTTAAGTCTTATCCCTTCCACCTCTCCTACTCTCCAAAACAATAGAGACTCTATGGTAATCTCAGAACAAAGATCACCTACCCCAGAGTTTTTAGAATCCAGAATAGAAAGTGAGGGGTCGAGTGAGACTGAGTCTGAAAACAATGCGAGTGAAAACCTGAGTGCTTCTGCCCATGCCGAGAGATTGTTAAAAGAAAGTATAGAAGATGTCCTTATGGACACAAACATGAGTATCCAACCGAGTCCACCCAGAGCATCCACATCTACTAGGGTTGATGCCAACACATGAACACCTATTGAACAAGGACGTACGCTCAGTCCAAACCCAAACCCAGAAACCAACCGATTAGAGGCCATCTCAAATGCCTCTGAATCAAGCACATCCTGGGAACCTAGCTCATCTTCATCCTCTCAACAGGATGAAGATGCAAGTATAAGAGTTCAGTTGCCCCAGAACTCACTACCATCCAAACACAACACCAATGTCTTTGTGACTGATAATATAGACTGGATGGAAGTTGCCACGTCCATGGCAGCTCCCATACCAGAAGCCAACAAGATCCCATTAGAGGGGTTATGGCAACAGGACGCTCCACGTACCTTCAATCTATTTAAAGGTACACATATCACTATTGACTCTCCACCCTCTGATGTTGGAGATCAAGTCAATGTGATCAGAATATCCGAAGAGGAGACTCCTAGGAGCCCTCAAAGACATGATGGAAGTCCCTCTACACTCAATGCAAATACATGTGTAAATGACGGCCCCTCTAAGCGTGAGGGTGAAGCGGCCATATCTGTTGTGGATGCAGCGGTTACCCCCACTCCTGAATTTTTCACGAATTGCGTTTCAGGCATTCGTTGATCAAATGAAGGGATCCATGGCAGATCTAAAACAAGCCATCCAGACCTCTGAATCTAAAACTTAGCTTACCTTCCGAAAGTGAGTTAAGAAAAACTTACCTGATTGCTCCCCCTTGAATGCTGAAAGGTCAGTCAGGAACAAATATCGAGACGGATAAAAATAGAAAAAGAAAGACACAAACATGACGAAAGGTGTACGAGACAAAAATAAATACATAAAACTTACAAAAATCGAAATGCTCAAAACGAGAATTCAAGAATATTGAAGATTCATTTTAAAAGGTGAATGTGCATTGATACTTGAATGGGTGTTTATGTATTTTGAGAAGACTGATTATGAATCAGGTTTTGAGATTAAGCATGCCCAACTTGGACACTAGGAATTGGAAGCGTTTTTCATCCAATGCCTTTGTGAACAAGTCGGCAAGCTGAAGTTCTGTATTGACAAAATATAATTCAATCGTACTTCTTTCGACATGGTCTTAATAAAATGATACCTGACATCGATGTGTTTTGTCTTTGTGTGTTGGACTGGATTGCTTGAGATGGCGATCGTGCTTTTGGAATCACAATAGATTGGAATTTTGTCAAACCAGAATCCGTAGTCCTTAAGTTGCGTGCGTATCCAGATGACTTGTGAGCAGCAGCTTGCAGCAACAATGTATTCGGCTTCCGCGGTGGAAGTGGAGACGCACGTTTGTTTCTTTGAAGACCAACTGACTAGTTTACTGCTAAGAATTGAATGTGACCCGTCGTGCTTTTACGATCAAGCATGCATTCGGCGTGATCCGAATCTGAAAAAGCAGTTAACTCGAAACTCGTATCCTTAGGATACCATAGGCCAAGATTAGTAGTACCTTTTAAATAACGAAAAATATGTTTGATGGTACTAAGATGAGATTCCTTGGGAGAAGCTTGATATCTAGCCCAAAGTCATGTGGCAAACATTATGTCCGGGCGACTAGCCGTTAGATATATTAAAGAACTGACCATTCCCCGATAGGTTTTAGAATCTACAGCTTTACCCAAGGGATCAGCGTGTAGCTTAGAACCGGGAGACATGGGAGTACCAATCGGCGTACAGGTCGTCATATTATATATATGTAACATATCTGAGATGTATTTCAATTGGTTAATTCATTACTCCCATCATACTCATTTTGAACTTGGCAACCATGAGTTCGGAGAAGGTTTTGCATTGTTTTAGGTTAGTCGAGCCGAAAATAATATCGTCCACATATATTTGAATAAGCATAATATCACCATCTTCCTTTTTTAATGAAAAAAGTAGGGTCGATTTTACCTTTGGAGTACCCGTTTTTTACCAAGTAGTCGGAGAGACTGTCATACCATGCACAGGGAGCTTGCTTGAGTCTGTATAGAGCTAGGTCGAGGATAAAGACATCATTTGGCTTGGAAGGGTCGACAAAGCCGTCGGGCTGAGAGACATATTCTTCTTCGTTGAGAACGCCATTCAGGAAAGCAGTCTTGACATCCATTTGAAAAGCTACAAAATTCTTGTGAGCCGTATATGCCAAGAACATGCGAATTAATTCAATTCGGGCGACCGGTGGAATGTCTCGTCATAGTCGATGCCTTCTTGTTGTCGATACCCTTTGGCGACAAGTCGTGCTTTGTTGCGTACGACAATTCCATGTTCGTCAATGATAGTCTTGCTGCTTGTTCTTGAAGATCCATTTGGTGTCGATGATAGTCTTGTTTTTCGGTTGAGGGACAAGGCGCCAAACTTTCAGACTTTCGAATTGATTCAGTTCCTCTTGCATAGCCGCAATCCAATATGCATCAGATAGGGCTTCGTGAACGATTTTAGGTTCGATTTTGCTTAGGAAAGTTGAGAACAAACAGTCGTTGGCCGATGCAGATCTTGTAGTGATTGGTCTGGACGAATCGCCAATGATTTGATCGGGTGGGTGAGATCGGACCCATTTACAAGAGTAGGGAAGCAGTTGGAGTGTTGTGAGGTCGGGATTATCATCCACATACGTTCCAAACGGAAGATCTTGAATCGATTTCAAAGATGGAGTCACATCGGAAGCTTGGGAGGAACTTGAGACATCCGTTGGAGTGGGAATCGTTGGTGGTGAAGAGGATGTTGGTTCTGTTGGTGCAGTACATGTGGGAGCGACTTGTTGTGGAATATCGGGAGTTTGAGCGGTTTTCGTTGATGCAGAGGGACTTGGAGTTGCAGCAGTTGAGACCGACGCATGGGATGCTGGCGATCCAGTAGGAGGCGTGGTCTCAGCAACTTCCAAGGTAGGCGGGGTAAAGGTTTGCGGAATTTCCGGGAAAGGTCCGAAATAATCTGAGTAAAAGTGCTCAAAGAGATCATCCAAATCAGAGATTGCGGTTTTGGACGTGGATGCTTAATTTGGATGAGGCTGGTTAGGAACAGGTTCCGATGATAGGTGATCGGAAGCTAAAACACCGGTAAGTGCGGGTACAGAACTGGGTTGTTCGGGAGCCATTTCCGCCTTTGTATCGAACTGGACACTGACGCTTTCGGTAACACATTTAGCATGTTTCACATAGACTCGGTAGGCAGATGCGTTAGGTGAGTAGCCGAGAAAGAATGCTTCAACTCCTTTGGTTTGAAGTTTGCCACCGTCCATTTTGTCATTCAGAATAAAACAACGACCACCAAACGTGCGAAGATGTTTGAGGGACGGAACACGCTTGTTGATTAATTCATATGGAATTTTGGTGAACTGTTTGTTGATGATGGAACGGTTTTAAGTGTGACAGGCGGTGTTGATGGCTTCGGCCCAAAGAAAGTGTGGTAGATTGGAATGAGCGAGCATGGTGCGAGCAGCTTCGACCAATGTACGGTTACGTCGTTCGACCACACCATTCGGTTAAGGAGTGCGAACCGCCGAGAAAGTATGAGGAATTCCAACCGAAGTTAGAGAAGTGTCGAGAGTATGGTTTTTAAACTCAGTGCCATTATCCGTACGGAGAGTTTGAACGGTAAGCTCAAGTTTGACTTGAATGTTCTTCAAAAAAGCAATAATGGTTTCGGGAGCTTCATCTTTTGAATGAAGAAACCAGACCCATGTATACCGAGAGTAATCATCCACCATAACAAGAACGTATTTTTTGCCGTGAATGCTTTGAGTTGGCATGGGACCACACAGATCCATATGAATAAGCTGAAGAGGACGAGTCGTGCTATGTTCCAGTTTAGATTTGTGAGAGACTTTCTTCATTTTTCCCATCTTGCAAGCACCACATAAGTGAGTTTTCTCAAATTTGAGATCTGGTAAGCCGGTAACTAAACCTCCTTTTGCGAGTCGACTAATAGTCTTGAGGTTTAAGTGAGAAAGTCGGTGATGCCACTACCAACATTTTTCAGTTGAGACTTGGGAAACGAGACAAACATCAGGTGGGACGTCAACTTTCGAAAGATCAATTGTGTAAAAATTTGATTGTCGTGAACCGGCTAAAATCTCGTTTCGTTCATACGTTCTAACGCAACATCTTTTAGTTCGAAAGTTCACTTCAAGTTCTTTGTCACTGAATTGACCAATGCTGAGTAGATTATGACCAAGGCCTTGAACATACGATACTTTGGAGATGGTAAGATTGTTGTGAATGAGATCTCCGTATCCTCTAATTGGTGAAAAGTGATTCCCGAAGCATACAGTGCCGCCATGTTGTTCAATGTAGTTGGCGAGAAGCTCCTTTTTACCCATCATGTGTTTGGAGCATCCAGAATCTAAATACCACACATGACGTTGCTGAAAATATCAGGCAGATTTAGGTACCCATTTGTAAATGGATCCTTCGGGGTTAGATGACTTAGCAAACTTTGGTACCCATATGAAGTGGGGCTTAGGTGCCGTAGTCAAGGGCCTTTTGGGAACCCATCTATAAATAGGGTAGGATGGAAAAGTATTGACTTGATGATAATTGTACGAATTTTGCATATCAGAATAATAATCATAACCATTAGAATTTAATGGCACAAAGTCATTCACACCGCAATTTGAGCAAAAAACTTTATTTCTTGAAAACTGAATTAAATGTCGAACAGAATCAATAGTAACAGAAAATTGAAAAGTATCGTTTGTGTTCCTAGAATTTGAAAATTTAAAATTGTGTCTCTAATTGGAGAATGATGACTTTGCTTGATTTGTTCCTTTTGCAACCCAAACTTGAGTATTCTTTAGAGGGTGAAGAGTTGAAACATGAAATGAACGAGTATCAGTTTTCGAATGATATTTAGTCTTCCCAGTAAAAGTGGTTTGTTTCTTTTGTTGAGATGAGGAGGGTATCGAAGTACTGGTAGAACATTCATTTTCAACATTAGAAATAGAAATCGTTTCAATGGGACTTTTGTCTTTATTTAAACATGTGTCATGACTTGGAAGAACCGGATTAAAGTCAAAATTAGAAATTGATTCATTAGAACAGCCCTCAGAATTATGTTTAGAAAGAGTTGTGCTAAGAGGATCACCCGACTCTTCATCTATCTCATCTATTTCATTGGGAGAGGGGATATAATTGTGTGTAGAAGGACAGAAATTTGGATCCATTTTAAAATATTCCTCACAATCATCCAAATATGTACTAACAAATGCTTTACAAGAAGAAATATTAAAACTAGTTTCAATATCGGGTTTTTGAGATTGTAAAGTTTTGCTTTCGAAGATTTGGAGTTTTGTGATTAAAGCTTCTTTTTCCTTTTTCGATGAAGATCGTTTAGATTCTAAAACCTTTTCTGGTTGAATAATTTTCTTTTCTAAAAAACAAAGTAGGAATATATGGTTTAAAATTTGGTGTTTCCGTGTGAAGTTCTTCATCGGTATAGGAAGGAAAATAATCGTTTGGAAGAGATCCTTTTGAAGATTCCTTTTCCATGGTAGTTGGATAGCAAAAAGGTATTTGATGAAGTTTCTTGTTCTTCCTATTCCAGTCTTCCCATCTCTCGACTTTAATAGGTGATCTCATAAACTGAATTTTATAATCTGGACTAAGGTCGAGATATTCGAATTTATAAAGAGTCAGAGTGTTATATAAGGCCTTTGCTAAACATTTAGGGTTTTCAAAACCGAGGCCTGCTTTCAAGCATAACTCCTTTGTGGCGTTTAAATGAATTGTTTGTTCAGTTTGACCTAATTTATAAAGTTTGAGTTCTAAGTTTTTGTGTTTGTCTAATAGATCGTTTCTTTGAATAGTGGCAAATTCAAATTTTGAAGAAAAATCGTTAGCCTCACGTTCGGATTTATCAAGTCGAGTTGTAAGATCCGAATTTTGAAGTTTTAGAGCTAAATTCTCATTTTGCAAAATATCTTTTTCCGCTTGTAGTTTCAGGACATCACTTTTAAGATTGGCAATTTCGGAAGTTGCAAATACTAGTTGATTATGATTATTTTCAAGACGTGTTTCTAATTTGGAAACCAAGAGTTTTTCGGTTTTCAGTTTAGATTAATTCATGTAAGTGAATCATTAAATCATTCAGTTGAGCAACAAATTTGTCATAGTCAGAATGACTTACCTCGGGTGTGTAATCGGAAGCGTGAGAAGAATCGTCACCAGAGGGGTACGAATAAGTCGTAAGACTGAAGTGAGCTTGTATTCCTTCATCAGGTTCGTGGTCATCATGATGTAGCCAATGTTCATCTTCCGCCATAAGAACTTTGTCGGCCTCTTCTTGTTTGGCAAGCATTAATTTGTAGGTGAAGTAATTGGCATCTTTGACAACTGGCTTCTTGCACTCACGAGCATAGTGATCAGTCTTGCCATAGTTGTAGCACAAGCTCTTTTCACCTTTGAATTTATCTTCCGGTTTGCCCGTTGGACGGGTTTCTTCGTTTCTTGGCTTTTGCTCAACCGTTGCTTTACGTTTGAAGTTCTTTGGTCCCGAAGCATAACGTTGTTGGTTGGGATTGGATCGACGATAGAATTTACGTTGGAAGGATTGAGTGAGAAACGCCAACTGTTGTTGAAATTAGGCGATCTCGGGATCATCGAATTCTTCGTCATCTATTTCCGAAAGGTATCTTTTGGTGGTTGTGGAATGCTTCAGGTGGTGTTGATTTCTTCTTTGGCAATGAGAGCAATTGGGTCGGAAGATTTCTTCAGTTTGTTGCCTCCCATCATTTCGAGGACCTCGTCTTCGTCTTGTTGCAAAGTTTCGAACACTTCATGAAGATCGAGCTCATCAAGGAATTTTCTATGTTTAATTTGATTAGCAAATCGTCGCCATTCGGGATGAAGATTACTAATAAATTTCACATTGTTTTCGGTTTTCGTCTTTCGGATATCATTCTTGCTTAGTTCATTCAGTAGGTGAACAAATCATTCATAAGTGTTCGTCAGACTTTCACCTTCCTTGGCCTTAAATTCCTCATATTGCGAGATGCAATTTGTAATTTTCATTTGAGTCCCGATCTTTGTTCCAAGCATGATCTTTTCAATTTGTGCCCGCATTCCTTTAGTCGTTCTACAATGGTTGTCAATGCTCATGTAGATATCATTTAGGATGCTCATGAGAAGGTATGACCTGGAAAGTTGATCTCCTTTGGCTACCTTTTCTTCTTCAGGAGTGTATTTGGATTGTGGCTTAATTTCTTTTGTTGCAGGCATTGGAGGGTCATTGTTTGGCATGGCTGGTTTGTCTTGATATATAATTGGTGGTGGTCCAACATTGATAGAATGCATGATTTCTACACGAAGGTCATGTCTATCAATGAAGTCTAGGAATCGGTCTTTCCATTGTGAGTATTCTCCTCGGAAGAGAATTGGTGGCTTGGTGTCGGAACCAATGGCCATGGCTTCGCGAGTAGTCATCGTACTTGACAAAGTGATATCGATCAACGAGTTTTGAAAAAATTCTAAGAGTTCCTTTTTAACACTAGTAATAAATTCTCGATAACAAGGGTGCGATAAGGTTTTATATCGGGTTAAATTAACTCGTCTATAAAATTTATCGGGTAAAAGGCGATCGATAAGTTTTTATATCGGGTAGAAAGGAATCGACAATATTTTATATCGGCTATTTAAGAGCCGACAAGTTTTCGAATGCAAAAAAAGATTTTGAACACAAGAATTTCGAGAACTTGTCGATATTAAGAATGCAAAAAAAAACTTGTCAATATGTAACAATGCGATAAAATATAATATCGATATAATGAGATTTAAAAAAAAACTTATCGCACTATGAGGGTGTGAGAAAAATTAAATCTTATCGATCAAAATAGATGCAACGAGAATTTTTGTCGATCCAGGCTTTGGAAGCTTGGATCGAAAAATTGTAGAACAGAAACCAAAAATCGAGAATTTTACCATGAATTATCGAACTCAATCAGAATTAGATCAAAACTCAGATCGTGAGACTATGATACCAATTGTTGATCCCAGAATATACATCAAGTACGAATATAACACTAATAATATATGAATAACACTATGAATATGAAGAATGTAAGTCGTATATCTCACTTGTAGTTTTGGTTACAATGTAAGCGTAATGATATCGAGTCTCTAATATGATCGCACCCACTAAATAATGACCCTAGACCCCTATTTATATGAAAGGGTTAAACGATATAAGGAAAGTAAATATTAAGGCTTTATACACTTGCCTTAAATACAAAATAGAATGTTTCCTTATTTTGACACAATTAGTTCTAACCCTAATATCAACAAAAGTCAACTATTGACCAACCTCGGTAATGTCTTATCGTGCTCCATTATTTATCCCCTAACGCCTAATTAATATCTAAATAATATTATAAATTAGTGCGTTAATTATTAATAAATTCGGCACCTTAAAATTCTTAATAATACACTTAGAAACTCCCAATTAATTAAATTTTACCTCTAAATTTTAATTAATTAATATTTCAAAATAAATTAATATATTTAATTTAATAAATTTTAATTAATTAATATTTCAGAATAAATTAATATATTTAATTAATAACATTAGAAACCAAATCCAATTAAATTTATTTGACTCCTAATCTTAATAATAATCCAATAAAGATTTATGGGCTTCAATGAAAAACCCAAGTATTTTTAAGTCTGATGGGCCTCAGATCAGGCTCAAGCCTAAGGACAACCCATACCACTCAACCCACCCTCCTCTTGCCGGAAAACGCCGCTGGCGCTGGCGAACGTCATTTTTCGGGCGACAACGCCTATTTTCCGGCCAAAACTTGTTTTGACTCGTTTGGCCTCGTTTGTCCGTTTTCGTCGATCCTTTTTCCTAAATTCAAGTTATTTAATTTTCTAACTAATAGGAACAAGAATCACCCAAAATAGTTGAGATTTAGTGAGATATTTGTGTTAAAAGTTACGGTTTTTACCGAAAACGATTTTTCGGGTTTTTCGGTTGACTTTACAGCCTTCCGACCACCAATTGGACTCCGAAACTGTTATGAAAGTTTTCTCTATTAATTCTAACATCCCTACATGTATATATTCGAGTTTAGAAGTGTCACATATCTTAACCCAATGAACCGACACCAAAACGCGATTAAAACCTTCACCGTTTCGACACGTATCACCTTTGCAACCTTTCTCCGGGACTTGAACAAGACATGTTTTTCTCTCTAACTTGTGGTGAATCCAAACCTTAAAGGATGGTTTAGCCTCCTTTAAATAGTCCGGTTTCTCCTATGGTTTATGGAAAGATTCGGATTATGGCAACCATCAGTAATGTCATGAATCCCTTCCATACCGATTATTACCGAATGTCAAAACTCACCCTTTCGTATCGACATTCTTACAATTCAAGTCCTTATTTGAAATTACTTCCAAAATTATTATTATTCTATTACCATAATAATAAAATAATAAAATCTTTATTAATATCCATCAAAAATAAAGATCCTACCATAATTCAAAATTCTAAAAATTAAAAATATAACCCTCCAATTTAATTAATTAGACATTATAAATAACCAAAATTTAGAGTGTTACAACTGGTATCATTGGCTGAAGAATTTCAAATAATGTTGAACTCTTTTTGGTGGGGCATGAAGTGGACTGGGGGTCGGAGTCTAAGTTGGATGCGATGGGAGAAATTGTGTATTAGCAAAGTGTTCGGAGGAATGGGTTTCCGAGATTTCATTGGTTTTAACCTAGCCGTGTTGGGTAAGCAAGGGTGGAAGCTTCTCACTAAACCAAATGCACTTGTCACACGAATCTACAAAGCTAAATACTTCCCTTGAGGGGACATCTAAACTAGCAGATTGGTAGCAATCCGATTTATATTTGGCGAAGCATTTGGAGCGCACGTGATGTGGTTAGGAGGGGATACCGATGGAAAGTAGGAGATGTGCGAGACTTAATGCAATCTCAGAACCATGGGTGAGGGACATCGACAACCGTTTGGTGGATGTAGTTCGAAATGAGATACAGATACCTTGACCACTGAAGGTTTGTGACTTGATTCACCAAGAGAGAAGGCAATGGGACGGTGGTAAGCTACATTCTATTTTCTCCATAAGGGATGTTAAAGATATTCTAAAAATCCCTCTATGGTCAAGAGGGATACAAGATGTTCGTCTTTGAAACTATAGCATGCACGGGGAGTATACTGTGTGATCGACTTACCCCCTGGTGATATCAACCACTTTTAATAATTCTCAATTGTATGAGCAGGGAGCTTGGCGCACATTATGGGGACTAAAATTACTGCCAAAGGTGAAGTCGTTTTTGTGGAAAGTAGCAAGGGACGCTCTCCCGACATGGGACGCTTTACTAAGACGTGTTGTCCCCGTTTTGGAGGAATGTGGCTGTTACGGACATGGGTTAGAAGATGATAAGCATTTGTTTCTTGAGTGTGTTGTTGCTTCGGGTTATTGGGCAAATGCGGGATTGATTACAATGGTGCTTAATACTATGACCCTGGATGACTCCCTTGGTAGTTGGATGCACAAAGCTATGGAGGTTCCCACATGGTCTAAAATTGTGAAAGTTCTTTGGAGCATTTGGCGGGAACGGAACGAGCGGGTGTGGCGACAAAAGGCACGACCAACCAAACTTATTGTAGACCAAGGTCGAAACATTATTTCCGAGTGGGTGCAGGTCCGAAATGGAAGAAACCATCAGTAGTCTCGAAGCAACCCCATTACATGTTGGAGATGGCACACCCCACCGACCTAATTCTTGAAATATAATTGTGATGCAACAGTATTTTAAGGAACTCAGTCTACGGGCATGGGTATGGTCTTACGTAATCAGGAAGGTACAGTCTCGGCGTATCGAATGTTATAACGATTGGGTCAACTGGTGGTTAAAGAATGTGAACCAAAAACCTTACTTGAAGCTCTCAACTGGGTCCAGGAAATGGGACATGATCGGTGCATGTTTGAGACTGATTCTTTGATAGTAGTTAATGTCGTAACAGAACCGATCATATACCTCTCGAAGTTCTTATATCAAAACCTTTTTTTAAAGTCCAGTTGCTAGGAGAAACAGAAATGGGGTTGCCCATGAGCTAGCTAGGCGATCCCAATTCTTAGTCGATCCCGTTTCGGGTGTTGGTCCTCCGACTTGGTTAGATATCGATCTTCTCTTGTGTTGTACCGATTCAAATCATTAATAAGAGTTGCTTCTTTTGGTCAAAAAAAAATTAAAAATAACTTAATACATATTGATCATATTTAATAAGATTTTCAAATCGAAAATACTTTATATTAGACTCATTTCGAATGTATTAAAGAGACGGTTATAATGGTATAAATTTACCATAACATAAAACTTGTTTTTAGTATATTTTAGTTAATATAAGATTATATATGTTAAAATGAAAATTATAAAATGAAGGGATATAAACTAAATTAAATAACAAAATTTAAGGGTATAAAATGTAATTTAAAAATTAAAAGTAATTTTATTTAAAATATATAAAGGTTGACATGCATTAAAGTATTGTACATAAAGTAATAAAATTAGGAGGTCTTAAAAATGTAAACTCAACCGTTTAAGACACTTTATATAATAGTATAAATTACTATAACCTTTTCAGGGTATAGGTTTCCAAACAACACACAGACACATATATATTACTTCTAATAAATAAGTAACATAAGTGGACACGTGTCGCTTTCTGGTAAGCCGCATTTTCATTTTCCCGCCCAGCTCTTTTTCCACCTAAATGATTCTACTGATTGACACGTGTCCTTTTTTATGGAATTGTTTTTTATTTTTGCTGCCGATTTTCTTTTCAAAACCTTCAAAATTTTATATATTCATTATACAACTATAAATCAGTCCTAAATAAATAATTAACCATGCATATCGAACATGACCAGAAAGAGGTAAGTTTGAAGAAAGGAGGCATGCTCAGATTCTTCACAACAATCGTTATAATTTCATTACGATCTTCAACAACTGTTTGTTTCTTGATTTTAATGTCGGTAAGGGATCTAAATGGTTGTCGGCGCACATTAGGACGCCACCTTGGCCGTTGCATATCGATGTTGGAACATATTGTCGGAAGGAGCATATTGCCGGAAGGACCATAATGGCGTCGGAGGGAGTAGATCAGCATGAGAGGAGGTCGTCAAAGGGAGAAATTCGGAGTCAAAAAGTAAATCCCGTTCTTTTATATCCGATAAAACCACTACCGAAAATAGTTACCTCTCTGACCAGATCGGCAGAGATCGGCGGCTAGAGAAGGGTTGGGAGGGAGAAGGTCGACGGCTGGAAGGGGAGCAAACCATCTTCTCTGATCAAACCACCACATCGGCAGAAAAGGAGGGGGATAACGTCGGTCTCCTGGTTCTTCGAAGATATCTTCTCCGACATATCTCCTCTCCGACGATATCTTCTCCGACGAAGGGTAGCATTGTGAAGGTCGGTTGCCGAAGGAAGAGGATGATGATGCTTTTCATCGGAGAAGAGGATGCTGATGCTTTTCATCGAAGAAGAGGATGTTAATATCAGACAAGAGGGTGTTGATGGTGAAAGAAGAGGATGCTGAATCGCTGATGCTTTTAAGAAAAAGCGGCCGCTCAAATCTCAATTGTGAAAGGAATAGGGAAAGTTGGAAACCCTAATTGTATATTAGGTGGGACCATCCTCATCAACATTAAATATTATATAAATTAACATATATAACACAAAACCTTTTTTCTTTTATACATTTTTAATCAATATTATTTTTACCCTTTTTAATCTATATTATTTGAAATTAATGTAAGACAAAACCTTTTTTCTTTTATATATTTTTGATCGGTATTATTTTTGTGTATCGCTTCCTAGTGAGTCACTTTTTCATTTTTCCATCCAACTTTTAGTCTTTTTTCGTCTAAATTCGGCAGAAGAAAAACTATTTTCTTATTCTTTTTTCAGTTATTATTTTGTGAAAATAATGGCAGGTCTAAATTCGGAAGATATAAATTCGGAAGTTCTAAATTCGGCAATTCTAAATCCGGAAGTTACAAATTCGGAAGTGCTAAATTCGGAAGACATAAATTCGGAAGACATAAATTCTGAAGGTATAAAATCGGCAGATCTAAATTCGGAAGGTTTAAATTCAGTAATTCTTAATTCGACAATTTTAAATTTTAAATTCGGAAGGTATAAAGGAGTTTAAAATCGGCAGACATAAAATCGACAGAAAAAAAGCCATTTTCTTAATTTGATTATTTTTTTAGTCATTATTTTGAGAAAATAAATAGATTGAAGTATAAAAATCGGCAGACATAAAATCGGTAGAAAAAAAATCATTTTCTTAATTTATATTTTTTTTCAGTCATTATTTTGAAAAAAATAAATAGATTGAAGTCTAAAATCGGCAGAAAAAACATTTTCTTAATTTTTTTTTATTTCAGTAATTATTTTCAGATAATAGAGTGAAGCCTAAATTCAGCATACATAGAATCGACAAAAAAACCATTTTCTTAAAGATATTCTAGTCATTAATTTGAGAAATTAAATAAATTGAAGTGTATATTCGTTAAACATAAAATCGGTTAATTTATGAGAAGTCTTAAAATTTAAAATGTTATTATCGGTTAATTCAAGTATCCTGACATGATTTAATTATTGTAAACACTATGTTGTTTGTGATATTCAATCTATTTTAAAATAGCCCCAGTGTGACACACGGGCAAATAAACTAGTATATATATACTACTTTAACAACCATTTGGTTATAAAGTCTTAATTACAACTTTTTATGTATGATGTACTACACATTAAAGTTTGAAATGTTGAAAACTTTTAATAACAAGTTGAGAAGCATAAGGTACAAGTATATTAAAGCATTCATCTTATCTCCTTCCACTCCCCTGCAACCGATCAAGAAGACAAAAATAATTGAGGAAAGCCTTGACTCGCTTTCTTAACTGAAAAAGTAATGGTTCAAAAATCTTTCTTTCTTCATGAATAATATTTCCTAGACCTGGCAAACGTGTCGTGTCGTGTCGGGTTCAAAGTTAAACGGGTTGAGAGTGCCTAACCCGACCCGTTTACTTTCCGTGTCGTGTCGTGTCAACCCGTTTAATTTTTCGTGTCATTTTCGTGTCAACCCGTTTACTTAAACTGGTTGAAATATATTACCCAAATTCGTTTCATTCGTGTCGAGTTCGTGTCTAGTTAGCATGTTGTGTCAATTTTTGTCAGGTCTACATTGAATGTACACTCACTTTTTATTATTATTTAGTATATACTTTGTTAAAAAAACTATAAACTGTGAGTTGTTGACGTTATTTGCCTAAGGGCCAAAGGGGCCTAATATAAACGGGTTATTCGGGTAATTTTCGAGTCGAAAATTTTGACCCTGACCTTACCCATTTAATTTTTATGTCGTGTCGTGTCAACCCGTTACTTAGACGGGTTGAAATGTATTACCCAAACCCATTTAATTCGTGTCGATTTCGTATCGAATTATTTTAGCGTCTCGTATCAGTTTTTGTCAGGTCTAATTTGTCAGGTCTAATTTTTCCCGATACTTATAGAAAGGTCAAAAGCTTTTTTATTGATAAAGTCAAAGGAGGTTATTCGGTAGCCATCGCAGGTTTCATTACTTTTATTCCATTCCATCCTCTCTCACAAGAGAAAGGATATCCAATGATGTAACTTTAGCCCGTCTACCGAAATGGGTTACTTCAAGCTTTTCTTTCTTCTATTGAAAGTTGTTACCGCCTAATTTGGCTACCGCTTCAAAGTATTCTCCAGGAATGGCTTTAGGTTTCAAATTTGAAATTCAAAAAATTCAAAATTAGGGTTTATCTTCTCTTCTCAGACGCTCCTGCATTCATCCCCTTGAATCCTATATTATCTTATGCTCTCCTTCTTCTTCGATTTAATCAGGTTTTTTGTACTCTCTCTTCCAAGACGTTAAGTCTTCGATGCCTTTTATTAACTAGGGTTCTTGATCTACCATCCCTCAATTCAACGCCATTTATGTTTTCTTTAGCTTTGTTGTTTAGCTAATCGATGTCGTAATCGAAGAGGAAAAAAGGTATGTCGTAAGTTAATCGATTGTTCAGTTTCATCTTTTTTAGGCATTCTTTTTTTCTTTTGATTTTTGGGATTACATGAGTGGTAGAGAGACAAGGAGAGATCATCTCCATCTGATTTGTTGTTTTCTATTAGTTGTTGTTTCTGTTTGTTATCTTAGTGTGTGCTCTTGTTGAGAAGTTTTTGATCCCTTTTTTCATGATGATTGTAAAGGATTTGTTGTGTTTTGAATGGACTTTCTTCATTGGAGTTCGAATTGGTTGAACTAGACTATGATTTCGAAAATTTAGAGAAGATTTGAGGTATAATCGGTTACGTGTGTTAATAGAACAATTCGAATGCTCATCGATGTAATTCATTTTTTTGTGTGTTTTTCTGCATCGATCATTGTGTTTGATTATCATTAGAAGTTGATGAATTGCGGGTTGATAGAAATGGTTAGAACTTCATTGATGATAAAATTCCTGTTGCTTTTGTTTATGAATCATGATTCAATTTTTGTTCAGATCCAACTCTGATTTGTTCTATTTAGCTGATTATATTCATAAACACATCAATTGCACTCATATGATCTAATGCATTATGCATACATACTGTCATAATTAGACCCTTTTCAGTCAAAAAAAAGGTTGATTGTTTCCTTTATACCTACATTTTAAAGTTTTTTTTCGTTCTATTTGCTAAAAACACAATCCTTTGCAATAATTTTATTCATAAAAGACCCCGGAAAGGTGTAAATCATATCGGACAGGTGTAGTTTTTGCTCGTAATCCATTCGGCAATACACAAGTGTTTGATTTGAATGATTTATTGGTTATCCATATGGAGTCCTACCCTCTTGGATTGGTGCATTTTGGGATCTTTTCATAAGTTTTAAGGCTTTCTTTATGCATCAAACTAAATCACTATTTGATTGTCAGAATAACGACAGAAAGTTTGTTTTTTTTTCAGATAAAAAGTTTCTAATATTTTGTTTTAATGAATACCCCAACTGGAGAAAGCCCACAAGACGGAAATCCTAGACGGATGTTAATAGGTACTCCAGGTTCTTCATACGGTTGTAATGGTGGTTTGAATCTTTCTGGAGAAAAACCAGAAGGTACTCAATTGTAATCTTCATGGGGGGAAATGTTATGTAAGATGCTGTACCAGAAATAGTTGATGAAGTAATTGCCAAAGGGATCTCACATGTTAAATGTTAATATCGAGAGTCAAATAACAATGAGAGAGATTGTATCAGGACAGTAGATTCAATCAATTAGGTTTCAAGAAATTAAGTTGTTGATGAAGAAATTAGAGGTCAAAACTAAGAGGCCGTTTACCAACTCTTACCCGGGTAAGTGCTTATCGGCAAAATTCAACACTATCACTTACTTACCGAGTAAGACTTTAGTCCACAAAAACGGCATCGTATGCAACAAATTACACGGTAAGCGCTTACCGTGGTAAGAGTTGTCGCAATCACTTACCCGAGTAAGACTCTTGGTCATTGTTTTTCTTGTCTCCGCTCTTACCGGGTAAGATTTTTGGTACTTGTTATATTCATCCGGTAAGGTAATATGGCTTGGTAAGCACTTACCTGGGTAACCGTTTGGTAAACAGCCCCTTAGTACCTTCTTGAGTAAGAGTATTCATAATGAAGTTTTACAGAGAGTTTATTTGGCAAAGCTCTTGACCAAAAAAAATATATATCATCAGGTTTGTGCATCAAAAATTATTCTTTTTGATTGTAAGTGTCATTCTCTTTCTGGGGAAAGTTTTAAAAAAAGTCCAAAATTGTAATTGCTATAAATAACAGTAAAATACATTCAACTCAACTTATAAGCCATAAACCTTTTGCAGCACGTCTTGAAGAATCATGTTCCACCAAAGGAACTCCTGACAATTAGAAACAAATAAAACTTGGAACTTCATGTAAAGGCAATAAAACCTCCAACCGTAGACTTTCTATTACTTATCAAATATGATTGAACTATATGAGTATACTTCTTTGTTCATTTTTGGCCTTTCTAAAATTTGAAATAAGGAGTAATATGTAGATTTTGTTCCAACATTCATTGGAAAACTCAAGCAAGATGGATAGGACTCTATCTAACTTGAAACAATACTCAAAAGACTTAATTGATACCAATTGTGATTCGTGATCAAAGTCACCGGTTCATTAGCCCATTTATATGAACTTAGATTCAAACTTTTGAAGAAGACCAACTCTTATCTCAAGGGATGGAGAAACATGATTAGAGGCTAAATTAATGTTTTAGAATCATGATTCACCCGCGTTGCATCGTGCGGGTACATAGCTAGAATATATATATATATATATATATATATATATATAGGGACGGGTTCAAATGAGAACTCAAATTTTGTTGTGAACGTGAGGACAAATGAAAGTGCGACAAGTGTCCCATTCAAAGAAATATTATAGTATATATTCAGTCTGAATATATACTATATTCAGTCTGAATATTCCTTTGTATATTCAGTCTGAATATTGCTTATTTTGACACGTGTCACGATCTCATTTGTTCTCACGTTCACAACCAAATTTGAGTTTGCATTTGAACTTTCTCTCTCTCTCTCTCTCTATATATATATATATATATATATAGGGGCGGGTTCAAATGAGAACTCAAATTTGGTTATGAACGTGAGGACAAATGAGAGTGCGACACGTGTCATATTCAGAGTGAATAATCAAAGAAATATTCAGACTGAATAAGCATTATTCAAAGTGAATAATCAAAGAAATATTCAGACAAAATATAGTATATATTCAGTTTGAATAATGCTTATTCAGTCCAAATATTTCTTCGATTATTTCACTCTGAATATGACACGTGCCGCACTCTCATTTGTCCTCACGTTCACAACCAAATTTGAGTTCTCATTTGAACTTCTCTCTCTCTCTCTCTCTCTCTCTCTATATATATATATATATATATATATATATATATATATATATAGTTGGTTTCACGTGAGACTAGTCTGTTTTTGTGAGACCCGTGAGACCATATTTTTACACTTGAAACTTCACGACAAAACATTGTGAGGGTAAAGAAAATCTGAACCTTCACAGTGTTTGCCTATGAAGTTTCAAGCGTATAAAATTGGTCTCACATGTCTCACGAAAACAATCATGTCTCACTTGATTCCAAGTCTATATATATACACACACACGCACATAAGCTCTACAAATAGCAGTTCTTATGAAACCTTACCGCAGTTTCCTCTTGGGTTACCCTTGTGGAATTGTTTAGCGATCCAGTTGTCTTGGGGAACTATCTCTACCATACAGTATAGATAGTCCACCTCTTATCAGCAGTCCGTAGCAAATTCTTGAATGAGCCGGAGCACAACCATCTTATTCGTTTGAAGTAGCTGGAAAGATCGGAACATGGGAATAACTTTGATACCAATACGGATTGCCAATTTTAATTGTTGTCATTCCGAATTGGTAAACCGACCCATTCACCTTTACCACTCCACTCTGTTTCTAGGAAGGTACTTCCGATATGCAAAAGTTGATCCAGTAGATCGACTAGTAGTTTAAGCTACTACTCGTGATGATGATTTTGATTAGCCAAATGTTCACTTTTACTTGGATTATGCAATTGATTTTGCTTATGCTCCTCTCACGACATGCCTAGCTATTACATTCCAAATTATGCATGTGCCAGTAAAGTAAAGCACGTCCAACATTATGCGATATATAAGGCCAAGTTTAGGGGAAAAGCGAAGAAAATGAAAAACTGAGGAACACTTTGATAATCATTCACCTAGAGGATATGCACATGTGCATACAAGTAATTTCTAAGCAAGTTGTCCGATATGCACATGTACATGCAAGAAATAACTTTAATTACTTGTATGCACATATGCATACAATCCATCAAATTCTACGGTTTAATTTTTTGAGAACTCGAAAATTTTGTGAGATATATGAGAACTTCTACCTAAAAGTTTCATTTAACATGATTTTTTTTCCATCAAATTCTACGGTTTGGTGTTTATAACGATTTTCGTTCATGTGGTTTAAAACTGTTATTTTCGTTATATGATTTGCATTTTTTTTCTTTCTTTTTTAGTCCTACAAACCAATTCTATTAAATTTTAGGGTCAAACGCATGAAATAACAACCTACTTTCGTAAATTTTCTTATTATAGCATTGTATTTTCAGTTTTTCTTATTACAACAATGTACTTTCAGTTTATGTTTTATTAAGGCATTGTATTTTGAAAAATTTACATAATATAGCAAAGAGTAACTTAGTGATCTTTTAAATAGGTTAACTCTCACTTTTCTTTGGTTACATGGTTTAAATGATGTGACATGAATGACATGTCATTCTAATTACGTGACATTAATAAATAAATAAAAATCCAATTTATTTTAATAGTTTTCGCACTTTCTCTATCCCACCCATTTTATATTTTTCATAATTTCCTCTATTTTTTAATAATTTCATTACGTGATCGTTCTCTTTAAAAAATACTTTCAAAAAACAAAATCCTTTTTACAAAATTGTATGCAAATTAAATATTTTAAAGTAACATTTTTCTAACAAATATAGTATATTTATTTTGAAGATATTTTTTTTACAGAAAACATAAAACTTATTATTTAATATTTTTAATTCAAAATTTTGTAATATTTTTTTATAAATCTTCTCTGGTATTGTTGTATTAATGAAGCATTTAGAAATAATTTATTTAATTTAGTATATTTATTAAAAAACATGTCAAGTCATTTTTCTAGACAAGTTGATATATTATTTTCAATATAAATATTTTTTTAAGAAATTGTAACAATATATTCTTATTTTCCTAGTTCAAAAAAAATGTAAACATTTTTTTAAATAGTAGGAAAATAAATTGTAGACTACCATCCATCTCAATTTAATGATTCGTTCATTATTTATTTTTATCGATGTTATAATATAGATTATATGACTTTGAGAAAACGATAATGATTTTGTGTTTGAATAAAATATAATTTTGAAGATTTCATAAGTATTTGAAATGAAATATGTCAACATTAGTATCAAACTAACTATTTAAAAGTTCTTATTTTTATGTAATTTTCTTTAATTCAGTTTTTAATATAATATAATTTAGGTTTAAAAACGAAGTGATTTATTTTTGGTTTAACAATATTTTTTATTGTATAAATAATAATTAAGTATTCTGCTAGAATATAATAATGATCATGATTATATTTTTAGATTTTTCATATATAAAATAAAAATTTATCATGTATTTAATTATCGTTATTTGTTGCATTTAGTTAGCAAGTTGTAGGGGAGGGATTAAAATGAGAACCACCCCTCCTTAAAGAAACAAAGGAACAAAACCACATATGATGTGGGTCTCACATAATATTAAATCATGAGTGAATTGTGGATTTGGTCCCTGTGGTTTGATAGTTTTTTGCGCTATGGTCCCTATACTATTTTTGTTTTGGATATGGTTCCTATGGTATTCAATTTATTTTGGTCGGGATCCCTTTGACTAACGACTCACTAACTCTAATAAATCAAAGGGTCATATCTACCAATTCTTTTGTCTTTTTCATATAAATATAAAAACAATATTTTTATGCATATATATATATAATGATATCAAAATAACTAAATTATGATATTACTGTAGATATGATTTGTTTAATTTTTAAGAAATTAACTATATTAAATAGATTAAATTATATTGTTTAAAAAAAATAGTTATATTAAATTAGATTTAGTTATACTAATTATATAAAAATTTCAATAAATTAATTATATAATTAAGTTTTAATGCAATTAAAATGTTAAATTAAACAAATCAAATCATAAAATAATATTTTATTTTATTTAGAGCGAATAAATAAGATATGGTTTTATGACTAATTTATTTAAATTAAAAAACACGATTTAATTTTATTATTGTTTTTCTATCATTGCAATAAAAAAGCTTATTATCGATGAGTTCATATTAAATTTTTTTAGGCTATGATTCCTATACTATTTTTGTTTTGGATATGGTTCTTATGGTATTCAATTTATTTTGGTCGTGATCCCTTTGACTAACGACTCACTAACTCTGTTAAATCAAAGGGTCATATCTACCAATTCTTTTGTCTTTTTCATATAAATATAAAAACAATATTTTTATACATATATATAATTGTATATATAATGATATCAAAATAACTAAATTATGATATTACTGTAGATATGATTTGTTTAATTTTTAAAAAATTAACTATATTAAATAGATTAAATTATATTGTTTAAAAAAAATAATTATATTAAATTAGATTTAGTTATACTAATTATATAAAAATTTCAATGAATTAATTATATAATTAAGTTTTAATGCAATTAAAATTTTAAATTAAGCAAGTCAAATCAAATCATAAAATAATATTTTATTTTATTTAGAGCGAATAAATAAGATATGGTTTTATGATTAATTTATTTAAATTAAAAAAAATTATGTTAAACACGATTTAATTTTATTGTTGTTTTTCTATCATTGCAATAAAAAAGCTTATTATCGATGAGTTCATACTAAAAATTTATATAAAAATCGAAAATCTTATTTTAGTTTGATAAAATTGGAGTTCCTATCTTAGTGGATTTAAATAATTTTGGTGTTAAAATATTGATAATAAGCTTGTTTATTGCAATAATAGAAAAAGAACAATAAAATTAAATCGTATTTAACATAAAAAAAATTAATTTAAATTAATCAATCATAAGACCGTATCTTATTTATTCGTTCTTGTTTAATTTAAAATTTTAATTATATTAAAACCTATTTATATAATTAATTCTTTGAATTTTTATATATAATTAATATAAGTAAATCCAATTTAATATAATTAATCTATTTAATATAGTTAAGTTTTTTTTTAAAGTCAAACAAATCATATCTACAATAATGTCATAATTTATTTATTTTGGTATCATTATATATATATATATATATATGCATAAAAATATTGTTTTTATATTTATATGAAAAGGACAAAAGAATAGGTATATGACAAAAATGATCTTTGATTTAACAAAGTTACTGAGCCGTTAATTAGAGGGATCATGACCAAAACAAATTGAATACCATAAGAACCATAACCACAACAAAAACAGTGTAGGGACCATAGCCCAAAAAACTATCAAACCACATGGACCAAATCCACAATTCACTGTTAAATCATTTATGATTTAATATTATATGAGACCTACATTATATGTGATCCACAAATGTCCATTTGTTCTTTTAAAAATACAAAGTCCTTATTTAAACCTTCCTCGCAAATTGTAATTTACTTGTCATTCTATATTTTAAATAATATACAATCTATAAAGTACGCTATACACTGAAATGGTTTTTAATAGTTATTTTAAATTATTTATAATATAATATAGAATATAGATACATGGGTATGGATATAACGTTTAAAAATTCCAAATTATTTAAAGCTTCTACTTGAACAAAGTAAAACTACCACATCCAATCTCATTATTGTTAACCAAATCCAATACCCTTGATATCTGCAACGAAATTGATTGAGAGAAGTAACAAACCCAATCCTATTTCTCGTCCATTCGTTGGAGTCCCAACTTCAACGGCTATAAACAACCGTCGCCAAAGACCAAATCAACCAAACCAAACAGATAAACCCCTTCAAATTCATCAATTAATGCCATTGATCGATGTCTCCATCTCCACCCTAAATTCCACACACACACACCTCACCATACTACTGTGTGTAAAGCTTGATCAAGCTACCCTACTATACGTACTTACAACCTGATTTTATGTAATCTTAGCAGCTGGTTTTCATGGCAGAGATCAAGAGATATGAAGGAACCGTTAAGTGGTTCAGTGGACAAAAGGGTTTCGGGTTCATTGCTCCAACCGATGACAACAACGATGGTGGTGACGATATCTTTGTTCATCAGTCTGAGATCAAGGTGGAGGGATTTCGGTTTCTTAGAGATGGACAAAGGGTGGAATTCTCGGTGGATATGGGTGAAGATGGTCGGAAGAAGGCGGTGGATGTGGTGGGTCTTGGTAGAACCAGAACCAACCAATCGGGGACCAGACGTGGAGTTCGTGGAAGAAGAGGCGGTTATAACCGAGGAGGATTTGTTGGTGAACAGGATGGTATGAGAGGTGGGAGGTTTGGACGTGGCGATGGTGGTGGTGGTGGTGCGCCGGAGTGTTACAATTGTGGGCGTGTTGGTCATTTTGCAAGGGACTGTTATAGGGGCGGCAATCGTGTTGGTGCTGATCAAGGCTATAACAATGACGATGGTGGCCGTGGCGGTGGCCGTGGCGGTGGCGGTGGTGGCCGTAGTGGAGCATGTTATCGGTGCAGGGAGGAAGGACATTTTGCAAGAGAATGCCCTAATGACCAAGATTGATGACATTGATTGTATACTTTTTCTCTTTACCCTAGCTACTTTGCCCTTTCTTGGTTTGGTGTATTATATGCAACTAAAGAATTATTGGTTTTTAGTCTGACTTCTAGATCTAGCGATTATTTATGCCTTGCTTTTTGGCTATTCAAGAAACCAAATTTGACTTCAATAAAGATGCAAATCGGTCCTAGTTGGTCTAATGATGATTGGGAAGGTGCAACTATATTAATTTGTTGTGTGCCATCGTATATATTTTGAAACTAAAATGAAAACAAGTCGTCTTTGGTAGAGTTTGTTTGCAAGACTTTTCTTCGTCCCCTAATCCGAGTTAGTGTCACCATTTTGATTTTTTTTCCTTATATTTGTTTTTTACGGTCAAATTGTGCCACTCAAGAAAAAAATCCTAGGTCCATCCTGTAAACGCTATAGTCACCACCGGTGGCAGGGTGGTGCAGTAGCACCTTTAAGGTGGATCCACAAAGTCGTCTAATGTGTTTTTAGCAAAATTTCACCATTTCGAAGGATATTCTAAGTTTTGTGATTTGATTTTGAGGGACATTTTTTTGTTCGGGGTTGATTTCAAGCGACTTTTTTGGATTTTTTTTCTTGATGTTCCTTGTATTTTTAAATAACCTGAGCACCTTCACATTCTAGGGTGCATTTAGCAAATCAATCAATCAGAAACAAATATTATCGACCCAAGGTGGATGTGCATTTTGCTCAGAAGGCCGATTCCATTTGTAAGTACGATTTTCGCCCAAATCAACACAATTAACTTGCAGCCTTTATATATAATAGACCAGCGTGCTACATCAAGATATATATAATAGACCACCACATGACTTACGTAGATGGTAGCAAAAAATTAAATATAGAATCACCATCCACCCAAAGTTAATTGGTATGAACCGAGAACAAGAGGTGTAGGGTTGTTTTTTTGGTAGCCGTAGAATTCTAGGTCAACTTACGAGCACCGACTAATTCTCGGATGACTACGAATGATCTATGGAGTCATCGTTGATGAATCTCCATGGTCACAATGATGTAAACTGAATCAAATCAGACGGCTGTATATTGAATTAGCTAGAAACGAATCTCCTATTCGAGAGGCCATGGTCTCTCCCAGAGCAATCGCTCGAGTTAAAATTTCGGTAAAAGAAAACAGAATGCCCTAAAACAGGAAACCCCACCAAATTAAAAGGCTCCCGCAATTACCCCTAATAAGATATTTCAAACATAAAATAAAGGTGATTATTTCAAACACAAAATAAAGGCCCACACCATTTTTCCCTCCTTCTATCTCGCTGGCTGTGGGCTAAGAGGGTTAGTCACTCTCTTATTTAGAGGGGACGGGATAGAGCTTGCTTGTCTTTCTCTCACACCTCTCAGTCTATAGAAGGAGGGAAAATTAGTGTGGGCCTTTATTTTCTGTTTGAAATAATCACCTTTATTTTCTGTTTGAAATATCTTAGGGGTAATTTTGGGTTTTCCTTGGAATAAGTGCGGGAGCCTTTTAATCAGGTGGGGTTTTTTCCTATTTAGGGCATTCTGTTTTCTTTTACCAAAATTGTAACTCGAGCGATTGCTCTAGGAGAGACCATGGCCTCTCGAATGCCATAGGAGATTCGTTTCTAGCTAATCCAATATACAGACGACTGATTTGATTCAGTTTACATCAAATAAGAGCTTTGGCACACCTGGGTTCAAACCAGGGGGTAGATGCGATTTCCCATTACATCCTCTTGAGGTTTAACTGGTACGACACAATCCAAGTGATTTGTAGTTGGGTCGATTTGCATGGTTTAATTGAGAATTTGTGTTTTTTGAACCGTTTCGTTGAGAATTTATGAAGTAGATCTAAATTATATATGCTAGCATTGAAGTATGATAACTTCAATGTTTTGAGATTGAAATTTCGATCTATTGAAGAATCAAATACCCCTTTAAATAGAGAATATTGATAATGATAAAAGAAAGGAAAGCATAATCCTAATGGGAAACTAAAATAAGAAATCAAGGAAAGTTAATCTAGAACATGCATAGCCTCTAAATTTTTTAAACCATGGCTATCATTATAGCTTCCCTTCTAATCCATGATATATTCGAATATCCCCCCTAAGTTGGAGCACGTGGACCGGAAAAGCCCAACATGGAAAGCATAAGATCAAACTGAATTTTACCAATTGCCTTGGTGAAAATGTGTGGCAGTTGCTCGTTCATTGTGACTAGAAGGGTTCAATCATGCCATCCACAATAGCGTCACGAACGAAATGACAATCAATTTCGATGTGCTTCGTGCATTTATGGAAACCATATTATTAGCCAAGTGAAAGGAGGATTGACTATTACAAAAAAAAAAGGAATGGCTTTGGGATGATTAATTCCAAGACTTAAAAGTAGGCCCTTTAGCCATTTGAGTTTGCACGTGATAGCAGCCATAGAGTGATATTCGACGGAAAAGCGAATCCGTGTGTTGTTTCTTAGTTTTCATGAGGCGGGAGAGTGGCCAAGGTACACTAGACAACCAGAGAGAGATCGACGAGTAATGAGGCAAGCTGGGCAATCAGAATCACACCATCCTTGCATGGTCAACTCATTATCCAAATGTAAAAGAATACCTTGATCAGGAGACCCTGTTAAGTAACGAATAACTCTTAAAGTTGCGTCCAAATGCTCAGTCCGAGGATCTTGCATAAACTGCGATAAAATGTGTACATAATAATCCGGGTGAGTAATAGCTAGGTAAACAAGTCGACCAACAATTCGATGATATTGTTCTGGTTCGGCAAGAAAAGATTAAATGAGACGAGAGCAATTTAAGAAAATATGAGAACGTTTATATAATATGTAAATTTAGAACAAAAGTCACTTGAGATAACATGGCGAACTGAAACATCGTAGTAGCCAGAGGAAAAGAAAGCAAAAGCATGGGTTACTTCAGCGCCGTAGCGCCTCGTACTCGAACATTTCTCCGGTTGAACGACCAAGTTGATGATTGTTGATCATAACTCCTCTCAGTGATTTGAATATGATTCCTTTTCTATACTTAGTGAAACTCCTTAGATATGCTTCTGTTCAAATTCAGCAATAGCATACGCTGATTGCTATCAGCGATCGCTGAAGATCAAGGATCAACAAGCTTATCTCTGAAGACCTGAAGATCAGCTATCACACCAAAAGACCATTCAACAACAGTCGAAGACCAAAGCTGAAGAAAGAGATAATCAGCTAAGTGACCTGAAGCGGTTCAGCGATAGCAGCGACTATCTACTCAGTGTGAAGTCTTGTGAAGCCTCAGCAACACTGAAGTTCATCCTTGAACATTCAGTGTCAGCGATCAAATGAAGCTTCCTCTGCAAGATTAAAGTTTGATCTTATCCTTGATGCACAAAAGTCAAACCTAGAACCATGTCAGAAAAGGACGTACAACTTGTCTCTTATGTCCCCATCATATCTGATACGGTACTGTTCATATTGGGCCAAAAGCATGGCTGTCTTATTTACAAGGACAAGCTTCCTATCCAAGCTTGACACGTGGCATGTACCTTTTGTCTTGCATTAAATGCAAGCGGGTATAAATAGATGAATATATCTTCTTCATCTTCATGCATGCTTCCTTCTAGCCTCTACCTTCTGCATTTCTTTCTTTCATCTTCTTGTGCATCAAACTGTGTGTTTCCTTAGTTACAATAGAATAGGTTCTTAACTTGTTCTAATTCCGCTTGTAACGGTAAATTTGTTTATTTAAAAATAAACTCATTTAAAAACCAAAATTTGTGTGTTTGTATTCAACCCCCCCTCCCTTCTACAAACTGTTTACTTAGTATTTAACTCTTGTAGATCCTTTTTGGGACCAACAAGTGGTATCAGAGCAATGTAGTAATCTTTCTCTTTAAAATGTTCTTATTTAAATCATATTTTAAAATGACAAACCCTAATACAAACTACAACGATAACGGATCTTAGCTAAACCTCCAAGGTTCAGCCATGATAATTTCCCTTTATGGAAAGAAAGAATGTCACTTTTTCTAGAGGGATCTGATCCTAAGATCCCATACTATGTAGAAAATGGACCTTTCGTTCCTACAACTATAATGCTAGTTGTTCACCTTGCTCTTGCCCTAGCGATCGAAAGGAGTATTGTAAAAACTCCAGGTCGATGGATTGAGGAAGACAAGAAAGAAGTTGCTATTGATGCTAAAGCACGATCTATAATAGCAATGTCTTTGCCTGATGAAGTATACCATTCTGTAATGAAAATGAGAACTTCAAAAGCCATGTGGGATACTCTATGTATCCAATATGAAGGAACTTCTGAGGTTAAAGTAACTAGATGCATAAACCTTGTAAGAAAATATGAGAGTTTTATGTATCAAAAAGGTGAATCTCTTTCTCAAATTCACCAGCGATTTAACTGTCTGCTAATTGATCTCAAATCAGTCGATAGGATATATTCAAACGCTGAAATTCTGACAAAGTTCATGGAGGCATTGCCCGATCAATGGGCAGTGTACACTACATGCATAAAACTGTCAAAGAATCTTGAAACCTTGTCATTAAGTGCATTATATGGTATGCTCTTAAATGAGGAACAATCCCAGCTTTAAGAAAAAATCTTCTAAATGAACTCAAGGGTGCTAAAAGTACTTCTTTAGCACTTGTGACTTCTGAAGGAACTTCTTCTAAAAATGGTTCTTCTTCTACTATCACCTCCATAACTGAATTAGGTCAAACTGATTCAGAAGATCAACTCACTGATGCTGACATATCTGAGTTTGATAACTCTCTAGCCCTTTTAACCAACAACTTTAAAAGATTTGCTAGAAAGAGAAATTTTCGAAAATCTTCTAACCTCTCTGACTCTGAAAAGCAGAAAACGTTGCCTGCTGAAAAAGCCTCAGCGATCTGTTTCAATTGTCAGAGAAAGGGCCATTTTGCAATTGAATGCAGGTCGAAGAAAGTTGCTGCTCCCACTACCTCCCATACTTCTGATAAACAGGAGAAGTATTTGAAAATGAAAAACAAATACAAAGATATGAAGAAAAACCAGCAAAAAGGCAAAGGCCTTGTCGCTGAAGAAGTTGACTGGGATGCTCAAGATGACTGGGCCAAGACCTCTGAAGAGTCTGGTTCAGATGAAGAAGATCTTGCCTTTCTCTGTCTAATGGCAAGAATAGAGGATGCTGAAGAAGTCTCTGAAACTTCTTCCTCTGAGTCTCCGTCTACTCAGGTAAACATTCCCTCTGACTCCTTACTCTCTGAAAAAGATAACTTGTCGGCTCTCGATGCAATGACTGTTGATTTTTACAACGCTTTGAACGGAAAGATAAAAGCTGAGAAAATTAACACTGACTTATCTGAACAATTAAAAAATTGCCACATAAGAATCAAAGAACTTTCCAAACTTGAGGATTCTCTCAAAGACCAAGTTTTTGCAAATCAAACAATAAGCATTGAGAAACAACAAGCTATCGCTGATAGGGAAAAGGCTATTGCTGATCTCAAGTCTGAAAAGGAAACCATCGAAGGATGGTGTAAGGCTTCTGATAAAGTCAATGAGATCATCAACGCTCAAATACCTATGAAAGTGAGAAGTGGGTTAGGCTATAACCCTGAAAAGGAAGAATCAGAGAATGATCGTTCCATGCTCAAATTTGGAATGTTTATCTCTTCTATCCCTGATCCTTCCTCTTCAACCTCTTATTCCACTTCCTCTAAAGAGAAGCTTCCTGTGGATCATTCTAAGAAGATGATCAAGAACAAGGTTCTTGACCAGGTTCCTAAGAATAAGAAATCTCTAGATAAGAACAAGAAGTCCTCAGAGAAGATTTCTAAATCTGGGAAAAAGGTCCCTGATTTTTCTCAGAGACCAACTCCCAAGATTAAAATCGATCTCACTCCTACCCCTGAAAAGGTCGTAATACCTCCAAGGACCATGGATAAAGGAATTCTTGGACCTATCCCTGAGAAACTTCCTGTTCCCTCTCTTTTCTCCAAACCTTTTAAATATAGGAAATGCTTTCACTGTGATGAAACAACTCACATTGCAAGCAAGTGTCCAAATGCTACTAGAGCTGATAAACTAGCTCATGGAAAGAAAGTAGCTCAAGCTGATAAGTCAACAAGAGTGAAACCCACCAAAGTTGCTAAACCAACTAAGGTGAAGATATCCACTGAAGAGAGTTCTTCAGCTAGTAGTACTTCCGCCAATCCTGTATCTAACCAAGCAGGACCCATAGTAATATGGTTACCTTTAAACAATTAATCTTTTGTTGTATGCAGAGTGCCAAAGGTATCTGGTATCTTGATAGCGGATGCTCGAGGCATATGACTGGCAGAAAATCTCTACTCTCTGACTACAAAGAAGAAGATGGTCCATCAGTGACCTTTGGTGGAAATGGCAAAGGATACACTAAAGGTTATGGAATTCTGTCCAACGGAGCCACATCTTTCTCTCGTGTTGCTTACATTGAGGGACTAAAGCACAATCTCTTGAGCGTTAGTCAGTTGTGTGACAAAGACTTCAAGGTTCTATTCCTGAAGAATAGATGTGCTGTCACTGACGGAAATGATAAGCTTGCCCTCTCTGGCAAAAGAGTTGAAAATGTATACATCATAAACATGAATAGTTCTCACTCTGAGAATATGTGCTTTATCTCTAAAGCATCCACTGACATAAACTGGTTATGGCATAAAAGACTTTCTCATCTCAACTTTAAGACAATAAATGAATTGTCTCAAAAAGACTTAGTTAGAGACCTCCCTAATCACACCTTTACAAAGGAATCTATTTGTTCAGCTTGTGAAAAGGGAAAGCTGACAAAAGCCTCCTTTAGGTCAAAGAAAGTTTCTTCAGTGACCACTCCTCTTCAGCTACTTCACATGGATCTGTTTGGACCTGTCAATGTCCAATCAATCTCTGGAAAGAAATACACTTTAGTGATTGTTGATGAATACTCCAGATACACATGGGTGTTCTTCCTTCGATCCAAAAGTGATACCCCTGAAATGATAATCTCTTTTATCAAAAGAATGGAAGTGCTAAACTCCTTACTTGTTCGCTCCATAAGAAGTGATCATGGTACTGAATTCAAAAATAGTACTTTGGTTAGTTTCTTTGAAGAAAAAGGCATATCTCACAACTTCTCATCAGTAAGAACTCCTCAGCAAAATGGTGTTGCTGAAAGAAGAAATCGAACTATAATCGAAGCAGCTCGCTCAATGCTCAGCGAATCACGTCTTCCAACTCAATTCTGGGCTGAGGCTGTCAATACAGCATGCTTTACTCAGAATCGATCCCTGATTGTTAAGCGATTCAAGAAAACTTCCTATGAATTATTTCATGGGAGAAGACCCACTCTGAAATATCTTCACATTTTTGGATGTACATGTTACATTCTAAATGACAGAGATCATTTGGGTAAATTTGATCCCAAAGCTGGTGATGGTATATTTCTTGGATACTCCTCTGTGTCCAAGTCTTTCAGAGTATTCAACAAAAGAAGACAACACGTTGAAGAATCTATGCATGTCAACTTTGATGAATCTCGTCCCATTCATCCTTCTCATAATCTTGATGATGATGAAGAATTGAATGCTTGGATGGAATCTCATTATGGGGAACCTGAAACTTACTTTAGCAATCAAACTCCAGCTGATGTATGTGATGATGAAATCCCTGTAAACTCAACAAGTAACAACAATTCATCTTCAGGGATAAATGTTACTCCTTTAAATCAGATTCCTATTACTGATTCATCTCTTGGAAATTCCTCTGTGAATAACCAAACCTCCTCTGAATTGATTCTAAATGAAGTACCTGTTGCTGAAACACGTCCTATTCCAGAATCTGAAGAACAGGTCGCTGAGTCTGCTGTTGATCTCTCTCCTCAACCACCAGCTCAGCGATGGACTGCAAATCACCCAATAAATCAGATTATTGGCGATCCCACTGCAGGTATCAAAACACGTAGAGGTACATGTAATATCTGTCTTTATGTAAACTTCATTTCTCTCTCTGAACCTAAGAAGATAGATCAAGCTATCTCTGACCCTAGCTGGGTTTCAGCTATGCAAGAAGAATTGACTGAATTTCGTAGAAATAAAGTTTGGAATCTTGTTCCTAGACCCTCTGATAAAACCGTCATAGGAACCAAATGGGTTTTCAGAAATAAGCTAGATGAAAACGGGACTATAATTCGCAATAAGGCTAGACTTGTTGCTCAAGGTTATAGACAGGAAGAAGGAATTGATTATGATGAAACCTTTGCCCCTGTAGCTCGTTTAGAAGCCATAAGACTCTTTTTAGCTTATGCTGCCCATAAAGACTTCAAAGTTTTTCAAATGGATGTTAAAAGTGCCTTTTTAAATGGAAAACTCAGTGAGGAAGTTTATGTTGAACAACCCCCTGGTTTCTCAGACCCAAACCACCCTGGTTATGTCTTTAAACTTGAAAAAGCTCTTTACGGGTTAAAACAAGCTCCTAGAGCTTGGTATGACACCCTCTCTAAATTTTTTCTTAAAGAAAAATTTGTTCGTGGAAAAATTGACCAAACTCTGTTTTTAAGAAAATATAAAGGTCATACGATTCTCGCTCAGATATATGTTGATGACATTATCTTTGGTTCCACAAGACCCAAATTATGCACTCGTTTCGCTGCAAGAATGCAAAAACAATATAAAATGAGTATGATGGGTGAAGTAACATATTTTCTAGGTTTGTAGATTAAGCAATCTGACAAAGGAATTTTTATTTGTCAAAGCAAATATGTTAAAGACATGCTGAATAAATTTGACATGAATGCTCAGCGATGAAGACTCCTATGGCGCCTCCTCTGACGTTAAACAAGGATCCCAATGGGAAACCAGTAAATGTCACTGCCTATCGAGGAATGATTGGGTCTCTGCTGTATCTTACAGCGAGTAGACCAGACATCATGTACGCTACCTGTCTCTGTGCTCGGTATCAAGCTGAACCGAAGGAATCCCATCTAATCGCTGTAAAGCGAATCTTCAGATATCTGAAAGGAACTCCAAATCTTGGTGTCTGGTATCCCAAAGTCTCAGGATTTGATCTTATCGGTTATTCTGATAGTGACTTTGCAGGTTGTAAGATTGATAGGAAAAGCACCACTGGAGGGTGTCAGCTACTAGGTGGTAAGTTAATAAGTTGGACAAGTAAAAAGCAAAACTCAGTGTCCACTTCCACCGCTGAAGCTGAATACGTAGCAGCTGGTAGTTGTTGTGCTCAAATCCTTTGGATGAGAAATCAACTCAGAGACTACGATCTAAAGCTCTCTAAAATTCCTATTTACTGTGATAGCACAAGTGCTATAGCAATTGCTAACAACCCTGTTCTTCATTCCAAAACCAAGAACATTGAGATCCGATATCACTTTATCAGAGATCATGTGATGAATGGTGAAGTTGAGCTTCACTTTGTTCCTACTGAATATCAGCTCGCTGATCTTTTCACCAAGCCTCTTGATGAAACAAGATTCAATCTACTTATCAGCGAACTTGGTATGTTGAACGCTGAATAACTCATTAATCAGTGACCAACAACGGATAACAAGTAAAGCCTTCAAACTTTCCATTCACTGAACTCTGATTCAGCGATATCTAGGCCATCTCCTCAGGTATTATCTTCTAATCCTTAACACTCTTTGATATTTTTTCTCATCAAAGAATGTCTCTCTTAAATAAAAACTCCTCACTGACAATCCTTTATTATTAGTGATGAATTTTCTAAAATTATAAAGGATAAACCTTCCTTATGGATAATTATCTTTATAATCTTTTCAAATATTTAAGAAAAGGACACGTCAGACATTTTTCTGACACACGACGGACCGCGACGTTTCCATTCCAACTCCTTTCTTGGAACGTGCGCCAGGTCATCATTTCTTTTTCAAAAAGCTAAAACCGTCGTTTAGTTATCCTCTCTTTTTCTCTCTCCTCTTGCTATTTAAGCATTCCTTTTGTCTCACTTTATTCCTTCCGCTTTCATAACTTCTCTAAAGGCAAAGGATAAACTTCGAATCTTCAAGCTTTCTGCAAGAACACCAAGAACACGCACTTGTGCGTTTTTCTTCTTCACACGGTTAAGGTTTGATCTAAACCTTATATCAAGAACTGGAAACAACTCGTTTCACCTTTCTAATCTCTTTTCTTTCTTAAAATCTATAAAATCTTGTTTTTGAAAAGTTTTTCACTTTCAAAACCCTGTTCTAAGAACAAATTTTTTTTTGTACGTTTTATACTATTTTATTTATCTTTAAATTTTTTTAATTGCCAACAAGCATTTTGATATTGTTCATCAAAACACTTGTTTCTTTGACCTTACATTTGGTACTTTTAAATACCAAATCTCTGGTTTATACATTCATGTATTAAAACCATGATTTATCTCTTCGGTGTTGCCATTTTTCCTACAGAAATGGCCTCTGCTTCCAACGTTGCTGAAACCGCTGCTGCTAACCAGTTGGTCGCTGCACCAACTTGTCACTTTCAGATGGAGAAATCAACCTTCAAGCCATGCAATTACATTGCTTTGGTGGACATTCCCTCTGAACGCCCTCAGTTCAAGGATGCTGCAACCTTCCTAAAGGCATGCCCGCTGATGTATGCCTTCGTCCACAACCCAGTGGGCATTGCGTCTCACCCACGTGCTCTGCGGTACACGGCGCAATGTACTACGCTGAAGACAGACAAGGGCAATGTCCTCCCTGCTATCTCTTTCACAATCCCTGACCTTGGTTACTTCGCGTTCACAGCAGGGTTTGTACGAAAGGCGCTCAGACTCCCTCAGCGCAAGAAAAATGAACAATGGGGTGCTGAACCAACAAAGCAGCAGATTGATGCTTTCTTGGACTCTATTGGCTACAAGTGGGAGAACCCCTTAGTGAAGACGGTGGGTTCTAAGCTGGAGAAGAAGCGACTCCCTGCTCGCTGGCAATATGTTCTCACCCAGGTCATTCAGTGCCTGGGGTCAAAAGTTGGCTCCCACAATCAGGCGAGCAAGCATTTTCAGGATCTTGCCTTCTCTCTCTGCACTGGTCACCCTCTGAACTATGCTGATTACATTTTCAGCGATATGTGCAGCCGCCTCAACGCCTCCACCAGAAATCACGTTATCCCTTACCCACGATTCTTCTCAATCATCCTTGAAGAAGCTTTCGGGGAAAGCTACCCGAAGGTTGGTGACTTCGCCTTCTCCATGGTAGGGAAGAAATCCCTGGACCTGGAAGAACGTCCAGGTGATGCTCCTCTCACTTCCTATATGCTCCAAGTTATAGGAGCACCTCTTTCAGTGTCCTCCTCGCTGCCCATCCCCTCAGCGAGTACCCACGCATCTCGCCGCAAAGAGGAAAACCCCCGCTGATGGTCATAAAAAGACCATCGCATCAAAGAAACCCAATAAGGTGGTCTCTCAACAGACCATCCTCTCTGATTCTGGTGCACTTTAATCACCACCCTCATCCACAGCCACTCCAACGGTTTCTGCTGCCGTTGAAGCTTCATCAGCACTACCACCACCATCAGTGACTAAGGTCTCTGAAGGTGTTATAGCCAGCTCTGCTGAAGCTGGATCCGGTATTACTTTCACTGCCTTCTTTACCTCTTCCATCTCTACTTCTTTGGTCCTCACATCAGCAAATGACTCAGTGATAGTTGTCCCTATCTCTGATAATGCTGAAATGCACGCAGTCCAAACCTCAAAATTGTTTAGGCAATCTGAGTTTTGGAAAGCCAATTTAAAAGGACCTCAGAGTATCTCTTTCAGATACTCTAAGACACTGGTCAGTGATCCTTAGGACACTACCTCTGCAAAAGTAGTCCCTGAGAGTAATCCTCACGATACTCTCAAGGAAAATAATTCTATTTTACATCCGTCATCTAATCCGGATTCTTTTCTCGCCTCTTTGTCAATGTCATCAGCTGCTGCTACTGCTCCTGTCTACTCAGCAACAACGACCACCACCACCACCTCTTCGAAGCCATCAGTGAGATCTCCTCAGCGCCCTCCCAGTGCCAGAAAGCTCAGGGATGTCAAGATGGAGCACCTTGCCCCCAAGCTTCCTCCCAGGATCACTGAGTTGCCTCTTGTGTCTCTGCCAGCTCCCACTTTCCCTGCCATTGACCATCTGGTCAATGAGTGTGCTCTCACCAGAGCCCGGATGGACACCCTGCAGACTTCTACAGAGTTGATCTTCTGGCAGGTCGCTGGCACTCCAGGGATAAAGACGAATGTCAGCAACTTGGTGTCTGATGTTCAGACTCTGAAGGACGATCACAAGGACCTTCACCAATCCCTCCTCAACATTGAGCAGAAGGTTGATGCTCAGGCCACTGTCCTCGAGTCTATTCAAAAGACTCAGTCTGACATCCTACAGGCTCTCTCAAGGCTCAGTGGGACTGGTCCCTCCTTTGCTGCTGCTGATCGGACCATGCTGGAAGTCGTGCACACAAATGTTCGCACTCTGATGGTCCACGTCTTGCCCCATGATAACATTGAGGGGGAGAAGGTGGCCAAAGAGTTCGCTGATGAACTTATCGGCGAGCATAATCGTCGGTTTCCAGATGAAAGGATCTCTCTCTACATCCAACAACCAGAACCTTCCTCAACTGCAAGAGTTGATGATGATGATGATGATGAGGAGGAGGATGATGAAGAAGAAGAGGAACGCATCCCTCACTATGAGGTTGATAATGATGATGATGATGATAATGACTTGGGTTTTGCACTGGAGCATTTCAGATTATCCAGACCAAGTACATCTCAGCTAGAGCCCTTGGGGGACGAAGCTGGACCCTCAGCCAGAGTGGTCGATCTTGAGGCCACCATCCCTATCTCAGAGAGGGAGACCGCTGATAAGGTATCACTTCAGCTTATCCCTTATTTTACTCCTCTCTCTGAAACTCCCATACACTCCTCTTCACCCACTAAAATTCCCTCTGACAAAACTATTTCCTCCTCTCCTTCCCTCAGTGATCCCCGTCCCCCAAAGGACTCATCCACAAGGAAGGAACCTTCTTCCAATGAGCAGTTTAATATAGAGGAAACTGACTCTGAGGAAGAAGAAGGCCTCATCCCACGGCGTCGCATTCAGAAGCAGATAATAAGCGAGCCTGAAGAGGAAGAAAGGAGAATAAAATTCCTAAGGGAATTCGAAGCAAAAAGAATAAGGGTGCCCCAAGAAGACCCAATAAACGCTATACCAATCAGAATAGTAGATGAATTTTACTTCTTATCCAAGGAAGAGAGAGAACAAGCTCTGATAGCTCAGAGGATTAGAGACGAAGAAATAAAGCAAACTGAGAATGATCTTGCTTTAGCAAGGAAGCTTCTCAGGGAAGACTCAGCAAGAGACAAAGCATCCAAAGAGCAATTAGAAAAGAGTGAACGGCTCGCTGCAGCTCTGGCTCAGAAAGAACTTGTACAGGAAAACCTGAATGTAGATCCCATTCTCGCTCAACAGAAGATTCTCACTGCACTAACCACTGAAGCCACAACTCAGAAAGACAAAGAACTGGATTGGTGCACAGAGATGCTGAACTTTCGAAGATCTGATGACAAAATCATTCACGTAACTATCCAAGGGCGACACTCTAACAGAGGTGGTCCAAAGGTATATGTAAGAATGACGAGGCCATCCATAACAGAGAGAGAAGAAGCAAAATTCTTAAGGTTATATGGATACACTGAATGGCTCGAAATCAGAGATGCCATTCAGGGTTCCAAATCCAAGTTCAAAAATGTGGCAGAAGATGAGTTGAATCAGTTGCTGCAAAGAATGTCTCAACATGTACCAGTTGCTGAAGGTGGCTCAAGTTCGAAGAATGAGCATGAAACTAAGTTTGATTATCAAAGCATTCTTGGTCACCTTGAGCTCCCTGATATATCAATGCTTCGTACCTCTCTTCCTCAAGACCGAAGATATCAAGAAGACGAAATCATCACACTACCTGAACCTGGTATGGTATTCTTGGATAATGAAGGGTTCTAAGGACTCTTCAGAAACCAAGAAATTCACAGGGCACCATCCTCCCTCATAAAGATCATGCTTTGGCGCTGCTGGTCAGACACTCCTCTGATGAACAGACAGAAGACTCTTTATGAGAATGAGCTACAAAGAAGAAACGAGAACATCTCTGACTAGTCATAGTTTTCTATTTCCTTTGTAATATTTCTTCAGTGTACAAGTACTTTATCTTTATCATTGTAATTTCATTTCGCTGTAATTCTTCAGATTCTAATTAATGAATTTCAAAGTACTTTACTCCACCCTAGTACTGAAAAGATCCCTGAAAATAGTAAAAGGGACAATGAACATAAGAGTTCTATTTTCGATACACTATCTTTTACTCACTGATCTTTCACTCTGAAAGTTCAATCAGTGAATGTACTTTAAGCTCTTTTACTTGTAAAAATTGTGATTTCATATCCTTATAAATGAAACTCAAATCAGATAATAGTTTAGCTGAAAAAGATTTTACAGATTAGTACTTAGAAAATGTATTTTAAATTTTATAAGTCCCTACTAATCTTTTAAAAGCAATTTTCCTATGTTGCTTAATCATAATCAAATAGGGGGAGGTTGTTGATCATAACTCCTTTCAGTGATTTGAATATGATTCCTTTTCTATACTTAGTGAAATTCCTTAGATAAGCTTCTGTTCAAATTCAGCAATAGCATACGCTGATTGCTATCAGCGATCGCTGAAGATCAAGGATCAACAAGCTTATCTCTGAAGACCTGAAGATCAGCTATCACACCAAAAGACCATTCAGCAACAGTCGAAGATCAAAGCTGAAGAAAGAGATAATCAGCTAAGTGACCTGAAGCGGTTCAGCGATAGCAGCGACTATCTACTCAATGTGAAGTCTTGTGAAGCCTCAGCAACACTGAAGTTCATCCTTGAACATTCAGTGTCAGCGATCAAATGAAGCTTCCTCTGCAAGATTAAAGTTTGATCTTATCCTCGATGCACAAAAGTCAAACCTAGAACCATGTCAGAAAAGGACGTACGACTTGTCTCTTATGTCCCCATCATATCTGATACGGTACTGTTCATATTCAGCCAAAAGCATGGCTGTCTTATTTACAAGGACAAGCTTCCTATCCAAGCTTGACACGTGGCATGTACCTTTTGTCTTGCATTAAATGCAAGCGGGTATAAATAGATGAAGATATATTCTTCATCTTCATGCATGCTTCCTTCTAGCCTCTACCTTCTGCATTTCTTTCTTTCATCTTCTTGTGCATCAAACTGTGTGTTTCCTTATTTATAATAGAATAGGTTCTTAACTTGTTCTAATTCCGCTTGTAACTGTAAATTTGTTTATTTAAAAATAAACTCATCTAAAAACCAAAATTTGTGTGTTTGTATTCAACCCCCCCTTCTACAAACTGTTTACTTAGTATTTAACTCTTGTAGATCTTTTTTGGGACCAACAATGATTTTGTTCAATAGGAAAGCTCGACGATTTTGCACCCAACAAACCTGCTTCGGAGATGATGTCGAGTGTGCATTTACGTTGGGATAGGAAGATGCCAGTGGTACTACGAGCCACTTCTATGCCAAGAAAGTATTTTAAGTTGCCCTGATCTTTCATTTGAAGCAATCACTAAGATAGGAATTGAAAGTTTGTATTGCAGCGACTCGTTTCTGGAGATAAGCAAATCATCAACATAGACCAGGACATTGACTTGAATGTGACCATATGTATAGGTGAATAAAGAATAGTACGAGTGGGACTGTAAGAAGCCATTGTTCTTCAAGGTCGTGAAAATTTTAGCAAACCAACATATGGAGCCTGTTTCAATCTATTCAACGACTTTCTAAATCGACATATAAGATTTGGATTAGAGCTTTCAAACATGAGAGGAATATTCATGTAAACTTGTTCTGCAAGGTCACCATGCAAAAACACATTGTGTACATCCAATTGGTGAAGTTCGTAATTTTTGGAAGCAGCGATGGCAAGAAAGACTCGAACCATGGTTTGGCAACCGGAGCAAAGGTTTCGATATAACCTATCTCGGGTTCTTGATGATATCCAAGGACAACCAAATGAGATTTTAGACGTTCAATGTTGCCCTTAGAAAGGTATTTGATTCGATACACCCACTAACAACCTAAAGCTCGTTTGTCAGGAGGAAGAGCTTCAAGAGTCCATGTGCCATTGTCTTCCAAAGCTTGAATTTCTTGTCGATATTTTGTTTCAGTCATCGTGTTTCATTGTATCCTTAAATGTCCTTGACTCATGACCTGAGGTGATGGTTGCAAGAAAGCTTTGGTGTGGCCTAGAAATATTATTATAATTTATATAACATACGAGTGGATACAGAGTACCTGAGAAGCCAAGTGGAGACGAGGTGGCTATGGATGGACTTTTTTGGAACAATTTGTTGATCCAAACTTCTTTCAGTGATTTGAATATGATTCCTCTTATAATTAGTGAAAATCCAAGTTCATGTTACTGTTCAGATTCAACAAAGGCAAACACTGATTGCAATCATTATCGTTGGAACTCAGGAACACTATCCTAGCTTAGAAGATTTGAACAACACTCACACCAAAAGAACCTTCAGTCACAGTTGAATACCAAACTAAAGATAGAGACGGGTAGCTCGTGATTTGAAGCGGTTCAATGGTAGCAACATTCGTCTAGAAGAAGTGTGAGATCTTGGGTATGCCTCAGTGATACCTGAAGGATTCCGCCTTGAAGCCTCAAGTATCAGTGATCAAATGAAGTCTACTCAGCAAGATCAAAGTTGATCTTATCCTCAATACAAAAATGTCAAACCCTGATGCCCTTATCAGATAGTACGTTCGGAGTTACTTGATTGTCTCCTACATGCTTGCCAACTCTGACTAGGTCATTGTTCATATTCGGCTAAAAGTATTGTTGCTTTATGAACAAAGAACAAGATTCCTATGGAAACTTGACACATGACATGTACCCTCTGACTTGCATTTAATGCTTTGGATATAAATAGATGAAGACCCCCATCTTCGTCTTCATAAATGCTTAACTCTCTCCTTTAATCTATGATTTTATTTCTCTTTTATCTAGTGCATCAAAATTACTTTGTGATTCTAAGGTTGTAATAGAATAGGTTTAATACTTGTTCTTATTCCTCTTATAACCTGTAAATATGTTTATCTCAATAAACTTATTTAAAACCTAAAAGAAGTTGTGTTTGTATTCATTCTCCCCCTTCTACTAATTGTTTTTATATTTTGGGACCAACAAGTGGTATCAGAGCAGTGTTTATTGCTTTTACTTTTTAAAATGGCTAATCAAAATACAAACTATAACGAGAATGGATGACTTACTAAACCTCCTAAATTTAGTAAAGATAATTTTCTTGTCTAGATGGAAAGAATGAGTATATTTTTAGAAGGGTCAGATCCTAAGATCTCTTATTATATGGAAAATTGACCATTCACTCTTAAAGTTCTAATCCCTACAGTCCCTGTGACTACGACCACTCCAGCTATTTCTGAAAGACACATTCCCAAAGCTCCACATCAATGGAGTGAGGAAGATAAGAAAGAACTAGATGTTGACTCAAAAGCTAGGTCTATTATTGCAATGTCTGTACCGGATGATGTGTATCATTCGGTCATGAAAATGAGAACTTCTAAATCCATGTGGGATACTGTTTGTATCCAACATGAAGAAACTAGTGAGGTTCAGATATCTCGAAAAATTCATCAGGCGAGACAGTGTGAAAGTTTCATTCATGGTAAAAATGAAACACTTTTTCAAATTCACCAAAGATTCGGTTGTCTGATCATAGATCTGAAAACAGTTGGTCGAGAATATTCTAACTCAGAAGTACTGACAAAGTCCATGGAATCTCTTCCTGAACAATGGGACACATTTACTACCTGTCTTAAATTGTCAAAGAACACTGAAACTCTTTCTTTAAGTGCTATTTATGGAATATTGCTCAATGATGAGCAATCTCAAACTTTAAAGAAAAATATTTTAAAAGACACTAAAGGTGGAAAAGTACTTCCTTGGCTTTAGTAACTTCAGAGACTGATCCTTCGAGAACAATTTTTTCTTCTATTACCTTAATCACCGAGTTAGACAATTCTAACTCTGAGAAAATCTCTGATGCTGATCTATCAAAATTCAATGATTCTCTGGCCCTTCTAACCAATTCGTTTAGAAGGTTTTCCAAAAAGAGCAGCTTCAGAAGAAATCCCTTTATCATTGACTCTGACAAGTCAAAAATATCTTCTACTGATAAAGCATATGTCAATGCAAAGGTCACTTTGCTAATGAGTGCATATCTAAGAAAGTTGTTGTTCCAACTACCTCTCTGATATCCTTCAAACCTAAAGATGAAAAATATCTTAAGTTAAAGGACAAGTATCTGAAGATGAAGAAAACCCAGCGAAAAGGCAAAGGTCTTGTCGCTGAAGAAGTTGATTGGGCCGAAACTACTGACGAATCAGGGTCAGATGAAGAAGACATAAGTTTTATTTGGCTTATGGAAAGTTTTGAAGAAGCTGAAGAAGTTGCTGAAACTTCCTCACCTAAATATCCTTCATCAACTACTTGTCAGGTATTAATCTAAAAAACACCTCTATCCCTGAATCTAATAGCTTGTCGGCTCTAGACACCTTAACTGTTGATCTTTACGATGCGTTAAATGGTAAAACTAAAGTTGAACAAATTAACTTTGACTTAACTGACCAAATCTTAAAATCAAAGAACTAACTAAGATCGAAGAAGATCTTAAAGACCAAGTCTTTGTAAACTAAACAATAAGCATTGAGAAACAATAGGCTATCACTGAGCGCGAAAAGGCCATCGCTAATCTCAAAGCTAAAAAAGCCAGCATTGAAGGAGGGTGCAAAGCCTCTGTAAAAGCTAGTGAGATCATTAATGCTCAGATCCCTAAAAAGGTTAAAAGTGGTATGGGATACTCTTCTGTTTAGGAAGACTCTCTCAAGGACCGTTCCATGCTTAAATTCAAAAGTTTTTGTTGGTCCCAAAGGGGTTTATAAGAGTTAAAATATGTAGAACAGTTTGTAGAAGGGGGGGGGGGCTTGAATACAAACACAACTAGATTTTCGTTTTTAAATTAGTTTATATCAATAAACAAAATTATAGTTACAAGAGTAACAAGAATAAGTATAAACCTATTCTATTGCAACTAAAGAAAACACTAAGATGATGCACAAGAAAGAAAGATAGCAGTAAAGGGTTTTTGAGAGAAATAGCATGCATGAAAATGGAAAGAGATTTCCCATCTATTTATACTCGTTTGCATTTAATGCAAAACAAAAGGTACAAGCCACGTGTCAAACATGTTGAGGATGTTTGTCCTTTTGTTAATAGGATGGTCATGCTTTTAGCCACCTATGAATAGTACCAAATCAGATATGATGGGGACATAAGAGACAATCCGTACGTCCTTCTCTGACAAGGTAGAGAGGTTTTGACTTTGTGCATCGAGGATAAGATCAACATTAATCTTGTCGAAGGCTTCACTTGATCGTTGATCCTAAGACTTCAAGGATGAGGTCGTTGAGGTATCGCTGAGGCCTTGAAATATTTCACACTTCTGATTAGATAAACTTTGCTATCAGTGAACCACTTCAGATCACTAGCTGTTCATCTCTATCTTCAGCTTGGTCTTTGACTGTCGCTGAATGGACTTGTGGTGTGACTCTTCTTATTTAGATCTTCAGAGATAAGATTGGAGTTCCTGATATTCAGCGATCGCTGAGTGCCATCAGCGTATGCCACCGCTGAATTTGAACTATAACTTATGTATGGAATTTTCACTAAATAGAGAGAGGAATCAATTCAAATCACTGAAAGGAGTTTTGGATCAACAATCTCCCCCTATTTGATTATGATTAAGTAACATAGGAAAATTGATTTAAATGATTAGTAAAGACTTAGAAAATTTGAAGGTAAAAGATTCTAAGTACTAATTCGTGAGATCTTTTTCAACTAGTCTACTATCTGAATTGAGTTTCATTTATAAGGATATGAAATCACAATTTTACAAGTATAAAAGTTATAAAGTACATTCACTGAGTTAATTACAGAGTGTAATGTTAGTGAGTAAGGAGGTTTTAAAGAAAATGGAACTCTTATGTTCATTGTCCCATTTAATGTTTTCAGGGATCTTTTCAGTGACAGATAGAGTAGAGTACTTCATTGGAATTTTATTGATGATAATCTAGAATTACATGGAAAATGAAATTGCAATAAGGGTTAAGTACAATTCACTGAAGAATATTACAAAGGTAAAGATAAAAAAAACTTAAACAGAGAGTTTCTCTTTTCTTCTTCGTAATTCTCTCTCATAGATCTTCTTCTGAAGTAGAAGAGGGTCATTAAAAACCCAACAGCTGTAGTATAAGATCTTGAGAAGTACATAGGGTGCCTTTTTGATTTCTTTGTTTCGAAGATATCTTAATTGCCCATCATTTCCTCTGAAAGACATTCCTGCTTCAGGGAGAGTAATGATTTCATCTGTTTCCAAGCTTCTTCCTTCAGGCAAGGATGTGTTGATCATTGATAGGTCAGAGAGGAGAATGGTGGTGTTGAAAAGACTATCAAAATTGACTTTAGTCTCATGTTCGTTTCTGAGCGATGGACCTTCATCAACATCTTTCTTTGAATCTTTCTTCTTAATCTTTTCAGGGAGAGGAGGAACCTGAACGTATTGTGACATCCTTTGCAGCAATTGATTGATGATCCTTTCTACAACATCTTTGAACTTGGACTTGGACTTCTGAATGACATCTCTAATTTCCAACCATTAAGAGAATCCATAGAACTTTTGGAACTTGGCTTCTTCACGTTCATACCTTCCATGTCTATACTTCCATACATATACCTTTCAGACCACTCTTTTTGGTAGTGTATCATTCGATAGTAGCACGAGTGATAGTTGAGTCATACTTTCGGTGTGAGACTCGTTCAGTATACCATTGCAGTTCCCTGTTCCATTGTGCCTGCTTTTCTTTATTCAGTGCTTGTAGAATCTTCTTTTGAGCTGTTATAGGATTTACATTCAGATTTTCCCTTGCAAGATCTTTTTAGGCTAGAGCTTCAACGACCTTTTCACTTTTATCATTTTGCTTCTTGGTCGCTTTTTCTCTTAATGCATCTTCTCTGAACATTTGTCTAGCAAGATCTTCCTCTGCTTGTCTCAACTGTTCATCTCTTGCCTTTTGAGCTTCAAGGGCTTGTGCTCTTTCTTCCTTGGACAGAAAGTAGAATTCATCTGATACCCCGATAGGCATTGGTTCTTCTGTTTCAGTGATGCATGACATTTTTATTCGGGTTGCTTCCAGTTCCTTTAGGAAGTTTATTCTTCTCTCTTCTTCTTCAGGTTCCCTTATTGCTTCAGTTCCGTTTTGCCACAGTTGTACCACGAACTCTTTTCGCCCTTGAATTTATCCTCAGGTTTAACCGGTGGGCGGTTATCTTCTTTCCTTTGCTTTTGTTCGACAACAACTTTTCGTTCAAAGTGTTTGGGTCCCGAAGCATATCTTTGTTGATTGGAATTTGGGCGACGAGAGAATTTTCGTTGAAAGTTTTGAGTGAGAAACGCCAATTGTTGCTGAAGTTGGGAGATCTCGGGATCGTCAAATTCTTCATTTTCCAATTCCTGAATGTTGTCTTGTGTAATGCTTCGAGAAGGAATTTTGTCTTCTTTTGCTACTAGGGCGATAGGTTCGGAAGACTTTTTGACTTTTCAGTTTTCCTCCATAGTTTCGAGAACCTACTTCATCTTGTTGTAAAGTCTCATATACTTCGTGAAGATCGAGTTCAGCGAGAAATTTGTTATGTTTTATTTGATTGGCAAAATGGCGCCATTCAGGCTGAAGATTACTAACAAATTTCACGTTGTTTTCGATATTGGACTTACGTATCTCATTCTTGCTGAGTTCGTTGATTAGGTAACAAATTTTATGTGTGTATGTGTCCATGAGACTTTCATCTTCCTTTGCCTTGAACTTCTCGTATTGAGTAATATAATTCGTAATCTTCATTTGAGTATCGATTTTCGTGCTGAGCATATATTTCTCTATTTGCTCCCACATGCCTTTGGTTGTTCTTTTGTGACTATCTATACTCATGTATATATCATTCGGAATACTGAGTAATAGATATGAACGAGCAAGTTGATCACCTTTTGCTCTTTTCATTTCCGCATCGGTGTATTTATTCTTAGGCTTGATTTCTCGTTTAGCCTTAAGTGGAGGATCATTGTTAGGCATAGCGGGAATGTCATGATATAGGACAGGCGAAGGGCCTTCCTTTATGGAGCGCATGATATTCTCCACAAAATCGTTTCTTTCAACAAAATCCAGCAAACGATCTTTCCATTGGGGATATTCCCCTCGGAAGAGAATTGGAGGTCTTGTATCGGTACCGATGGCCATAGCTTCACGTGAAGTCATTGTACTTGAATTTATTTTGAGCTCGACCAGAAAGTTTTGAAAAAATTCTGAGATTTCGTGAATGTAAGATTATATGTCGGGTAACTGTTCTGAATGTTATTATCGGGTTCTTAGGACGCGATAAATGAGTTTATCGGGTTTCAAGGGTCGATAAATGGGAATATCGGGTAAGACGAATGATATGAATATCGGGTTAGGTCGGGTCACCTAAAATCGATAAAAACTAAAGGGTGATGGATTGTCGAGTACGGTAAAGCCGAGAACTTTTTTTTGAATAGTAGATGCGACAAAAAAAAATCTGTTTTGGTCTTTAATTGATGAACCAGAAAGCTAAGAAACGAAGGGTTCCTGACCAAAAGATCTAGTGTAACAGAGTTATCTAGTCTTTTTAAGGAAAAGAACAACTAAGTTCTTGTGTTTCAGGTTTTCTCAATTAAGGTTAATGCAAATTTACTAAGACTTAAGATGTTTACTAGAGGATTCTTTATCCAGAAAAGCTGCAAAAGTAACGCGAAAATAAGCGAAAGTGGTTTGCAAATTAATTGTGAAAACATATTTGGTTTTAAAAAATCGGTTGCTATTAATGCGATAAAAAATTAAAATAGAGAAAGTTTGAATGAATGTCGACTGTGTAAGAGGCGATAAAACGTGAAACAAAATCAGAACTCTAAACAGCGAGACTTGATTACTCCTTACAGAAAAATTAAACCTGTTTGTCGATTGGTACTACTGGATTTGAGACTCGAATAAACTTAAAGAAAGAGATTGATAAACACAAATATCGATTCTAATAAAGGTATTCATGATGCGACAAAAATTCAACAAATACGGTGTTTGGGTTTTTGTCGGGTAAGGCTATCCGATAAAACATCAAAACAGCAATAACGAGATTTTTACCTTTTGATTCGCGAATTCGATCAGAATTGATCCAAAACTCAGATCGGCCGGCTCTGATACCAATTGTTATTCCCAGAATGATCAAGTACGAACAGGATGTTGGATTCTCGGAAGCAAAAACAAACTAATAATATTAAGAACACTATTAAAGAACTTCGAAAATCACATATACCTTACTTGTGAATATGAATACAATGTAAGGACACAATATAGCCTATCCCTCTCTCAATATGAAGTACCACCAAAACCAATGACCCAAGGACCCTATATATACCAGTAGGATTAATTTATATAAGGAATGTTTAGAGTTTAAGGCCAACTATAATTGCATTAATAACAAAATCATATCCATTCCTTATTTAATACATTTTGACACAATCCTAAAAGAGTCCTAATAAAATAGGAGTCCTAACACTTCTTTATTTACACGCCTTGTAATGAGGCCTTCTTCTTCTTTAGACTCAGTGTCGGATATATATACAGGAACTGGTCTTCCGAGGAAGGTTCTGTCAAAAAAGGAGAGTCCTTTGGGGGACTGGACTCACTGATAACGGGGAAGGAGAGAGAGGTTCATCAGATCCAAAATTTGGAGGAGAATATGAGGGATAGGTTTGAGGTTCAGAGATGGGAGTGTAAAAGGACGAGAGGAAGGCTTACCTCGATTGTGGTCTCCCCCTCAGAGTTTGTGGGAGTGGAATCGAGAGTCATCACTTGTTTCCCTTTTCTTGAAGGATCGGACTGTCCTTGAGAAGGAGGAGGTGCGTCCCCCAAAGGATCTCTAATATCACTCCAGGCAAAGAGGCGCCTGGACGATTGTTGATAAAGAACCTTGTGTAGATTGGATGAATGTCATCATCATCATCATCATTATTGTTTCCTCCATGATGAGGGATTTCATCGTGGTCATCATCATCATCATCATCATCATCATCTTCTTCTTCTTCATTTTGTTCAACAATAGAAGGTTCTTGAGGTTGCGGAAGTTGTTGCTCTTGAGAGTAAAGAGTGATTGGGGTTCTAGGGATTGCTTCGTTTACTTCCCCAATGATCTCATCAGCGAGATCTTTTGCATAACTCTCCCCCTCTTTGTTGTCAGGAGGTAGACAATGCACCAACAGCATACGCACATTCGAGCTGATATCTTTAAGGATCGTAGTGTGCGCAGACTGGTTCTGGGAAACTTGAACCAGAGTAGTCCGGTCTTGATTAGAGAAAGAAGGCCCCTTATCAGCAATGCTTTGGAGAAGCAGCAGCATATCAGCTTGGGCCTTTTGAATGGCCTCAAGTGTCTTTCCCTGAGCATTCACCTCCTTCTCCAGCTTTTCGATGGCCCTTTTATTGGCCGACTTGTCATGCTTCACTGATTGAATATCAGTGTAGATGTTATTGACAGTGGCCTTTATTCCGGGAGTGCCACCAACGACTTGAAAGATGATCTATGTAGCCGTCTGCAGAGTGTCCACTCTTTTCCCGGTGAAGGAAACTTCATTTACCAGGAAGTCTATCGCTGGAAATGATGGAGCAGGGAGAACAATCTTGGGGACCTCAACGTTTATAGCAGGAAACTTAGGAGCCTGTTTCTCCCTCTTCAGTTTTCTGATCTTTGCAGCTTTCAGAGAGGCGTGGGTCGACTCATAGGAGTATCAGGGATTGTTGTGGCGATAGTTGCTAAGGAGAAGCGGGATGCCTCAATACCTGATGATAACACAGATAAAGAAGCCAGAAAGAGATCCGAATTAGATGACAGATGAGTTGTAGGAATATTTTTAACCTTGAGAGTATCGTAAGGATTACTCTCAGGGAAACCACATACGACGGTAGTGTCTTGTGGATCACTAACCTGTGTCTTAGAATGTTTGTGAGAAACATTCTAAGGTCTTGTGTTAGTTGCTTTCCAAGAGTCAGATTGTCGAAACAACACTGATTCTTGGACAACGTGCATTTCAAGTTCATCAGAGATAGGGACAACTATCGTTGAATCATGAGTTGATGTGAGGACCAAAGAAGTGGTGGTAGAAGAAGAAGAGAAGGCTGTGAAAGTATTACCTGATCCAGCTTCAGTGGAGTTGGCTATTACACCTTTAGTTACCGGAGTCGCTGAAGATGGAGGTAGTGCTGAAGAAGTGGCAACGGATGTAGAGACTGTTGTCGTGGCTAGGGCAGAGTATGGCTTTGGTAGTACGCCTTTGTTAGAGAGGGTAGCCTGTTGAGAGACTCCCTTCTTTTGTTTTTTGAGAGAGGGATTGTGAGCGACGATCTTTTTGTGACCATCGGTCGGTTCCTTTCTTTTAAAGGGGGAGGTAGTGTCTTGGATAATCACTGATGGGTTGTTCAGTGGTATGGACATCTGAGCTGCAGAGTTGATTAACTTTATCATGTAGACGATATAGGGAGCATCCCCTTGCTGTTCATCAATGTCCAGCAATTTCTTCCCAACCATTGAGAAGCTCTGATTCGCCACCGTGGGGTACTCATCCTTGAAAGCGAGTTCCATGAGTGTGGCAAAGAACCTTGGGTAAAGGATAAACTTTCCCCTTTCTTGAGCGCTTACCCTGTTGAACATGTCGCTGAAAATGTAGTCAGCATAGTTCAGCTTGTAGTTGGTGCAGAGGGCGTAGCCAAGATTCATGTAGTCCTTGCTACCATGATCTTGTGAGCCAGTCTTTGAGCCGAGGCACTGAATAACCTGGGTAAAGATGTACTGCCACTTTGCGGGTAGTCTCTTCTTTTCCATCTTAGTGATTAGTTTCTCAGAAGGATTTTCCTACTTATAGCCGATGGAGTCCAAGAAGTCCACAATCTGATCTCTGGTGGGTTTAGGTGCCCATTGCTGATTCTTGCCTCGAGAGAGAAGACGAAGGGCGTTCTTGAGGAAACCAGCAGTGAAAGAGAAATACCCAAGAGGGATGGTGAATCCTATGGCAGGGGTACGTTGCCCTTGTCAGTGGTAAGGGTGGTGCAGGGAGCAGTGTACCATAGTGCAAGCAGATGAGAAGTGATCCCAACGGGGTTGTGGACGAAGGCATACATCAGCGGGCAAGCTTTGATAAAAGTCGCTCCATCCTTGAACTGCGGTTTGTCTTCAGGGATGTCCACAAGAGCCAGATAGTTGCAGGGTTTGAACGTTGCTTGCTCAGGAGTGAAGGTACATGTAGGGGCTCCCTTAAGAGTGATAGGGACAGATTCTTCAGTTTGAACATTCATGCTGGATGAGGCCATTTCTATTTCAAAGATAGGGACACCAAATAGAAAATCATGGCTTAATACAACAATGTATAAACTAGAATGAGTTTTGATACAAAGAATACCAAACTTTGAAAAGATTAAGAAAACAAGTGTTTTGATGAGCAAAAATCAAAATACTTGTTATTTTTCAGAAAAAAAAATTTAATGGAAAAGAAAGCTTGGTAAACAAAATGACCAGAAACAGGTTTTTGAGAAATTAGAATAAAATTTTGGATTTAAACTAAAATTTATTCTGTTCTAAGTAGAGAATTAGAACATGTTTTTTAAAAATAAAAATTATAATTTTCAAGACAAAATTTTACAGAACGAATCGTTATAACAAGAAGTTATAAACGATTTATGGAAGAAGTAAACAACATTAAAGTTGTTTTTAGAAAAGAAATAGAGTAGATCTAACCTTATAAGTGAAAGCTGAAGAAAAACGCACAAGTGCGTGTTCTTGGTTAGACTTGAAGGTTCGAGAGTAATTCTTGCCATTTTGAAAGATTTGAGCGAGTAAAGAATTAAATGAGTTCGAATGTTGCTTATATAGGAGGAGAGAGAAATTTGGAGAGAAAATGCTAAATGACGGTTTTAGCTTTTTGATAAGTAATGATGACCATGCGCACGTCCCTAGGGTTTGATAGGAAAGAAAATATCGTGGTCCATCGTGTGTCAAATAATGGTCTGACATCTCCTTTTCTCATTTGAAAAAGTGAATAAGATTATCATTTAAGAAATGTTAATTATTATCCTTAAAATTCCTTCATCATTTAACAATAAAGGATTGTCACTGATAGGTTTTAGGTTTGATTCATTCCTTGAATAGAAAGACATTCAGAGAGTGTAAGATTTTAGAAGTCATACCTGAATAACATCCTTTTAGAGTTCAACGAATGACTAATGAATTTGAAGTTCATTTTTATAATCACTGAAGGTGTAAACAATGTAAGAGATTATTCTTCCATGTTTAACATTCCTAGTTCCCTGATTAACATGTTAAATCTTGATTCATCAAGAGGTTTTGTAAAAAGATCAGCGAGCTGAAAATCAGTAGGAATAAAATGAAGTTCAATTTCACCATTCATAATGTGATCTCTGATAAAATGATATCTGATTTCAATATGTTTGTTTTTAGAGTGAAGTACAGGGTTGTTTGCTATTGCGATAGCACTAGTGGTGTCACAATATATGGGGATTTTAGATAGCTGAATATCATTATCAGCGAGCTGATTTCTCATCCAAAGAACTTGGCCACAACAACTCCCTGCTGCGACATATTCAGCTGCAGCAGTTGATGTGGACACTGAATTTTGCTTTTTACTTGTCCAGCTAATCAACTTTTCACCAATGAGCTGACACCCACCAGTGGTGCTTTTCTTATCTATCTTGCATCCTGCAAAATCGTTATCTGAATAACCCATTAGATCGAATCCTGAGTCTCTGGGATACCAGAGACCAAGATTAGGAGTCCCTTTCAAAGACCTAAATATGCGCTTTACAACGATAAGATGGGATTCTTTGGGTTCTGATTGATATCTAGCACATAAGCAAGTAGTATACATAATATAAGGCCTACTAGCAGTTAGATAAAGTAAGAATCTTATCATTCCTCTATATGCAGTGATATTAACAGGTTTACCATCGAGGGTTTTCATTGAAGAACTTTGAGTTAAATCAATTTTTTTCAGTATATCTTTAACATATTTACTTTGACAAATAAAAATACCTTTTTCAGATTGTTTTACTTGAAGATCCAGAAAATATGTTAGTTCACCCATCATACTCATTTTATATTCCTTTTTCATACGTTGGGCAAAGCGAGTGCAAAGTTTGGGATTTGTAGAACCAAAGATAATGTCATCTACATATATCTGAGCCAGAATGATATGTCCCTTACGTTTTCTAAGAAAGAGAGTTTGATCAATCTTACCACGAACAAACTTTTCATCGAGAAGGTATTTAGAGAGAGTGTCATACCATGCACGGGGAGCTTGTTTCAACCCATAGAGAGCCTTGCCTAGCTTATAGACGTATTTAGGATGTATTGTATCAGTGAAACCAGGAGGTTGTTCAACATAAACTTCTTCTTTCAGCTTGCTGTTTAGAAAAGCACTTTTGACATCCATCTGATAGACTTTGAAATTTTTGTGAGTAGCGAAGGCTAGGAACAATCTGATTGCTTCCAATCTTGCCACAGGAGCAAAAGTTTCATCGTAGTCTATTCTTTCCTCTTGTTTGTATCCCTGAGTAACAAGTCGAGCCTTGTTGCGAGTGACAGTGCCGTTTTTGTCTAACTTGTTACGAAACACCAATTTGGTGCCTATGACGGTTTTGTCAGAGGGTCTGGGAACAAGCTTCCAAACTTTGTGTCTTTCAAACTCAGAAAGTTCTTCTTGCATGGCTTTAATCCAATCTTGATCTAGTATTTCTTCATCGATCTTCTTACGTTCTATAAACGGAAATGAAGTTTACATATAGATATATGTTAGCCATACTTCTTCTTGTTTGCACACCTATACAGGGATCACTAATTATTTGATCGATGGAATGATTTTGAGTCCATCTCAGAGATGGTAGCTGAGAGTTTGGATCAACTGAAGATTCAGCGGTCTGTTTATGAGGGGATGTTAGATCAACGTGACAATCTTCATTTTCTCTAATTACCTCAGGAGGAGATCCTGAGGGAATTTCATTTCCTGGAGAAAGGAAGATGTTTGATTATTTACTGAAGAATTATCAATAGAAGGATTGGATGGAGGAATCTGATTTAATGGAGTAACATTCATTCCTGATGATGGATTGTTATTATTCAGCGAAGTGGGAATAAGAATAGGACCGTCATCATTAATTTCAGTGACAGGGGGTGTACTGAAATAAGATTTAGGTTCCCCATAATGAGATTTCATTCAGTTGAATAGTTCTTCATCTTCTTCAGGGATAGGAAAGGAATTTGAAGGGTCGAGATTCATCAAAATTGACGTTGAAGGTTTCTTTTACATGTTGTCTTCTTTTATTGAAGACCCTGACTGCCTTAGATACAGAGGAATATCCAAGAATATACCATCATCAGCTTTGGGATCGAACTTTCCAAATGATCTCTGTCATTCAGAATGTAACAGTTACATCCGAAGATATGTAAATGTTTTATTGGGGGAGATTTCTCATGAAATAACTCATAAGCAGTCTTCTTGAATCTTTTTACAATCGGGGATCGATTCTAAGTGTCACAGGCAGTGTTAACTGCTTCAGCCCAGAATTGAGTTGGAAGATGAGATTCGCTAAGTATTGATCGAGCAGCTTCGATAATAGTTCGATTTCTTATTTCAACAACACCATTTTGCTGAGGAGTTTTTACTGACGAAAGGTTATGAGTGATGCCTTTTTCTTCAAAGAACTTTACGAGGGTACTGCCTTTAAATTCAGTGTCATGATCACTTCTTATGGAACAAACAGGGACATTATTCAACAACTCAGTCTTTTTGATGAAAGAGATTATTTCATCAAGGGTATCACTCTTAGATTGTAGAAAAAACACCCAAGTGTATCTGGAATATTCATCTACAATCACAAGAGTATACTTTTTTCCTGATATGGATTGGACATTAACAGTTCCAAATAGATCCTTATGGAGTATGTGAAGAGGAGTAGTTATAGAGCATACTTTCTTAGATCTGAAAGTAGCCCTTGTCAGCTTGCCTTTTTCACACACTGAACAAAGAGATTCCTTTGCAAAGCCATGTTTAGGAAGGCCTCTGAAAAGTTCCTTTCTTGATAGGTCATTTATTGCTTTGAAGTTAAGATGAGATAGTCTCTTGTGCCAAAGCCAGTTACATCAGAAGACGCTCTTGATAGAAAGCACACATTGTCAGAGTGAGTGCTATCCATGTTGATGACGTATACGTTCTCTGATCTTTTGCCTTTTAAAGTAAGCATATCGTTTTTATCAGTGACCGCACATCTAGTCTTTGTGAATAAAACTTTGAAGTATTTATCACAGAGTTGACTAACGCTCAATAAATTGTGCTTTAGTCCCTCAACGTATGTAACTCGAGAGAAGGAAGTTGCTCCATTGGATAGAATGCCATAACCTCTGGTGTATCCTTTGCCATTTCCACCAAAGGTCACTGAAGGACCAGTTTCCTCCTTATAATTAAAGAGAAGAGATTTTTTGCTTGTCATGTGCCTTGAGCATCCGCTATCTAAATACCAGATACCTTTGGCACTCTGCAAAAATAAGAGGATCAATTGTTCATAGGTACCCATATTACCATGGGTCCTGCATTGTTAGTGGAATTAACAGGGGAATCAGGAGAGGCATTCGCTGAAACTTTATCCTTCATGGTCTTTCCTGACTTAGTTGTTTTATTAACTTTGACAGTTTTGATAGTCTTACCCTTTGCTAATTTCGCAGCTACGACAGTTTTCCTTCCATGGGATAATTTTTCAGCTTTGGTGGCATTTGGAGACATTTGCTAGCAATGTGGGTAGTCTCGCCACAGTGATAACATTTCCTATACTTAAAAATGGGTTTAGAAATGAAAGTGTTCAAAGAGGAGGTTGAAGCATTATCAGGACCAGAACCAAGAATTCTTTTGTCCATTGTCCTCGCAGGAATGATAATTATTTCAGGGACAGATGGATTCAAATTAATTTTAATTCTGGGAGTAGATCTCTGAATGAATCCAGGAATCTTCTTTCCAGATTTAGAATGACCTATTGAAGGAGTAGAGAAAATTTTCTTCTGTTCCTGAAAATTCTTGATTGTAGGAACATGATCAAGAAACTTGTCTTTGATCACCTTTTTTGAATCTTTAGAATTAGATTTAAGAGACCTTTTCTTAGTGATAGGGGATTTCTGAGAAGAAGGATCAGGGATAAAAGACACGAACATTCTGAATTTTAATATGGAACGGTTTGTCTCTGATTCTTCTTTGTCAGAAGTATACCCTAAACCACTTTTGACATTCTTAGGAATTTGAGCATTGATGATCTCACTGACTTTTTCAGAAGTCTTACACCATCCATCGATGTTAGCCTTTTCAGCCTTGAGATCAGTGATGGCCTTTTCCTTTTCAGTGATAGCTTGTCGTCTTTCAATGCTAATAGTTTGATTTACAAAGACTTGGTCTTTAAGATTTTCTTCAATCTTAGTAAGTTCTTTGATTTTTAAAGGGCAATTCTTTAATTGTTCAGATAGATTAATGTTAATTTTTTCAGCTTTAATCTTACCATTTAAAGCATTGTAAAATTCAACACTCATAGAGTCGAGAGCCGAAAAGCTATCATTTTCAGGTAGAGAGGAGATAGAAGAAGAGAGTACCTGTGTTGATTGACATTCTGAAGAGGATGTGTCAGATGCCTCTTCAGCTTCTTCAATTCTGGCCATAAGACATATTAAGGCTATGGTCTTCTTCATCTAATTCAGATTCATCACTGGTATTTGCCCAATCGTCTTCCTGATTCCAATCTGCCTCTTCAGCGACAAGTCCTTTTCCTTTTCGCTGGTTATTTCTTAGATTATGATATTTCTCTTTTAACTTGGAATATTTTTCCTTTTTAGATCTACCAGAGATCTGAGAAGTTGTTGGTGCAACAACTTTCTTGGATCTACACTCGCTTGCGAAGTGACCCTTGCGCTGACAATTATAGCAGATTGCTGAGGATTTATCAGCACGAAGAGTCTTCGAGTTATCAAAGTCAGTAATAGCCGGTATTTTTCTAAACTTACTCTTCTTAGCAAATCTCCTAAAATTGTTAGTGAGAAGTGTCAGAGAGTCATCAAACTCAGAGATGTCAGGATCTATGAATTCTTCTGAGTCAGCTTGATCTATCTCAGCGATAGAGGTAATGGAAAAGGAGACTCGTTTGGAGGGTTCCACCTCTGAAGTCACTAGTGCCAAGAAGTACTTTTGGCACTATTGATCTCTTTTATGAGGTGTCTTTTTAAGGCTTGGGATTGTTCTTCATTGAGCAACATTCCATATAAAGAACTTAAAGAAAGAGTTTCAAGATTCTTTGACAATTTCAAACATGTAGTGTACACTCCCCATTATCCAGGTAGTGCCTCCATGAATTTTGTCAGTATTTCAACATTAGAATATTCTCTATTAACAATTTCATATGTATAAATAGACAGTTGAATCTTTTGTGAATTTGAGAAAGTGTTTCATTTTTAGTGCACATGAAGCCTTCATATTGTCTTACCAGATTTATACTTCGAGTGATTTGAACTTCATCAGTTCCTTCATATTGGATACAAAGAGTATCCCACATGATTTTTGAAGTTCTCATTTTCATCACTGAGTGATAAACTTCATCTAGAATAGACATGGCTATTATAGATCTAGCCTTAGCATCAATAGCTAGTTCCTTTTTGTCTTCCTCACTCCATTGAACTGAGTTTTGACAATTCCTCTCTTGGGGGTTTAGCTAAAGATCCATTATCAATGTAGTTGGTGTTTGTGTTAGCCATTTTAAAATAACTTGATTAAGATGTTGTTTTAAAGATAAGTAAGCAGAAAAAACTGCTCTAATACCAGTTGTTGGTCCCAAATAGGTTTACAAGAGTTCAAATATGTTGAACAATTTGTAGAAGGGGGGGGGGGGGGAATACAATCACAAGTAGATTTTCGTTTTTAAATTAGTTTATATCAATAAACAATTTTACAGTTACAAACGGAACAAGAATAAGTATAAAACTATTTTATTGCAACTAAAGAAAACACTAAGATGATGCACAAGAAAGAAAGATAGCAGTAGAGGGTTTTTGAGAGAAATAGAATGCATTAAGATGGAAAGAGGTTTCCCATCTATTTATACCCGTTTGCATTTAATGCAAAACAAAAGGTACATGCCACGTGTCAAACATGTTGAGGATGTTTGTCCTTTGGTTAATAGGATGGCCATGCTTTTAGCCACCTATGAATAGTACCAAATCAGATATGATGGGAACATAAGAGACAATCCGTATGTCCTTCTCTGACAAGGTAGAGAGGTTTTGACTTTTGTGCATGGAGGATAAGATCAACATTAATGTTGTCGAAGGCTTCACTTGATCGTTGATCCTAAGACTTCAAGGATGAGGTCGTTGAGGTATCGTTGAGGCCTTGCAAGATTTCACACTTCTGATTAGATAAACTTTGCTATCACTGAACCGCTTCAGATCACTAGCTGTTCATCTCTATCTTCGACTTAGTCTTTGACTGTCGCTGAATGGACTTGTGGTGTGACTGTTCTTCTTTTGATCTTCAGAGATAAGATTAGAGTTCCGATATTCAGCGATCGTTGAGTGCCGTCAGCGTATACCACCGCTGAATTGAACTATAACTTATATATGGAATTTTCACTGAGTAGAGAGAGAAATCATATTCAAATAACTGAAAGGAGTTTTGGATCAACAGTTTTGTATCCTCTATGCCTGACACTTTCACTTAGTGTTCCTCAACATCTGAGTCAAAACCTTCTGAACCCCTTCCTAAGGACTCAGAGAAAGTGATTAAAGACAAGTTCCTTAATCATGTTCCTAAGATCAAGAATTTTCCTAAACTGAAGAAGTGTCCTTCTACTCCTTTAGTGAGTCATCCTTCGACTTATGGCAAAAAGATCCCTAGATATATTCAGAGATCAACTCCTCAAATCAAACCAGATCTCACTCCCTCTAAACCTAAGAAACCAGTGGTTTCTCCAAGGTCTATGGAGAAAGGAATTCATGGTCTTGGTCCTGAAAATATTAAGCCCTCTATACTTCATGCTTTTAGCTCTAAACCTTCTTTCAGATATAGGAAGTGCTATCATTATGGAGAAACTATTCACATTGCAAGTAAGTGCCCTAATTCCACCAAGGCTGAGAAGATATCTCACCGAAGTAAAGTAGCTAAAACTGAGAAATTAGTGAAAGCGAAATCCACCAAAGTTGGTAAAACAACTAAGGTGACTAAGTCCACTAAAGAAAGATCTTTAGAGAATGAAAAATTTGTTTACTCTAACCTTTCCACTAACACTGCAGGACCCTTGTTTTATGCAGGATGCTAAAGGTATCTGGTATCTCGATAGCGGATGCTTAAGGCATATGACTGGAACAAAACCCCGCTCGCTGATTATAAGGAAGAAAAAGGTCCCTCAGTGACCTTTGCTTGAAATGGCAAAGGATACACCAAAATTTATGATGTTCTGACCAACTGAGCAACTTCTTTCAATCATGTTGCTTATGATGAAGGGCTAAAGCATAATCTTTTGAGATTTAGTCAACTCTATGATTAAGACTTCAAAGTTTTATTTACACAGACAAAATGTGTTGTCATTGATAAAAATGAGAAACTTGCACTTAAAGGTCCATGTCATAAATATGGATAGTTCTCATTCAGAGAATGTTTGCTTCCTATCTAAAGCCTCTCCTGATGTAAATTGGCTTTGGCATAAAAGGCTATCCTATCTGAACTTCAAAATGATAAATGATTTATCTAAAAAAGAACTTGTCAATGGACTTCCTAAACATTCTTTTGTAAAGGAATCTCTTTGCTCAACACGTGAAAAAGGAAAGTTGACAAGGCAAGCTTCAGATAAAAGTAAGTCTCATCAGTAACCACACCTCTTCACTTACTCTATATGGATCTCTTTATACCTGTCAATGTCCAATCCATACCTGGAAAGAAGTACACTCTTGTCATATTTTATGAGTATTCCAGGTATACTTGGGTATTCTTTCTCAAATCCAAAAGTGATACCCCTGAGTAAATCATTTCCTTCATCAAGAAGATGGAAGTCCTGAACAGTCTCACCGTTCGCTCCATGAGAAGTGATCATCGCACTGAATTCAAAAAGAGTACCCTGATTAGTTTCTTTGAAGACAAAGGAATATCTCATAATTTCTCCTCAGTTAGGACTCCTTAGCAAAATGGTGTTGCTGAAAGAAGAAATCAAACAATCATTGAAGCAACTCACTCAATGCTTAGCCAATCTTATCTACCAACTCAATTCTGGGTTGTAGCTATGTTTCACTCAGAACTGATCGCTGATAGAGGAATGATTGGCCACTGTTATATCTTACAGCGAGTCGACCATATATTATGTACTTAACTTGCTTATGTGCTAGATATCAATCTGAACCCAAGGAATCCCATATGATAGTTGTGAAGCGAATTTTCAGATATCTGAAAGAAACTCCTAATCTTGGTCTTTGGTATCCTAAAGACTCATGGTTCGATCTAACTGGTTACTCAGATAGTGATTTTGTAGGATGTAAAATTGATAGGAAAAGCACCATTGGGGGTTGTCAGCTTCTAGGTGGAAAGTTTGTAAGTTAGACAGTAAGAAGCAAAACTCAGTGTCCACATTAACTGCTGAAGCTGAGTACGTAGCCGCTGGGAGTTGTTGTGCCCAAATTTTTTGGGTGAGAAACCAACTCAGTGACTATGATGTTCAATTACTAGTGCTATTGTGATTGCAAATAATCCTGTACTTCATTCTAAGACCAAACATATTGAAACCAAATATCATTTTATCCGAGATCATGTTATGAATGGTGAAATTGAACTTCACTTTGTACCTACTGAATATCAACTTGCTGATCTGTTTACAAAACCTCTTGATGAAACAAGATTTAATCTTTTAATCAGCAAACTTGGTATGTTAAACGCTGATGAGTAAATACTCTTAGTGATCAATTTCCTGCAGTAATAACAAAGTGAAATTTCAAATTCATCAATCATTCCCTGAATTCAGGTAAGTAATATGAAAATATTACTAAGGTATGAATTTCTTCCCTTGCACTCTCTGAATGTCTTCTTATTCAGAATTTCAGATAATGCTTCTTGAAAAGATAAAACCCGTCACTGAGAATTCATTTATTCTCAATGTTAAGAGAATTTTAAGGATAATGATTAACATTTATTAGTTTAAACGATAATCTTATTATTTGTGAAAAAAGGACGAGTCAGCCTTTCTCTAACACACGTCGGCCGCAGTGTTTCCCTATCCAATCAAACCCTAGGGACGTGCAAAGGTCATAATTATCTTTTTCTCAAAAAGTAGAAACCGTCGTTAAGTATCCTTCTTTTTCCTGTTTCCCTCTCATCTACCCATAAAAGGTAGTTTCAAATTCTTTCTATTCTTTACGCTCATAAATCTTTCAAAGCAAGTAATAGAATTTGAATTCTCTCTGCAAACAACAAGAACACCAAGAACACACACTTCTGCATATTTCCTTGTTTTGAACTATAAGGTTGGTTTTAATTCATTTTATATATTTAAATATTGTTAAGAACCTCTACCCATCACTTATAACTTCTTGTTATAGTGATTTAGTATATGTTTTTGTGTTTTATATTTTCAAAAACCTCAAAACCATATAACCTGTTATAAGGTTCCTTCTTAGAACAGAAGAACGTTTTGGTCATTTTGATCAAAATATTCTAAAAATATTCTCTACACGATGTTTATGGTACATTTTTGTACCAAATAAACACTTAGGTGCTTTTAACTAAAACTTTTGTTGAAACTGTTTTTGATAAAATCTGCCAAATAACAAGTATTTTGATCTTGTTCATCAAAATACTTGTTTTTCCTTTAAGCTTGGGTAATCTTTGTACCAAAATATTCTGGGTTATACATATTTTTATTAAACCATGTTCTTTCTTTTTGGTTTTCCAATTTCTGAAACAGAAATTGCCAACACCTCTGTAACGTCACCTCTCAAACTGAAGAGACCACTCAATTGGTCACTGACTTCCAAGATGCAAAGGTCACCAATTTCAGTGTGAAAGAAGCCTTGGCGAAGCCGTGCAATCATGTTGCACTACTGGAGCTCCCTGATATGCATTTTACAAAAAGGCCCTCTCAGATATGCATTCTACCATAAGCCAGTTGGAATAACTTCTTATCTCCAACAATTCTGGAACACAACTCAATGCACCACCATGGTCTCTGACAAGGGTGTCTCCCTTCCTGCAATTGGCTTCACTATAAGCCTTGGCTCTTTAGCCATCACCACGGGAGCCATCAGAACACCTCTCCGATTCCCTACCAAGGAGATGGGTCAATAATGGGATCCTGAACCCACCAAGGATGAAATGAGAGAGTTCCTTGGCTCTAGGCTATGACTGGCCTCCTAAGGATGACAAGCCTGACGAACTTAACAAAGAACTGGCCAAAATCGATAAGAGTCGAACGCCAACTCTCTGGCACTACCTTTTTACCCATATCATTCAGTGCCTCGGCATTAAGACTGGTGGTCAGGTACAAGCCAGCAGAAAGTTCCTAGACATGGCATGTGCTCTTTGCCATGGTCGTAGAATCAACTACGTGAAGATTATTTTCGAAGACCTTCATAAGCGGGTCAGTGTGAAGAAGAGGGAGAAGACAATCCCTTACCCTCGCTTCATTTCCATAATTCTAGAGTACGTCTTTAGAGACTACCCTAAGAAGGAGAACCAGTGATTCTCTCAGGTAGGCAAGAAGGCCTTAGAGCATGATAAGGAAGAAGCAGATGTTGCCTACTTTCCAAAAATGATGGAAATCATCAGGGGTTCGACACTCATATTCACTGAAATTCCATCACCTACCGAAGTGGTAGAAAATGTATCCGGGTCACTGAAAAACCCATCAGTGATCGACCTTGATACATCTTCCTCCCCTTCCAGGAAACGAGAAAACCCAACCGCTGATGGACGTAAAAAGTCCACAACAAACAAGCCTGAAAGCAAGAAGCCAATGAAGAATGGCTTTCAAAAGTTAATCCTCTCTAATTTCGGTGTACTACAAACGCTACTGACAACCACAACCACGACAACGACATCAGAGACCGTTACCGCTTCATCAACACAGTCCCCGCCTTCAGAGACTGAGGCCCCTGAAGTATTAGTTACTAGCTCCGTTGAAGATGGTACAGGTAATACATTTATCACCGCCTTCTCTTCTACTTCTACCTACTCTTATTTGGTCCACACATCAATCCATGACTCAGATCTGGTTGTCCCCATACCTGAAGAGGCTGAGAAGCATGTTGTTCAATTATAAGTTTTGTTTTGACGATCTGAAAATTGGAAAACAACGTACATAGGACTTGAAAATGTTTCTCATAAACATTCTCAGAGATAGGCATGTAATCCTCTAGACACATTAGTTGCAAGTTCCAACCCTAAGAGTAATCCTTCAGATATTCTTAAGGAACCCTTGCACATACTTACTACCACCACACTTCTTTCTACTAACCCCGAGCTCTAATTGGCTCGTTATCTGTGTTACCTACAGGTGTTTCAGATGCACCTCTCAGTGGATTTCCATCACTGAAGGTGGAGAAAATAAAGAAATTGAAGCAGGAGGAAGCAGGTCTATGCCTAAAATGAACCTAGATATCCCTAAGGTGTCTCTGGAAGCTCCCTCCGCCACTTTACAGATACCAACACTAGATCATCTAGTCAGTGAGGCGGCTTAGATAAAGATGAAGGCCGATAACTTGTAGATCTCGACGTAGTTCATCTTCAAATAGGTATCTGAGATACCTGACATAAAGACCAATGTTTCAGGCATCTAATCAGATGCCTCTACGTTGAAGACAGAGATTCATATCTAAAGAGCGTTATCGCTCAGAACACCTACTCAATCAATACTCTGGGCATGAAGCTAGACACATAGGGGGAGACGCTGGCAGAAATACTCAAGCTTTTGAAGTCCCCTAATGTCACTCCTTCCTTTATCACCGATAGTGATAGAGAGTCCTTGCATCAACTATCTTTGATTCAGAAGGCCCAATATGACACTCTTGCCACCATCAAGGAGAAGGTGAATACTCTCCAGGTGCATGTCCTCCCTGGCGGCAACACAGAGGGGGAGAAAATCGCAAAAGAACTCGAACAGAAGATTATCCCTGAAGCTGATAATCTGCTAAATGCGACAAAACCAGAAGCCGGTCAGGGAAACGAAGCGGATGCTGATGATTCCCTCATACAGAATGATGATGAAGAATACAGGAGGACGAATAAGAGGGTCCATCATCATACTCTCTCAATGATGATGATGATGTTGACGATGATGAATATGATCCCATTATGTTCTTCTCAGCAGTCCAACCAGGGATTCAAATTGGCGTTGTATTCAAGAAACCTTTGGAAGATAGGCCCCCTCCTACTCAGGAGAAACCTAATTCCTTTGAGAAAAATAAACAAGTCTCCATTGACTCAGCGGATGCCAACCTAAACATCCTGCTAAATAAAGAAGGGGAGCATAACACTTCAGAGGTAAGTCTTCCAATCAAACTCTTCCATTCCCTCTCTGAACCCCAACCTCTAACTTCCCTACCTATTTCTATCCCTGCCAATACTTCCACTATTACAAGTATTGAGGAAATTACTAACTCTGAACCATCTTCTACCACTCTCAGCTCACCCTATCCCCCAAAGGTGGTTCCTTCATGAATGAACCTTCTGACGCAGATCTATTCATGTACATATCAGAATCAAATATTAAAGAAGAAGAAAGCCTAGTTCAGAGGCGTGTAAATAAAGAGCCCATCCCTGAACCTAAAGAAGAAGCAAGACGGGCTCAGCTAATAATAAAGGAGTGTTAGAGAGGACCAGAGTAAAAATTAATTTTCGTACCTCTGGTACTGAAAACTCTCTCCCTATACATAGTTCACAAGAAGACGAATTCTCCTTTCTTACTCCTAAAAAGAGAGCAAGCATTACAAGCTCAGCGACCTAGAGATGAGTAAATAAAGGAAGCACGAGAAAGCCTCAAGGTCGTTGAAGTCTTGGCACAAAAGGAGCTAGCCAATCAAACTTCAACATTAAGAATCCTCTTAGAGCCCAAGAGTGAATTCTACAAGCCGTGAACAAAGACCTTCTGAAAGCCAAAGCTAAGAAAATGAGGAACTTCAATGGTGCAAAAAAGAGTTAACTCCCAGTTCTTCCCTGAAAGGATTGCTCATGTCACTATATCTGCAAGAAACTCAAGCTCTGAATGGCTCTGATGCCGTTGTCGTGGTCAACATATTTAGAGAAAACATACATCAAGTTAAGGCACCTCAATTTCTAAAATTCTATGGCTTCTCTGAATGGCTGGAAATCAGAGACGGTATTCAAAAATCAATGTCCCAGTTCAAAGACATAGTAGAAGACCATCTGAATTGGCTTCTTCAAGGGATCTCCCAATAGGTAACGGTACCTCCTCTCCCTCCAAAATCCAAAAAGAAAAGATCCATTTCCGACACTGAAGAAGATCTATCGATCAGAAATGAACATGAGACAAAATTTGAATTAGATGGTCTCTTTGCTCACTAAGTCCTCCTTGGTCAATCAATACTAAATATCCACCTGTGTTCACAAAGAAAATACGAAGAAAATGAAATTGTTGGCAAACCTGAGCCAGGGATGGTCTTTCTCGATAATGATGGACCTACAATGTTCCTCAAGAATAAAGAGATATTTCTCGCTCCATCTAAGCTCCTCAAGATTCTCAACTACAACTGCTCTGATGAAAATGATCAATTCCATTTTCAAAGAAAAAGAATTGAGAGAGAGAGAGATACAAATAAGAAAGGAGTTGATCGACACTTATTAGGACTCTAGATCGTGATTTTCTTATTTCCTTTGTAATATTTAGTGTATAGTACTTTAACTTAAATTGTAATTCATTTTCTGATATAATTCTTTAAATTATTACATAATGAAATTAAATGAAGTACTTTACTCCATCATGTACTGAAAACGTAAAACAGTAATAAGGGACAAAGAACTTATGAGTCCTGAAAACCTAAGAAATCTTTTAGTTCGCTGATATTTTTCCACACCGTTTATCAGTGAATATGATTTCTAGTTTAAAAACACTTGTAAAAATTGTGTTTTCATATCCTTATAAATGAAACTCAATTCAGATAGTGAATAAGCTGAAAAAGATCTCATAGATTAGTCCTTAGGATTTTTACTTTAAAAGTCCCATGGCTTTACTAATCTTCTCAAGCAAATTTCCTATATTGCTTAATCAAAATTAAATAAGGGGAGATTGTTGATCCAAACTCCTTTCATTGATTTGATAATGCTTCCTCTTATACTTAGTAAAAATCCAAGTTCATGTTACTGTTCAGATGCAGCAAATGCATACACTGATTACAATCAGTGATCGCTGAAACTCAGAAACACTATCTAAGCTTAGAAGACCTGAAGAACAACACTTACACCAAAAGAAGCTTCAGTGACAGTCGAAGATCAAACTGAAGATAGAGATGGATAGCTCCTGATCAGAAGCAGTTCAGTGATGGCAACGTTCGTCTACAAGAAGTGTGAGATCTTACGTATGCCTCAGTGATACCTGAAGGATTCCTCCTTGAAGCCTCAAGTATCAGTCGTCAAATGAAGTCTACTCAGCAAGATCAAAGTTGATCTTATTCATGATGCACAAATGTCAAACCCCCATGCCCTTGTCAAAAAGTATGTACGGAGTTACTTGATTGTCTCCTACGTGCTTACCAACTCTGACTTGGTCACTGTTCATATTCTGCTAAAAGCATAGTTGCTTTATGAACAAAAGACAAGATTCCAATGGAAACTTGACACATGACATGTACCCTCTGACTTGCTTTAAATGCATTGGGTATAAATAGATGAAGACCCCCATCTTCATCTCATGCATGCTTAACTCTCGCCTTTAACCTCTGATCTTATTTCTCTCTTATCTTGTGCATCAAAATTACTTTGTGATTCTAAGGTTGTAATAGAATATGTTTAATACTTGTTCTTATTCCTCTTATAACCTGTAAATTTGTTTATCTTAATAAACGTTTTTAAAACCTAAAAAAGTTGTGTTTGTATTCATCCCCCGCCCCTTCTACAAACTTTTTCTATACTTATACATTCTTGTAGATTCCTTTGGGAGCAACACAATTATATGAGTGACATAGTCTTTCAAATGGACAGAAGGCATTTTATTGTGCAAACCACCACCCAAGGGCTGATAAGTAGATGGAACTAATGTGTTTTCAACTCCAGATTGTATTGCTTGAGAAGCATGCTCGAATTAGGCCGAAGGAGTGATTGGCTAGTCGGGCTCGTCTTGGGCCGAGGTAGCTCAGAAATGTCTGCCATAATTGGACCTTGTTATTGTAACCACAGAGTGATGTTTAGTAGAAAGCACGTTAGAGGCCATGTCATACTCGGTTTCGGTGTAACAAAAATCTTCATCAACCTCATTGTTGGGAGGAATTATGGTGTTGGTACAATGTTCGCAGATTCATGATCAATGAAATATTTGCAGATTCATGATGAATAAACGAATAGAGATCCTCAAAAAATTTGACATCTCATGACATAAGAAATTCTTTGGTGTCCAAGTCAAATAATTTCCATCCTTTTTTACCGAAGGGATAACCAACGAACAAACATTTGCGACTTCGACATGCAAATTTATCACCCTTGGCTTTTTGGTTATGAGAAAAACATAGACATCCGCACATTTGTATGGTATTAACTATTAAATGACGGAGCATTCCCAAATAGAAGTTCATAAAGGGTTTTGTGTTGAGCGAGATGGAGGGAGTTCGATTGATGAGGTGGGCAGCCATGGGAATTGCTTCACTCCAAAAGAAAATGGGCATATCTGCTTGAAAAAGCAGAGTGCGTGTGGCATTTAAAATGTGTATATGTTTTCTTTCAACACACCAATTTTGTCGTGGCATCCCAAGACATGACATTTGAAATATAATTCTAGTCGCATAAAGCTAATCTAGCAAACAATTGATTATTTGTTGTTATCACTTTGAACTATTTTAATGGTTTGAGAAAAATGATGATCAATCATGGAAACAAAGGACATAAATATCCGAAAAACTCGTGTCTTGTGCACCATCAAATAAACCCAAACTGCACATGAGTACCAAGGTTAAATAATATTGTGCACCACACAAGGAGCCATGTTTCTAAGGTCTCCACAAATCACAATGTATTTTCTCAAAAATTTGAGATGCTCTATTACTGCTCAATAGAAATTTATCTATAGTATGCTTGGCATGAAAACAAATGTCACAAACTTTGGTCAAACTACTCGTCGTATTGCTAACATGAGGAAGTAACTTCACCACTTTTTCGTAAGGATGCCCCATTCTTTTATTCCAAATAGTCCAAAGTTTAAGTTGTCACATTCATTGAGATCTATTGAATCAAGTCTTCTTCTCCAAAGTAGTAAAGTTCATCCAGCCTAACACCCCTTCGAATTAGCTCCTTCGATCGGTCTTGTATTGTACACACAGAAGAGTCAAACTGAAGAGTGCAATTCATGTGATCATTTAACTGAGAATCTAAAATTAAATTGCAGGTAAGTTGGGAAACGAAAAGAACTCATTTGACTGTAACTTTCTCCGACAAGCGAACACTTTTTTCATGAGATGCAACAACGGTGTTTCTTTTTGGAACACCAACCGGACAAACCAAAAATTTCTTTAGGAACAATTAACCACAATGCATTACTTGTAACGTAATGAGTAGCTCCTGAATCAACAATACATAAATTTTTATTAAATGTACCGTTCAACTGACCATCTAGAATTTTCACATTATCGAATAGTCCCGCCAAAGTCTTCTGTTGTTCAATCAAGAAAACTTTTGGAGGAGTTTCTTGATTTCCAACTGTGACAACATTTGTTCGTGCGGTGCCACAACCTCGTCCTACCATCGATTACTGGCCTGTTTCTTGATTTCGGTCAATCTTCCCAGTACCATTCAGGATAACCAAGTACTTCAAAGCAATGAGACGCTTCATGTCTTGTTTTCATGCAATGCGTACATGTAAGGTTTGATCAATCCGGTTTTTCTCCTCGGTCTCCACGACCTCTTTCTCCGCCAATATAGATGGCAAAACCAATTGCTTCGTTCGGTTTTTCATTAATGTTTTTTATCAGGCGAACTATTTTTCTTGCGCAACCAATTGAAAAGCTCAATCAAAATATGGCAATGGATCTTAAGACAAAATGCTCGTGCGAAGAGTTCCATACCATTTTCACATCGTTCTTCATGTTGTTTTCCTGTTGACCATCAATTGTAACAAGAACATTAAATGAGTGGTTTGTGGTTGTTCAATTCGTCCTATTTAGGGCTGACAGTTTTCCTAAATATTCATCGACAGACATGTGTTTACATTGTTCATACTCTGCATATCTCGATCTCAAGGTTTCCCACAATCTTTTTGTATCCTTGTATTTGGAGAGATAAGACTTTACTTCTGGATCAATGGTCTTCATGATCCATGACACCAACATTGCATTAATTTTATTCCAATTTGCTTGCGTACATGGCGGTTCCGGTTTGGTAATGGTTCCGTCTCAGAGCACAAAATTTCTTCGTGCCCTAACTGCCATTTGTATATCGCCAATCCAATAGTCGTAGTTATCACCTTTTAGACGTGTTGGTGTGATAAAATTTCCACACCGGTCTTGTGGATCGAGAAAGAATCGAGAGTTTGATTTCCGAAGCATAACTGCACACTCACATGATCTTTGCCAACAAATAGGAGCATTCGGTGGAACCGGTGAACTACATTTGCTTCTGGATAGATGTGTGGGACAGAGGGCTCGTGGTACTTGCTGCTCACCCTTCCTCCTCTGCTTTGAGAACCATGTGAATGGAGAGTGGCGGTCGTTATAACTCTGATACCATGATAACTTCAATGTTTTGAGATCAAAATTTAGGCTTGATCTGATTGAAGAACCCAAGACCCCTTTAAATAGGGAATACATATAATAATGGTAATAAAAAAAAGGAAAGCATTATCCTAATAGGAAACTAAAATAAAGAAATCTGTGATACCTTTATATAAAGTATGGCCTCTAAAAAGGAAAGCATTATCCTAAGGAATGTAATCTAGAACATGGATAGCCTCTAAAATTCCTCAAAGCATGGCTATCATTATAGCTTCCTTTTTAATCTGTGATACCTTTATATAAAGTACGAGTGGCTTCAACACAAAGGAAGAAGATGGTTTTTTTTATGAATGTAGTCAACGTATCTTGTTCTCAATTTACCCTCGCTCCTCTCTATTTTCATCGCCATAAACTCATATCATTACAACAAAATTAGGTTTATAGGAAGATTAAAATGTGCAAATGTTCTAATAGAATATTATATAAGACTTATGTTATAGGACAAAACAAAAAAAATCCAAGTGTTACAATAGGTCTATTAGACGCTTTTGGGAGTTTTAACAAGTTGTTTGGACGCTTTTAAAAGAAAGTGTCGTATTGGCTAATTTACAAGATAACTAATTTATACCCGTCCGTTGGTCGGGTATACGACATGTTTTATCATCCGACATATAACCAATTTAGGCACGAAGCTATGGGATGTAAGAAAGTGAGAAGTTCTAATGGAATCACAAACATTATTCCCATAAGAAATCTCAAAATACAAGAATATTAAACATAAGAGAATCACAATCATTTTATCCTATGCTCGTTAGTTTAAGGGGTGATTCATCATGTAGTTTCTATTTTCTAAATGAATACAACCTTAACTTCCCTTGGATAATAAGTTGTTGCATAAAACAATGTATCTGATGAAACTCAAGTTGATTAAATGAAATTTCAACTGTCAAAAGCTATGCAGTTCTAAAGGATATAATAATACAAAACTTCAAAAGAAGGAAGCCAATACAACTTAGTTGGATGTGGCATGATGTTGAACAAAATATTGCCACTATGATGCACAATGTTTATATTTGGGGATATAATTTTTTCACAAATACAATAAAAAAATTATTTGTTGAAGTGTTAAAACCCATTGTTGATATAAACTCTATTTCTTCAAATTAATCTTATGGTTTTAATTACTCATGAAGTAGTTTACTCATCTAAACTAACAACAATTTCAACTCTTCTAATTCCAAAGTTTCATTAATTACAAAATTCCCCAATTCCTGAATAGCAATTTCATTTCAATATCCTTGTGCTTCTTTAATGGTATGGCATCTTAATTTGAAAAGACATAAAATAGTCATATATAACAAAATAAGGTTTAAATTAAGCTTGTAACAAACATATACTTACATATATCGTTAATCCACTACCAAACAGTCATGCATAGCTGATGATATAGGCTATTGTTGGGTCCCCGATGATTTGGTGATGAACCACCTTCCTTTGTATGAATGAACTTTTTACAGGTTCTTTTGAAGGTCTGAAATATGCTTCAAGTATTGAAGAGTCAAAGGCTATTCAATCAAGGGTTGTACATCAAAAAGTGGAATTTTGGATGTATCAACCAACTTCAATATTCAGATCATTTTGCTAAGTCAAGATTCGGTCACCAATATAGTGGGTCACCGATGGTACACTCAAAAGTCATCAAAAGTACTAAGGACATCAAATAAGATGAGGTCATCAAGTTTGATGCCATGGTCACCGACACTATAATCTTGGTCACCGAAATTGCAGGTATATTTTCTAAGGCTGTGATATCAAGTCACAAGTTCAAGGGTGTACACTTTTGGCATTTAGTGAAAGATAAAGTTTATCAAGCAAAGTGTACACTTATCAATTCCAGCCTTACAAGGTATCCACCGATGTGATACATAGTGTGATGTATCACTTAGCAATTTCAAAGAGATAAGTTCTTAACTCACATCAATTGCAAGACACGTGAGCCAGCAAGAACTTGGGCATCAAGCCTTAAATAAAGACATACTCTTTTATTCTTATAAAAGGAATATTTGTCTTTTAGCTAAAAGGTTTGATGGGACTTTACAGAGCATGAAGAAAAGAAGATAAAGTTATCTGACATTACGTGCTACAAGGAATTGTTCATCCATTATTCTAGTACAAAGGAAGTGGTCTCTTCCTTTGTCCAGCAGATAATCTTCCAGCTAATGAAACCTTGACAGCTGTCCACTTGCATCCCATGCATGGGCACTATAAAAGGAGATGAAGTCCTTCCCAGAAATCTCACGCTTTCAACAAATCTTCAGAGTGATTATTTGTGTGACTGTGGCAAAGCTGTGTGCTATAACAATATTGTTTTAACTTCCTTAGTGTATAAGTTAATTACTGTTATCTGTGTGTTTAGTTTGATAGAATAGTGTTCTTTTCCGCATCAAACTATCTGTGCGTAAATTTTTAATATTTATATTAAAAAATTTAAAAAGAGTATATTCTGTGTGTTTTATATTCAACCCCCCCTTCTACAAAACCCTCTCTTAGTTAGCCATCTCTCCTTGGGGACTAACAAGTGGTATCAGAGCAGTTGGTTTAATTCAATAAACCAGATCTGTGATGGCTACTACCTCAAATGTTGATGGTACCTTGCATACCTCTTCTAGTAATACATATGATTTAGGATCTTTGGCTAAACCTCCAAGATTCAACCCAAATAACTTTGGGTTATGGAAAAATCGCATGTTATTATTCTTGGAAGGGATCGAATGCAGGTATCCCAACATTCTCAGTGAGGGACCTATTGTTCCTAAAATATGGGCTCGCTTTGGCCCTCAAAAGGACGCTGAAGGAAAGGACATAGAGTCAGATGACGAAAGAAGTGAGAAAACTGGTAGATATATCATCAAACCTTCTAACAAATTTAGTGAAGATGATAAACGCCTAGTTGCTTTAGACACTAAAGTCAAATCTGCTCTTGCTGTATCCCTTCCTGATGATGTGTATCACTCTCTTCTTAACCTTCCCACTGCTAAAGAAATGTGGGATACTTTGAGTGTCTTATATGAAGGCAGCAAAGAAGTAAAGAAATCTAACAGGATCTGTCTTGTTAGAAAGTATGAACTCTTCTCCCATGAAAAAGGAGAATCTCTTTCTACCTACTTAAATCGCTTTAACTGTCTTCTCAATGATCTCAAAGTTCTTGGACGAGTTTATGATAATGAAGAAGTTCTCTGCAAGTTCATGGATTGTCTTCCAGATTTCTGGGAAACTATCTGTACTTGCATCAAGCAAACCAAGGACTTAGAAATAATGCCTTTAACTGCTCTCTATGGAACTCTTCTTCACTATGAACAAACTAAGAACCAGAGAAAATCTCTTATAAAGGATATGAAATCCTCTTCTATTGCTTTGATAGGTGATTCAAAATCTTCTTCTTGTATTCCTAGAATCACCTATCCTTCTTCTGATTCTGAAAAAGATATTAAGGAAGACTCTTCTCATCTGTCAGATGCATACCATAGTGCTGCTGATGATGAAGGAGAAGAATCAACCATTGACATACTTTCTGATAGTATGGCAATGCTTGCTGGAAACCTTAAGAATAAAAGATTTTCTTCAAACCGCTCTAAATTTAATAGAAAACATTTTTCTCAAAAATCCTCTTCTGATAAAGCAAATGAAGAATGCTTCAATTGTGGAAAGAAAGGTCATTTTGCTTCTGAATGCAGATCAAAAGCATCCTCTTCTATCAAACCTTGTTCTTCTTATGGCCATGACTTCTCAAAATCAGCTTCTAGGAAGCATGAAGAGAGAAATAACCAATCCTCTAAAGAAAATTCTGAATCAAAAGAAACCTCCAGGTATAAGAAGTACAAAGCCAAATACAAGAGAGAAAAAGAGAGAAGCCAAAGTAAAAATAAAACTTTGGTTGCTGAGGCTCATTGCTGGGAGGATGAGCAAACCTCTGAGAGTGAGAGTGAGTATGTCACTAAATGCCTCATGGCCAAAATCGATGAGCTAGTAGACATGGAGAAGTCACTCTACAATACCCTTGTATCTGCTGAGGGATCCACTTCAGGAACAAAACCTCAGGTACATCCTTTTACCTTTCTCTCTGATGATCAAAAGGCTGATGCCTTTGATTCTTTAACTGTTGACTTCTGTGACTTAAAGATTCAAAAGAAAAAGGCTGACATGCACATAAAATGTCTAAATGATCAACTTCTCTCTTGCTTTTCAAAACTAAAATATTTTGACAAAATGAAAGCTGATCTAGAAAACCTACGGTACTTAAACGACAGTCTTTCTGAGGAAAAATCAAAAATCTCTTCCACTCTTGAAAAGGAACAAGAGGTTCTGTCTAAATGGACTAAATCCTCTAAGAATCTTGAAAGGATCCTTCAAGATCAAATCACCAGCAAGGATAAGTCTGGCCTTGGTTATGGAAAAGATGTTCCTCAACCTTTTGACCTTCCACTTTCTTCTTCTGAGTGTCAAGGTTTTCCTGCTGGTTTCCTTTCCGATGACGATGATGATCTCTTCGGTTACTCATCTGAGGATTCTACCTCCGTTCACTCTATAGATCTACTTGAAATGCTCAAAGTAGAATCTGGTTCTAAGAAGTTTGGAGTCTTTGTTAAAGCTAAAGAAATCTCTTCTGAGTCTTCAAAAGTTTCAACTCTTCCAAGCTCTTCTTCTTCTCCCAAACCTATCCAAAGACTTTTAAACTCCTTAAGTCTGCATGAGTCAAGGTACTCCCAAGAGCAACCATCTGGTGTTGCTGAGTATCCCTCTCCAAAAAGATTTTCTCCTCAAAAGAAAAATTTTTCTAAATCAAATTTTTCATCTAAAAGGAAATCTCAAATAGTTACTGATTTTATTCCTCGGTCAGTAAACTTGAAGAAATCAAGAAATCCTAGTAAAGGTATTCTTGGACCAAGACCAGGTGTTGGATACCCCTCTTCTTCTCAGTCGTCAACCTCTGTCCAAAGTTTTGATGATAGGGATTTTAAAAAGGCCTTTTCTTTAAAGAAATGCTATAATTGTGGCAACACTCTTCATCTTGCTAAAAATTGCCCAAAAGACTTGGTTCCTTGCAAAACTAAAATGCCTTCTAATCCCAAAGGACCCACCTCAAAATGGGTACCAAAAGTCTAAATTTGTTTCTGGGTGCAGGTACCAAATAAAGATCACATATGGTACATGGATAGTGGGTGTTCAAGACACATGACCGGAAACAAACTTCTTCTCTCTAACTTCTCAAAAGAAAAGGGACCCACTGTTTCCTTTGGAGGAAATGGAAAAGGGGTCACCAAAAGATATGGTACCATTTCAAATGGAACCATCACTTTCTCCAGAGTAGCTCATGTTGAAGGGCTAATGTACAATCTTCTAAGCATCAGCAAAATATGTGATTTGGGCTATAAGGTCATGTTCCAGCTGTGTGTGTGCTTGGTGTTTGATTTACAGAACAAGATTGTACTAGCAGGAACCCGACTGAATGACGTATATATAATCAACATGAAGGAAAGTGCAATAGGAGAAGCTGTGTGTCTCCTCTCTCAAGAACTAGCCAAACAAAGTTGGCTGTGGCATAAAAGGTTCTCTCATCTAAACTTTAAAACCTTGAACAAACTCTCCAACAAGGAGCTGGTTGTTGGAATGCCAAAAATAGTTTTTGAAAAAGAAAAGCTGTGTGGAGCATGTGAAAAAGGAAAACTCACTAGAACTTCCTTTAAATCAAAACAATGCTCTTCTATCTCTCAACCTTTTCAAATGCTTCACATGGATCTGTGCGGTCCAGTAAGCACACCCAGTCTGGGTGGTAAAAAGTATATGCTAGTAATCGTCGATGAATTCTCTAGATATACTTGGGTGTTCTTTCTGAAACACAAGAGTGATGCTTTCTTGAAGAAATCATCGTGTTTACAAGAAAGATTGAAAATTTGAATGGTAAGCGGTGAAGTCCTTCAGAAGTGATAATGGCACAGAATTCAAGAATGCTGCTCTGGAAGATTTCTTTGACCTAAAAGGAATTTCTCAGAACTTTTCTGCCGTACGCACTCCTCAGGAAAATGGTGTTGTTGAAAGAAAGAATAGAACACTGTGTGAAGCTGCAAGGTCTATGCTGAGTGAATCCAAGTTGCCAACCTATTTTTGGGTAGAAGCAGTTAACACTGCATGCTTTACTCAAAATAGGTCTATCATAGTCAAAAGGCATGACAAGGCTCCTTATGAAGTTTTCCATGGTAGAAAACCTGCAGTTGACTTCTTCCATGTGTTTGGCTGTGCATGTCACATGCTAAATGATAGAGAACAACTTGGAAAGTTTGATCCGAAGTCTGATGATGGAATCTTCATGGGCTATTCTCTCTCCTCAAGAGCCTTTAGAATCTTCAACCTAAGAAGACAATGCATAGATGAATCCATGCATGTAAAGTTTGATGAGTTTGAAACTTCTTCATTATCTTGTGATGAAGAAGAATTAAACCTATGGATAAATTCATGTGTTGGTGAAATTCCATCCTCCTCTCAACCCAATCCTCTAGATAGCAACTCCTCTCAGCCTCCCATAAACACCACCTTACCTTCAGAACCTTGTCTTTCTTCTCCACCTCCTGAAACTAACTCTACATAAGACCTTACCCACCAAAACACTATATCTCCCACTAACCTACCTTCACCATCTCAAATTCCTACCTCATCCTCTTCTCTACCTCCTACCTTACCTCCTGCACTAAAGTGGACCATGGATCATCCAATAGATCAAATCATAGGTGATCCACAAGTTGGTGTAAAAACCAGAAGAGGCATAAGCAATCTGTGCTTATTTGTCAACTTTGTTTCCATTGTTGAGCCTAAGCTGATAAATGAAGCCCTAGCTGATCCTAGCTGGGTAATTGCCATGCAAGAAGAACTCTCACAATTTGAGAGAAACAAAGTCTGGAAGTTAGTTCCTCGTCCATCCAACAAAACTATTATTGGAACAAAATGGGTGTTTCGAAACAAGATGGACGAAGAAGGAACTGTCATAAGGAACAAAGCAAGGTTGGTTGCTCAAGGATATCGGCAAGAGGAAGGAATTGATTATGATGAAACCTTTGCTCCTGTTGCCAGATTGGAAGCAATCCGAATATTTCTTGCCCATGCAGCTTACAAGAATTTTTGGGTATTCCAAATGGATGTCAAAAGTGCCTTCCTGAATGGTGAATTAGCTGAAGAAGTGTATGTGAAGCAACCTCCTGGGTTTGAAGATCCAGTCCATCCATATCATGTGTATAGGCTGGATAAAGCTCTGTATGGACTGAAGCAAGCTCCTCGTGCCTGGTATGACACTCTCTCAGAATATCTACTTACAAATAAGTATATACGAGGAAAGGTTGACAACACTCTCTTCTTCAAGAAATCACAAGGTAATATCATTCTTGTTCAAATCTATGTTGATGATATTATTTTTGGAGCCACCGATGAATCCTTGTGTGATGAGTTTAGCTCCCTCATGCAAAAAGAGTATGAAATGAGCATGATGGGGGAGTTAACATTCTTTCTTGGTTTGCAAGTAAAACAGTCTCAGAAGGTATTTTCATAAATCAAAGTAAATACATTAAAGATCTTCTGAAAAAGTTTCAATTTGATACTTGCTCTACCATGAAAACTCCTATGGCTCCTCCTCTTAGACTCTTTTCTGATCCTGATGGCATTTCTGTTAATATTACAAATTATAGAGCCATGATAGGATCCCTTCTTTATCTAACTGCAAGTAGACCTGACATTATGTTTGCTACTTGTCTGTGTGCCCGATACCAAGCAAATCCTAAAGAATCACATCTGGCTGCTGTGAAAAGGATTTTTCGGTATCTGAAAGGTACCATAAATCTGGGTCTTTGGTATCCCAAAGACTCAGGTTTCGATCTCATCGGGTACTCTGATTCTGATTTTGCAGGTTCAAAAATAGACAGAAAAAGTACAACTGGAAGTTCTTGGTGGAAAGCTTGTGAGCTGGTCAAGTAAGAAACAACATTAGGTGTCTATTTCTACTGCTGAAGCAGAATATGTGGCTGCTGGAAGTTGTTGTGCACAAATATTGTGGATGAAAAATCAGCTGTGTGATTACAATCAGATTTTTTCAAAGATCCCAATAATGTGTGACAACTCAAGTGCAATAGCCATTGCCAACAACTCTGTGCTTCATTCAAGATCAAAGCACATTGATATCAGGTATCACTTTATAAGAGATCATGTCTCTAAAGGTGATGTGGAACTTCATTTCATTCCCACTGATTATCAATTAGCTGATTTGTTCACAAAGCCCCTTGATGAAGCAAGATTCAAGTTCCTCATCGGTGAATTAAGTATGATAAACATAGACTAATATATATTTTATAAATTTTATATAAATATATGTTATATATATATATATATTCCATATATATATTATATACATTTATATAATCTATAACTTATATATTATATATGTTATATATAGATATATATAAATAATAATAAAAAATATATATAAATAAATAATATATATATACCCAATGTCGGTGACTAAGTCACCGATGGTATCTCTCTCTCTCTCTCTTCTCTCTATAAACCTCAAAACTCTAACCCTAAAAATCATACACATCACCATCTTCCACCATAACTACCGACAACATCACCACCAAGCCATCAACAAACCGCCGCCGCTAACCATCATACACCAGCCACCGACATCGAGCCACTGACCGCCGACGATCCAATCCACCATCCACCGACATCGACCATTGAAACCAACCATAGCCACCGACGTTGATACATTCAGCCACCGACGTTGCCTCCATAAACCCATCTACGTCACTTTCCGACGTCTACACCACCCTTGTTGTCCACTTTCCGACGCTCTTCTCTCCGACGTCGAGCCACTGACTACACCACAGCCATCCACCGACGGTCGTCGTCTACGTCACAGACGTCACCGACGTCATCAACCTACGTCACCGAGTTCATCACTGACGTCACCTTCCGACGAAGAACCATCGTTGCCCTAGCCACCGACGGTTTACCATCTCATCCACCGACGTCGTGCCACAAGCCACCGACGTTACCACCCTTAGCCACCGACGTTTCACTCTCTCCGAGGTAACCGTTGGAACTCTTCACATTCTTAACCCCTTAAAGATAACTCTTGACTTACCACTCTTGATAAGCAAGATTCTTTGTTCTTATCCCTAATGACATCATCAATGTCAGTACAAGCGCCGAATTCAACCCTAAAACCCTTAGAATTCTGACCTTTCAATCACCAAAACTAATCATTATTTTTTAAAATTGAAATTTCCCTCTCATATATAACATCCTTCCCCACTACTTACCACCTTTCTCGCACCCATTCTTTCTCACTTATACAAAAGCATAACCTGCAACCTGCAACTTTCTTCATCTTCTTCAATGGCATCCCCTTCAAAACCTTCAGAAGAACAAACAATGACCTTTGGATCTCTCTCCTTTCCTGCATGCAATTACTTTGGAAGAATAGGAGTTGATAATGCCCATCCAGAGTACAATGATATCTGTTGGTTCCTTCAAAGGTGCCCTCTCCAATATGCTCTGACAGCAAAACCCAACATGAGTAAGTTTCTTCTTGGAAACTTTTGGCTATCATGTACTTTTGATGCTTCTACAAATCAAATTCTTGCATCTGTTCTCAGCAATGATGAACATGATGTGGCTTTTGATGTTGAAGATGTTCGTAACATCCTTAGGCTTCCCACTTATGATTCATATGAAACATTTCCTCTTGGAAATGAACACCAACAAGTGGTGGCTGTTTTGAACTACTTAGAAGAGAAGAAGGATTCAGAGTCAAAGGGTCCAGGTACTTTACTACGCAAGAATATGGGAAACATATGGAACTTCCTTTTTGCTCATCTGATTCTGTGCCTGAGCAAGAAGACAGGTGGCCCGGATCAGTCACCTTCCCAAGTGACAGAATTGGCACATGCTCTAATATTTCAAAGGAGAATAGACTTTGCAATCTATTTCTTTAATGAAATGATCTCCTCCTTCTCTACCATCCGACGTCCTCAGGTACCATTTCAGCGACTTTTCTCTCTTATTATTCATGCAAAGTTGGCAGATAAATTAGAGAAAAGAGATGACATCATATACGATCTCCCTCTTCATCAAGTGGGAAATCAAATTATGAAAAAGGCTGTCTTAGCATCAGACAACCCTCTCCGACCATCTATGATTGAGTTTGCAAGGAATGCAACTCTATCTTGGGGAGAAAATGAGCCCCGTCTGCAAAGGACCTCAGGTATGTCTTCTACTCCTTCTGCACCTAGAGTAACTGATGTGCCCAAATCTCGTAAGAGATCCAAAGCGTCGGGCACATCTACCTCCGCACCCACCGATGCTACGAAGCCAAAAGAACCTTTGGCTTCTACCCAAGCATCTAAGTCCCAAAAGCGGAGACACTCTAAAAGCCCCCCAAAGACTTCCTCAAAGAAGTCTAAGGGTACCCAAAGGGTCTCACCTCACAAGCTACCTACTAACTCCCAAAAGTTAGTAAGTGATGAAAAGATTCCTACCCGACCCAAGGACCAGTTAACCCAACCTAGCTCCTCCATGCCCTCCCAAAAGGACATGGTTGTAAAAAGGGACATCCCTGTTATTGCTTCATCAACTTTCTCTTTAGTTGATGAAGAAGACTTGGACTCTCCCATCCAAGCTGCCTCTTCTCCACCCCGTGAGCTCTCACAGCTCCCTTTCCTTACTCCACATGAGAGTGCATCACAACCAGATGCATTTGATGGAGCTTCCCAATTTACTGATTTTCTATTTTCTAACACTACACCTTGGACACATACGTCTCCCGTACGTGCCAAGGTTGTGAAAGAACCCATTACTGAGGAATCCCCTCATAGACACTCTCCTAAACGTATCTCCCCCACATCTCCTTAATCCCCCCCAGGAAAACCTACAGGTTTGGTGGATTACTCTTCTTCCAGTGATGATGATGCTGATCAACCACCACAGCCTCAATTGAGAGATGATCTTCTCCAAGCTTTCACCAGCTTTACCCATGACACTATACGTCGGGTGGAAACTTTGGAAGACCAAGCAGCCAAAGACTTGGAAAGACTGGCTTCTCTTTCTACTTCTCAAGGGAACATTATGGAGTCTCTTGCCACTATTCTCATCAAAATTGACAAGATTCCAATTTCTCCTCCAACTATTGAGCTTGATGTAGATGGATCCTTCTTTCAGGAACAAGACAGATTTGTTCTTCAAAGAATTGAAAGAAAAATAAATTCCATGGCTTCTGATATAGAAAAGATCAAGACTTTTCTCTCTTCAGTGGGTTTCAAGGGTTCAACCACTGAGGGGGAGAAAAATAAGAAGACCAATTATACCACCTCCACAGCCGCCGACGCTGCCCCTGCAGCCGCCCGACACTGCCAAGCCAGCCACCGATGTGGCTTCTCCAGCTCGTGCAGCCACCGATGGTGGTGTGGCCATGGTCACCGACGTGACCCATCTGGTCACCGAGGTGACTCCTCACGTGGTCACCACTGTCTCTGTTCCTTTGGTCACCAAGTTACCCGAAGCAGCTGTTGAGGGGGAGAGTATCAGTGCTCAACCCCTTGAAACTGAAGAAGAAAAGAAGAGAAAAGAGAAGGACAAAGGAAAGAAGCCTGTTTCCTTTGAAGATCAACAGGAAGAGAAGAAAAGAAGGAAAAGGATGAGAAGTCCTCAAGCAGATACTCTCAGACTTCAGCCTGCCCCCACACTGACCGATCCTCTTGGGGTAATCTTATCTGGAGCTGAAAAAGAAGAAGCCATTAGAGTACAACTTGAGTATGATCAGACAAATGTACTCAAGTTGGCTCAAGATGAAGCCACTCATGCAATGGTAAAGGATTCTCTTCAAGCTCAAAAAGATGAGCTTGAAAATATTAAAAAGAAATCTGAAGCTGCAAAGATGCTTGATGAAGCCAAAAAGGCAAAGGAAGTAGAGTGGTTCAAAAGGAGATTAAAGAATAGGAAGGATGATTCCAAGATTATCAATGCCACCATCCAACCTCCAACCAAGAATTCTCCCAAGTTACTTGTCACCCTTAAGAGAGCTGATACTTTCTCAAAGATATATAAAGCTGAATGGTTGGAAGTTCTTGGGATGACTGAGTGGATGGAAGTTGGTAAATGCATCTCCAAGAGCAAAAGCAAGTACAAGGAGCTGGTACTTAATATTCTCAGAAAACTTTTCATCAAGATGCTCAACATTCAAAAGGAGAATGATATTCTTGTGACATATCTTTAAGCACAACAAATGTAGTTCATACAACAGGGTCTTAAAGGAGAGGTCATCACTGCTCCTAAAAACAAGAAGAAGGGACACCTTGTTATGCTTCATGAAAGAGGCATCCAGATAAATGCTTCGGGTATAGATCTTTCCATTCCTACTCCTATTGCTTACCCGGAGCAAACCATGCTGACTACTCCTGAGCTTGGGGTTTTCTTTGAAGACATCTTTGGAAACATCGGTTTCTTCAGAGCATCTGACATCCCAAGGGCTCACAGCTCCTTCCTCTCTGCTATTCTAGGAGTACCTCCGGTTGAAGACCATGGGATCACTAGGCTTAGCTTGGATGAGCTAAAAAGAATAGAACCCACTCCTTGAATAGTTTTCATATAGTGTGAACTTTATTTTCCAAAGCTGTGTGTTGATTAATAAAAGTTCATACTCTTTTTCCTTAAAAATTCTTGTTAATATTTTTATTTTTTCTTGCACATGCTTATACTTACATTTATTATTATACTTATACTGTACATACTCAGTTAAAAAAAAAATCAAAAAAAAAAAAAAAAAATCTGAGTCAAAAGAACCCAAAAGAAAAATAGAAAGGGTCAAAAAGAATTCTTTTCTAACTTACAGGTATCATCATCAAATAGGGGGCGATTGTTGGGTCACCGATGATTTGGTGATGAACCACCTTCCTTTGTATGAATGAACTTTTTACAGGTTCTTTTGAAGGTCTGAAATATGCTTCAAGTATTGAAGAGTCAAAGGCTATTCAATCAAGGGTTGTACATCAAAAAGTGGAATTTTGGATGTATCAACCAACTTCAATATTCAGATCATTTTGCCAAGTCAAGATTGGGTCACCAATATAGTGGGTCACCGATGGTACACTCAAAAGTCATCAAAAGTACTAAGGACATCAAATAAGATGAGGTCATCAAGTTTGATGTCATGGTCGTCGACACTATAATCTTGGTCACCGAAATTGCAGGTATATTTTCTAAGGCTGTGATATCAAGTCACAAGTTCAAGGGTGTACACTTTTGGCATTTAGTGAAAGATGAAGTTTATCAAGTAAAGTGTAAACTTATCAATTCCAGCCTTACAAGGTATCCACCGATGTGATACATAGTGTGATGTATCACTTAGCAATTTCAAAGAGATAAGTTCTTGACTCACATCAATTGCAAGACACGTGAGCCAACAAGAACTTGGGCATCAAGCCTTAAATAAAGACATTCTCTTTTATTCTTATAAAAGGAATATTTGTCTTTTAGCTAAAAGGTTTGATGGGACTTCACAGAGCATGAAGAAAAGAAGATAAAGTTATCTGAAATTACGTGCTACAAGGAATGGTTCATCCATTATTCTAGTACAAAGGAAGTGGTCTCTTCCTTTGTCCAGCAGATAATCTTCCAGCTAATGAAACCTTGACAGCTATCCACTTGCATCCCATGCATGGGCACTATAAAAGGAGATGAAGTCCTTCCCAGAAATCTCACGCTTTCAACAAATCTTCAGAGTGATTATTTGTGTGACTGTGGCAAAGTTGTGTGCTATAATAGTATTGTTTTAACTTCCTTAGTGTATAAGTTAATTACTGTTATCTGTGCGTTTAGTTTGATAGAATAGTGTGCCTGTTCTTTTCCGCATCAAACTATCTGTGTGTAAATTTTTAATATTTATATTAAAAAATTTAAAAAGAGTATATTATGTGTGTTTTATATTCAACCCCTCCTTCTACAAAACCCTCTCTTAGTTAGCCATTTCTCCTTGGGGACTAACAGCTATGAATACCACTAAGCTCATTAAGCTGCTAAGAAACAGTCCTAGAATACATAGGTATTCCCGATCTCTCCAAGTAACTTTCTACAATTAGGATGATTGTTTCTGACTTATAATCCCTTTTATTTTAGAATTAAAGCGAAGAGGGGGAACATTTTCACTTTGCTTGATGATCTAAAGTTGCATGACGAAGGCAAGCTTAGCATGCAATACATCAAGGACTACGCTCATGCTGATTTTATCATGGGTGTAACCGTAAAAGATGTTATATATGACAAAATCATCTTCGTCTTTCGACAAAACCAATAGATATATAAACTTATATAGGTGTAATATGTCTTTTTGTATGACTTGCCAATAACTATCAAATCAAACATGTCCAAAAAATCCATAATACATATTTTATGAATTCAAAATGAATAATATATATCATAGTCTGTTGCAATTATTAGTTGAGAGTTTAATTTCTTCACAATGAAGTTAAGAAAATTCATTTACGACAAGTTTAAAAGGCAAGCAAGATATGATTTAGCTTAAACTACAATGCATCTAACTATTTCTTGATTTTACATTGAACCTACCAAATGCCATGAATTACAATTACACCATCACTCACACCAACACACACTATGCCAATCATAGGGGAAAATGGTAAAAAGGAATGTTATGATCAACGTATGCCATTTGGGGATATATATACATACTATGTTTAATTGGTTCTATACACAAAGGCTCGTTGTAGAGCAGTCAGGTGTTGACAATTGCAACTATACTTGGCATCCAATTCTTATTATTCATCATCTCTCCTTATTATATTATATTAGGTACTAAACACATATGAATCATATACCAATTAAATAACTAATGTTTCTGAAAAGAGAAAAACCTTAGCAGATTGAAACTAACCTTTGCTTTGAAACATCGGAACCCGGAGAAATACAGGCTGAATAAGGGTGGAATCACCGGACAAAACTCCAACCTAGCGGATTTCACCGCAAAATCAAGCGGAGTGGGGAAGGAACGTGGGATAATCGATTTCATGTTTCAGGTTGGGGTTTTGGTGTTTAGCACGTAAAGGTTTAGATTTAGGTTTGCGCAAGTTGCATCTAAGACCACCTAGTTTGCGTCAATTTTTGTTTTAGAAACATATTTTTAAATAATATATTTAATTACAAACTTTTTATAACAAAAAAGGGACCTAATTACCTGGTTACCACGTAATCAATCGTACCAAAGATGAGGGGTCATTTTATTTTAACATGTGTACTGATGATATTACTTCTTGTTTTAAAACGACATTACAATACACAAGAGAAAGATACTATTTTATAAACTATTTGGCTAACAAGTTCATTTAATTAGTATAAAATTTAAAATACATGTTACTAATATATTAAGTTATTATTTGTTGATTTTGTTAATATATTAAGTTATTATTTGTTGATTTTTTTTTTGTAATCATGGGTTTCCGAATCAGCTTACGCACATCGACTAATTTCCTGGGTGACCACAAATAGACAATTGACCGGGGGGTTATTTTGATATGTTTTGATAACTGAAGGCAAACAATCATCAAAGCTTGAAGTTTAAGCTCACGAAGATCACTGTTGGCATACCAACAACCAAGATATCTGAGTCAATTGAATGTTGTATTTTGATAAGACAAAAAAGAAAATGTAAAATTGAAAGACAGATATTTAACATCCCAGGCCAACCATATCAGATATTGTACGCTTTGTCCGCACACCTACACTCACGGTTTTAAAACGCGTCTGATATAGGATGTTTCCAAGTCCCTTATAAGGCAACTTTATTCTCCTCCCCAACCAATGTGGGATGTTACAATCCACCCCCCTTGGGAGCCCAGCGTCCTTGCTGGCGCATTAGTCCGGTTCCCAACTCTGATACCAAGTTTGTCACACCCCGCTAAAGTGGAAAAACGAAGCGTGATAGCTCACGATTTCATAGCAATAGGACATAAAAAACACCAATCATCCATTCAAATACATAAAATATTAAATTCAAAATTACATCCTACAATCCCAAAGTTTTAACAAAATAAAGTAAACATAATGTTCAAACGAAACGGTTCCAAATAAAAACTTGATTGATGTTGACGCGTCCACATAACTAAACATTTCGGTTTACCTCCCTTACTCCTGAAAAGCCTGATAAAACAAGGTCAACTACAAAGAGTTGGTGAGTTCACAGGTTTTCAATACTATAAACATCTTTCGCATAAATGAATTTTGAGCAAGATAACTTTTATGGCACTTAATGAATCTTTAAATTTCAAAATGTCACAAGGCATATTGTACCCTAATTTAAAGTAAGTTTTGAGCCACCACTAAGACTTTCGACCACAAAACTCTTTATAATTCTACCTTAGCGGTGGGACTAAAATCCCACATATGTAGAACCTTTTTTATAAGCAAAGTGCACCCCTACTTGTAAGTTTTTAGGTGCGATTGCTATCCGCACCCATACTTGTCAGTTTTTAGGTTGGATTGTCAGTCTAAATAGCGCTATCCACAATTACTCTCGGCTCCTCACTTGAGTTAATAGTAGTTTACAAACTTTTCTAGGACATTTTACTCAAATACGAACTATTAGTGTACATGCCTTAGTGCCCATAACATCAATTTCATAATATTTCACATTCAATGATGTAATTAGCTCAAAAATTTCATTTAATCATGCTTTTCACCCCAAAACGTATAAAACACTTTAAAAGAGGGGCTGTGAATACTCACCGGTTTGCTATTAATCTTGAAAGACGAACATAGTCGCTTACTTGTTCGGCCTAATCCTTTCCTATCAAAGCAAGGTATGAAATTAGTCACTTTTCCTTTTCGGGTCTAAAAGAATTAGGTCTTTGCTTGTATCAAAACATACCTTATGTAATGCCAATTTAATATATATAGAATTGTAATATATTTTGTCGTTGATTTGTCCAAATTGTTTATTTAACTCCAATTTTTAAAGGTTCCAACTTGTTTCACATAAAATCATGAAATTCCAGAAAGTTCATATTGGTCTTCAAGATACTTCACCTTACAAATCATCACCAAAATATATCTTCCTCAATTAATTTCTTACCCAAATTTTTGTATGGTTTAAGTTACTGAGTTAGAAACATTTTGTCAAAATATTATGAATTTTGGAGGGTCTTAAGTATTTAAGTAGCTATTTTCATTTTTAAGGGTCACAATTTCCAAGACATAATGCACCATCTGGAATTTACTGTTGGTTGGAAGGTCAAAACTTGTCCTTTTTCAATGATTCCAAATGGATTACAAAGCTAACACCTAAACCTAACTTATAGAAGAAGAATAACTCTTTTTCGTTGAGCTATGACACTTTTAATATGCATGCAACAATCTATCAGCTTTGAACAGATTGCACCTTTATTTTACCTTAAAACATTGAACCCCCAAATCTCCATATTTTTTGATAAAACCAGTTGCATTAAAAATATAACTCATTAAACTAATCATCAGAATAAAATTAAAGCATTTTGGGTGACTAACCAAAGAGATACATTCGTCCAAAGTAGGGTTTACCTACTATTGGACTCACTGTTTGCACACCTGAAATTATTTGGGTGTTTGGGGGGTCAAAAATCCATATTTTTGAGTGATTCCACTTGAGTTAGAATCCTAACTCAGAGAATAATCTTTCATAAGAAGATTCATGACATTTGGACAAGTATTTTGCAAGATATGGACGACAGAAGTACTAGGTAGTAATCTGTCAGCACCAAAAATGTCCTTTTCAAGGGTTAAAACCCACATGCAACTTGATTTTACCTACTTTCTTGTGTTCTAATGCTTGGGTCATAGATTACCACCATTATATAAACATTTTTTCATGTCAATGGTGTATAATATCTTCTTAGAACTCAGAAAATTCGGAGGTTAGAAAAAAAGCAACTCAAAGTGCAAGAAAAATGGGTTTTTCACCAAAATTTGAAAGAAAAAGATGAATATGAAGTTATTACCTTTCCTGGATGATGAAAGAGACTCAATGCCTTCAATAATCTTGTTAAAGTGATGGATTTTTTTAAGGCCACAATTTTTATTTTAAAGTCCAACTTGTTGTTTATGTGTTCTTAGAAAAGAAAGAAATCAAATACAAGTAAATTTAGGTCACTTTTTCTCAATTTTTGGCAAAATTGTTAGATTTTAAATTGGACTTCTATATTTGGATTTAGGATTTTATATCATCAGTTCTTTTTATATTTAGTGCAATTAAGTGTTTTTGGCATTACATTAAGATAAATTTTATCCTATACTTGCAATAATGGACATTCGGGATTAGACACCGGAAATCTAATCCAGTTACACACTTAACTATCTAATTAAGCCTTGCTAAGTAATTTTTTTAAATTTCCTAAACTATTGCTAACCTGAAGCTTCTGATTTGACAGTTGCCACAGTCTCCCCCTGTTAGAAGAATTTCGTCCGTGAAATTTAATGACTGGCTTTCCCTGAGGCGTTCGCAAAAAGGTGGTGATACTTATGCTCCATGAAGTCTTCTCGCTCCGATGTATACTCTGGGCCATGCTTCGAATTCCAGCGAACTTTTATAATAGGAATCTTACTACGCCTTAGCCGTTTGACTTCTCGGTCAAGTATTTCAATTGGTTCTTCAAGGAAGTGTAACCGATCGCTAATCTGAACGTCTTGCAGGGGTAAAACCACTGTTTCATCCGTTAAGCATTTCTTCAGATTTGACACATGGAACGTATCGTGGATGGCGCTTAATTCCTGTGGTAACTTTAGCTTGTACGCCACTGGCCAATTCTTTCAAGTATTTCAAATGGGCCAATATATCTAGGACCCAGTTTTCCTGTTAGCGTACTACTCCCTTCCATGCTGATACCTTTAACAGCACCTTATCACCCACTTGAAACTCCAATGGCTTTCTCCGATTATCTACGTAACTCTTCTGACTATCTCTTGCTGTCTTGAGCCTTTCCTTGATAATTGAGATCTTGTTAGTGGTTTCCTGGATGATGTCGGGCCTGGTCAGTTGTCTGTCTTCAATTTCCAACCAGCTAAGTAGTGATCTACATTTACGTCCGTATAGGGCTTCGTACGGTGCACACTGAATGCTGGTGTGGTAGCTGTTGTTATAGGAGAACTCAACTAGTGGTAGGTGGGTATCCCAACTTCCACCAAAATCAGTAGCACACGCACGCAACATAGCCTCTAGCGTTTGAATGGTTCTCTCCGATTGTCCATCCGTTTGAGGATGATAGGCAGTGATGAAGTCCAACCGCGTACCCAATGCTTTTTGGAGTGATTGCCAAAAGTGTGACATAAAACAAGTATCTCTATCTGAGATAATGGAAATAGGCACCCCATGACGTGTAACGATTTCATTGATGTAAATTTGCGCACGCTTTTCCATATTGTAATCTTTTCGAATAGGAATGAAATGTGCTGATTTTGTAAGTCGATATAGTATAACCCATATGGAATCGTGTCCCTTCCCAGTTCTGGGTAGCTTGGTTACGAAATCCATGGTTATTTGTTCCCATTTCCATTGGGGAATCTCGGGTTGTTGAAGTAGACCCGATGGTTTCTGATGTGCGGCCTTAACTTTAGCGCAAGTTAAGCACTTGCTTACGTACAAAGCAATATCTTTCTTCATTCCTGGCCACCAATAGTATTCCTTTAGATCCTTGTACATCTTTTCCGCTCCTGGGTGAACCGAGTATCTTGATCGATAGGCTTCATCCAAAATTGTTGATCGTAGGTTATTAACCTTTGGTATCCAAATTCTATCTTCAAAGTAACGTACCCCATCTAACTTTGTTTGAAATTTATTTTCCAAGTGGTGTAGAGCCTCATTCTTTAAATTATCTTCCTTCAGTGCTTCTTCTTGAGCTTCAAGAATTTGGGTTTTTAGACTTGTCTGTACCAGCATTCCAATGGCTCGTACCCTTGACGGTTTCACCCTTTCTTTCCTGCTTAATGTGTCGGCTACCAGATTAGCCTTTCCCGGGTGGTACTTTATCTCACAATCATAGTCACTAAGAAATTCAACCCATCTTCTTTGCCTCATATTGAGCATTTTCTGATCGAGAATGTGTTGAATACTTTTATGATATGTGAAGACAGTGCATTTAGTGTCGTAAGATAATGTCTCCAAATCTTGAGTGCGAATACTACGGCTCCTAGCTCCAAATCATGACTTGTATAGTTCTTCTCATGGACTTTAAGTTGCCTTGAAGCATATGCAATGACTTTATCATTTTGCATTAACACACACCCCAAACCTTGGTGTGTTGCCTCGCAGTAGACTACGAAATTCTCTGTGCCTTCTGGTAATGCTAAAATCGGTGCATTACATAATCTATGCTTAAGTGTCTGGAATGTTTCTTCTTGTTTCTCTCTCCAGATAAATTCTTATCCCTTTTGGGATAATGTCGTTAGTGGTTGCGCAATTTTTGAAAAATTTGCTATAAATCGCCGATAATAGCCTGCTAAACCAAGGAATTTCCGTTGGTGTCTTCGGAGCTTCCCACTTTTTGATGGCCTCAATTTTCGTTGGATCCACATGAATTCCATTCTCATTGACTATGTGGCCAAGAAAATGTACCTGGCGAATCCAGAATTCACATTTGGAGAACTTTGCGTACAATTTTTGTTCCTTGAGTAGTTCTAGTATCAACTTTAGATGTCGCTCATGATCCTCCTTGTTTTGCAAGTAAATAAGTATGTCATCTATGAACACAATCACGAACTTATCCAGGTACGGTCTACAGACCCTGTTCATTAGGTCCATGAAAACAACTGGTGCGTTTGTTAGCCTGAAAGGCATAACTAGGAACGCCTAATGGCCGTAGATAGTTCTAAACGCCGTCTTGAGAATATCCTCCATCTAATATTAAGAAATATATAAATAAAAAGACATCATGACAACATTTACAAAGTAATCATAAAATTTAAACAACAAAATAAGTAAATAAATAAACATAATAGCGTCCATAAATGTAGTTTAGTCAAGTATTTTAAAATGTAGTTTAATCATGTATTTTTAATCAGTGGAGACTATAAAGAAAGCATTGCAAATTTTTCGTGATAAATATGGATTATCCCCAAGTATTGAGAAGAGCGAAGTTTTCTTTGGCAATGTGAACGACGACCCAAAAGCTGCCATTCTCAATACCTTACTGTTTCGTCAAGGTGTGCTCCCAATCCGGTATTTGGGGGTACCATTATTATCACCTGTTAGGTTGAAGGTAAATAATTTCAACCCTCTGGTAGTGAAAGTGAAGAATCGCCTAGCAAATTGGAAGACTAAATTTCTTCGTATGGAGGTAGACGCCAACTCATATCTCGGTCTTACAATCTATGCAAACCTATTGGATGTCGCTTTTCTTGCTACCGTCCTCTACGATTCATGAAATTGAGCAACTTTATCGGAACTTCCTTTGGTCTCATAAAGAAAATGGTAGTAGCAAGGGTCGTATAACGTGGGAGTTGGTGTGTAAACCTCTAAAAAATGGGGGTTTGGGGATTAAGAGACTAGCATTATGGAATCGATATTTACTCTTAAAATATATGTGGGACATTTTAACCAAACGAAGCTTTTTATGGGTGGAATGGGTTAGTTCTAATTACATGCTTGGGAAAAATCTGTGGTTGATTAAGAAGAGAAAGAATTGGTCATGGCTTATTAGATCAATATCAGATCTAAGACCCCACAGTCGCAGGTTCTTTATAACTGAAGTGGGAGATGGTAATTCGACTAATGCATGGGAAGATGCTTGGAGTAATACGGGTCCTCTTATTCATTGCATTTCCTACCGATTTATACATAGTTTTGGGTTTCACACAAACACTTCGGTAAGGGAACTATTAGATAGTTTTGGGGGGAATTGGCCTGATACTTGGGTCCAAAGATTGCCACAATTAGCTAATATTGGGATTCCAGCGATTGGAAATACGTGTGATCGGATAAGATGGCTGGGTCCAAATAATATGCTAAATGAGTTTTCGGTCCAATTGGCTTGGAGATCTATGGAGGAAACGGGTGAGATCTTTCCATGGTACAAAATTGTGTGGAATAAGGCTTATATTCCAAAACATGCATTATGTATGTGGATGGCGTGTCATAAGCGGTTACCTACACAAGACCGAATTATCCAATGGAGGAATGATCATCCCGACCTAATATGTTTGCTTTGTAAAGGTAATTAGAGACCCACAATCACTTATTTTTTGAATGCAAGTTTTCAAAGAAGGTTTGGAACGAGATGAGCAATGAAGTTGGTTTAAATACTAATCTGGATAATTGGGATGTGATTCTAAAAGATTGGGTGCTTGGCTCCTGGAGAAGATGGTCTACGTTACATAAGATCACCATTTCGGCCTCGGTTTATCATCTATGGATTGAAAGAAATAATAGATTCTTTGAAAAACCGAAACCAGAATGAAGGTAAGCTCATTGCGGTGATAAAGAAAGAAGTGTTGTTGCGGATTGCTTGGAAGGAGAAATGAAAGCAGAGCAATTTATTATGAAGAGTTTTCCCGTTTGGATAGTGAGTTGGAAGTCGAAGGCTGCTTTTTGGTGGATTTGGACCTCTATATTTTTTGATTGTTCTCTTTATTGGCTCAGTAGTCTTTGTTTATTTTGGATCAGTTTTGCTTGGTATTGTTTGTCCAAGCCTTGGGTTCGATAGTTTTTCTTTTGCTTTATATTGTCTTTTATTCCTTTATAAAATTGCCTGGGGGTTATCCTCCTTTCAGCATTGTTCTCCACTTCCGACATATATGGATGAAACATGGTTTTTGTCAGCTCCGTATAACACAAAATATTAACTGAAAATAAATATGATCTACAATTAATTATGATACCAAGTAGTAGATTGAGTTACTTGATAATAGTGGAATTGTATAAAAACATTAATAAAATCATTATCATGTAACATACTTTCGCCGTTGTGTAACAATCCAAAAAATATCTCAGTATTAAAAATGCATAAACTGATAACCAAAATCCAATAATACTACTATAGTCATTACATCTCATTGTTTTGTAGCAGAAATTAAAACGGTTCACAGCTGAGAATTATCTATCTGAAAGGGTCTCTACGGCATCTGATCACGTCTACGATCGACTCAAAACTTCCCTTAGACGAACTTTCTACCAAACCCTTAGCTGAAATTGGTTTAGTTTTTTAAAAGCGAGGGTTAGCCCAAAGGTCTAGTGGATTCCCCAACAGATAACATAGTTATAGAAACCAAATGTTAGTTTTATGAAGTTCGCAATTGAAAGTGAATCAAGTAAACAAAAAATAGGATCATGTACATAGTTCGTAGAAAAACAATATAAATCGCACAATTCCACATGCGTTGAGAAATTAGAGTTCCGCACAATTCCACATGTGAATACCCATTTATGTCCCCGAAAGGTGCCTATCCAATATATACTCAAAACGAATTCAAGTTATATCGATTATAACTCCCAAGATATTTGAACTATCTCAAGGTACACTACTTACTAATGTACATGTCCATCTAACCAAGCATATCATGATAGCATAACCCAATACAATTAACCAACCATTTTATAAATCAACTTCCAAATGAAATAAACAACATGCTTTTCAAGAAAGACGATTTTGAAATCAAGAAAGTTTATAAATCCTTTGACAATTAAAGTTTAGAGTCAAGGTAACTCACCTGATGATGCCACACTAAGTCTTAAGCCCGAAAGAGCGAACTTTTCCAAACCGAACGCCTAAATTCACCAAAACAAAATAGGTGTTAACCCAAGATAATACCCTCAAAAGTATTCCTTAAAGGTCCTACGATGAACCTCTAGAACAATGGTCCAAGCTCTAACGCGATACGAAAAATGAAACAACCGAAGTTGCACCACAACAGTAGGTTATGCGGCTTTTGCCGCGGCCTAGCCCGCGGGACGTACTGTTAAGTGCAGTTTGTCCCTACAGCACAAAACAGCCCCTAAAACTCAATTTCCATCAAACCAAAAGGATTTCTGTTACCCAAAATCCATAAATACAGATTGATAACATTCCTAAATCAATCCCAATATAACTCTAGACATGAATAGAAGGTCCAATCACCAATTCATTCTACACAAAGCTTGGAAACCTTAACAACAATGGAGTTTTTCCTAACACAAGGCTTCAAATAACCAAATACTCAAAGAGGAAAACAATAAGCCATTTCCCAAACTAAGAATATTTAAGGATGATCATTTGATTCATCAATTCTTAATACCCTTTCTAAAACTTTTAAGGGTTTGGAACCCTAGACTATACTTTGATTCCAAACATGAACAATAAAGAGGATAATGCAAGAGAGGAGAAGCTTATACCTGAAATTAGCTAATCCACTTGATTCTTTCCCAAAGATTGAGTGCTTTGCTCTTCTTCCTCCTTTGCTTGCTTCCCACGTCTCACACGCCGGAGACACACATCAAATTTTTAAAAATGAAGGAGTATTGAGGAATTCCTTCTCCTCTTCCATTTATATACCTTAGGCTTATGGTCCATAAATGCCATCAGCCCAAGAATTAAGGTATAAGGCCCAACATTAGAAGATTCATGACTTGGGTGATTACACATTGTGGACGAGTTTCACCCGAGACATGTAAATTACAGATTTTTCCAAGATCGCCCGATACGTCTTAACATCGCGTGAAGTGTGCTTGTCATACAATCTCAACTTGATTGCGTACATCTTGTTCATACTTTAAATGATATAAAGTATTGTTTATAATCTGTTAACGTGTAATTTGAATATATGAACACACTTACGTCCCATCTTGCAACAACATTTCAAACTTGCCTATGACCATTCGTTGTACCTTGATTATTTTTCCAACAATATCTACAAAAAGTTTATTTTGTCACAAAATGTGATTTTATTAAGAAAAAAATGTAGATGCAATAGATAACTTAGATTTATAGATACGCATTTTTCGTGTAGTCCTATGCGTTGCAAGGGTATTAATGGTAGACACCAATGGTTACAACGGAAACACATTTGCAGGATCGTTCATCAATTTGCTTAACCTTGTTTGTTTGCTTATATAAATTACCCATTCTACACTCAAGAAACTGTAGTTTTCGTATCTCGGGTACTCCCAACACATACCTTGAAGTAGGAAGTGATCCAAACGGAATACATATCCCACCAAATTCATTGTTCTGTATACTTGCATTAAATGTTGTGGTACAAGTGCTGCCATTTTGTGTCTCTATGTATATAGAAAATATTTATCACATAAATTTATGATAACGATTTTTATGATAAATAAATTTGAATACGTATAATATTTAAATTTATGTTTTGATCGATTAAAATAAGAAATAATCTTTCTTTTTTGTTTTCTTCACAGACAAAATCCACTCGAACTACTATCAAATTCCACCAACCGTGAATTCGGAGTGATGAAAAATTTTCAACATAGAAATGAGAATCCATTTTCTAATGAAATGTTCGATGTTAGTATGCCTTTTAGATGACTACACTACAAAACCACTAAATATGTTAGGCTACATTTATAAGACTTCTTTTATAAATTTGGAATCGAGATTGAATAGGATTATGAAATTGGTGAAAGTTGCGTGCTTTGACAATAACAGTGACTTTCGTGTTTATCAATTAAAAGTAACAAATGTTAGGTACATATTCAAATTTAAGGCCATAATGAAGTTAAGCACAATCATTGATGATTAACAAACGATAGACAAACATCATTCAAAAGAGTAATAACATATCTAACTTGTAAATGTAGCCTTTGATTCTTAGTCAACTTTATTCTAATTTTGTTGTGATATTCCACCAGGTCGTCCCGCTTCGTGTATATTTCGATTTTAGATGAGAGAAAAGAATCATGTTTGCCAAATGTTTGTGACAAAGCATTGTAATATAACTTACCGTCATCAATGTAACGAATTATCCTAATTTTTTCTAATTATATACGTTTAATTTGAATGCTTCTATTTCTTCCAAATTTCCAGTTTGGCCCCAAATTAGGAATCCACCATATAACCATTGCACTCTTACACCTTAAATACGCAGCTCAAGGGTTTTAATTATAGGCACCAATGGTTACAACGGAAACCCATTTGCAGGATCGTTCATCAATTTGGTTAACCTTGTTTCTTTGCTTATATAAATTACCCATTCTTCACACAAGAAACTGTAGTTTTCGTATCTCGGGTAGTCCCAACACATACCTTGAACTTGGCAGCGATCTAAATAGACTACATGCCCCACCAAATCCATTGTTCTGTATACTTGCATTAAATGTTGTGGCACAAGTGCTGCCATTTTGTGTCTCCATGTACGTAGAAAATATTTATCACATAAATTTATGATAATGATTTTTATGATAAATAAATATGAATTACGTAATAATATTTAAATTTAGGTTTTGATCGATTAAAATAAGACACAATCTTTCTTTTTTGTTTTCTTCCCAGACAAAATCCACTCGAACTACCATGAAATTCCACCAACCGTGAATTTGGAGTGATGAAAAATTTTCAACACAGAAATGAGAATTCATTTTCTAATGAAATGTTCGATGTTAGTACGTCTTTTCGATGACTACATTACAAAACAACTAAAAATGATTGATTACATTTATAACACTTCTTTTATAAATTTGGAATCGAGATTGAATAGGATTAGGAAATTCGTGTAAGTCGAGTGCTTTTACAATAACAGTGACTTTCTTGTTTATCAATTAAAAGTAACAAATGTTAGGCAAATTTTCAAATTTAAGGTCACAATGAAGTTAAGCACTATCATTGATGAGTAACAAACGATAAGTAAACTTTAAATATTTTGGCCACAATGAAGTTAAGCACTATCACTGATGATTAAGAAACAATAGGCAAACGTCATTCAAAAGAGTAATAACATATGTTACGTGTAAATGTAGCCTTTGATTCTTAATCGAATTGATTTTAATATTGTTGTGATATTCCACAAAGTCGTGCTGTCTTCGGTGTATATTTCGATTTTAGATGAGAGAAAAGAATCATGTTTGCCAAATGTTTGTGATAAAGCATTGTAATATAACTTACCGTCATCAATGTAACTAATTATCCTAATTTTTCTCTAATTATACACGTTTAATTTGAATGCTTCTATTTCTTCAAAATTTCCAGTTTGGCCCCAAATTAGGAATCCACCATATAACCATTGCTCGAATCTATAATTATTGTAACGAATCAACGAAGGGTCTTATTACTTTGTTACGACAAAAGTTACACATGTTGAACCCATGTAGTGATTAGATTTCCCAGCATCAAGAAATTAGAAATCACAACACTTCAACATAAGCATTATTACAAACTAATCGAAGTTGTTGCACCAATTAACATTTTTTCACATAAAGTTAGTTAGTAACAAAAATTAGTATTGGTCCTGTTTCGAAAGTATCAACGTGTTTTGGCTAATAATTGATAAATTAATTTTTATGATAAGGAAATAAAATAAAAATTGAAAATGGTAAGCAATTAAATTAGAAAAACACATCCATGAATATAAGAATCAACGAAGCAACTCAAATATTGAAATCAAAACCAAACCAACACAACTACAACACATAATTCACCCTTACACCTTAAATACGCAGTAAAACTTCCATTGTTGATGCTTCGTTAAGTACGTAACAGAAGGTTTTACTTAGTTAAAACACTACAAACAAAGGTAATCATCATCATCGGACGCATCCCAAACTCGGCGAATCCGGCCGCGGCGATGAACAATGACTCGAGGGATTTTTAAACGTCTTGGAAGAGTTGTTGTTGAGTCGGCCGTGTCGACCAAGTCCTCATAAACGTTCGGATTGGCTTTATGATCATTATCCAAATCAATAACCTTTTCCAACTGACAATTACGAAGATCCTGCGTACCTTTTCTAACCTTATTGAAAACACGAAGATGCAAAAAGAAGTAAATATTGTAATTATTATAATTTGATTATGAGTATGATATATGTATATATATATATAACTACCTCATCACTAAGTTCAAGAGCAAAGTGGGATGTGTAAGGTTCAAAAGCTTCGCCATTAGATACGATTTCGACATTTAAAGCTTCATCCCTTTGAGGTTAAATACCATCGGCGGTAAGTTTAGATAACCACGTACCAGACATTTCCATGAAGTTGGTTCGTCATGTGTATCTACTTGAAACTCCTAGAATCTTTACAAAATAACAATAAGTCAACAATCAATAATTACTTAGATTTACCGATAAGCATTTTTATCCGTTGCAAGGGTTTTAATTATAGGCACCAATGGTTACAACGGAAACCCATTTGCAGGATCGTTCATCAATTTGGTTAACCTTGTTTCTTTGCTTATATAAATTACCCATTCTTCACACAAGAAACTGTAGTTTTCGTATCTCGGGTAGTCCCAACACATACCTTGAAGTTGGCAGCGATCTAAACATAATACATGCCCCCACCAAATCCATTGTTCTGTATACTTGCATTAAATGTTGTGGCACAAGGCCTGCCATTTTGTGTCTCCATGTACATAGAAAATATTTATCACATAAATTTATGATAATGATTTTTATGATAAATAAATATGAATTACGTAATAATATTTAAATTTATGTTTTGATCGATTAAAATAAGACACAATCTTTCTTTTTTGTTTTCTTCCCAAAAAAAATCCACTCGAACTACCATGAAATTCCACCAACCGTGAATTTGGAGTGATGAAAAATTTTCAACACAGAAATGAGAATTCATTTTCTAATGAAATGTTCGATGTTAGTACGTCTTTTGGATGACTACATTACAAAACAACTAAAAATGATTGATTACATTTATAACACTTCTTTTATAAATTTGGAATCGATATTGAATAGGATTATGAAATTGGTGTAAGCCGAGTGCTTTTACAATAACAGTGACTTTCGTGTTTATCAATTAAAAGTAACAAATGTTAGGCAATTTTTCAAATTTAAGGTCACAATGAAGTTAAGCACTATCATTGATGAGTAACAGACGATAAGTAAACTTTAAATATTTTGGCCACAATGAAGTTAAGCACTATCACTGATGATTAAGAAACGATAGGCAAACGTCATTCAAAAGAGTAATAACATATGTTACGTGTAAATGTAGCCTTTGACTATTAGTCAAATTGATTTTAATTTTGTTGTGATATTCCACAAAGTCGTGCCGTCTTCGGTGTATTTTTCGATTTTAGATGAGAGAAAAGAATCATGTTTGCCGGATGTTTGTGATAAAGCATTGTAATATAACTTACCGTCATCAATGTAACTAATTATTCTAGTTTTTCTCTAATTATACACGTTTAATTTGAATGCTTCTATTTCTTCAAAATTTCCAGTTTGGCCCCAAATTTGGAATCCACCATATAACCATTGCTCGAACCTATTATTATTGTATATGTTAACGAATCAATGGAGATTCTTATCAGTTTGTTACGAAAAAAGTTACACAAGTTGAACCCAGATAGTGATTAGATTTTCCGGTGTCAAAAAATTAAAAATCACAACACTTCACATAAGCATTATTACAAACTAATCGAAGTGGTTGTAACAATTAACTTTTTTTTTTAACTTAAAGTTTGTTAGTAACAAAAATTAGTATTGGTCTCGTTTCGAAAGTATCAATGTGTTTTGGCTAATAATTGATAAATTAATTATTATAATAAGGAAATAAAATAAAAATTGAAAAAGGTAAGCAATTAAATTAGAAAAACTCATCCATGAATATAAGAATCAACGCAGCAGCTCAAATATTGAAATCAAAACCAAACCAACACAACTACAACACATAATTCACCCTTACACCTTAAATACGCTGTAGAACTTCCATTGTTGATGCTTCTTAGTTGAAACACTACAAAGAAAGGTAAACATCATCATCGGACGCATCCCGAACTCGGCGCATCCGACCACGGCGATGAACAACGAACCGAGGGATTTTAACACGTCTTGTAAGAGTTGTTGTTGAGTCGGTCGTGTCGACCAAGTACTCATAAACGTTCGGATTGGCTTCATGATCATCATCCAAATCAATAACCTTTTCCAACTTCCAATTACGAAGATCCCGTGCACGTTTTCTAACCATATTGAAAACACGAAACTGCAAAAACCAGTAAATTAATGTAATTATTATATTTTGATTATGAGTAAGGAATATGTATGTATATAAATATATAATTACATCATCACTAAGTTCACAAGCAAAGTGGGATGTGTTAAGTTCAAAAGCTTCGCTATAAGATACGATTTCAACACTTAAAGCTTCATCCCATTGAGGTTGAATACAATCGGCGGTAAGTGTAGATAACCACGTACCCGACATTTCCATGAAATTGGTTCGTCATATGTATCTACTTGAAGTTCCTAGATTATTTACAAAATAACAACAAGCCAACAATCAATAATAACTTAAATTTACCGATAAGCATTTTTATCCGTTGCAAGGGTTTTAATTGTAGGCACCAATGGTTTCAACGGAAACCCATTTGCAGGATCGTTCATCAATTTGGTTAACCTTGTTTGTTTGCTTATATAAATTACCCATTCTTCACGCAAAAAACTGTAGTTTTCGTATCTGGAGTAGTCCCAACACATACCTTGAAGTTGGAAGCGATCCAAACGGAATATATGTCCCACCAAATCCATTGTTCTATAAAATTGCATTAAATGTTGTGGCACAATTGCTACCATTTTGTGTCTCCATGTATATAGAAAATATTTATGACATAAATTTATGATAATGATTTTTATAATAAATAAATATGAATACGTAATAATATTTAAATTTACCTTTTGATCGATTAAAATAAGAAACAATCTTTCTTTTTTGTTTCTTCCCAGACAAAATCCACTCGATCTACCATCAAATTCCACCAACCGTAAATTTGGAGTGATGAAAAATTTTCAATACAGAAATGAGAATCCATTTTCTAATGAAATATTCGATGTTAGTACGCCTTTTGGATGACTACATTATAAAACAACTAAATATGTTAGATTACATTTATAAGACTTCTTTTATAAATTTGGAGTCAAGATTGAATAGGATTATGAAATTGGTGTAAGCCAAGTGCTTTTACAATAACAGTGTATTTCGTGTTTACTAATTATAAGTAACAAATGTTAGGCAAATTTTCAAATTTAAGGCCACAATGAAGTGAAGCACTATCATTGATGAGTAACAAACGATAGGCAAATTTTAAATATTTAGGACAGATGAAGTTAAGCACAATCATTGATGATTAACAAACGATAGACAAACATCGTTCAAAAGAGTAATAACACATCTTAATTGTAAATGTAGACTTTGATTCTTACTTGACTTGATTTTAATTTTGTTGTGATATTCCACCAAGTCGTGCCGTCTTCAGTGTATATTTCGATTTTAGATGAGAGAAAAGAATCAAGTTTGCTTAATGTTTTTGATATTGCATTGTAATATAATTTACCGTGATCAATGTAACTAATTATCCTAATTTTTCACTAAGTATACACGTTTAATTTGAATTCTTCTATTTCTTCAAAATTTCCAGTTTGGCCCCAAATTTGGAATCCACCATATAACCATTGCTCGAACCTATTATTATTGTATATGTTAACGAATCAACGGAGACTCTTATCAGTTTGTTACGACAAAAGTTACACAAGTTGAACCCACATAGTGATTAGATTTGTCGGTGTCAAAAAATTAAAAATCACAACACTTCACATAAGCATTATTACAAACTAATCGAAGTGGTTGCACCAATTAACTTTTTTTTTACCTTAAAGGTTGTTAGTAACAAAAATTGGTATTGGTCTCGTTTCGAATGTATCAACGTGTTTTGGCTAATAATTGATAAATTAATTATTATGATAAGGAAATAAAACAAAAATTGAAAAAAGGTAAGCAAATAAATTAGAAAAACTCATCCATGAATATAAGAATCAACGTTGCAGCTCAAATATTGAAATCAAAACCTAACCAACACAACTCCAACACCTTATTCACCCATGCACCTTAAATACGTACTAGGACGTCCATTGTTGATGTTTTGTAAACTACAACATGAAAGGTTTTACTTAGTTGAAACACTACAAAGAAAGGTAATCATCATCATCGGACACATCCCGAACTCGGCGCATCCGACCACGGCGATGAACAACGACCCGAGGGATTTTAACACGTTTTGTAAGAGTTGTTGTTGAGTCGGTCGTGTCGACCAAGTACTCATAAACGTTCGGATTGGCTTCATGATCATCATCCAAATCAATAACCTTTTCCAACTTCCAATTACGGAGATCCCGCGTACGTTTTCTAACCTTATTGAAAACACGAACCTGCAAAAAGTAGTAAATTATTGTAATTATTATAATTTGATTATTATTACCTCATCACTAAGTTCACGAGCAAATATGGATGTGTAAGGTTCAAAAGCATTGCCATAAGATACGATTTCGACACTTAAAGCTTCATCCCTTTGAGGTTGAATACCATCGGCGGTAAGTTTAGATAACCACGTACCCGGCATTTCCATGAAGTTGGTTCGTCATGTGTATCTACTTGAAGCTCCTAGAATCTTTACAAAATAACAAGTCAAGAAATGGACTGGCAGAATTATCCAATAGGGAAATCAAAGGAATTTTGAAAAAAGTGGTTAAGCCTCATAGGAAAGATTGGGCTTTTAAACTAGATGATGCTTCATCGGCTTATCGTACCGCTTTTAAAACACCCACTGGAATGTCACCATACAGGTTAGTGTTTGGTAAGGCATGTCATCTACCACTTGATGAACTCGAACATAAGGCTTACTGGGCTATAAAAGAATTAAATATGAACATTTCTGAAGTTGGAGTCAAAAGAAAAATTCAACTTTGTGAACCAGAAGAACATAGGAATTTTTCCTATGAAAATGCCAAATTATACAAAGAAAAAATAAAAAATTGGCATGACAAACGAATTCAGAGAAGAGAATTTTTCGAAGTCAAAAAGTTTGCTTTTTAATTCAAGATTGAAACTTTTTTCGAGCAAATTAAAAAGCAGATGGTCTGGTCCATTTAAAATTACAAAAGTCTACCCTTACGGGGCTGCAGATCTGGAGAACCCTGAAGATGGAACCATCTTTAAGGTAAATGGACAACGAATCAAAGCATACTTTGAAGAAGCCATGGGCCAGGAGAATCACTCTCTGGCAACCTATAATCTGATGTGATGAAAGGGACGGTAAAAGGTCCATCTCTGTAAATTAATCATTTTAAGTTTATTTCGAGTTTTTAGCATAATATTTATGTAAATTAACTTATTTAATTTTAATTTTTTTGCTTTAAAAAAACAGAGGGAACATAAACAAAGGCTGCAACGTACAATCTAAAGATTACAAAAAGATGGGAGTCTTGAAAATTCGATTATCTCATGTTTCCTATAAAAGATTACAAAAAATTACAAAAAGTTTATTTTTTTTGTTTTTAATTTAAAAAGAAAAAAAATTATATAAGTTGTCTTCGTTTTCAATAAAAAAAGTTGTTTTCGTTTTCAATAAAAAAATTGTTTATTAGATATAGATATCATAATCGGATTAAAAAGAAAAGAAAGAAGTCATTGAAAAAAAAATACAAAAAAGATTGTTTGAGATAAATATATATATATATATATATATATATATATTATATTATAAATAAATAAATAAAAGAGATTCAAAAAGTTTATTTTTGTTTTCTATAAAAAATATATATGTATAAATATGTAAATTAAATATCACCAAAAAGTTGTTTAAAAAAACAGAAATAAAAAAAGAAATAAATACATGATGTAACGATGTACTTATCTTGCTTCTAATAAAAAGAAAAAAAAAAGAAAAAAGTAGAAAATATAAAAAGCGGATTCTATATTGTTTTTGGAAACCAAAACCCATCAGAGCTTCTTCTCCTTCCCAACGCCATGAACCAAGAACAAAACCTCCATCTTCATCAAATCGGCGCCGGAAAAACCAGCCACCGCCATACCACCGATCAGACGTCGCCGACGGCACAACTCTCACCATCCACCTCCGATGAGTCTCTCCCTCTTGAACCCGAGCCCCTCTCTATTGTACCTCCACTCACCGATGCCCTAACCCCTCTCCACCAAATGCCGCCGAAAAAACCAGTCATCGGCCGCCGTTCAACCACCAACAGCCACCAAACGACCTTTCCACCACCACCATCCCACGACACCACCGTTCACCCACCCAACCACCATGGAATCGACACCATACCTCCCTCACATAAATTCTCACTCAGAATATACCTCCAAAACACAAACCCACAACTCAGATTTCACTCCCTCAACCGAATCAGAAAAACCTTCAAAAAACCCAAAACTCAAGAAAAACCCTAGACAGAAAGATAAATCCATCGGGAGACGACCAGCCACAAGATCGACGGAGAAACATGTCACCAAATCAATGAGTAAAGAAGAAGGTTCGTACATTGACGTCGATACTTACGTCCCAACAGCGGAAAGAAGTGCGAAAAAGAGGAAGAGAATGATCGATTCAGGAAAAGAAAAGGCTGGGACAACTTCAACCCATGCAGAAACGAAAAATACATATGAGGTACAACAAACGATCCCTATTGTACAACAAACTGATTTAGAAAATATGGAAAACCTTTGGCATGAGGTACCTGTTTTTTCAATTTATGCACCTAATCAAATTGTTCAACAAGACTTTAAACAAGATGAATGGAATTTAGAAACACCAAACATACAAAGTCTTGTTCAAAATGAACCTTTTGATAATATGGTATTCCATGGGGAAGAGCCGATTGGTTTGTTGGAATGACCAAATGATATCACACAGTCGCAAGAAATTCACACACCCGAGGGTATCACAACAGTTTTTACAAATGATACCATCATTCCATCGACCACCTTTGTAACCGAATTACCTCCCGAACAACGAGATAGGTCGACGGTCTTTAACACCATGTATACCATGATTTTTCCCAAGAGAACCAAACACCACAAGTTGGTATTTTGGACACACAAGTTGATGTCGGGAATGTCAACGTAAATCCAACTACGGAAAGACATGGTATTTTTATCACCAACCCACCGTTCCCAATACCATTAAACTTTTGAACCTCTCAGAGCCAAACATCAATTTTATTACACCGGACTTGAACTCTAGGCCAACACCCGCATTCACACACACCTCCCACCAACTTCCAACACCTTTGTTGGAAGGTGGTGACGAAAATAATAGTTTGGTTGAAGGAGGAATGGTTGAATCAACCGACTCTTCACTCGGACCGATAGAAAAAAGGGTCAAGAAAGCTGTGGACGATGAAAATACAGCATGGGAACCAAGTAATGAGGTCCTTTTGAAAACCCGAAAGTCCAAATGAAAAAAACACAAAAAGAGTCGGTTGCAAAAAAGTGTAAAAAGCAAAAGGAGGTTGCAAGAGGTAGAAGGGGAAGGCCAAAAGCAAAACGTTTTAGTAAACTACCATGGTTATCGGAACGTGGGTTTGATAAAAAAAAATGTTTAAATCGTTTCGATTTCATAAAAAAGGTAATCACCAAGAGAGGATGGGAGAAATATGTTGCGGTTCCACAACCGTACCATTTGACGTGAGTTCAAGAATTTTACGGGGCGGTAGCTATAACAGACGGCACGACAGTATTGGTACGACGTATGAGTGTCTCTTTTTCACCGAAATTATTAACGATTACTTTAATTTGACATAACCAGAAGTGTGTGAATACACACGTCTCCTGGGAAACCACACCGAAGAAGACTTGAATTTGATTTTAGCGACGTTGGGAAAAGAAGGTGCCACGTGGAATCCAAAGGGAAGAACAAAAGTTTTGTTGGTAAATAAACTCGTAAAAGATGCTTCCATATGGATACACTTTATACGTCATTCTTTACACCCTACAACACATGATTATACTATATCAGTTGATCGGATGATATTGTTATATTGCATTTTAACCGGTAGGACTATAAATGTAGGGGATGTGGTAAGCAAGACAATACAAAATTGTTCCACTAAACCAACAGCAAAGCTTTATTTCCCATGTTTGATCAATGCGCTAATGAAAAAAGCCAAGGTACCAGTCAAGTCCGGTGACAAACTAATCAAAGACTTAAATGTGATCGAAGACAAAACCGTTGAATGGATAAGGAAGGAACCCAAGGTTAACGAAAGTCATCACGATGGTGAGGGAACCCAAACTTGGAGAAGTGAACTTGAAAAAGGCTTGGAGAAAATTTCGGAAAAGCTTGAAATCTTGGACAAAGAGATAAATGAACAATCAAACAACTTCGAAGAGGCATTAAAACTACAAAAAGAAGAAATTTTAAAGGAAATTCGAGGTGGTTTTGTAGGAACCGCAGGGCTGTCCGAAAGAGGACACGAGGCGGAAATCTTGCGAGAAGAAAATGCCCGTTTGAAGAGAGAGGTGAGGTATTAAAAGCATTGAAAATTAGCGGTCAGCGGTCAACGATCAAAGCGGGGTAGGACGACACCTACTCCAAGGGAGTAGGAAGGTCCATATCTCTCCTTTTAGTTTTATTTTTAGTAGTCTCTATATAAATGTTTGTGTTGGTTAAGTTAGTCGTTCTTATATATATATATATATACTTTAGTAGTCGTTCTTATATAACTTGGAAAAATGCATGCATACCCATGAAATCTTTTGGAATAACCCAAGTAAACAAGATAAATATGCTTGATAAATTGTAATAAACTTTCTAGAACTAGCCTACGGTTTTTTATGGAGTATATCTTAACTATTTTTGCAAAAAAACGCTTAGAAAAGGATATAGGCCTTCTTTCAAATACACATTTCCATCTTGTCTCTCATCCATTTGAGGCTTGTCAATGAGGACATTGTACACTTTATGTTTGGAGGAGGGAAACAATCGTACAAAGAAAAGAGGTTGAAAAATATCGAAAAAAATTGAGCATAGCTCAAAAACCTCATGGAAATTGATTGTAGAGCATAAAATGCATGCAATTTTGACATTATATTAGAGCATAAAATGCATGCTATGGAGAAACTTGACACCAAAAGAATACCAAAAAGCCAAAAATCCATCCAAATGTATGAAAAGAATGGGGAAATGAGTTATATGCCAAGTCAAACCCAAAGTCCTATTGATTCTAAGTTTTGATAAAAATATGTTTAACCAAGAAAACTAAAGGCTAGCTATGGAAAATTCTCTTTATGATTTATCAAGCATGTAGATAAATATTTGGCTTATAGAAGGTTACTCTTGGCAAAGAAAAATTGGGTATGTTATGTACAACAAATCATAGTGTTGGAAATTTTCTTTTGTTTGAGTCTTGAGTCATTTTTTTGTCTTTTTGCGTTGCTTGGGTACAAGCAACGATTTTAGTTTGGGGTGTGATAAGCATCAATTGAATTGATGCTTTCCATCAATATTTAGTAATATTTGTTTACTTTATTTCCCTATAAATCTAAATTTCAAGTACTTCTAGCTTTAACGCACTTTTGTTAACATGATGATAAATGGATAATAAGATCGTAAAAGCTCAGCCTAAACACTGATTATCGGATTTATCATGCAGTTTAAAGACATGATACTATAGGAGTACTGTAGAGTGTTGCAGCACCAAGCTGGGTATAAAAGAAAGAATGGTTTGAAGACTTGATGCTATAGGCGTGCTGTAGGAGTGCTGCAGCACCAAGCTGGAAATTTTTAAGTTAGAAATCAGATGGAATCTTTTTGGTTCAACTTGATCTATTTGTGTTGCAACTTGAGTCAACTTGTTGTTTTCTCCTTCTATATAAATAACTCCTTGTAAAACACAAAGATCCTCCAACATTCCATGTGTTGGAAGTAATCTAAAAGAAAAAAAAGTTTATTCTATTCTCTTTTCTTTCCATTGTACTTTAATATATCTATATCTATATAATATATATAATATATATACACACATATATATATATATATCTTTTATTAATTGTCATTTAACGCTTTATTTTATTATTGTCATTTAATTTAAATTCCCGTCTTTAATTCTCGTAAGTTTCTTATTTAATTATTGTAACTTAGTTTAAAGTTGTTAGGACCTATTTATTAATCGTTGTAATTTAGTTCATATTTCTAGTACTCATTTTCATCCTTATTTTAGTTTGCCATCACTTTATATTTTAGTCAATGTTAAAATTCCTTTCCATAGCAATTAGTTTTCTCAATTTTAATCTTTTGAAAATGCAAGGATCCCAAGCGATGATAGGCTGACAACCTTAGCTTGGGTGTAGGGTGACGTTAAGATACAAAATAAATCTTGACGATAGAAATTCAATAAATGATAACAATTCTTTCCAACCATTTATTCAAGGTTTTTATTGATAAATATAACATCTTCCCTGACAAATTGATTTTTGTCAAAATGTTAAACAGTTTGATGGACTTAGAGATAAGCTATCTCGAACATAGCAAGTTGAATAATACGGAGGTATACTCGAGATGGTTACTTAGAGACAAATAGATTTGTTTTCATTCCTTACAACTTATTTAAGGGATAGATTGTGCCATTGCCAGGACTGATTTTATCTTGGAAACATTATAATCAGTCCTTGGATAAGTCCTTTCTCAACCTCGAGAGAGTGCCTTACACAAGCTGATGGTTGGATAAATATAAGTTAATATGTACAAAGTTCTATTTGGTTTATTTGTTTAAAAATCTTAACCAATCCCTACACCCTTGGTTTCTTTTAAATTAATTATTTGCATCAGTAATTCACCAAACCAACAACAATTCTTCGAATTCGCCATCAGAAATTTAATCTTTTTCTAGACTTTTATTTAAAACTTTTTAACACCTTTTTCCCTGTGGATCGATATTCGGTATCTTACCGTTTTATTACTTGTAAAATACGATAGTGGATTGATACGTGTATACTTGCACGGGTCTCCATTCGCAACAACCTTTATCAACTAAAGAAAGAAAACCTATTCGACAAACAAATAAACAAAAAAAGAATAACACAAGGAATTGTTGAAGCGGAAAACTCCCTTTCGGAGAAAAACTGCGGACGATCTAAGGTATCGTCGATGCACTATGGAAATATGGCGTCAACCAGGGGCACCGGCCTTTAGAGTTTATAGTCGTACGATTACAAAAGAAAAGCGTAAACGAGAACTAAACTATCATATAGAAATGGGATAATAATGGTGTAAGCTATAATTCTATAGCGCTGGAATAGTTTCGATTAGCCTTCGAGAATGCCGCTTCAGTTGGTTGGATGGATCCTTTTATACCTGAGTTTGCATGGGGCAACGGCCAAAACGGTCGAGCGGTTATTCCTATGATTTTGCTTCGTCTTCAATGTTCCATAATGTCTCTTGCTTGTAACTGAAATAATCATAAATATTTCGGTAACGGTTATAACGGACAAATACTAACGGGGTTAGTCTGTGGGATTAAGGCCTCGTTAACCATGTTATAACAGATTCTGATTGAGTTAACGATTTGTAAACTTTTGGTATAACAGTTTGCCCCCAAATTTTTGAAATTTGTTAGCGGGAGAAACATTTCAAGAATTTATTTGTTTTAAGGGTAATTTATGTAACTAAATTAGTTTGGAATGGCAACCGAATAGGTTTCGTTTGGCGAGGATCTTGGAGATCATGGTGAGGTCATCCGTGTGACTTACGGATGACAAGGGCGAACACAGGTGTCGGAGATCTGGTGGTTGCATGCGGATTTGATCGCCGTTTGTGGATTTCAGGCAGATACCGAACCGTTTTCTTTTAGTATAAAAGGAAATGATGGAGTATCCTTCCCTTTTTTACATGCTTCTCCAAACCTTCAATCTTTAAAAACCTGCAAGCTAAAGAGAGAAAGGTACTTCTTAGAAAACTCTAATACCTTTATGCGTCGTAAGTCCATAGCTAGAAAGCCTAGGAAGTGTCGAGAGGCGTTTTGGTATTTCGTAGCAGAAGCAAGGGCGGTACATAATATAGATGACGAGATGGACCCCTTTAGCAAAATTGAGAGTGAAGATGACTTGGTTGCCTTTAGGGATTTGGCTGGTATACAAGACGATGTGACCCTTAGCGTCCCGGGGAAGATTAAGGCCTCGGACTGTCCTCCGGGTTTCTTTGTTTTATACGAATACCCGTTTAAGATTGGAATAACGTGGTCTTTGAAGGGTCTAGCAAAGGAGTTCTTAAGTACCTTTGAGTTGTCCCTAGGGCAACTGATGCCCTAGTTTTGGCGAATCGTTTTTACTATTGAATGCTTGACGGTTGATTGGCCGTCACAATTCAACGTCCAAGACCTTCTTAAGGCTTATACCGTGAAAGGTGATGAATACCAGAGGTATAGCCTCTTTAGCCGATATAGGGGAGTCAGGACGTTAGTTCAGGGGACGTCTGTGAGTGATCGTAAATGGAAGACGCGGTTTGTCTTTGGTCGTCTGTTGCAACTGACGGACGATAATCAATGGATTGTGTCAGGGTGGAATTCCCTTAGTGAGTTCTTCATCCTTCCTGTTGTTAATGTTTCGGTTCTTTTGTCTTGAGCCTTTTTCTCATCTTAAATGCTTTGTTCGCAGGTTTGGATTTTTCGAATTTCGTCGTCGCCGAGACGACAGAGAAGGTCGAGAAGTTTCTGGGAGACTTCTCGCCTAAGGATAGGTCATTCTACTCTCGTCCAAACTTCGAGGACGACGATATATTGATTCTGGACAACCCCCAAGCATCGGAATCAACAGAGGAAGCCGCACACAGGGAAGAAAGGAGACAAGTAGAGGAAGAGAGAGAGTTAAAGGGAGAGGAAGAAGATATGACAGGTATGGGTCTTCGTTGTTTCTCCTCTTTTTTCCTTTATTTCGTCATACGATTTCATCTTCCAATTTTCTTTGTTTTATCAGGTGAAGTGCCCCTTCGTAGGACATCTAAACGAGAGAAGGCGGTGCTCCTGGATCGTAGGGGCAGGAAATTGCCGATCGAGACTTCGATCTCCAATCCCACGGCCAAAAGGCCAAGGTGGGACAGTCTAGGGGTCGCTACCTCTACAAGGGTGTCTACGGCCGTTGTCAATGTTGATCCTTTGAATTTCGCCCCTCCCGTATCAGGGGGAAATGTTACCTCGCCAACGCGGACTGCCTCGAGGGCGACGTCATCATTGGCGTCTCCGGAGAAGGACTTGGGGAAAAAGCCCGTCTTCGCTGAGGGAAGTGGGAATGACAATTCATTGGAGTTTACTACGATGAACGTCCAGATCCCGAAAAATTTCATGATGGACGACATCTTGTCGTGGGAGAAGTTATTCCCACATCTCCAGGGGTTCATGTTTCCCAACCTCCAGAGTCGCTATGACAAAGCGAATATTGAGGATCTAGATACCCATACTACGGGTCTGGCATTCCTGGTAAGGATTCGATCCCGCTATTTATTTTTTTATTCATCATTTTTTACTAATTCATCACCATTTTCTTTCTTTTTTAGACGTTTCAGTCGTCCTTGTACTTGCACTCTCATATGAACAAGGTGAAATCCGTTGTTCCACAAATAAAAGCAAGGGAACATGCGGCGTTGGCGAGGGAGGCGACCTCTCTGAAGCAGGTGGAGGATTACTCTCGTCGTCTGGACGAGGCCCAGGACCGCTGGGAACATGAAATCCATGCCAAGGAAGGGCTCGATGAGCTTCTAAAGGAGGCCCATTTCAAAGCTTTGTCTCTAGAGGCGGAAGTGATTTCGACCAAAGCGACTTTGGCCGAAAATGAAAAAGAGGCATGGGTCGTGATGTCCAAGGCTGAAGAGGCGATGACCCGAGCTAAGGCTGCTGAGACAAGACTGACTTCTTCTGAGAAGAAGTCGCGGGAACTCCAAACTGAAGTCGCTCGTCTTCAAGACAAGATGCAGGCCATCGAGGCTTTTACTCGTTGGAAGACCAAGGCGGCTCTCTTTCTTCGCCACTTAGCCGGGAAGAATGTTTTTGCGTCGGCTGAGGATCATGTCTCATACTTCCTCTAGGAGATCGGGACTCTAACAGATCTGGACAAGGAGGACCGAGAGGAGAGTGATGAGGACGACGTAGGGATTTCTCTTGTCGCTGCCGACACTTCTCTCGACCAGCCGCAATCTTAGATTTCTTAGTTTGTTTTTAACTTCCTGTTGCTTTGGACAACACTTTGGTTGATCGTGACTTATTTTGTAAGAACATTTGCCTTGGTTTATCTATTATTTGCTTTTTATCATCTGTTGGCTTTTTATAGCTCAGGTTTTTTTTTTTTTTTGTTGATCTAAGTCGTACGGCTTCGTGGGTAATCGTGACTTCGAGCGTACATGCGATCAAATAGGAGCGTTAGGGTGGTCGTTGGTTTGACCAACGACCCTCCGATGCTCAAGTTAGTAATCATATGGAAAGATAATGTCGTGCGATTGAAATAAATAAATTATTGAATAGACACATATATATATATATATATATATATTTCTAAAAGAAATACTTCCTGAGATGTGTAGCGTTCCAGCTTCATGGGACGTCTCGCCCGTTCATTTCTTGTAGCCGATAGGCTCATTTTCCTATGACCTTGATAATCTTATAAGGCCCCTCCCACTTGGATGCTAGTTTTCCTGCGTTAACTTCTCGGGTATTCTGGAAGACTCGTCGTAGGACATGGTCCCCTTCTTGGAAAATCTTGGCCTTTACATTTTTATTGAAGTATCTGGCGACGGCTTGCTGCTGGGATGCCATTCGAATGGATGCAGCTCCTCTTAGCTCTTCTAAACCATCAACGTCGTAGCTAAGATCCACTAAGTTTTGTTCGACCGATGTGTGTCGGGCGACCGGTAATTTGACTTCAGTGGGGAGTACCGCTTCACACCCATAGATTAAAGAAAAAGGTGTCTGCCCGGTGGCGGTTCTGGGCGTGGTTCGATTGGCCCATAGTACTATCGGGAGTTCTTCTACCCATCTTCCTTTTGTTGAGCGCAGACGTCGTTTGATAGTGTTGACGATAGGTTTATTGCTTGATTCGGCTAATCCATTTCGCTGTGGGTATTGGGGTGTCGAGGTCATGAGCTTGATGTGGAGATTCTCATAGAACTTTCTTGTTCTCTCGCTTATGAATTACGATCCGTTGTCGTGGATGATTTCTGATGGGATCCCGAACCTTCATATTATGTTAGTTTGGATAAAAGCAACAACTTCTTTGTCCCGTACTTAGGAGAAAGCAGCGGCTTCAATCCATTTAGAAAAATAATCTGTAAGCATTAATAGAAATAATTTTTGCCCAAGAGCTGGTGGCAATTTTTCGACTATATCCATTCCCCAACGCATGAATGTCCACGGGCTTAACGTCGAGTGCAGATTTTCTGGTGGTTTATGGGTCGTACCTGCGTGTCTTTGGCATGAATCGCAATTTCGCACATATCGGGATGCGTCTTGTCGTAATATGGGCCAGTAATACCCTTGTCGTGAGATCCGATTTGCTAGGCTTCGACCTCTGGAAAGATTTCCGCATTCTCCTTCATGCATATCTCGGAGTATTTCCTCCACTTGATTTTTACTAACACATCGCATGTTTAACCCAGTAGATGATCTCCTGTACAAGAGATTAGATATTAGGACATACCTGGACGACTTAAATCGTATTTGCCTAGCTTGTAGCTTATATTCTGGTAGTCGGCCGTCCCTGAGATAGTGCTTAATGTCCTTGAACCATTCCCCCTCAGCGTCGCCGGTTATGACCATGAGATCGCGTCTTCCGATTGATGGAATCTCCAAATGGATTATGGGTATATTATGGAAATCTGCCTTGCTAAGGGCAGATCCCAAGTTAGCTAATGCGTCTGCTTGCATGTTCTGATCCCTTGGTATTTGTTGTATTGCAAAGGACTCAAAGTTTTTTTTTCTTTTTGCAATTTCGAGGTAGCTCGTCATCCTTGCGTCCTGAGTCGTGAATTCTCCATTTAGCTGGTTGACGACTAATAGAGAATCACTTTTTACCTGTAGATGTTATGCCCCCATGTCACGGGCCATTCCCAATCCTGCGATCAAGGCTTCATACTCTGCTTCGTTATTTGTTGCTTTGAAATCGCAAGATATCGAATATACCATTATGCCCCCCCCTGTGGTGATTTTAAGACGAGTCCCAAGCCGGTTCCTCGTACGTTGGATGACCCGTCTACGTATGGCGTCCATTGATTTTCGTCTGAAATCACCACGGTCGATATTTCTGTGATCGCTTCCTTTTGTAGGTCGGGAGTAAAATCCGAGATGAAGTCAGCAATCACTTGTGATTTTATCGCCGTTCGTGGAATGAATGAAATGTCGTAGCCACTTAAGTAAATGCTCCATTTTGCTAGTCGACCTTTTCTCTGCATCGAGGAGGGATTTACCTACATAGTATACCGGTTTTTGTTGCTACTCGTCTCCTCGAACCAATACCGAACTTACAGAGGTGTTACTTACCGATAAGTATAGGTAAAAGATTTCGTGATCTTTCGGCTTCGACAGGAGAGGTGGAGTCATCATATATTCTTTTAGTTCCCTTAAGGCTCCTTCGTGGCTATCGGTCCAGTCGAAACCCTTGTTCTTCCTCAGGACATTATAGAACAAGTGACATTTATCGGATGATTTGGATATGATACAATTTAATGCAGCGATCCTTCTGGTTAAGCACTATACTTCTTTCAGATTCCTTGGTGATCGTAGGTCGATGATGGCTTTGATTTGGTCGGGGCTTGCCTCTATGCCCCGACGGGTTACTATGTACCCCATAAATCTTCCTACGCGAACTCCAAAAGAACATTTGGTTGGATTTAACTTCATGTTGTATTTTCTAAGGACGTCGAAAGATTCTTTGAGGTGTCCAATATGATCGGTCGCACGTTTTGATTTTACGAGCATATCGTCAATATAGACTTCCATTGTTTTTCCCAGAAATTCTTTGAACATAAGATTGACGAGTCGCTGGTATGTAGAACCCACGTTCTTTAGACCAAACGGCATAACCTTGTAACAATAGATGCTTTTATCTGTCATGAAGGTTGTCTTTTCCTGGTCGTCTGGAGGCATGAAAATTTGATTGTACCCTGAGTATGCGTCCATGAACGTTAAGAGTTCGTGCCCAACAGTGGCATCTACCATGGCGTCGATGTGGAGAAGCGGAAATGGATCCTTGGTGCAAGCTTTATTTAGGTTTATGAAGTCGATGCAGACACACCATTTTCCATTCTTTTTCTTGACGACGACGACGTTGGCTAACCAATCCGGGTACTTGACTTCTCTAATCCTTCCAGACCTCAGCAGGTTATCGACTTGTTCGTTGATGATTTTATTTCTTTCGGGCGCAAACATTCGCCGCTTCAGCTTCACTAGTGGGAAACTGGTGTCTACATCCAACTTATGTGATACGACATCAAGGTTTATGCCGATCATGTCTTCATGCGACCAAGCGAAGCAATCGGAGTTATCTTTCAGGAATTTTATGAGGTCGTTCTTTACCCCTTCATCCAGGGATGCCCCTAAAAATACTGTACGTTCTGGTTTGATGGGATCTAAGATGACCTCTTGAAGCCATCGTCAGGGGACTTGTTGTCCGCCTGGCTCTGTAGTTGCTAAATGGATTGCTTTTGAGGCTTCATCGCGGTTTTGTAGCATTCTCTCGCATCTTTTTGTTCACCTTTTATTTCTTGTATTCCCCAAGGAGTAGGAAATTTTACCGTTTGATGATATGTCAAGGTAACTGCTCTCATGTCGTGAATCCACGGTCTCCTGAGGATAACGTTGTAGGTGGAGGAGCATTCGACTACATTGAAACGAGTGGGTCGGTTGATCCCTTTTGTGAATATGGGCAGTGCGATTTCTCCCAATGTCGTGGATGCATCACCGTTGAAGCCGACCAGGACTATTGAACGTCGCGTAATGTATTTTTCACTTATTCCCATGGCCTTGAGGGTGCTGAGAAATATGATATTGGCGGAGCTTCCCCCGTCAATGAGGATCCTTTTGGTTAGGCAATTTCCGATGGTGAGCTGAACGATGAGGCCGTCATGATGTTTGCGTCTGGTGTCACCCAGGTCTTCGTCACCGAATGTTATTGTCATGGAATCAAGTTTCTTGTCTTCCTCTCTCTGGAAGTTGACAAGGATATCAGATTCATCGAATTTTTACCCCGAATGTCTTTTAGCGGCGGAGTAGGTAAGCCCACACACATCGGATCCTCCGGTTACACAATTCACAACTTTAGTATGTTCAGGAGACGCGGGTCTGGGGGTCTTACCTGCGACCTGTGTCGAAACTAGGTCGTCGATGTATCCTTTTTGTGAGAGCCATGCCTTTTTGAGGGCTTAACAATCATCGGTCTTGTGTCCAAGGTCGTTGTGGAAGTCGCACCATTTCGTCACATCTTTTTAGTCATTCGGGCGATAACTTTTCTTAGGCCGTCGTACCGTAGCTTGGATGCCTCTAAGTGCTTCAATGAGTTCTTTCGTAGTACCTGCAAAACCATAAGTTGATAATTTCGGGTATTGGGTGAGCTTGGGGTTTACCTTGTCGTCCCTTCTTTTGTCGTGCCGAACGTTGGAGATTAATTTGGGACTCTTGAATTCTGGTTTCTTGACCCCGAGCGTCTTTTTGCCAGGAAATGTTTTCTACCGAAAGACGGCATCGTCCTCTACCCACATATGAGCCAAGGTTCGCGCTCTTACGTCTTCAAATGTGTCGGCCGGATATTTGGTGAGATCCAGGTATAAACCGAGCTACTGTCTAGACCTCTTTTAAAAGCTTCGATCGCTGTTTTGACGTCGCATTTGCGTATACCAATCATCTCCATGGTGAATCGGTTGAAATAATTCCTGACGGTCTCTCCTTCTTTCTGTATTATATAATACATATCGCTGGTTTGTTTTTCCATCTTACGACTGCTGGAGAATTGTTGAAAAACTGGTTGACAAGGTCGGAGAAGGAGCGTTTCGAGTTAGGTTTCAAATTGATCAGCCATTGTAACGCTGACCCGTGAGAGACGCTCCAAAACTTTTTGCACATACATACTTCTTGATAGTTTTGTGGTATCGACGCTGTCCACATGACTGCTTATACTATGCGATGTGCTCGTTGGGATCTGTGACGCCTGAATATTTTGGTGTGAACGTGGGGATGCTGTATTTTTTTGGGAATGTCTACCAGGGCGATTGAATCGGCAAAAAGCGATGCTTGGAATCCTGTGGGAGGTTCTACATCAGCCGGTATTGTAGCTCCAGGTAATTTTGAAAGTAGCAACAACATCTTCTCATTCTTCTCTTCAAGTTGTTTGAAGCGTCGTGCGATAGGATCATCGGAGAGGGTCTCGTTGGTATTGAAGGGTTGAGTTATGTTCGTTATTGGGGATCGACATATATTGGATATGTATGGTGGATTTCGAAAGATTGATTCATGGTTGTCGCTACCAGTGGTCACGTATGGTGCTGATAGATGCGAGTATAGTGGGGCTGTCGGAATGGGTACCGACATAAACGTTTGTTCCATAACGGGTCAATGAAAGAAGGGTTGGTTCAATGGTGGAGGCACATTCGGTGGGCGTAGGTGAAATGGAGGAGGAGGAAAGAATGGTTGAGGTGCACCTTGAGGTCTCGTCTTGAAGGGTGGGACAAAGGGCGGAACTGAGGTAGAAGATGTATTGGCGTTCTGACTTCTTAGAGCGTGAATTTCTTGGTTGGCCTTGTAATTCTGTTCATCTAAGAAATTCATTCGTTGTCGTACGGCTTCCAGCTCGGCTCGCACCTGGGCTACTATGTCCTGGTTAGCTTCCGACCCCGACATTCCTATTTATCAAGAAGTCACAAACGGATTAGTAACAAAGGTCGTTTGTCAAAGAGATCTTTTCTCTAGTTGGGTCCCACGGATGGCGCCAAACTGTTAAATCCAAAAAATGACTTAACGGTGGATTAACGATTTGGACATTTATCAACTAAAGAAAGAAAACCTATTCGACAAACAAATAAACAAAAAAAATAACAACACAAGGAATTGTTGACGCGGAAAACTCCCTTTCGGAGAAAAACCGCGGACAATCTAAGGTATCGTTGATGCACTATGGAAATATGGCGTCAAGCAGGGACACCGGCCTTTAGAGCTTATAGTCGTACGATTACAAAATAAAAGCGTAAACGAGAACTGAACTCTCGTATAGAAACGGGATAACAATGGTGTAAGCTATAATTCTATAGCGCTGGAATAGTTTTGATTAGCCTTCGAGAATGCCGCTTCAGTTGGTTAGGGTGATCCTTTAATACCTGAGTTTGCATGGGGCAACGGTCAAAACGGTGGAGCGGTTATTCCTCTGGTTTTTCTTTGTCTTCATTGTTCCATAATGTCTCTTGCTTTTAACTAAAATAATCATAAATATTTCGGTAACGGTTATAACGGACAAATATTGACGGGGTTAGTCTGCGGGGTTAAGGCCTCATTAACCATGTTATAACGGATTCTGACGTAGTTAACGATTTGTAACCTTTTGGTATAACAATTACCTCATCACTAAGTTCACGAGCAACGTGGGATGGGTAAGGTTCAAAAGCTTCTCCATAAGATACGATTTCGACACTTAAAGCTTCATTCCTTCGAGGTTGAATACCATCGGCGATAAGTTTAGATAACCACGTACACGACATTTCCATGAAGTTGGTTCGTCATGTGTATCTACTTGAAGCTCCTAGAATCTTTAAAAAATAATAACAAGTCAACAATCAATAATAACTTAGATTTACCGATAAGCGTTTTTCGTGTAGTCCTATCCGTTGCAAGGGTTTTAATTGTAGGCAACAATGGTTACAACGGAAACCATTTGCAGGATCGTTTATCACTTTGGTTAACCTTGTTTGTTTGCTTATATAAATTACCCATTCTTCACGCAAGAAAGTGTAGTTTTCGTACCTCAAGTAGTCTCAACACATAACTTGATGTTGGAAGCGATCCAAATGGAATACATGTCCCACCAAATCCATTGTTCTGTATACTTGCAATAAATGTTGTGGCACAAGTGCTGCCATTTTGTGTCTCCATGTAATATAGAAAATATTTATCACAAAAATTTATGATAATGATTTTTATGATAAATAAACTTGAATATGTAATAATATTTAAATTTACGTTTTGATTGATTAATTTAAAAAATAATCTTTCTTTTTTGTCTTCTTCCCAGACAAAATCCAGTCGAACTACCATCAAATTCCACCAACCGTGAATTTGGAGTGATGAAAATTTTTCAACACACAAATGAGAATCCATTTTCTAATGAAATGTTCGATGTTAGTACGCCTTTTGGATGACTACATTACAAAACAAGTAAATGTGTTATATTACATTTTTAAGACTTCTTTTATAAATTTGGAATCGAGATTGAATAGGATTATGAAATTGGTGTAAGACGAGTGCTTTTACAATAACAGTGACTTTCGTGTTTATCAATTAAAAGTAACAAATGTTAGGCAAATTTTTAAATTTAAGGCCAAAATGAAGTTAAGCACTATCACTGATGAGTAACAAACAATTAGCAAATTTTAAATATTTAGGCCACAATAAAGTTAAGCACAATTATTGATGATTAACAAACGATAGGCAAACATCATTCAAAAGAGTAATAACATATCTTACTTGTAAATGTAGCCTTTGATTCTTAGTCGACTTGATTTTAATTTTGTTGTGATATTCCACCAAATCGCCGTCTTAAGTGTATATTTCGATTTTAGATGAGAGAAGAATCAAGTTTGCCGAATGTTTGTGATACTGTGTAACACCCTAAAATTTAGAGCGAATTTAAATTCAAAATAAAATGCGGAATAATATAAAATCCACCCAATTAATGGAGAAGAGTATATGGGAGTTTACAACAAGAGTTAGATACTACAACAACAACCTAACAATCTACATTTGACAAAACATAGATTAAACTCGGGTGTTGCTAATATCTCTAAAAGAATGTTCTAATACCCCAAATATATACACTCTAGATGCATATCTCAAAAAGATGCCCTCTCTCTCTCGCACATCATCCCGCTCTTCTCTAAAGACCCCCATCAATCTGCTTCCCTGCTACACCACATTTAAATCAAGTATTAGGCTTACGCCTAGTGAGAATAAACAGTTAATTGGATAAAGCAGTAAAGCATTTTAAATCAAGAATGATACAGTCATCCCATTTAACTTCACTTGACACTCGTTCCTCTAGGCCTATGGATTCCATTACATATTAATCTCTTGGCCAACTACATTATTTATAACATAATCATAGTTTCCAATCTACTATATTATTTGTAACATAATCATAATTTCCAATCTACTATATTATTTGTAACATAATCATAGTTTTCAATCCACTATATTATTTTTAACATAATCATAGTTTCCAATCTACTATATTATTTCTAACATAATCATAGTTTCCCATCTACTATATTATTTGTAGCATAATCATAGTTATCCCAACAACTATATTATTTTTAACATAATCATAGTTCCTATCTACTATATTATTTATAACATAATCATAGTTATCCCAACAACTATATTATTTTTAACATAATCATAGTTCCCATCTACTATATCATTTATAACATAATCATAGTTATCCGAACAACTGTATTATTTTTAACATAATCATAGTTCCTCAAATCCTCAAGCCTTTCCATAGACCATTTCCTTTCAAATCCAAGTTTTACCAAAGATTACTTCATTTTATAACCTTTCTAAGTGTTTTAAACCATCTATGATGTTCACTACATCATCTACAACAACTTACTCAAAATCCTCATTTTTACCTAAAAACTCCAAACATATCCAAATGTATAAATACTTGTAAACATAAGCTTAAATCAGTAAAATACAACAATTTATAACAATATTTGAGGTTATGAAGTTTGGATTTGAACTCGCAAGCTAGAGTTTGAGGAAACGCTAGAAATACCCAAGTAAAACTCTTGAACTAGAGGTGGAGATGAAGAACACTAGAGGTAAGAACCCTAGATCTTGATTCTCTAAGCTTGAATTTCAAAGATGAACTTGGTTGGTTGTTGGAGGGCAATGAATGCTCCTGAAATCGCCCCTTTAGGGTTTGGTGCTGAGAGTAAATATTGAGAGAAAGAGGTGGTATAGGTAATAAATGAAATCTGATATAAAAATCCTGTTTTTATACTTTAGACCACGAATTGTGACCAAAAATTGCGACCGTGGCATTAGTCAGGTTGCAATTGCCAGGTTGCAATTTTCTTGATGACTTACGGTACATAAATTGCAACCAAAAAATGCGACCGTGGCATTGGTCAGGTTGCAATTTCCAGGTTGCAATTTTTCCTGATATAAATTCTAACCAAAAAATGCTACATTGGCATTGGTCAAGTTGCAATTGACAGGTTGCAATTTTTTTAATGGTTATACAACAAACTTTAACCTAATACATCACATCCCTAAACTTGCATTTACTTATAAAAGGTCGAGAAATGTGAAATTTCGGGTGTTACATATTGCATTTTAATATAACTTACCGTCATTAATGTAACTAATTATCCTAATTTTTCTCTAATTATACACGTTTAATTTGAATGCTTCCATTTCTTCAAAATTTCCAGTTTGGCTCCAAATTAGGAATCCACCATATAACCATTGCGCGAACCTATTATTATTGTATATGTTAACGAATGAACGAAGACTCTTATCAGTTTGTTACGACAAAAGTTACACAAGTTGAACCCACATAGTGATTAGATTTCCCGATGTCAAAAAATTAAAAATCACCACACTTCACATAAGCATTATTACAAACTAATCGAAGTGGTTGCACCAAGTAACTTTTTTTTAACTTAAAGTTCGTTAGTAACAAAAATTAGTATTGGTCTCGTTTCGAAATTATCAACGTGTTTTGGCTAATAATTGATAAATTAGTTATTATGATAAGGAAATACAATAAAAATTGAAAAAGGTAAGCAAGTAAATTAGAAAAACTCATCCATGAATATAAAAATCAATGCAGCAGCTCAAATATTGAAATCAAAACCAAACCAACACAACTGCAACACATAATTCACCCTTACACCTTAAATACGCACTAGAACGTCAATTATTGATGCTTGGTTAAGTACATACCAAAAGGTTTTACTTAGTTGAAACACTACAAAGAAAGGTTATCATCATCATCGGACGCATCCCGAACTCGGCGCATCCGACCGCGACGATGAACAACAACCCGAGGGATTTTAACACGTCTTGTAAGAGTTGTTGTTGAGTCGGCCGTGTCGACCAAGTCCTCTTCAAAGTTCGGATTGGCTTCATCATCATCATCAAAATCAATAACCTTTTCCAACTTCCAATTACGGAGAACCCGCGCACGTTTTCTAACCTTATTGAAAACACGAAACTGCAAAAAGCAGTAAATTATTGTAATTATTATAATTTGTATGAGTATGAAATATATATATATATATTATATACTTACCTCATCACTAAGTTCACGAGCAAAGTGGGAAGTGTAAGGTTCAAAAGCTTCGCCATAAGATACGATTTCGACACTTAAAGCTTCATCCCTTCGAGGTTGAATACCATCGGCGGTAAGTTTAGATACCCACGTACCCGCATTTCCATGAAGTTGGTTCGTCATGTGTATCTACTTGAAGCTCCTAGAATATTTACAAAATTACAACAAGTTAACAATCAATAATACACTAAGCATGTGACACTAATATGTTGTTGATCAATTGCAACTATACTTTGCGTCTAGTTCTTATTACTCATCATCTCTCCTTATTATATTATATTAGGTACTAAATACATATGAATCATATTCCAATTAAATAACTAATTGTTTATCCAAGCTCCTTTAGTGGTTTAATTATGATTACTTTGTGTACTTAATGAAAATCCTTATTTTAGTTACTATTCAAATACAACGAGAGCAAACACTGATTGCACTCAGTGATCGTTGAAACCATCAGGGATACTATCTATACTAGGAAGATCTGAAGACAACATTCACACCAAAATAAACTTCAGCGTTAGTCGAAGACCTAGCTGAGGATAGAGACGGACAACTCGTGATCTTAAACGATTCAGTGACAACAACGAACGTCTACAAAAGTGTGTTTGTATTCAACCCCCCCTCCTCTACAAACTGTATACTAATACACTCTTGTAGACTCCTTGGGGACCAACAAATGGTATTAGAGCAATGTTTATTGCTTTCAATCTTTAAAAACTAATATCTTGTTTTTAAAATGGCTAATCAAAATACAAACTACAATGACAATGGATCACTTGCTAAACCTTCTAAATTTAGCAAAGATAATTTCCTTCTCTAGAAGGAAAGAATGACTCTATTCCTAGAAGGGTCAGATCCTAAGATCCCCAACTATATAGACAATGGACCATTTGTTCCAGCAACTATATTCTCTATAGTCTCTAAGACTACCACCACTCCTACTATTCTTAAGAGACATATTCCCAAAACTCCACATCAATGGAGTGAGGAAGATAAGAAAGAACTAACCGTTGATACAAAAGCTAGGTCTATTATTGCTAGTCTCTGCCATATGATGTGTATCATTCTGTCATGAAAATGAGAACCTCAAAATACATTCAGGACACACTTTGTGCTCAATATGAAGGAACCAATGAGGTGCAAGAATCTCAAAAAAATACATCTGGTGAGACAGTATGAAAGTTCCATTTGTGGTAAAAATGAAACACTTTCTCAAGTTAACAAAGATTCAACTGTCTGATCATATATCTTAAAGGCCAAGTCTCTATTATTTGCCTTATGGCAAGAATTGAACAAGCTGAAGAAGTCGTTGAAACCTCTTCAACTAAAATTCTTCATCATCTTCTTTCACTCAGGTATCAAATCTTAAAGACTCTTCTATTCCTAAAGCTGATAGCTTGTCGGCTCTCGACACTTTAACTGTTGACCTCTACAATGCTTTAAATGGTAAAACCAAAGCTGAAAATATTAATTATGACTTAACTGAACAGCTTCAAAATTGCCATATGAAAATCAAAGAACTAACTAAGGTCGAAGAAAATTTTAAAGACCAAGTCTTTGAAAATCAAATAATAAGCATTGAGAAACAACAAGCTATCACTTAGCGCGAAAAGCCCATCGTTGATCTCAAAGCTGAAAAAGCCACCACTGAAGGATAATGCAAAGCCTCTTTTATTGAAAATGAGATAATAAATGCTCAAAACGCCATAAAGGTTAAAAGTTGTCTGGGATAGTCTTCTGATCTGGAAGAGCATTCTATGGATCGTTCCATGCTTAAGTTTGGAACTTTTGTATCGTCTATCCCTGACACTTCTACTTAGTGTTCTTCTATACCTGAGTTAAAACCTTTTAAATCCCTCTCCAAGGACTCAAAGAATGTGCTTAAAGGCAAGCCCATTACTCATGCTCCTAAATTGAAGAAGAACCCTTCTACTCCTTCACTAAGTCATCCCGTGACTTCTGGGAATAAGATCCCTAGATCCGTTCAGAGATCAACTCCCTGAATCAATATATATCTCACTCCCTCTAAAACCTGAGAAACCCATGGTTCCTCCAAGGTCTATGGAGAAAGGAATTCTTGGTCCCGGTCCTGAAAACCTTAAGCCTTCTATCTTTCATGCTTCTAGTTATAAACCTTCTTTCAGATGTAGGAAGTGTTATCATTGTGGGGAAACTAGTAACATTGCAAGCAAGTGCCCAAATGCCACCAAGGCTGAGAAGATATCTCATGGAAAGAAAGTAGCTAAGACTGAGAAATCATTTAACGTCAAATCCACCAAAGTTGGTAAAACAACTAAGGTGACAAAGTCCAATGAAGTAAAATTTTCAGAGAATGAGAAAGAAGTTGCTTCTAATATTTTCCCTAACTCTGCAGGACCCATAGTTCCATGGGTATCTATGAAAAATTAATTCCCTTATCAAATGCATGATGTGAAAGGTATCTAGTATCTTGATAGCGGATGCTCAATATAAATGACTGGAACAAAAACCCTGCTCTCTGAGTATAAGGAAGAAAATGGTCCCTCGGTAACCTTTGGTGGAAGTGGCAAAGGATACACAAAAGGTGTGATCCCAGATTAAGTGCAATAAACATCACAATCAAACATAAAATACAAACAAAATATGAAGGATTCACATAAGTCGAATGTTGAATACAAAGAGAATAATTGCACGGCTATTAGGTTTTCAATAATAATAACTCTCCTAGGTTAAAAAGAAATAAACTAAACTATTTATACCTTTCGGTATTTACAATTTTAGCCCAGAACTTTAATACAATTAAAATAAACCCTAACAGTATCCCCCTTCGTATTAAAGTCAAAAATAGGTCGGATCAGGTCTTCTTGCGTTTATCGAATATGAAGTCATGTCTTCTTAGGAACTGGAGGTGTAACAGACGTTCATCATTTAATTTCATGGCTTTGATACACTATGATTTGGCTTGAGGAGTCATCTGCACATAATTACCTTTGCAGACATGCACATTCAAACCTGTGTCAGTGTTCCGTTAGAGTATGAAGCAACTTCACTGAGTCTGAGAAATCATTTGCGGCCAAAAACGTTGTAATGAATTATCCCAAACTTTGGCTTGTCTAGAACATTCATCACTAGATACGCTTTAAAGCCTTCAAAATCAAACTTTGGTTTGGTCAGATTGACTTTAGGTTGAAGGTTTTCAATGGCTCTTTGAAAATCTTCAACGTAGCTCGGTTTTCTATACATGTTTGATAATCGCCTATAAGCCTAGTCTTTCAATCCATGATAGTTTTCTTCGACTATTTATTTCAACAAATAGGAATTCCAGATCTTTTATGATTAAGTTCTTGAGGTTTGCTTCAGTGAATTGGTAATCCTTGTCGTCCTGACAAAAACTTCAAATGATTGATACTTGTACTTTCGCACCGTGTGGAAGTCGACCTTTTTGATCTGAACAGATATGTGTATTGATTTCACTGAATCTGGATCCTTAGCAGCATTTCTGATCATTTACAGGTGCTCTGTTATATCACGTGTCTCCTTGTTGCTCACCCGATAAATTCGGGCTTTGTCCAGCTTTATAGGGGCCTCAAGAAAAATCTTCATGTTAGTCCCTTATTACAACAGATCTGATAAGAATTTCTCAATTCATCCTTTATTAATATTGAATATAAGAAAGCTTTACAGAAAACACATAGTTCACCTTTAATCGACTCTCATATATGAAGTTCAACTTCTAACTGTGAAACAGACTCTCTATATATACTATAAAGGAAATGCTATAATTATATAAACTTCTATCACAGCCAATTATAATAAGACATGTCATCAAAAACTCTTTTCAGAAGTTCTTCAGAACTTCTGAATGTCTTCTGAACTTTCTCTTCAAAACTTATCTTTTGAACTGTCTTCTGAAGTCAACTTCTAAACTGTTTTCTGAAGTCAACTTCTGAATTTCGATTCTTCAGAAGTTCTTTAGACTTCTGAAGTTATCTTCTAAAGATGACTTTATTTATCTTTTAAGTACTAGTTCAAAACTTCTGAACTATTCATCTTTAGATTCGAAATACTTTCCTTTACAAAACATTTAAAACATAGGATCCAAATTCATATGATTCTTAGGATCCTAAGAATCTCCCCCTAATGTTTTGTAAAGGAATCATCTTGGCTTTAAGCTTCAAATCTTCTCCCCCTTGATTTCTTTGAAAAACATTAGTAGTGTTGCTGGTCTTCAAGAACTCCCCCTTGAATAAATCCAAGCTCCCCCTTGAATAAAGCTCTTATCTTTACTTTCAACTTTAACTTCAGATTCAATGTGCGATAACCCCGAATGAGTGCACTAAAATCATCTTGAAACTGTAGAAATTCAACACGTCTGATAAGCTCACATGAAAAATAATGTGTGAATTATATGTCATGACAATCCATTGTGCAACTGCAATTTATAACAAATAATATGTTTGTCTTTGAACCATGGGTTGAATAAGCATTCAGCTCAAGAACTTCTTATGATAAGCTCACGAAATGGGGAATTAACACCAAGGTTGGTTGACCAAAACACCTTTAGACAATTAAGCTTTGGGAGAAAGATGGCATTAATATCATAGCTTCTAGACCAGCAATGTCAAATTAGAAAGATAAGCCGATTTCCAGAATACTTCCAGAAGAATGAATAACCAAATTCAAATCCAATCTTCATAATTAGATGAATGATTATCAGCACTCAAACCTATAACACAGAATAAAGTCACCAGAACACTAATTGTAGACACTCAAACTTCTGCTTGATCAGAACAGAGAGATGATTGAAGACACTCAACAGTCTAGCATCTTGAGAATGGTATGCAGAACAATGATTGCAAGCACTCTATAGTCTAAGTAAGTGATCAATTCAGAACACAGATTGCAAGCACTCAACGGTCTTGCCTCAAGAATAAATCTTCAGAGAAACGATTGCTGAAACTCAAACTTCTAATCTTCAAACTAAATATTGAATCAATCATCCAAATTCTAAAAAAATTTCAAATCCGGCACTTCAGATAGAACAAATAAAACTTTGACCAATATAGTCAAACTTTGAGCAATTGCTGACGAGCTTGAAGTAATTGAGCTTGATGAAATTATAGGGCCATGATAAAAATATCAAAAAGAACAAAGTAGGTTGAGGATGTCCTGAGCATAGACAAATAAGAACTCCCTTGTCTGACAGTAAGTTATACTGAACTGTGTTTTCATATGCCTTATGCGGAAGCCTTCAATCTTCAAAAGTTCAGAAGTATGACAACAAGATAATATTGTAGACAAGTGATGAAAATCGGTGTCATATTTGCTTTACGTGAATTCTCTTTGATGAACAGTGTCCCCTCCTGAGACTTAGAACGGGGTCCCGCTAAGTCTGAACTGATCTCTGAATTTTAGTATGGTTCTTAACATGATATAGAACCTCTAAATTATAGTCTGACCATTCATTGAAGTTCAGAAGTCTGATCATAATTATTCAGAAGTCCGATAATAATACTTCAGAAATTCGATAATACACTTCAGAAGTTAGATAATATACTTCAGAAGTCTGATAATACACTTCAAAAGTCCGATGATACACTTCAGAAATCTGATAATGCTGTCATTTTTGTTCAGAAGTCCGATCATGTACTTTCAGAAGTCCGATAAGGTTTGTTTCGAAGTCTGAAACTGCTTGTTCAGAAGTCCGATAATGCTTGTGTTGTTCCATAATCCGATACTTTCACATTCGGATTTACATATCAAAACTCAAACTATCGGATTTCAATTCTTAAACTTCAAACTATTGGATTCTTTAACTAATGGATCTCTGATCAATCGGAAAAGTTCAGATACTTCAAAATTTGTCAATTAAATACCAAATTGATGATCAAACCTTGTTCATAAACATATTTCATATGATCCTTTTGAACAAATCGAATTAATTCACGATAATCTCGAAAAATTTATCAATTTTGTTACGAACAGTTCGTTCGAACAAGAACCCTAGAAACTTTGAATTCTACCAAATAAACTCAATAAACCATGAAATTGATGATTGAAATTGATTCCATATGAATACACAATGATTATAGAATCAATTTGACATCAAAGAACATCAAATTTCGCATCAATTAATCAAACTTCAACCAAAAAACTTGTTGTTCATCATCGAGAGAAAAAAATCCACTGATCTCATCAATTTATTTCAATCTACTGCAATTGATTGATCGTATCGAAGATAAATTGCTTCGATTCAGCTCTGATACCAATTGTTAGTCCCTTATTACAACAGATGTAATAAGAATTGCTCAATTCATCCTTTATTGATATTGAATATAAGAAAGCTCTACAGAAAACACACAGTCCACCTTTAATCGACTCTGACCTGTTTGACGTTCAACTTCTAACTGTGAAAAAGACTCCCTATATATAATATAAAGGAAATGGTATAACTACAGAAACTTCTATCACAGCCCAATTATAATAAGACTTGTCATCAAACACTCTTTTCAGAAGTTCTTCAAAACTTCTGAATGTCTTCTGAACTTTCTCTTCAGAACTTATCTTCTGAACTGTCTTCTGAAGTCAACTTCTGAACTGCGATTCTTCAGAAGTTCTTCAGACTTCTGAAGTTATCTTCTGAAGATGACTTTATTTATCTTTTAAGATTCTGAACTATTCATCTTCAGATTCTGAAATACTTTCCTTTACAAAACATTTAAAACATAGGATCCAAATTCGTATGATTCTTAGGATCCTAACAATCTCCCCCTAATGTTTTGTAAAGGAATCATCTTGGATTTAAGCTTCAGATCACCTTTCATCGACTCTCGTATATGACGTTCAACTTCTAATTGTGAAACAGACTCTTTGTATATACTATAAGGGTGTGTTTGGTAGAGAGAGTTGGTAGTAGAAAAAGGGAATTGGAAACAATTCTCTTGTTTGTTGACACCAAAGAAAACAAGGAATGAGAAAAGAAACAATTCATTTTCTCTATTTTCATTTCCCTCCCACATGAAAAGAAAAGGGGAGAATTGAAAATTTGGTTTCTCTTTGAGAATTGAAATATCTCAATTGACGCTCGTTGTTTGGTTAAGCTGTTGTTTTGGCTTAATAGGTTATGTGTTGCCTTAATAGGGTCTTTTTTGGCTTAATAGGGTTTGTTTGGCTTAATAGGGTCTGTTAGGCTTGATAGGGTCTGTTTTGGCTTAATAGTGTTTGTTTTAGTATAATAGGGTTTGTTTTGGCTTAATAGGGTTTGTTTGGCTTAATAGGGTCTGTTTTGGTTTAAGGGTCTCTTTGGCTTAATAGGGTCTGTTTTGGCTTAATAGCATCTGTTTTGGCTTAATAGGGTCTGTTTGGTTTGTTGTTGTGCTGGTCTGTTTGGTTAAGCTGTTGTTTTGGCTTAATAGGGTCTTTTTGGCTTAATAGGGTCTGTTTGGTTAAGCAACTGTTTTGGCTTAATAGGGTCTCTTTGGCATAATAGGGTATGTTTTGGCTTAATAAGGTCTGTTTTGGCTTAATAGGGTTTGTTTTGGCTTAATAGGGTACAATTCTCTATTGAATTTTTTGTCGTACCAAATAAGATAAATGATTCTCTGTTACATTTCTCGGTTGAACTCTCTGTGCTACCAAACAGAAGAGTCAATTCCTTTTCTCCAAGATCAATTCCCTTTCTCTGCAATTCTATTCTCTGTACCAAACGCACCCTAAAGGAAATGCTATAATTACATAAACTTCTATCACAACCCAATTATAATAAGACTTGTCATCAAACACTCTTTTCAAAAGTTCTTCAGAACTTCTGAATGTCTTCTGAACTTTTTCTTCAGAACTTATCTTCTGAACTGTCTTCTGAAGTCAACTTCTGAACGGCGATTCTTCAAAAGTTCTTCAGACTTCCAAAGTTATCTTCTGAAGATGACTTTATTTATCTTTTCAGTACTAGTTTAGAACTTCTGAACTATTCATCTTCATATTCTGAAATACTTTCCTTTACAAAACACTTAAAACGTAGGATCCAAATTCATATGATTCTTAGGATCCTAACACTTCGGTTTGAGTTTCTCTAGAAATGACAACTTGATTATGTCTGACTGAGTCTCATGCATAAAGCCATCTATCACCTTGTCCCACATAGCTTTGTGATCGAGAATCTTGAACCAGTTTTCTTTTTAAATGAAAGTGGCTGGTAGAGGTGATGAAACTTGAGGGGCTGCATTTGGAATATCTTCGAAGAGCTCGTCGACAGGAATCTCCGATTCAGATTGCTCTACGAAAGTCTCGTTCTGTTGGGAATCGCATCATAATCCTCCATGGATAAATTTTATGTCTCGTTTCGATCTGTAACAACTGTCAAATTTGAACCTCCATGATAGCTTTTATTAAGTTTATTAGTGTTAATATAGATTAATTATAAGAATATAATTCAATTGACTTAGAATAACCAAAAAATTTCTAGAGTTTCCGGTAGCTGCTTAGAAAGTCCGGTTCCGACCCGTAACTGGCCGAAACGTCCTATATAGTGCCGAATGCTCTAATTTATACCCAATTTATATAAAATATATATTTTTAGTATTTAAAATATAAAACTTCTATTTTTATAGAATTTAATCACTTTTGGACTTACATTTTGAGGAAAAATGCCAAAATTGAGAAAATGGACTCTTAATTTCATTTTTATTTGGGCTTGAAATAATTAAAAAAAAAATAATTGGGTTTGAGTGGGACCCATGTACATGGCTGGCCCCCCATATCCCCGATATAAATATATTTTTTTTATTCATTTCCTCCTCATTTGCATGATTAAAAATTTGAATTTCACTCTACTCTCTCTCTCTAGAACTTAAGGGACATATTCCCTACTCTTCTTTCCCACTATTTTCTCTCCAAAATCTCCAGCCACTTTCCATTCAAATTCATCAAATTAACAAGATTTTGTAAGAATCATTGAACCACAATCATCACTCAAGTAAGTAATAACACTATCTTCATCTTTTTCTTGCAAATTTTGGGTGAAAAACCCATTTTTCTTACATTTTTTTAGCTACTTCTTCTATTATCCTAAATTTCTGAGCTTGTGGAGAGATTATACACCAAAACATGTAAAAATGTTTATTCAATGGTGATAATCTATGATCCACACAATAAAACTCAAGAAAATAGGTGAAAACATGATTTTATGTGTTTTTGAGTAAAAATGGTGATTTTTGGTGCTGACAGATTTATTGCATGTGCATAAATCGTCCATTTCTTGCAAATAATATGTTAAAATATCATGAATCTTCTTCTAAAAGTTTATTTAATGAGTTGGGGTTCTAATCCAAGTGGTTTCACTCAAAAACATTGAGTTTTGACCCCCCCCCCCCAATTGCTCATAACAAGATGCATGTGCATCTGGAAGTTCAACAGTAGGTAAACCCTACTTTGAACGACCATAACTCTATGAATATTCATCCAAAACACTTGATTTTTCTTCTGGAATTTAATTAAATGAGTTATCTTTCAAATGCCACTGGTTTCATTAAAAAATATGGTGATTTGAGGTTTCAATTAATCAAAAAAAATGAGTGTGCATTCTGTCCAAATCTGGCAGAATTGTGCATGCATGTTCAAATGGCCATATCTCGTCCAAAACTCAATGAAAAAGGATGATTCTTCCTTTAAGAGTCACTTATATGAATTATCTTTTGTTTGCAAGTGGAATCACATGAAAATATGGAGTTTTGACCCTCCAAACACCTAAAACCTTTTAGGTATGCAAACTGTGAGACCACCAGTAGGTAAACCCTATTTTGCAAGTTAATATCTCTTTGAATATTTGTCCATAATGCATAATTCTTCTTCTGGAGTTTTCTTTTATGAGTTAGGATTCATATGAATACAGTTTCGTTCAAAAATATGAAGTTTTGAGGCATTAACTAATTTATTAAAATTAAGTGTGCAATCTGTCAACTAATGACAGAATTGTGCATGCAACTTTGTAGTGACATATCTCCTTCATAACTCATCCAAAATGAGTGATTCTTATTTCAAAGGTTTCCTTTATGTGTTATGTTTATAATCCAACTAGAATTTCTGAAAAATATTAAGTAGAACTCCTCAAATAATTGTTTTACGAACAGTGTATAATCTGCTATACTTGATGTGACACACTGTTTGATATAAACTATTTGAACCCCTTTTATATGTCTAAAATGCATGAAACTTGGTCACAATGACCTTAACTCAGTAATGCATCACATATAAAAAGATGGGAAATTTTATTATTTTGGATGTTACATTAAACTGATCATCTTTGGGACTTAAAGTTTCTGTCAGAAAGTGAAATTCTGGAATTGTTAATTTCATGAACTTTGATCCCTTGAAGGTTATAACATTACTTTTCGGAATAATTTATATCAAATTAAAGAGCATATGTGCATTATATATAATGGGACAATAGTGGACAAAGTTGGACATATAAGGACTTATAAGCACTCTCATAGTAATCGTTAGATGCATAAGTGACCGTTTTGGGTATTTTACTTTGATAGGGAAGCGTTAGGTCGACTAGCGGACGAATCGTGTTTTGTTAATTGGAGCTTTTGCTATAAGGTGAGTATTCACAGCCCCATTTTTAAAGTATTTTATATGTTTTAGGGTGAAAAGCATGATTAAATGAAATATTTGAGCTATTTGCATTACCGAATGTGAAACATTATAAAATTATTGTTTTGGGCACTAAGGCATGTACACTAATATATTGTATTGAGTAAAATGTTCCATAAAAGTTTTTACACTACTATTAACTCAAGTGAGGAGCCGAGGGTATATGTGGATAGCGCTATTGGACGGACAATCCCACCTAAAAACCGAAAAGTAGGGTGTGGATAGCAATCCCACCGGGAAACTACAGGTAGGGGTGCACTATACTTAAAAGGGAAGGTTCTACACATGTGGACTTTAGGTCCACCGCTGAGGTAGAATTAAAAAGAAGGTTCTACACATGTGGACTTTAGGTTCACCGCTGAGGTAGAATTCAAAAGAAGGTTCTACACATGTGGACTTTAGGTCCACCGCTGAGGTAGAACTAAAAAGAAGGTTATACACATGTGGATTTTAGGTCCACCGCTGAGGTAGAACTAAAAATATTTTTGTGGTCGAAGGTTTAGTGGTGGCCCATTACTTATAATTAGGGTACAAAAATGCCTTGAACGTTTTATGATGTAAAGATTATTTAAGTGCCATAAAAGTATTTTACTCAATATTCATTTATGCAAAAGATGTTTAAAATATTTAAAACATGTGAACTCACCAACTCTTTGTAGTTGACCTTGTTTTATTCATGCTTTTCAGGGGTAAGAAAGCGTAACTAAAAATGCTTATGTTTGGGGCGCATCAACATCAACCACGTTTAAATTTGAAATCGTTTTGTAGAACATCTTATTTTTTTTATGTTAAAACTTGAACTGGTATGTTGTAATGTTTAGTTTTATGTGTTATGTATTTGATTGGACAATTGTTGTTATTATCGCTCTATTGCTATGAAATCTTGAACTATCACTCCCTGTGTTTCCGCTTTAGCGGGGTGTGACACGATCTCAGTATGCCAACCTTGGACCACTTCTCTAATCTCTTGTCTGTCAAGAACCATAGGCTCGTTATCTTCCAGAAGAACATTAGTCATCTCGATTTCCGGATTTGCGATCTCCGAAACTACCGCAGGGTTTCCAACCGTTGGTGTAATGTCAGTGGCTGTAAAATTTGTCTTATGGACTTCGTGTGTCGGTTGAGATTCGGTAGCGGGGATTTCAATGTTAGTCTGTATTGGTTGAGCTCAAGTTGTGGAGGCGCCGACATCATATAGGCGTAGTCTCTTCTCCCCGTCATGACGCTGATGATCATCTTCGTTATGCTCGTCTCGGAAACCCTTGGTGGAGCTAGCCTGAGACATGCATGATTCCTCAATGATCATAAGATGTTCCATGAGTCGAGATTCAAGACCATGGATATCAACTTTAGTCGTGTTACGAGCGTTGAAAAGCAGATTAAAGTTGTCGCGAACCGTTGCTTTAAATTCTTCGAAGGATGTGGTGTCGACCTGGCCACCTGCAGCAGATGTACATGGACAGTAACATGACAAGAAGCTGAGATTTATGTTTGTCCGCTGAGGGAGGACGACGGAAAGGAGGAGGTGACTGTGGTCGCAATGGGGGGTGAGTAACAACTGGGTCACGAAGAGAACCAGTTGACATAACTGTTGAATCAACAGTGTAACCCATGTTCAGCATTGGCGTGATGATAGCACTGATGGGATTCCCGTGCGATCCTCGTAAAGGCGCAACTTGTGGCCCTACTACAGACGTTTTGGGGGAGCACTAAGACCCGCAGATACTGCACTTGAAGTGCCGACCAATTATGTACCTAATTATGTATATGGCGCTAGACTCAATGGTGCATCATCTGAAGTCGAACACTGGGGAGGCGTGTGTTCTGTTTCAATATTTGGAATCTCCAAGTGAGACCCGAATAGATCATGTTCTTGATCCCCATGAAAATGTGAAAGAACTGCTTGTTGAGAAGCAGTTGAGTGGCTTGGGAGATCGAGAAGTTGCATCGTTGGGCCCACAAAGTCTTGTTCAATACCGTGTCCCAATGAATGAGACACAGTAGCAGATGTGCTACCCGGCTAGATGTGGCTAGGGGAATGTCATGATTCATTTTCGACCTTCCCTCTCTCTCTCTTTGGAGTACTCACTTTATAAGTGTCAGTCACTATCCTATCTTCTCGCTTTTTTGTTCGTCTCTCCTTCATACTCTCAGTCTCACTGTCAAAAGTTTCTTCTTCTCCCTCCGCTCTCCTTATCTCTCCAGATTGGGCTTTCTGGCTAGATGAGTCAGGTTGTGAAGAGTCGGAGCCGGAAGAAGAGTCGGCAACGGTGCAAGGAGCTAAGCCAGAGCCGGTTGCAGGCTCGGAAACCTGTTCGGATGAGGGTTCGTTAGTATCTTCTCGTACGCATTCCGAAGCTGGTTCGGTAGCTGAGACAGCCGCAGATGATTGGCGATTGGGAATACGCATCGTGCGGAATTCATTGCAGTTTTCGGATGTGTTGTCACTTTCTGCAAGTGAGTGGTCAGTTTGTTCCTCGTTGCCCGTTGAAGATGCAGTTGCACCCTCGTTTGCGGCCTCGGAGAGTGCACCCCTGGCTGTATCTTCATGAAGTACAGGAGAGGTGGTGGTGCTGGTGGGTATGGTGGTAGCTGAGGTTTACAAGACCACGACACCGCCCACTCTAGATCCCCTCACAATATTAACTCTGGTCTTACCCCGTCCAGGAACCCCCAATATCCTTGCCCGCTCCCTAACATTGCTAGCACGTAGACCCTCACGCCTATGGGGTTGAGCTCTTTTGGAAGGTTCAACCGGTCTTGATCGAACTAGAGGAGCAGGTAATCCAATAGTATGTTAGTACACACACACATTCGGTGTCGTGGGGTTCGCAAGCCGAATAAGGTTGATAGGGATAGGCATGGCAACCACGTCAGGCTTTACTTTGGTGTTGAGAAGATGCATTGGTGATTGAGGGGACATTGGATGACCAGATCTTCGTGGAATTGTTGCATCGGTGTCCGTCTCAGAGCGAATGATCAGTTGAAGAAATCGTGGAAAGGGGACGAATTTTCGTTCGCGACTCATTCTTTTTTATTTGACGTTATGAACGAGTTCCAACCAAAGGATCTGTGCGTAGTGGATGTGTCAGTGATAGACGACTCTATGGAAGAGCCGTAGAAATCTGGTACTTGATTGATCGATTCACTTGATTTTTGAAGACAGGCACCGGTTCTGTAATAGTCAAAAAGATTTTCCAAATGGGTGTCAGATATATGCGGTTGAAGCCAGATGGATGTGAGAGAGGCCCGGTGTAGCCGAGAGCTTGAATTTCCATGCATAGTTGAGTGTCTGGCACATCCGGGTCAAACTCAGTGCGGTCGGGAACGCTAGTGGCCGTCGGCAATCGAAGAATGCCTCTAAGTGTTTCTTGAGTGATGGTGATGTCATGAACATCGATTTGGCCATTGAGGCGCGTGTCATTGCCTATTTGAACAATCATAAGCGATTTCTAGAATTGTTGCGGGTAAAGGATCGGCACGTTTGTTGTGGCGGTGAGAGCATGGTGTAGGGGATGACGCTTAAATATTTCCACTACGACCTCGTGTGCACATTTGAAATCATTGGCGTTGAGGTGGTAGTTATTTTGTGTGAGCGTCAAGTACGAGGCGGGATTAATGAGGGCGGCGTCAGTAGCAACATCTACTGCATATGAGCAGGAGCAGCCATATGAACTGAAACAAAAACGTTAGCAACAAGGCTCAATAGTTAGTGAGTGACATGATGAGGAACCACACAATATATCTCATAGTGATGAACTATGTATTTTAAGATAGAAGTTGGTGACAGTGGTGAAGGTGTACAGATGATCCAGATTCCGAGTGAGACAGAGTTTCGGTAAATTCTGGTTCGGTAAGTTTCGGTTCCGATAGTCATACAGTTCGATAACTTCCGTTTCCGATAGTCATCCAGTTCCGGAAAAATCAGTACAGATGTTGGCTTCTCAGAGTCCATAGTTCTAATCAAACAAGTAACGTTAATGAGATAAGTAAATCTAATCGAACATTGAGATTGACAGGGGATTTGAACAAATAAACCCTATATGAAAAATCCGCGATCGTTAAACCCTAAATCTTCGATCGAGAAAACAAACACAAATTATAAAGGAACGATTAAGCCCTAAATCAACAAATCCATAGCGGTAAATTCTAATCATCCAATCGAGCAACTGTAATCGATAATCATTAAGCAATAACTTAACCCTAATCGATATGCAACTGTAATCGAGACACAAACCTTATCGATGTAATAATACTTAAATTGCAACCGTAATCATAAGAGAAAGACTTCAACAAAGCACCGACTTGGTAGAGGAAACGAAAACATACCTGATGCGATAAAGGATGAGAAGGAGGTCGTGTGCGAGTATCGACAGTCGTGGGAGGTTCATGTGAAGATGAGAGAAGGAAAACGGAGTATAGAGTTTGGGAGGTCGAGAGAGAAATCGGGAGTTAGAGAGAATGAGGGTTTTGATTCCGAGGTCGGATACGAGTTATATGAAGGGTGGGCCGTGGGATAGTGGGCTTCCGGTATCAACTATCGGTACCGGTCCTTAGTTAACACAGTAATTAATAAAATTCAATGAAGCAGTTTATTAATGTAATTAATTAATAAATAATTTATTCATTAATTAGTTTAACTTAATAATACCTATTTATCGAAATAATTAATAATGGATTAATGAATGGAAACTCCCCCTCGTTGTGTGCTTAATGGTGATTCTCCCCCTCAGTGTGTGCACTGAATGGCAAAGGGACGTTCCCCTTCGACTCGTGATCCTAAAACTCGACTCTTGATCTTAAAACTAACGTACCTGAATGTGGAATAACGAGGCTTGGCTCCCCATGGACACTAGAACACACGTTAAAGATATTGATATGCAATAAAATTACGAAGTAAACAGAAACGAAGACAAGAAAAAAATTGGACACTAAATAGAGAGACACGAATGAAGAAATACGATAGAGTAGAAATTTAAACGAATACAGAAATGTAAAATACGAAAGAACATGAAATAATTAGAATTTAGACATTCCGAAGTGGACGCTATATCATCCAGTAACGTGGATGAATAACGTACAGGTTGGAAGGACATAATGGAAATTGCTTCGGATGCATTGGCACGTTTACACTTTTAGATTGAGCATACCAAGTTTGGACACCAAGAAATTAAAGGTTTGGAAAAGAGGTCTGCAATCTGAACTCTGTATTCACAAAATAAAGTTCTACCGTACCTCGCTCGACATGGTCCTTAATGAAGTGATACCTAACATCGATATGTTTCGTCTTCGTGTGCTGAACGGGATTACTTGAGATGGCGATGGTGCTTTGAGATTGACAGTAGATCAGGTCTTGGGGTAGTGGAAGCCATAATCTTTCAGCCGAGTGCGCATCCATACGACTTGTGAGCAACAACTTGTGGCAATGACGTATTCTGCTTTAGCGGTGGAGGAAGAGACGCAGTTTTGCTTCTTAGACGCCCAACTGAGAAGCTTTTGCATGTGCAACTATGTGTTCTTTCCATCCAGCATGCTTTCGATCCAACATGCCCAGCATCAGAGTAAGATATCAAATCAAAACCGGTCTCTTATGGGTACAAAAGACCAAGATTAGTAGTACCTTTCAGATAACGGAAAATTCACTTAAGAATGATTAAGTGAGACTCTTTCGGTTTTGACTAAAACAGTGCACACAGGAATGTGGAGAACATTATATCAAGATTACTAGCCGTCAAGTACATTAAAGACCCTATCATTCTTCTATAGGTCTTAAGATCCACATCCTTTCCGTCAGTGAAGCTTAGTGTCGGTGCCATTCGAGTTTTCATGGCTGTATAATTTGCCATCTGGAATTCCAGAGAAGTTCCAAGATGTAGTTATATTGATTGATGAATATTCCGGTCGACAGTTGTTTAACTTGAAGACCGAGGAAGAAATTCATATGCCCCATCATACTAATTTTAAAATGACGTTTCATGAGATTTGCAAAGTCTTGACAACACTAAGGGTTTGTGGATTCAAAAATAATATCATCCACATACACTTGTATGAGGATAATGTGACCACCTTCATGCATAATGAATAAAGTAATGTCGATCTTACCTCGAGAGTAGCCAACCCTAACAAGCTTTTTGGAAAAAGCGGCATGCCATGCAAGAGGAGTTGTTTGAGTCCGTATAACTCTTTATCCAGCCGGTAAACGTGTGTTTGGTTGGCTTCACTGACAAATCCTTCCGGTTGTGACACGTAGACTTCTTCTTCGATTACGCCGTTTAGGAAAGCTGTCTTCACGTCCATCTGGAAGACGACAAAGTTTCTGTGTGCGGCGTAAGCGAGGAACATCTTTATAGCTTCAATTCGTGGCACCGGAGCATACGTCTCATAATAGTCTATTCCTTCTTGTTGGCGATAGCCTTTTGCAGTCTTGTTTTGTTGAGCATGACAATGTCGTCTTCGTCTTTATTGTTCTTGAAGACCCATTTCGTGCCAATCATTGTCTTTTGTCGTGGACGTAGGACTAGTCTCCATACCTTGAGAGCCTTAAAATCGTTCAGCTCCTCTTGCATTGCGACAACCCAGTCTGGATCGTTGAGAGCTTCAAAGATGGAAGAGGGTTCGATTCGCCTAAGGAAAGCAGAGAAAAGGTAGTTGTTGGCAGAGGCGGCCCGGGTTTGAAAAGGTGCAGATAGGTCACTAATGATCTAATGGAGGGGGTGTTCCATCGTCCACTTGTGGGAATGGGGTAATGATTGGTGAGAGATTTTGTCAAGGTTTGCATCTACGAAGGTTCCAAGTGGAAAATCTTGAACGGTTTCAAGAGAAGGAAAAACATCGGATGGAACGATGAGGCAGGGATTCTCAGATGGTGGGTTTTCAGTAGGTTGAGCGTTAAGCGTTGCGGAAGCTGAATTCGTTGTCGTTGTATCTGAAGTGTTTGCAGGTTGTATCGTCTCATTCGGAGGGGTTGTAGATGTGATCAGAAGGTCGAGGAATATTAGGTTCGGAAACAAATGGTTCAGGGATAGTCGGTTCAGAGACGAGCTATTCGGGATTCATTGGTTCGGGGATGGTCGGTTCGAGATAGATAGGTTCAAACGTTGGTTGTGCAGTCACTGTGGTTGTGAATGGCAACATGCAAAACTCTGCTGTCATGGATGTCGGTGCAGTAGGAACAGATGTACTCGGTATTGATACAGTAGTTGGTTCAATGGGAGTTGTAGAAATAGCTGGGTTAGGTGAACCAAAATAATCATCATAAAGATATTCAAACAGAGTATCTAAATCAAAAACATGTGATTTTGACGTAGAGGCATGATTTCTATCCACCGGTCTAGGTGTTGGATATGGGTAAATATATCCAGAAGCCATCACACCAGATAGAGGTGGTTCTGCATTATGATATGCAAACAAATCAGCCAATTCGTCAAAATTCACGTATACGCTTTCGATGATGGATTCAGTCCGTTTGTTGTAGAGTCGATAGGCAGCAACATTCAGAGAATATCCAATGAATATGGTTTCATCCGCTTCGGCGTTGAACTTGTCGATATCATCTTTGTCATTCAGCACAAAGCATTTGCATCTAAACTTGAGAAGGAAGTCGATATTTGGGATGCGCTTGTTGATAATGTCATAAGGTATTTACCGAACCGTCTGTTGATGATTGAACGGTTCTGAGTGAAACAGGCAGTGGCGACGGCTTCAGCCTAGAGGAACGATGGAAGCTTTGATTGAGGGAGCATTGTACGCGCAGCTTCCACCAAGGTACGGTGTTGGCGTTCTACAACTCCATTTTGTTGAGAAGTCCTTGCCGCTACGAAATCAAGATACCCGTCTATAGTCTGGTTTTTGAATTCTATACCGTTGTCCGTCATGATGTTCTGAACTGTTTGTCGTAGCTTAACCTGCACCGTCTTCAGATATGAAATTATCATCTCCGGGGTCTCATCTTTAGAATGCAAGAATTTGACTCATGTATATCTGGAGAAATCATCCACCATGACAAGTACATACTTGCGTCCACCGAGGCTTTGCACTCTCACTGGTTCACACAGATCCATGTGGATTAGTTCAAGTACCTTGAATATGCTCGAGACGACCTTTCGCTTGTGAGGCACATGTTTCATCTTTCCCATCTCGCATGTAGACTAGAGATGTTCTTTCTCTAACTTGAGTGTCGGCATGCCTTGGACTAGTCCTTCCAGCTCCAGTTTATTGATGTTCTTGAAGTTCAAGTGAGAGAGTCTGTGATGCCATAACCAGTTTTGTTGCAAGGCTGCCTTGGACATCAGGCAGACATCCTTGACCGACTTTAGGTTGGTTAGATCAATGGTGTAGAGGTTGGTGCAGTGCGAACTAGATAGTTCATTTCCTTCTGCATTGCAGATGCTACAACTTGTTTTCATGAACGTGACCTCCAAATCATTGTTGCAGAACTGATAGATGTTGAAAAATTTGTGAGTTAGACCTTCAACGTAAGAGGCCTTCTGAATCTTAATGTTGTCTTGAACAATGTCTCCATATAACCCATGATTGGCGAATACTGGTTATTTCCAAATCTCACGTTTCCACTGAATTTGGAGATATAGTTCTAAAGAAGCTCCTTTCTTCTGGTCATGTGTTTGGAGCATCCTGAGTCTAAATACTTGTATAAATGTATCGCCATGCTATTAAGTATTTTGATTTAAGTTCTTTTCTTTCTAAGAGGTGGAATAGAATAATCCGGTTGCCTTTCGGAACCCAAAAAGAAAGCCGGGCGCTTGGGAAGCTATGCAAAACCTGAAATGATCGTTCTGCAAAAACAATTATGCAGTTTTAGGTACCCATTTGTAAATCGGTCCTACCGGATTAGGTAACACCTGACTTTGATGCCCATAAGGGAAAGGGTCCACGTCGTTGAGGTTTGGTGCGTGAAGAACATTTAGAATTAAAGACATGATAAGAACCAAACCAATCAGGTGTATAACTATAGGGCACAAAATCATTCAAACCACACATAGAACAACAAATATTATCATGAGAAAGTTGAATTAATTGCTGAACTGAATAAAGTCGTAAAAGAAAAACCACACTTTGTCCAATAAAATCTTCGGAATGAAAAACTTCATAATAATTATTGTTTATCCTATTATGCAAAAAGCTATTAAAAGCCTTATGCTCCTTGCTCATATTCGTAGACTTCTGCTTCTCTACCCAGACTTGTTTGACTCGAACATCTTTTCTTTGAAATCGTTTATCTGAAATATCATTAAATTCGTAGTCATAAGAACTGGAATAGTAAGGATGATTAGCGTTAGAGTTACCAGTGTATCGATATTTCTGTGAACGATTTGATTTATCGTTTTGAAAAGGAGTTTTGCTCACAGAAACTGGTGGGGGGCAGATGTGGAACATTCGCCCTTGTGCATGAACACTGGTTCCTCCATTGCTACGTCGGGGAGAAAATCTAAGTGACTTGGAAGGACCGGAGAAAAATCGAACAGGTTTAAGTCATTGTTTGTACAATCATCGGGGTTAGGGGTGTGCAAACCCTACCTAACCCGATCTACACGACCGAACCCGGACCAATATAAATGAATTTTTTGGATATCCGAAAATATGAAAAAACCCGACATCCGATATCCTAAAAATAGATACTATTATAGGGTTTGGGTTGAGTTTGCATTTTGAGTACCCGATCTGGCCGAATATTCGAAGTTTCATGGGCCACCTATATTTTATCGCCTCGCCTATTGTGGCTTAGACTTTTACAAAATATAAAAATATAAAATCCTAATAGGTGCCTCACTATTTCAATTTCAATCAATCCATCGTCCCACCACATTACCTACCACAACCCTTAAAATATATTTCTAATTTATTTGTTTTTGGCTCCTTTATTCTGGTTGTGACCGCTGCACAAGCTCAATGCATGCTTACATACAAACATCTGTAACATGTTGCATACATGATTGATATTACATACTTATGTGCATACATGTTGAATGCATGTAAATATGTTAAATTTCAAAGCAGATTTTATTATTATTTTGAGGATCTTGAAATGGTTAACTAGAAATCTGGAATGACAATGCATATATATATTTAACCCGAACTACCCGACCGAATCCTATGTCCCCTGAACCCGATTCAACCGTACCCCAAAATTCTTCAGATCAGGTCTTCTTATCCATCCCTGAAACCCAATCGGATATTATTGCCATCCACCGTAACCAGTCTGAACCCGCCCGATGCTCCCCCCTAATTGGGGTTCAAAAAAGTTGAGAACTCACACCCTTTATCAAATTTAGATTTTGTACAATGACTATTAGAAGCACAAGTATCTTTCGAAAAACTGTTTTGGCCGTCAATTGACAAATCACCTAGAAAAGCCTTACAAGAAGATGATTATAAGGGGGTGGAGGAAGGTTCAGGTTGAGCATTTTTTTCCTTTTAAAAAGAGTATCATATTTCTTTTGCAAAATAGACGTCGAAATTGTTGTTGTAGAACATTCGTCGCTAGACTAGCAAGTGTACTGGTCATATGACGAATTTCTGTCTGAAGATTCTCTCTTTCACAATCAGGAAGTGGGTCTGAATTTTATGAGATAGTAGGTATTTGTGATTGATTTTCTTTAAAATTAGACATTAAGATTTCTCTTTCGATTTCAAAAGTGTTCATAGCTACTTCATAATCATGTTCCAACTGAACTATACGATTTTCTAAAATCAATGGGGGAACTTATAGTTTAAATTTGGCCGGTTTTGCTTGAAGTTCGGTGTTAGAGTAGCTACAGAAGTAATCATTTGAGAAAATGGGTTTGGATTCCTTCCTACTATAACTCGCATTGAGAGTAGCATATACGAAAGGAACTTGACCCTTATTAATTCTACCTCGTTTAATGTCTTCCTGTTCCTAACCTGATCAGGTGATAGTGTGATATCACCCGGGAGCAACTGCGACTCCGAGAACTCTATTTGTCACTGCGGACCAAGATCTAGATAATCAAATTCGTATAGAGTAGGGACATCAGCTATGACCTTTTCAAGATAATGAGGATTGTTGGCACCTAGACCTTCCTTGGACTTATAGGACTTGAACTCCTTGGGTTTGTTCAAATGAATAGTTTGATCGGTTTGACCTCGTTCTATAAATTGGAGTTCAAGATCATTGACCTTGTCTAACAAATCTTGCCGTTGAACATTAAAAAAATATATTTTTGTGGAAAACTTAGCTAATTTAGATGATATTCAGATAACTTATTTGTCAAAGTGATGTTAGAGTCAGTGATACGTTCTTTATCCTTGATCGTCATAGTCAGAATCAGAATCATAATCTTCTACGTCAGAAATCTTGTCATAAAATATATATGTGTTTGTATATCTTCCTCAGTCTCGGTATGATGCAGCCAGTAATCATTTTCAGCCAGGAGCTCTTCACCGTCTTTTTCAGCCTTGGCAAGAATCATCTTGTTTTTGTAATACTCAGAGTTCCGAACAACTGGCTTTCAGCAATCTTTAGCAAAGTGGCCTAGTTTGCCATAGTTGTAGCACCATACTGGTTCATCAATGTTCTTTCTTTCATGCTTGTCTTGGAGTTCAGCGTTCTGCTTTCAAGTAGAATATCGGCGCTTGTTGGAATATGGCTTCTTGAAGTATTTCTTTTGTACCGCCGTGGTAAGAAAAGCCAACGCCTTTCTGATATCATTCATTTTAGGATTGGCTCCGCTTTTGTAGTCTTGTTCTCCAACAAAGTCAGTCGGTTCTCTTTCCTTTCGGAGTTATGGTGGGATGAGCGACCTTTCTTATCACTAACAAGAGCTAGAGGATCAGGTGCTGGTTTTTCGGTCTTCTTCTTCTCTTCCAAGAGTTCGAGAACTTCATCTTTCTTGAGCATTTCTAAGACTTCATGAATAGGGTGAGAGGCATACCGCTTCCATCAGTTGTTTGTTCTTGCGCACGTGAGAGGCATACCGCTTCCATTTTGGCAGCAGGTTGTTGAGAAACTTGATGTTGTTTTCAATAGGAGTCTTGGTAATCATGTTCTTGCTTAACTCGTTGAGGAGTAAGCAGAACTGAGCATATGTCTCGTCAAGCGTCTCTCTAGCTTTGGCCTTGAAGTCCTCATAGCTGTTTAAGCAGTTCGTGACTTTGAGGAGCTTACCGACCTTTGTTCCCGTCATCATCTTCTCAATTTGATCCCACATACCCTTGGCAGTTGCCTTGTAACTATCGATGCTTATGTAGATTTCGTTGGGTATGCTTTGCAGAAGGTAAGACTTGGCGATCTGATCACCTTGGCTCTGAGATTCTTGTAAGTGATCGGAACAGGTGGGTCGGCATTTGGTTTGGCAGGAACTTCAGTCCAGAATTCAGCTGGTCCTTCGTTGATGGACATGAGGATGACTTCACCATGGGTGTCATTCGACGAAATCTGGAAAACAATATCTTCACTGAGGGTATTCTCCACGATCTAGAACAGGAGGTTTGGTCTCAGTACCGATTGATAACACATCGCGAGTGCCATTTGCACTTAAGTGATCGTAAGATAGTAGATTTGATCCGAGTAAGGTAAGAAAAACTGATGGACAAAACTAGTAGAAGTAGAGGGGAATCCGGTACCGGAGTGATGGTGAGTACTCGGAGAAGACAGATACCGGATAGGAATCCGGTAACAGAATGGAATCCGGTAACACATAGGTTAACGAGAGCTAATCGGAACTTTAACAAAATTCGAGAATGAGAGCTAACTGGACTAGTTAACGGTATGTCTTAACGGGAAGAGGGTAACGCGACTTGGTAACGGAAGAGGGTAACGTGACTTGGTGATAGGACCTAGTAACGGGAATCTGAGTGGATCCGATAACGGGACTCGTTCCAGTAACGATATTGGCAGATAGGAATCCGTTAATTGATCCGTTAACAGTAACTGTATTGTGATTCGTTAATGGTAAATAAACAATAATCCGGTAACGATGAGATAAACCATATACTACAGTTAACGGGAAATATCGACAAGTTAGTTGACCGACACTGATCAGTTATTGAATTCACCCGACCCGATAGTACCCATTTGGGGAATGTCCAGTGCCCCAGAACCAATTAAATCAACCAAAGTTGATTTTGAAGGAATGGGGTTTTACCAAACGATAGAAATCGATTAATGATCACACTTTCAATTCAGATTATACTAAACAAAGAGTAATTTCAAGAAAAAATTGACTTTCTTGATGAACATGATAAACAGACTCAAACCCAGAAATCAAATTTCCGATTTAAAACTTAAAAATCGATAAAACAAACTTTACTAAATGCAATAAAGAATGAAATCTATGCGATAGAGACCAGCAATTTCACACAATTTCAAACAAAATAAAGACTCAATGAAGAAACAACGAAAATCGATAAAACAGAGAAATCGATCATCAAAAAAAAGTTACCTAGATTAAATATTTCAATCTCTCTTCTCTGATACCAATTGTGAGCCCAGATTAAGTGCAATAAACATCACAATCAAACACAAACAAAAACAATATGAATGATTCTCATAAGTCGGCGTGATTGCTTTAATTAAATATCTATGTCGAATACAGAAAGAATTATCGCACGACTATTAGGTTTTCAATTATAATAACTCTCCTAGGTTAAAAAGAAATAAACTAGACTATTTATACCTTTCGGCATTTACAATTTCAGCCCAGAACTTTAATAGAATTAAAATAAACACTAACAAAAGGTTACGGTGTTCTGACCAATGGGGCAACTTCATTCAGTCGTGTTGCTTATGTTGAAGGACTAAAGCACATCCTGTTGAGCATTAGTCAACTATATGATAAGACTTCAAAGTCTTATTCACAAAGACAAAATGTGTTGTCACTAATAAGAATGACAAACTTGCTCTAAAAGGCAAAAGATCAAAAAATGTCTATGTTATCAACATGGATTGTTCTCACTCAGAAAACATTTACTTTCTCTCAAAAACTTCTCTAGATGTAAATTGCCTTTGGCATAAAAAACTATCACATCTGAACTTCAAAATGATAAATGATTTATCAAGAAAATAACTTGTCAATGGACTCCCTAAGCATTCTTTGGCAAATGAATCTCTTTGCTCAGCATGTGAAAAAAGAAAGTAGACAAGGGCAAGTTTTTGATCAAAGAAAATAACTTCAATGACCACTCTTCTTCACTTACTCCATATGGATCTCTTTGGACCTGTCAATGTTCGTTCCATATCTGGAAAGAAGTATACACTTGTCATAGTTGATGAGTATTCCAGGTATACTTTGGTATTCTTTCTCAAATCCAAGAGTGACACTCCTAAAGAAATCATTTCCTTCATCAAGAAGATGGAAGTCCTGAACAATCTCACTCTTCGCTCTATGAGAAGTGATCATGTCATTGAATTCAAAAAAGTACCCTGATTAGTTTCTTTGAAGATAAAGGAATCTCTCATAACTTCTCTGCAGTCAGGACTTCTTAGCAAAATGGCTTTGTTGAAAGAAGAAATCAAATGATCATTGAAGTTGCTCGCTCAAGCTCAGTGAATCTCACCTACAAACTCAATTCTGGGCAAAAGCAGTTAACATTGCATATTTCACTCAGAATCGATCTGTGATAGTTAAAAAATTCATGAAAACAGCCTATTAACTCTTTCATAAAATAAAACCATCTTGAGGTTTATATACATTTTTGGGTGTGGATGCTATATCTTGAATGGCAGAGATCATCTTGGAAAATTCGATCCAAAAGCTAATGATGGTTTATATCTTGGGTACTTTTCTGTATCCAAGGCATTCAGAATATTCAACAAAAGGAGACAAGTTGTTGAAGAAACAATAAATGTCAACTTTGATAAATCACGTTCAGCGAACCCTATTCCTGTCCTTGAAGACGATGAAGAGCTGAACAACTGGATGAAGTCTCACTATGAGGAACCCAGATCATATTTCAGTCCTCCTATATGCAATGAAACCAAAGATGATGACGAAACTCATTTCATTCCCACTATGTTTAATAATAACAATACATCCTCCTCTTGAATAAGTGTTGCTCCTATTAATCATATTCTTCCTTCTAAAACTTCAAATAATGATTCATTAGTGAATGGTCATTTATCAAACTCTACTCAAGAGAATGACAACCCTTCTGGATCTCCACCAGGGATGTTAAGAAATGTTGAAGAAGTCATTGTTGAAGCATATTCATTCACTACTAAACAAGTCACTGAGTCAATTGTTCATCAATCTCCTCAACAACCTGCTCAGCGATGGACTCGAGATAATCCCATCAATCAGATAATAGGTGATCCAGGTAAAGGTATAAAAACCCGATGGGGTATGGGTAATATGTATCTCTTTGTTAACTTTATTTCCGTCTTAGAACCTAAAATGATCGATGAGGCTATCACTGACCCTGATTGTATCAGTGTTATGCAAGAAGAACTAACTGAGTTTCAGAGAAACAAAGTTTGGAACCTTGTCCCTTGTCCCTTGTCCACCTGGTAAAACTGTTATTGGCACCAAATGGGTGTTCTATAATAAGTTAGATGAAAATGGTATTGTTACCCGAAACAAGGCTCGACTAGTTGCTTAGGGATATAGACAGGAAGAAGGTATCGATTATGATGAAACTTTTGCTCCTGTTGCCAAGTTAGAAGCAATTAGACTTTTCCTAGCCTATGCCCCCCACAAATACTTTAAAGTCTTTCAGATGGATGTTAAGAGTGCCTTCCTTAATGGGAAACTTAATGAGGAAGTTTACGTTGAACAACCTCCGGGCTTCACTAATCCTACGCATCTAGGTTATGTTTTTAAACTGGAAAGGCTCTCTATGGGTTAAAACAAGGTCCTAGAACTTGGTACGATACTCTATCTAACTATCTCTTAAATGAGAAATTCGTTCGTGGAAAGATTGATCAAACCTCGTTTTTCCGAAAACATAAGGGCCACATCCTTCTTGCTTGGATATATGTCGATGACATAATATTTGGTTCCACAAAACCTAAAGCTTTGTACTCGCTTTTCAAATCATATGTAAAAGGAATACAAAATGAGTATGATGGGTGAACTAACATACTTTCTTGGTCTTCAGATAAAGCAATTAGAGAAAGGCATATTCGTAGGTTAGAGTAAGTATGTTAAAGATATGATGAAGAAATTTGATCTGACTCAGAGTTCCTCAATGAAAACTCCTATGATACCTCCTCGTACACTGATGGGAAGCTTGTTAATGTCACTGTCTATTGAGGAATGATTGGTTCACTGTTGTACCTTACAGCGAGTCGACCAAATGTGTCTGCAATTGATTGTTCACTAGTGAACGAGCTCTTTAAATCCATAGTTTATTTGATCACTACTGAACATCTTATTAGTTCATCACTAAACATTTGGCTTATTTATATATGCCTCTAAAATTTAATTGTTCACCGGTGAATGGTAGCAAATTTGAATATGTAATTTATTTGATCATTACTGAACGTATTGATAGTTCATCACCAGTTCGCTTATGAACCCAGATCCGCCATATTGTTTGAAGAAGATTTAAAAGTGAATTGGAAGAAGAAAATAATTTTCTGAAATTGTTGAGTTTCTTCAATCATGTTTCTCTCACATTTGAACAAGTTTCATAGGTGAACAAACTTCATACATAATCCCCGTACATTTATTGTGTAACTGTTCAACATATAAAAGTGAAAACGTTGTTACAATTACCTTGAGACTATTCTTGGCTTTCATCATCGTAAATTGCTCTTCGGTGCCTCCATTGACGGGGTTCTGAACATCAACGACTACTTCAGAAACATATATGTCGTTGGACGACGGAAACGTACAACAAACTTCTTCATCTTGGCTTTGTTGATTAGGAAGATCGTTGTTGCTCTGGACCATTATGTCGAATTCAAAATTCGTTCATGAATTTTGCAGAATCGAAAAATTGAATCGAATGATTTTGTCAGTAATGATAATTAGAGATATGTTTCCATACTTAACTATGCTACATTTAAGGAATGCATTAATTATATAATAAATTAATTAAATAAAAATTATATATGCCAATTACTAAAATACGAAATTACCCTGTTAAATATAATTAATTTATTTAATTCCATAATTAATGGAATTTTCCTATTGGTTGGTTTTGGGTTAACATAGTTAACACAAATTATTGGGTTAACACAAGAAGGGCTTTCTCTCTCTCTCTCTCTCTCTCTCTCTATATATATATATATATATATATATATAGTAAAGTTAATTACGTAGGAGGTCCCTATAGTGTTATAGTTCTTACAAAAATCAGAAAAACAAAAAACCTACAAAATGAGAGCGAAATATGTTCGATGATTTTATTCTTGGATATAATTGAGATTTTTAACGGAATTAGTGATGAGGTCTCATTTTTAAAGCAAAATTCAAACTTAAGGTGGCGTTTGGCAGTTTGATACGTAGACCGGATGGAACATGACTGGATAGGACAATTTTTTCTGTGTTTGGTGCGACTAGAACACGACTGGACAAAACTGTTAAAACGGCTAGATTACCCCTAAAATGATATTTGATATCTTTTTATCATATAATAATTTTAAATGATACAAATCAATTAAAATAAAAGCAATTTTATTTATGAAAGTTAAAATAAATTACGTAAATCATACTTTTTAATTTATTCATATACAATAATTTCAAAATATATGCAAACCAAATAAGAAAAAAAGATACACCATCTTTCGGTTCTTCTTTCCACCACCATCTATTGATCTTCAAACACAGATTTGGAAGGAGAGGTTCGATTTGAGGGGGGAAATTTGTAGAACGATATATTTGGAGGAGGGGGAGGTTTGATTGATGTGGAAGTGTTCATTTGAACGTGCTTTGATGTTATATTGAATATTTATCTTTCAGCCGCTTCATCTTGTTTTGAACGTGCTTTGATGTTATATTGAGACCCGATATTTTTTCACGCATCTTTAAAGCGATTTGCTCATAAGTGCGAAAACACCCGTTATCACTCCGGCCACCGGCAACTACAATCTCTTGTAGGATGCTAATGAATACATCCTCTTCTTGGATACTCCAGTTACGTCTATCCGCCATCTACTAAAATTCAACAATAATAATAATAATACAACACATTACGATGACGTTTTAAAATTCAACAATAAAAATAATACAACACATTATGATAACCTTTAAAATTCAATAATAATAATAATAATACAACACATTATGATAACATTTTTAAATTCAAAAATAATAATAATACAACACGTTATGATAACGTTTTAAAATTCAACAACAATAACACAATTAATTGATTCTACTTGACATCCTTGACTCAAACATCTCTTGGGCTATGTCATCTCTCCATTGAGTCCATTCATTATTGGATTCAACAACACCAATAGATTCAACATCATCAAGTTGCTCTTTCCCGATAGGCATATCTTCTAGTGTGAGTATAGTGTTTTCCTCCGGATCAATAGCAATGTATATCCTAATAAAGTTATGTAGTAAAGCACATGCTATGACCATTCGTCCGTGAAGTTTTATTGGATAGAAAGTAGGACTTCGTAATATGGCCCAACGTTTCTTCAAGATACCAAAACACTTTTCTATAACATTCCTAGTTGATGAGTGCTTCATGTTAAAATATTCTTCCTTAGTTGTAGGTGTATGACCAATGTGTTCCCATTCTCGTAATGATACCTAGTACCTCTATATGGTGCCAAAAACCCGTTGCCATTGACATATCCTGCATCCGCCAAATAATAATTACCCAATGGGACCTTTAAACCATTATTCTTTGTAATTGCATCTCGTAGTACTCTAGAATCGTTAGCTGAACCTTCCCAACCGAATAAAACATACACAAACTTCATGTCCCTAGTGCATATACCTAATACATTAATTGCAATATTTCCTTTTCTTGTTCGGTATCTTGGTTTGTCTGACTCGGGTACGGTCACTTCAATGTATGTTCCATCTATTGCATCTAGACAACCCTATAAATAAAAGAACTTGGATTTAACTAAAGGTTTCATAAAACGAATAATGAGATAGGTTAACGATGATTACCTTAAACCATTTCCATCTTCTGTCGATACATTCATCCTCTACCGGAGTTGGTTTAACAGACGTGTCTTGCAAACGCAATAAAGCACTTAAAACTCGGTGAACATACCTACTTATTGTTTCCCCCGACCTATAAAACCTAACTTGAAGACATTTATTTTTGGTGTGATGCGCTAATACTTTTACAAATGTAGCCACTTGTTCCTCAATTGTAACATTACCATCATCTAATAGGCCACCACGAGTTTTTAGCAACTCACACAAAATAACAAATGCATTCCTATCCATCCACAACTCATTTACACAAATAATGTCACTTTCACGTGTGATGCGTTGAATTTCTATTGATCTAATTTGATATCTAGTAAAAGTTCGTTGTCTTAAGTTCTCTTCTCGTGATGTGTTTGTTCATTTCAATGTGTTTGTTCATTTTCACGTAACCAAATCGCAAGCTTGAGCAAAAGTATGAGCAAATCGATGTTAAGCCTTCATGACGCTAATAACTACAACTAGATGGTTGTGATCCATTCTAAAAATAAACAACAAAAAATGCAATCATCAACTTTCTGTTTTTATTTCCATGTAGAACATCAAATTTTAATTTATGGTCTTAAACATGAAGAACAACAAATAAACAACAACAAAAAAAGAATTTTATGGTCTTAAACATGAAGAACAACAAATAAACAACAACAACAAATCAGAAATTACGAAAAACAGTCAGTTACCTAAAATCGAAAGCAAAATAACCAAGAAAACCAAATAACAGTGGTCAATATAACCAAGAAAATCTAAAATCGAAATCAAAATTAAAATCGGTTACCTAAAATAGATTTACAGTGGCTAATTAAAATCGATTAGCAAAAATCGATTTAACAGTGGCTAATCAAAATTAAAATCGCAGCTGTTGTGAGAGAGAGAGAATCGATTACCTGAGTTTGTGAAGAAGAAGAGGATGGTCGCTGCTGTTCGTGAGAGGAAGAAGACAACCAGACGAGATCGCTGTTGTTCGTGAGGAAGAAGACGATCGATGAATTCGTGAAGGAGAAGAGGGCCGCTGTTGTAACACCCGGAATTTTTTTAGATAAAATATGAAATTCTAGAAAATGCGTGTTTTAAAAGGGTTATAAGTTGGTTGATGAAAAAGATCGAAGCTATGCGTCAGAAATCAAGTTTGGGAGTTTCGGGGTAACTCAAATGGCTCGTGCTAGTTGCGGCTGAGCTAACCCACGCCACTAAGTGACTTTACACTGTGTTTGGCTAGGGCCAGTTACCAATGACAGTTACGAAATGTAACTAGCTTCACAACTAGCACCGGTGTCTTGTTTGGTCAAAATGGAGCCCCGTGAGTTACCAATGCCAGTTACGAAATGTAATTAGCTTCACAACTAGCGCCGGGGTCTGTTTGGTCAAAAAGGAGTCGCGTGAGTTACCAATGCCAGTTACGAAACGTAACTGGCGTCCATCTCTGGCGTCCAACACTGATCAGTTTTTATAACATCCGTTTTTCTTGACTTTCACACTCATTTTTCACCAAAAACCTTCTCCTCCACACTAATGGCGATTTTAATGCTTTGAACCACCATTCTAACCAACTTGGGAGTATTTATTGAGCATCTAGCTTGAGGATTTCGGTTTGGAGCTCAAGTGTTCGAGTTCTTCTTCTACTTCATCTTCTCCACCAAGTTCCACCCTTTTCATCCATTTTAGGAGATTTTCTAGGGTTTTCCTAACCCTAGCTATGTGAGTTCAAATCTAAACTTATAAACTCAAATACTTGTTGTAAATGTAGTATTTTGCTGATTCTTAAACTTGGTTTCAAGTAGTTGTGTATTTGAGTAAGTTTGGAAGTTTTAGATCAAAATAAGGGTTTTGAGTATGTTATTGTAGATGATGAAATGAGCATCATAAATGGTTTAAAATACTTGGAAAGGTTATAAAATTAAATAATCTTTGGTTTTGAAACTCAAAATGATTTGACCTAGTTTTTGGTAAAACTTGGATTTGAAAGGAAATGGTTTATTGAACAGGGTTTTCAAGATTGGAAAACTAGTAATACGTCTCGTTGATGTATTTGGTCGTAGGGCTAGTATGTATTGGATCCATAGGAATATAGTCGGTTTAAAAGCGGGATTGTTGTCCCTTTTTGGTTGCATAGCAGTCTAGTAGGGCCTGGTACCGTTGGGTATTATGTCGGTTCATTATCGGATGCCATTGACTCTATGTATGCGCTAGTAGGGGTCTAGTAGGGCCGTGTACTAAGGTACATAATCGGTTGTTGCCGGTTGCCATTGACCCATTGCGCGGGCTAAAGTAGGAGTCATCGGGGGCCGTGTACTAAGGTGCATAATCGGTCGTTGCCAGTTGCCATTGGCTCTTACGGTTAGCTCAAATATCATGTAGTGACCTACTTATGATATTTGTCGCTAAGGATGGAACGCCGGGTCTCTCCCGGTTGCTTTTAAAGGATCCTTGCTCATCAAGAGTAAGTTATTTCAAGTGAAGTTAAATGGGATAAAATGCACCGTATCTTATCTTTTTAAATGTTTTAACAGCTTTATCCATTTAACTGTTTGTTCTCACTAGGCGTAAGCCGAACACTTGATTTCAAAAATGTGGTTTAGCAGGTAAGCAGGTTGACGGGGCTCTTTAGAGAAGAGCGGGACGGCGTGTCGTGATAGAGACACCTTTTTGGAGATATGCCTTAGAGCATATATAGTTAGAGTTATAACTCATTCTTTCGAGGATATTAGTAACACCCAAATGTAATCTATAGTCTGAATAGCATAGATTAATAGGTTGTTATTTTAATATCCATGTTTAGATGTAAACTCCCATACTCTATCCCCACTTACTGGGTGATTTTTATATTTATTCCGCATTTCATTTGGTTTAATTTTGCTCTAAATTTTAGGGTGTTACAAGTTGGTATCAGGGCTCTAGTTTAAGCGAACTAGATATGAGTTTAAGATGCCTAGACTTAAGCTGATACTTTAAGTGTGGATTTGTGAGATATGGGTAGACACCATTGAGATAGGAGAGTTTTAGAGTCGACGGAAATGCACTAATCATGAAATGTGACTTTGGTAATGGGAGTTCTTACTGGTATGATATATTCAAGATATCACGTAGCTAATGCTATTTTGGGTATATTGTTATGTGAGTATGCTCATTTTTCCATTGTTGTGATGATTGACAAATGTGTTATACGTATTTATGTTAGTTTTGTCTTACTCCTACTCTATCATCTTGACAGACTAAGATGGTGAACACGCGAACCCGATCGCGTAATGAAGTTGAGAGAGCAACCAACAGTGTCACAAATCAGGACGTGGCAGCAACAGCGGAAGTTACTCAACCACCCCGAATTACTCGACCGCCACCAATCATCCCTCCTCTCACAAGTATACACGTGCCTAGATTTTCTACTATTCCGCCAATCAATCTTAATGCAGGGGGTCCTCTAATGACGGAGGCGGGTTCACAAGATGAACTTCAGATTCGGTTGTTGCAAGCGATGAACACTATGATGGGTCAACAACCTGAATCATTCCTTAAGGCGCTTGAGAAGAGAGATGCCAGTGTCATGAGGCATGAAGTAACTGCCAAGAATGTTGTGGGAGGTTCCGGTGGAACAGGGGCCGCACCAAATACTGAAGAAACCCCCATGACCGAAGTGGGAAGAGCAGGGAAGGGTTGCTCTTATAAAACCTTCTTATGCACCAAGCCACCCGAATTCTCCGGGACTTCCGATCTAGTGGTCTGCATGAATTGGCTTCAAGAGATCGAGCAAGCCTTTGGCTCGAGTGAATGTGAGGAATGTCAGAAGGTGAGGTTTGACTCACAGATGCTTAGAGGCACGGCCTTAAGATGGTGGAATGTCACCGCCAAAACTCTTGGCCCGGTGATTGTATCGATGTTGACATGGGAAATGTTTAGAGGGAAAGTTTTGGAGGAATACTGTAACGAGAGGGCTATAGACCGTATTGTGGATGAGTTTCGAGCTCTCAAAAAGGGGGATAAGACTTTGAGAGAGTATACGGAATTGTTTGTGGAGAAACTGGATCTAGTGGGGCATGTGGCTCCAACTAAGAGAGAGAAGATGAAGGCGTACATCAAAGGATTGCCATTTGACATGATGGCAATGATCCAAGCGGCAAAGACCTCCACTTTAAGGGAGGCCATTGATCAAGCTCAAATGGTGGAGGACACCGATGAGCTGAGGAAAGAAGAGAGGAAGTTAAGTGGAGAAAAGAGGAAGTGGGAAGGCAATTTCGCGCCTTCCAAGAGGCCAAACTACAACAACAACCACCACAACAACCGAAGGACCGAGAATAGGAGAGAGCCTAACTGGTTCTTCAAGTGTCGGAGCAAGCATCACGGGCCATGCAACTCATCTGCGGAAGGGTGCCGTAAGTGTGGTAAGAGCGGGCACAACACTCGCGAGTGCCCGATTAGAGGAATCGTTTGTTTTGAATGCAAAGAATAGGGGCACTTTCGAAAGGATTGCCCAAAGATGAGAATGGGGGAAAGTCAAGGGAAAAGGGATAATGTCCCTAAGGTGACGGGGAGAGCGTTCAAGATGACCGCGGATGAAGCTAAAGAGGCGACAGATGTGGTGACGGGTACGTTTCTCATAAACTCCGTACCCGCTCGTATTCTTTTTGATTCCGGTGCTACTTTCTCTTATGTGTTCATTATTTTCTACCCGAAACTGCTTGTACCTGTTAGTACTTTAGAGGATGCTTATATTGTTGAGATAGTCGATGGTAGGAAGGTCTTGGTTAGAGATGTTCTTAGAAATTGCACACTAGAGGTTGAGGAGAGGCGGTTTCCGGTGAACCTCATACCTATGGAGTTAGGGAGTTTCGATGTAGTGATTGGGATGGATTGGTTGGCCAAGAACTAAGCCGAGATTTTATGTTCCAAGTAGTTGATTCGAATTCCGTTATCGGATGGTAGTATGGTGTTGGTCTACGGAGAAAGAAGGAAGGGTGAAGTCGCGTTGTTAACACTAGCAAAGGCACGCAAGTGTTTGGCCAAGGGGTGCCTATCTTACATAGCCTATGTTGTGGAGGAGAAGTTAGAAAAGAGAAAAATAAATGATGTTCGAGTTGTTAGTGAATTTCCGGATGTGTTCCCCGAAGATTTACCTGGGTTGCCACCCGATAGACAAGTGGAGTTTCGAATAGATCTAGTACCGGGGGCCGCTCCGATTGCTAGAGCACCCTACCGGTTGGCACCATCCGAGATGCAAGAAATGATGATGCAACTGCAAGATCTCCTTGAGAAGGGCTTCGTGAGACCAAGCTCGTCACCTTGGGGAGCTCCGGTCTTATTTGTGAAAAAGAAGGATGGCACAATGAGGATGTGTATAGATTATAGAGAGTTGAATAAGGCGACCGTGAAGAACAAGTACCCACTTCCGAGAATTGACGACCTCTTTGATCAACTACAAGGAGCGGGTTGTTTCTCAAAGATCGACTTGCGCTAGGGTTATCATCAAGTGAAGGTGAAGGAGGATGATGTAGCAAAAAAGGCGGTTAGAACGCGGTACGGGCACTATGAGTTCCTAGTAATATCGTTTGGGTTGACAAACGCGCCGGCGGTATTTATGGACTTGATGAACTGCGTGTGTCGACCTTTTCTGGACAAGTCGGTAATAATATTTATTGATGACATCCTTGTCTACTCTAAGAACGAGTTAGACCACGAGCAACACCTTCAGGAGGTTCTCGAAGTATTAAGGAAGGAATAGTTATACGCCAAGTTCTCTAAGTGTGAGTTCTGGTTAAAGGAAGTACAATTTATAGGTCATGTTGTCACCCAAGAGGGAGTGAAAGTGGACCCATCCAAGATAGAAGCAATGACGAATTGGGAACCACCTAAGAGCCCGTTAGAGATCCGAAGTTTCTTAGGATTGGCGGGATACTATCGAAGGTTTATTCAAGATTTCTCTAAGGTGGCATCTTCCCTGACGGCCTTGACTAGAAAGGACGTGAAGTTCGTGTGGACCGACAAGCAAGAAGAGGCTTTTCGGACTCTTCAAAAGAAGTTGTGTGAAGCACCGATTCTATCCTTGCCGGAAGGGGCGGAAGATTTTGTGGTTTATAGTGACACATCAAAAATGGGATTGGGATGTGTGTTAATGCAAAGGGGCAAGGTGATTGCCTATGCCTTAAGGCAACTCAAGGAGCACGAAAAGAACTACCCAACCCATGATTTAGAATTAGAGGCGGTGGTTTTCGCTTTGAAGTTATGGCGACACTATCTTTATGGAACCAAGTGTACACTCTATACAGACCACAAAAGTTTGAAGTACGTGTTTGATCAAAAGGAACTGAATATGAGGAAAAGACGTTGGCTCGAACTACTCAAAGACTATGATTGTGAACTACTTTACCATCCGGGTAAAGCCAACGTGGTAGCAGATGCATTAAGCCGGAAGGAGTACGGTAACGGGACACGTGTCGTACTTACACGGATTGAGGTGATGTCTAGTTTGATTGACCGAATCAAAGCAGCTCAGGTGAAGGCACTACTTGAGGAAAACTTAAAAGATGAAGTGATGGTGAAACAACATTTGATGTTGACCAAAGATAGTCGTGGCCTGAAGCTATTTCGAGGGCGTGTTTGGGTGCCTAAGATTGGGGGCAACCGAGAACTACTTTTGGAGGATGCCCATAAGTCCAAGTACTCCATACATCCGGGTAGTACCAAGATGTATAGGGATCTAAAGTTAACTTATTGGTGGCCCGTCATGAAGTTGGATGTTGCTAGCTATGTGGAGAGATGTGTGACTTGTTTGCAAGTCAAGGCGGAACACCAACGGCCCTATGGAAGCCTTCAGTCGTTGGAAATTCCGGAATGGAAATGGGAACACCTCATTATTGACTTTGTGACGAAGCTACCAAAGACCTTGAGAGGTCACGATACCATATGGGTAGTGGTGGATAGACTAACAAATAGTGCTCATTTCTTAGCAATACGAGAAGCCGGCCCAGTTGACAAACTGGCCAAGTTGTATGTGGATGAGATAGTTGCAACGCACGGTGTGCCTTTGACTATTGTGTCGGATCGGGATAGCCGGTTCATTTCTAACTTTTGGAATGGATTACAAGAAGGGTTGGGCACCAAGATAAACTTAAGTACAGCATTTCACCCGCAGACAGATGGTCAAAGTGAAAGGACCATTCAGACTCTTGAAGACATGCTTAGGTCATGTGTTATTGACTTTGGTGGGAATTGGGATTCGCATCTACCGTTGGTGGAGTTTGCCTACAACAACAGTTACCACTCTAGTATTGGCATGGCGCCTTTCGAGGCACTTTATGGACAGAAATGTAGGACACTGGTATGTTGATTAGAAGCGGGCGAGAAGCAATTCTCCGGTCCCGAGATTGTACAAGAGACGACTGACAAGGTGAAACTTATTCGAGAACGACTAAAAGCGCACAAGGCCGCCAAAAGAGTTATGCCGACAAGAAGAGAAGACCAATGGAGTTCCAAGTGGGTGAGCGGGTTATGCTCAAGGTGTCTCCATGGAAGGGTATCATTCGGTTCGGAAAATGCGGGAAGCTTAGCCCTCGTTTCCTCGGATCGTTCAGAATTTTGGAAAAAGTGGGATGGCAAACGTATAAATTGGAGCTGCCACCCGAGTTGGCCGGCATACATCCTACGTTCCACATATGCTACTTAAGGAAATGTTTGGCTAAAGAAGAGAGTGTGATACCTCTCTCGGAAATTCGTGTCGATAATAGGCGATATGTGGAAGAGCCGGAAGCGATCTTGGAAAGCAAATCTAAGAAGTTACGCCACAAAGAGATCACCATGGTTAATGTGCAATGGAAGCATCATAGAGGGTCGAATGTGATGTGGGAAGTAGAAGAAGATAGGAAGAAAAGATACCCGAGCTTGTTTGTGTATTTTTAGATTTCGAGGACGAAATCAATTTCAAGGGTGGGAGGATTGTAACACTCGGAATTTTTTTAGATAAAATATGAAATTCTAGAAAAGGCGTGTTTTAAAAGGGTTATAGGTTGGTTGATGAAAAAGATCGAAGCTATGCGTCGTAAATCAAGTTTGGGAGTTTCGGGGTAACTTAAATGGCTCGTGCTAGTTGCCGCTGAGCTAACCCACGCCACTAAGTGGCTGTACACTCTGTTTGGCTAGGGCCAGTTACCAATGACAGTTACGAAATGAAACTAGCTTCACAACTAGCGTCGAGGTCTGTTTGGTCAAAATGGAGCAGCGTAAGTTACCAATGCCAGTTACGAAATGTAACTAGCTTCACAACTAACGCCGGGATCTGTTTGGTTAAAATGGAGCTGCGTGAGTTACCAATGCCAGTTACGAAATGTAACTAGCTTCACAACTAGTGTCGGGGTCTGTTTGGTCAAGAAGGAGCCGCGACAGTTAACAATGCCAATTACGAAACGTAACTAGCGTCCATATCTGGCGTCCAACACTGATCAGTTTTTATAACATCCGTTTTTCTTGACTTTCACACTCATTTTTCACCAAAAACCTTCTCCTCCACACTAATGGCGATTTTAATGCTTTGAACCACCATTCTAACCAACTTGGGAGCATTTATTGAGTATCTAGCTTGAGGATTTCGGTTTAGAGCTCAAGTGTTCGAGTTCTTCTTCTACTTCATCTTCTCCACCAAGTTCCACCATTTTCATCCATTTTAGGAGATTTTCTAGGGTTTTCCTAACCCTAGCTATGTGAGTTCAAATCTAAACTTATAAACTCAAATACTTGTTGTAAATGTAGTATTTTGCTGATTCTTAAACTTGGTTTCAAGTAGTTGTGTATTTGAGTAAGTTTGGAAGTTTTAGGTCAAAATGAGGGTTTTGAGTATGTTGTTGTAGATGATGAAATGAGCATCATAAATGGTTTAAAATACTTGGAAAGGTTATAAAATTAAATAATCTTTGGTTTTGAAACTCAAAATGATTTGACCTAGTTTTTGGTAAAACTTGGATTTGAAAGGAAATGGTTTATTGAAAGGGTTTTCAAGATTGGAAAACTAGTAATACGTCTTGTTGATGTATTTGGTCGTAGGGCTAGTATGTATTGGATCCATAGGCATATAGTCGGTTTAAAAGCGGGATTGTTGTCCCTTTTTGGTTGCATAGCAGTCTAGTAAGGCCTGGTACCGTTGGGTATTATGCCGGTTCATTACCGGATGCCATTGACTCTATGTATGCGCTAGTAGAGGTCTAGTAGGGCCGTGTACTAAGGTACATAATCGATTGTTGCCGGTTGCCATTGACCCATTGCGCGGGCTAAAGTAGGAGTCATCAGGGGCCGTGTACTAAGGTGCATAATCGGTCGTTGCCGGTTGCCATTGGCTCTTACGGTTAGCTCAAACATCGTGTAGTGACCTACTTATGGTATCTGTCACTAAGGATGGAACACCGGGTCTCCCCCGGTTGCTTTTAAAGAATCCTTGCTCATCAAGAGTAAGTTATTTCAAGTGAAGTTAAATGGGATAAAATGCACCGTATCTTATCTTTTTAAATGTTTTAACAGCTTTATCCATTTAACTGTTTGTTCTCACTAGGTGTAAGCCTAACACTTGATTTCAAAAATGTGGTTTAGCAGGTAAGCAGGTTGACGGGACTCTTTATAGAAGAGCGGGACGGTGTGTCGAGATAGAGACACCTTTTTGGAGACATGCCTTAGAGCATATATAGTTGGAGTTATAACTCATTTTTTTGAGGATATTAGTAACACTCAAATGTAATATATAGTCTGAATAGCATAGATTAATAGGTTGTTATTTTAAAAATATCCATGTTTAGATGTAAACTCCAATACTCTATCCCCACTTACTGAGTGATTTTTATATTTATTCCGCATTTCGTTTGGTTTAATTTTGCTCTAAATTTTAGGGTGTTACAGCTGTGTTCGTGGTGGCTGATACGAGAGCAAAGAGCGTGTTTTGTTTTTTTAGGTTAGAGGGTAAAATGATCAAAGTTAACCTTGTTCTACTTAGTTCTAGGGGGCTAGTAGAGAACACCCGTGTCCCACATTTGTCCACCTTAATTCCACTTAGTCCCACATTTTATCACACCAAACATGGGATAAGCCTGTTCTGTCCTGTCCCGTCCCGTCCCATGATGTCCACCATACCAAACGTATCCTAAGTAAAATTTTTGGAACCGCCGCTGAACAAAAGGTCAAAGGTGACTGATTACAGATGTAATTCTTTCATTTGAATAGGGATGAGCATACAGACCGAAATCCCGAAACCGAACCGGTACCAAATATCATTACCGGTTCGGTGTTCGGTAGCAAGATTTTCCATATTCGGGATTCGGTACTTTCGGTACCGGTACTAATCCCGGTAAATCCCGAACCGAATCGAGGAATTTAAAAAGTCATTTTTTTATTTGAATTGGTATCAAACTCTTTCCTTTTCTTATAGAAAATCTTCCTAAATATATTACAATTTTCGGTTATTGTATATTCCACTCAAATACCGATTTTTTCTTGCAATTCTTCATATTTCGGTTATTGCAATCCTCCAAAATCGGTTCCGTAATCTATCCAAAACCCGGTTCTTGCACAATCGGCTCCTTCAATCCGGTTTCCGCTTAAGTGATTTTGGTTTTTGTTATTGTGTTTAATGGTCAACGGTGAAAAATGGTTGTCGTCCCAAAAAATGGTACCAAACGGTTCTAGTCCCGAAAGTCCCGGTACCGGTACCGAACTTCTCTTATCGGTTCGGTATTTGATATTAATTTTTTCCACTCTCGGTTTCGGTACTACCCGGTTTCGGTACCGAGCTCATCCCTACATTTGAAGGACCCGATCTATAATTTTTTTTGTACAGCCAAAGGGACGAAATCTGGAATTCACTCTTAAAGAAAGACCTGAAACGTCATAACATGTAAAATCCCAGGGACCAACGTTGTAATTTACTCAATTCTTAATTATATTGCTGATCTGTTCTTTTTTTCTTTCTTTCTTGTATATAAATGGCGGCAACTCGACATATGTTAAACCCACGGTGATCAATAGAAAGGGAAAATGGCAACAATCGGATGGTATGGACCTCTGATCGATCTCTCTGAAGCTTCTTCTCACCGTGGGCATTTCGTTCAACTTCTTGTGCTTGTTCACAAAACCATTCCTATTCAGGTTCTCAATTGTTTTCCGAACCCTAAAGTTTTGTTTGTATGTTGATCGGTAATCTGCAAGTGTTTCGATACCTAAGTCTGATAATTGCACAGTATAAAACTTCAGGAGGCGGAAAAGTAATCAGGACAGACATTCAGGTTGGTGACGACACACGTCCGTATTTCCCTGTTTCCATATGGCAAAAGCACATGGGATCGACGTTAACTGCGGGAAACATTATTTTGTTACAAAGTGAGTTACATCCATTCCGTTTTCTTTCATTTATGCATTACTTGCCGCCACTAATCATTTACCTCTTGATGGTTTCAAAACCTAATCATTTTGTATATGAACCTCCCTTAACCATTAAGAGTCCTAATTACATCCTGAACAATTACCAAATGATTACGTTTCATATTGCACAATGTCATGAAAGCCTCTTAATCATTAGACCACTTAATCAATAACCATTCTGCAACTGCCAAACAGCCCCCGAGTTAAATTTTCCTGATTACTGGTAAATGTTTTGTACTGTTTGTGATTGAGATCTTACTTTGTGGAATGTCTCTGTGTCCCATGGAAATTCAAAGTTTTGTGTTCCAAATTCAATTTTTTTGGGGCGGAATGGATTTTAGTATTTTACTTGTCATTCTTTTCCATGAGTTTCAATGGTCCATCTCAATCTGTGTCATCATTTCAATATTTTTATTACAGTTTCCACATTTCAATATGATTGCAGGATGGGTAGGGTACCCTTTTCTAGAATGGGGGAGGTTATCTCCAATCTTCCTGCCAACATGTTGATCAAGAAAATAGCTTATGTGCCAGACCACCCTTTTCCTATGACTTTGAAAATTGGTCCAGTACTAGGACACCTTTTCAAATTACACCAACTATTTTGCTATTGCATTGTCTTGTTTAATTCGTTGGCGTGCTAATGAGGGGCTCACTACTTCCCTCAAAAGCGAACAAGTAAAACACCAGCTCTTGACTGGCCAGCCTCTTTTTTGGCCAAAGAGCTTTGCATTATGCTTTAAGTTTTAAGTTAGTTACGAGGACTGGGGCAAAAGAGTTAGGAAATAGGGTCTATCCTATCCAAGGTCGATCACTAATCGAGGTTGGCCTAAATAAAATGGTCGAACTTTAATAATGGACCAAGGATCGTTATGGATAATCCGCCACCACCAACGACCACATCCACATCTTCTTCCACTACAACAACCTCCTCCACAACCACCATCGACCACCGACCACCATCGTCTATTGCCACCACCACTACCATCGTCGCCATGTCCACCTCCTCCTTCACTACGACAACTTCCTTCACCAGCTCCACAACGTCGGCCATTGACCACAACCGTCCATTGCCACCACAACTATCACTATCGGCCACCTTCACCACCAGTATAACCACCACCACCAAAAAGATGGAGCAATTTAAATAGAAATATAACCATAAGGAAAAATGGAAATGCTTGTATTATCCTTGTTACATGCCAGAAGTGCTGAATGGGAGTTTGCAATTCATGTTTTCTGTTTTATAGATGTCAAAGTGATGAAATTTGGAGATGTCGTAGAAGCAAGAACAGTTCAGCAGTCATCCATAAAATGCTTGGTTGATACCTATGAAGCAATTCATTCTAAAGGTTTTCCATCTTCCTTTTTTGGTTGTATCTCAAGGCTATATTGTGTTACTTGACAATGTTCTCCATCAATACATATAAAAAGCCTTGTTTGTGTAATTAACTTATGAAGTAAAATGATACATATATGAAGACAATGACAAAGGAAGATCTCGATATTAAGGAATAAATAAGCTTATATTAGAATCTTGCTTGAGTATATATATTTGGATGGTTAGAAATTGATGTTGTTAATTGGAATTTAGGGTAGTTTATTATTTTTGGGACAATTTATAATTTCATCCATTTAGGTCATTTTGGTCTTTTAGTTTATGTTTTATTTTCTCCGGTCAGTATCAAGGTTTGCAATATAAATAGAGTTGGAAATCCCAGCGATTGGATTATCAAATAGAGCATTGGCTTAATAGAAAGTTTCTAATATACTAGTTAATGTGTATTTGTGTGCAATCAAGTGAAAGTCCCTAGTCTTCTGCAGTTTGTTAATGGTTGCTTCTCGCAAAATTCTAGCTTTCAAATTCTCATCCTATATCTAAACTGGTTTCAGAACCCTAGCCTCACTCTCAGCCCGGTTAGTACTTTTCCCAAAATTCTATCTTTCAATTTCTCATCCCACATCTGAGGTGTACTAAATACTCAGTCTCTACCTCTATTTCTCCACTACTAGAAGATACAAGGAAGATGTATATGTCCACACAGTGGCCACATAAGCAAATATTGTTCTTATTTAGTTTTGATGTCAATGCAAGTAAAAAGGTTTCTTGTACATCTTTTGAGAGGAAAATTTCCTTCTTTGATCTAGCCACCTTAAAATGGATGTGATGTGACAAAGACTAGGTAGAAAGACTAGAGATGTCAAAAACTGATACGGAGTTGAAATGGGAATGTGGAAACCACAATGATTGCGAATGGACATGTTTTAATGTATCACACTCAACCATAGGAAATAATCTTTCATAATTACAAACATGATCTCCAACATTGCATCTTAACTGATCTCCTAAACTCATGACTACCTAACAATTCACCATCTTTTTTACACAATGTTAACGAAGGTTCTATTTTGTCGATAGAACATGCAAATCAGGAATATGACGTTGAAAGAAGTTCTTAACAAAACTGATGAGCACTATCAAGTCGCCTCATCATTTCAACTTTTGCAAGTATTAAGCAAAAGAAAATGTGATCGATTGTTTTAGTAGTTTTATAACATATGTCCCATCATAACATATATGGCTTACTCACTTGAAGATTTGGATTTTACTTTGTTTACATAGGTGACAATTTGATGATGACTTCTCATATTGGACTTGCAACAAAGGAAAAACTTAGGAAAGTTATTGCATGGGTGCTTCGAGCAAGACCTACTCTCGATAAGCATGCACCCCACAACTATAAGGTATTGTTTTTTCACATCACTTCCCATCTTGTGCTTGATCTAGTCATTACTATTAATTTACAATGGAAATTGTTCATGTTTGTGACTATCAACATATACAACTTTGGTAAAGGTTATAGTGTCATTGGTAAGTGTTAGTCCCCAAGGAGAGATGGCTAACTAAGAGAGGGTTTTGTAGAGGGGGGGGGTTGAATATAAAACACACAGAATATACTCTTTTTAAATTTTTTAATATAAATATTAAAAATTTACACACAGATAGTTTGATGCGGAAAAGAACAGGCAGACTATTCTATCACACTAAACACACAGATAACAGTAATTAACTTATACACTAAGGAAGTTAAAACAATACTGTTATAGCACACAGCTTTGCCACAGTCACACAAATAATCACTCTGAAGATTTGTTGAAAGCGTGAGATTTCTGGGGAGGACTTCATCTCCTTTTATAGTGCCCAAGCATGGGATGCAAGTGGACGGTACATCAAGATTTCATTAGGCGGAAGATTATACGAGGACAAAGGAAGAGACCACTTCCTTTGTACTAGAATAATGGATGAACCATTCCTTGTAGCACGTAATGTCAGATAACTTTATCTTCTTTTCTTCATGCTCTGTGAAGTCCCATTAAACCTTTTAGCTAAAAGACAAATATTCCTTTTATAAGAATAAAAGAGAATGTCTTTATTTAAGGCTTTGATGCCCAAGTTCTTGCTGGCTCACGTGTTTTGCAATTGATGTGAGTCAAGAACTTATCTCTTTGAAATTGCTAAGTGATACATCACACTATGTATCACATCGGTGGATACCTTGTAAGGCTGGAATTGATAAGTGTACACTTTGCTTGATAAACTTCATCTTTCACTAAATGACAAAAGTGTACACCCTTGAACTTGTGACTTGAAATCACAGCCTTAGAAAATATACCTGCAATTTCGGTGACCAAGATTATAGTGTCGGTGACCATGACGTCAAACTTGATGACCTCATCTTATTTGATGTCCTTAGTACTTTTAGTGACTTTTGATTGTACCATCGGTGACCCATTATATTGGTGACCCAATCTTGACTTGGCAAAATGATCTGAATATTAAAGTTGGTTGATACTTCCAAAATTCCACTTTTTGATGTACAACCCTTGATTGAATAGTCTTTGACTCTTCAATACTTGAAGCATATTTCAGATCTTCAAAAGAACCTGTAAAAGTTCATTCATACAAAGGAAGGTGGTTCATCACCAAATCATCGGTGACCCAACAATCTCCCCCTATTTGATGATGATACCTGTAGGTTAGAAAAGAATTCTTTTTGACCCTTTCTATTTTTCTTTTGGGTTCTTTTGACTCAGATTTTTTTTTTTTTTAATTAATTTTTTTTTTGATTTTTTTTTTCAACTGAGTATGTACAGTATAAGAGTATAAAATAAATGAAAGAATAAGTATAAGTTTAAATATGTGCAAAGCTTGTAAAAATATTAACAAGAGATGGGATGGAAGAAAAATATGAACTTTTATTAATCAACACATAGGATTGATCAGAGTACATGATTAATAAAGTTCATACTGTACTATACGTCTGCAAGATCATGGATCTGAGAGTTCTCTTCGTTTAAGTTCATCCAAGATCATTCTGGTCATACCATGGTCTTCAACAGGAGGTACTCCTAGAATAGCAGAGAGGAAGGAGCTGTGAGCCCTTGGGATGCCAGATGCTCTGAAGAAACCGATGTTTCCAAAGATGTCTTCAAAGAAAACCCCAAGCAGAGAGCACCAATTTTCTTCTCAACTCTTTGAAGGACAAATCTATCAGTGCCCTTGAAGAATGATTCACCAATATCTAATTCAACCGTTGGAGCAGAGGTTGGAACTTTATCAATTTTGGTGTGAAGACTGATAAGAGAGTCCATAATTGCCTGTTGATTGGCAATGAGAGAAGAAATATCTGTGACTTGACTTGAAGAGGAACTCCGAAGTTCCTGTATGGAAGAAAGTACAGATGCCTGACTTGAAGAAAACCCTTGCTGAAGATCAAGGATGTCCAGGTGTAGGAGATCTAAACATGTCATTAGAGTTGGGTGACTCACCGACAACTCCTCAATGTTAGATCTAAGAGATGAGGAAAGGGAATCCATTCTTTCCTTTTCCTTAGCAGCATGATCTTCTAGAGCTTCTACCCTGCGTAAAGTAGTACTGGTAAAGTTTGTAAAAGCTGTGAGAAGATCATCTCCCTGTTTGGAAGTCATGGGAGCTGAAGGTTGAGGCTTTGGTGGTTGATCAGCATCATCATCATCACTGGAAGAATAATCCACCAAACCTGTAGGTTTTCTTGGGGGGGATTTAGGAGATGTGGGGGAGACACGTGGAGAAGAGTGTCTATGAGGGGATTCCTCAGTAATGGGTTCCTCCACAACCTTTTCATGTACGGGAGACGTACCTGATAAAGGTTCAGTGTCGGACACAGTGGGGTCGGCAAAGGGATGTTCCATCAAATGCACCCGGTTGTGACGCACCCTCGTGGAATGTGGAATAGGAGCCGTGAGAGCTCGGGGGTGAGGAGATACCTTGGATGGGATACTCCAAGTCATCTTCATCAACTAGTAAGAAAGTTGATGAAGGAATAGTATGGGTGTCCCTATTTACAACCATGTCCTTTTGAGAGGGCCTGGAGGAGCTGGGAATGGATGAGTGTTCCTTGGGTTTAGTGAGGATCTTTTCAAGATCTACTGTCTTCTGGGAGGCAGTAGATGGATTATGCGTTTTAACCCTTTGGGTACCCTTGGACTTCTTTGAGGAAGTCTTTGGGGGGCTTTTAGAGTGTCTCCGCTTATGGGATTTAGATGCTTGGGTGGAAGCCAAAAGTTCTTTTGGCTTCGTAGCATCGGTGGGTGCGGAGGTAGAAGTGCCCAACGCTTTGGATCTCTTAAGAGATTTGGGCACCTCAATTACTCTAGGAGTAGAAGAGATAGAGGACATACCTGAGGTTCTATGAAGGCGCGGTTCATTCTCTCCCCAAGTAAGAGTTGCATTCCTTGCAAACTCAACCATAGAAGGTCGGAGAGGGTTGTCTGATGCTAAGACAGCCTTCTTCATAACTTGGTTTCCCACTTGATGAAGAGGGATATCATATATGATGTCATCCCTTTTCTCAAGTTTATCACCCAATTTAGCATTAATGATAAGAGAGAAGAGGCGTTGAAATGGTACCTGAGGACGTCGGAGAGTAGAAAAGGAGGAGATCATTTCATTGAAAAAAATAACTTGCAAAGTCTATTTTCCTCTGAAATATTAGAGCATGTGCCAGCTCAGTTACTTGGGAAGGTGACTGATCTGGACCACCTGTCTTCTTGCTAAGGCACAGAATCAGATGTGCAAATAGAAAGTTCCAAATACTTCCCATATTCTTTTGCAGTAAAGTACCTGGACCTTTTGACTTTAATCCCTTCTTTTCTTCCAAGTAGTTCAAAGCAGCAACCACCATTTGGTGTTCATTTCCCAAAGGAAATGTCTCATATGAATCATAAGCAGGAAGCCTTAGGATGCTTTGAACATCCTCAACATCAAAAACCTCATCATATTCTTCATTGGTAAGAACAGATGCAAGGATTTGATCTGTGGAAGCATCAAATGTACAAGAAAGCCAAAAGTTTCCAAGAAGAAACTTACTCATCTTAGGTTTTGCAGTGAGTGCATATTGTAGAGGACACCTCTGAAGAAACCATCATACATCATTATACTCAGGATGAGTATTATCAGTTCCGATACGTCCATGCAGGGAAGGATAAGGATCCAAAAGTCATGGTCTGTTCTTCAGAAGAGGTCTTTGAAGGAGAAGCCATTGAAGAATATGGGAGTTGCAGGTTTGAAGTTCTTGCTTTTGAAGGAGAAAGAAAGTGAGTGCGAGAAAGGTGGTGAAGTAGTGGGGGAAGAGGTTATATATGAGAGGGAAATTTCAATTTTCAAAAATAATGATTACTTTTGGTGATTGAAAGGTCAGAATTCTAAGGGTTTTAGGGTTGAATTCGGCGCATGGTCTAACATTGATGATGTCATTAGGGATAAGAACAAGGAATCTAAGAGTTATCTTTGAGGGGTTAAGAAGGTGAAGGGTTTGTAACGGTTACCTCGATGAGTGGACAACGTCGGTGGCTATGTATGAAAGAGAGAGAGAGACGTCGGTGGCTCGCAGAGAGGGTAAACGTCGGTGGCTTGAGACGTCGGAAAGCTGACGTCAGCAAGACGTCGGTGGCTTAGATCAAAGGTCAACGTCGGTGGCTCGAACAAGGGTGCAACGTCGGTGTGTCGAGGGTTGGTGTCGGTGGGTGGCGGCGTCGGAAAGTGACGTTGTGAGCTAGACGTCGGTGTCGGAGTGTGGGTACCGTCGGCGAGTGGAGACACGGTCATCGTCGGTGGCTTAATGGTGGTTAAATGATGGTTGTCGGTGGATGATCGTCGGTGGTTGGTGGTGTATGGTTGTTTTCGGTGGGTATCGGTGGCCGGAGAGAGGAACGGCGGTGGATGGTATGGTTTTAGGGTTAGGGTTTTATGAGATGAAACGGAAGTATTTTGGGATAGAAAGAGAAGAGAGAGAGAACCGTCGGTGACCTTGTCACCGACATTTAGGTTTATATATATACTATTATTATTATTATTATTATTATTATTATTATATGACTTATATAAAAATATAGTATATATAAATATATAATATTCATAAATGAATATAATATATGTACATATAATATATAAATATATATAAACATGTAAATATATAAATATATATCATATATATATATAATATACATAAATGTATATCATATATGCATACACATAATATATAAATATATATGTATATGTTAGTCTATATTTATCATACCTAATTCGCCGATGAGGAACTTGAACCTTGCTTCATCAAGAGGCTCTGTGAACAGATCAGCTAATTGATAATCAGTGGAAATGAAGTGAAGCTCCACATCACCCTTAGAGACATGATCTCTTATAAAGTGATACCTGATATCAATGTGTTTGGATCTTGAATGAAGCACAGGGTTGTTGGCAATGGCTATTGCACTTGAGTTGTCACACATTATTGGGATTTTTGAGAAAAATTGATTATAATCACATAACTGATTTTTCATCCACAATATTTGTGCACAACAACTTCCAGCAGCCACGTACTCTGCTTCAGCAGTAGATGTACACACCGAATGTTGTTTCTTACTTGACCAACTCACAAGCTTTCCACCAAGTAACTGGCAACTTCCGGTTGTACTTTTTCTGTCTATTTTTGAACCTGCAAAATCAGAATTAGAGTACCCGATGAGATCGAAACCTGAGTCTTTGGGATACCAAAGACCCAGATTTATGGTACCTTTCAGATACCGAAAAATCCTTTTCACAGCAGTCAGAAATCCACTTTGATTCTCTATCAACCAATAATGTGGGACCATTAACATGGTTAAAGCTAAACTGGGAAATTTTTTCTTTTTTCATCCGATTTAGTCATTTTTCTGTTCCAAATAGATTAGAAATTTTTTTTTCGATGAATCATTTCTTCGGACAGAAGAAGATTATGGAAACACTTACTCGAAATCTCACTTATTAGATTCCATTGTGTGATTCTTTAGGATTTGCTTGGTATCGGGCACACAGACAAGTAGCAAACATAATGTCAGGTCTACTTGCAGTTGGATAAAGAAGGGATCCTATCATGGCTCTATAATTTGTAATATTAACAGAAATGCCATCAGGATCAGAAAAGAGACTAAGAGGAGGAGCCATAGGAGTTTTCATGGTAGAGCAAGTATCAAATTGAAACTTTTTCAGAAGATCTCTAATGTATTTACTTTGATTTATGAAAATACCTTCTGAAGACTGTTTTACTTGCAAACCAAGAAAGAAAGTTAACTCCCCCATCATGCTTATTTCATACTCTTTTTGCATGAGGGAGCTAAACTCATCACACAAGGATTCATCGGTGGCTCCAAAAATAATATCATCAACATAGATTTGAACAAGAATGATATTACCTTGTGATTTCTTGAAGAAGAGAGTGTTGTCAACCTTGCCTCGTATATACTTATTTCTAAGTAGATATTCTGAGAGAGTGTCATACCGAGCACGAGGAGCTTGCTTCGATCCATACAAAGCTTTATCCGGCTCGTATACATGATATGGATGGACCGGATCTTGAACCCGGGAGGTTGCTTCACATACACTTCTTGACTAATTCACCATTCGGGAAGGCACTTTTGACATCCATTTGGAATACCCGAAAATTCTTGTAAGGCTGCGTACGGGCAAGAAATATTCGGATAGCTTCCAATACGGCAACGGGAGCAAAGGTTTCATCATAATCAATTCCTTCCTCTTGTCGATATCCTTGAGCAACCAACCTTGCCTTGTTCCTTATGACAGGTTCCTTCTTCGTCCATCTTGTTTCGAAACACCCATTTTGTTCCAATAATTGTTTTGTTGGATGGACGAGGAACTAACTTCCGGACTTTGTTTCTCTCAAATTGTGAGAGCTCTTCTTGCATGGCAATTACCCGGCTAGGATCGGCTAGGGCTTCATTTATCGATTTAGGCTCGATAATGGAAACAAAGTTGACATATAAGCACGATGCTTATGCCTCTTCCGGTTTTTACACCAACTTGTGGATCACCTATGATTTGATCTATTGGATGATCCATGGTCCACTTTAGTGCAGGAGGTAAGGAGGGAGGTAGAGAAGAGGATGAGGTAGGAATTTGAGATGGTGAAGAAAGGTTTAAGGGAGATATGGTGTTTTGGTGGGTAAGGTCTTCTGAAGAGTTGGTTTCAGGAGGTGGAGAAGAAAGAGAAGGTTCTGAAGGTAAGGTGGTGTTTATGGGAGGCTGAGAAGAGTTGCTATCTGGAGGATTGGATTGAGAGGAGGATGGAATTTCACCAACACATGAATTTATCCATAGGTTTAATTCTTCTTCATCACAAGATAATGAAGAAGTTTCAAACTCATCAAACTTTACATGCATGGATTCATCTATGCATTGTCTTCTTAGGTTGAAGATTCTAAAGGCTCTTGAGGAGAGAGAATAGCCCATGAAGATTCCATCATCAGACTTCGGATCAAACTTTCCAAGTTGTTCTCTATCATTTAGCATGTGACATGCACAGCCAAACACATGGAAGAAGTCAACTGCAGGTTTTCTACCATGGAAAACTTCATAAGGAGTCTTGTCATGCCTTTTGACTATGATAGACCTATTTTGAGTAAAGCATGCAAGTGTTAATCGCTTCGCCCAAAAATAGGTTGGCAACTTGGATTCACTCGGCATAGACCTTGCACTTCACATAGTGTTCTATTCTTTCTTTCAACAACACCATTTTGAGGAGTCCGCGAGAGAAGTTCTGAGAAATTCCTTTTAGGTCAAAAAAATCTTCCAGAGCAGCATTCTTGAATTCCGTGCCATTATCACTTCTGAAGGACTTCACCAGTTTACCATTCAAAATTTCAATCTTTCTTGTAAACCTGATGATTTCTTCAGCAGCATCACTCTTGTGTTTCAGAAAGAACACCCAAGTATATCTAGAGAATTCATCGACGATCACTAGCATATACTTTTTACCACCCAGACTGGGTGTGCTTACTGGACCGCATAGATCCATGTGAAGCATTTGAAGAGGTTGAGAGATAGAAGAGCATTGTTTTGTTTTAAAGGAAGTTCTGGTGAGTTTTCCTTTTTCACATGCTCCACACAGCTTTTCTTTTTCAAAAGCTATTTTTGGCATTCCAACAACCAGTTCTTTGTTGGAGAGTTTGTTCAAGGTTTTAAAGTTTAGATGAGAGAACCTTTTATGCCACAACCAACTTTGTTTGGCTAGTTCTTGAGAGAGGAGACACACAGCTTCTCCTATACACGTCATTCAGTCGGGTTCCTGCTAGTACAATCTTGTTCTGTACATCAAAGACCAAGCACACACACAGCTGGAACATGACCTTATAGCCCAAATCACATATTTGGCTGATGCTTAGAAGATTGTATATTAGCCCTTCAACATGAGCAACTCTGGAGAAAGTGATGGTTCCATTTGAAATGGTACCATATCCTTTGGTGACCCCTTTTCCATTTCCTCCGAAGGAAACAGTGGGTCCCTTTTCTTTTGAGAAGTTAGAGAGAAGAAGTTTGTTTCCAGTCATGTGTCTTGAACACCCACTATCCATGTACCATATGTGATCTTTATTTGGTACCTGCACCCAGAAACAAATTTAGACTTTTGGTATCCATTTTGAGGTGGGTCCTTTGGGATTAAAAGGCATTTTAGTTTTGCAAGGAACCAAGTCTTTTGGGCAATTTTTAGCAAGATGAAGAGTGTTGCCACAGTTATAGCACTTCTTTAAAGGAAAGACCTTTTTAAAATCCCTATCATCAAAACTTTGGACAGAGGTTGACGACTGAGAAGAAGAGGGGTGTCCAACACCTGGTCTTGGTCCAAGAATACCTTTACCAGGATTTCTTGATTTCTTCAAGTTTACTGACCGAGGAATAAAGTCAGTAACTATTTGAGATTTCCTTTTAGATGAAAATTTTGATTTAGAAAAAATTTTCTTTTGAGGAGAAAATCTTTTTGAAGAAGGATATTCAGCAACGTCAGAAGGCTTGCTCCTGTGAGTACCTTGACTCATGCAAACTTAAGGAGTTTAAAAGTCTTTGGATAGGTTTGGGAGAAGAAGAAGAGCTTGGAAGAGTTGAAGCTTTTGAAGACTCAGAAGAGATTTCTTTAGCTTTAACAAAGACTCCAAACTTTTTAGAACCAGATTCTACTTTGAGCATGTCAAGTAGATCTATAGAGTGAACGGAGGTAGAATCCTCAGATGAGTAACCGAAGAGATCATCATCGTCATCGGAAAGGAAACCAGCAGGAAAACCTTGACACTCAGAAGAAGGGAGTGGAAGATCAAAAGGTTGAGGAACATCTTTTCCATAACCAAGGCCAGACTTATCCTTACTGGTGATTTGATCTTGAAGGATCCTTTCAAGATTCTTAGAGGATTTAGTCCATTTAGACAGAACCTCTTGTTCCTTTTCAAGAGTGGAAGATATCTTTGATTTTTCCTCAGAAAGGCTGTCGTTTAAGTACCGAAGGTTTTCCAGATCAGCTTTCATTTTGTCAAAATCTTTTAGTTTTGAAAAGCAAGAGAGGAGTTGATCATTTAGACATTTTATGTGTATATCAGCCTTTTTCTTTTGAATCTTTAAGTCACAGAAGTCAATAGTTAAAAAATCAAAGGCATCAGCCTTTTGATCATCAGAGAGAAAGGTAAAAGGATGTACCTGAGGTTTTGTCCCTGAAGTGGATCCCTCGGTAGATACAAGAGTGGTGTAGAGTGACTTTTCCATGTCTTCTATCTCATCGATTTTGGCCATGAGGCATTTAGTGACATACTCACTCTCACTCTGAGAGGTTTGCTCATCTTCCCAGCAATGAGCCTCAGCAACCAAGGTTTTATTTTTACCTTGGTTTCTCTCTTTTCTCTCTTGTATTTGGCTTTGTATTTCTTATACTTGGAGGTTTCTTTTGATTCAGAATTTTCTTTAGAGGATTGGCTATTTCTCTCTTCATGCTTCCTAGAAGCTGATTTTGAGAAGTCATGGCCATAAGAAGAAGAAGGTTTGACAGAAGAGGAAGCTTTTGATCTGCATTCAGAAGCAAAATGACCTTTCTTTCCACAATTGAAGCATTCTTCATTTGCTTTACTAGAAGAGGATTTTTGAGAAAAAGGTTTTCTATTAAATTTGGAGCGGTTTGAAGAAAATCTTTTATTCTTAAGGTTTCCAGCAAGCATTGCCATACTATCAGAAAGTATGTCAATGGCTGATTCTTCTCCTTCATCATCAGCAGCACTATAGTATGCATCTGACAGATGAGAAGAGTCTTCCTTAATATCTTTTTCAGAATCAGAAGAAGGATAGGTGATTCTAGGAATACAAGAAGAAGATTTTGAATCACCTATTAAAGCAATAGAAGAGGTTTTGATATCCTTTATAAGAGATTTTCTCTGGTTCTTAGTTTGTTCATAGTGAAGAAGAGTTCCATAGAGAGCAGTTAAAGACATTATTTCTAAGTCCTTGGTTTGCTTGATGCAAGTACAGATAGTTTCCCAGAAATCTGGAAGACAATCCATGAACTTGCAGAGAACTTCTTCATTATCATAAACTCGTCCAAGAGCTTTGAGATCATTGAGAAGACAGTTAAAGCGATTAAAGTAGGTAGAAAGAGATTCTCCCTTTTCATGGGAGAAGAGTTCATACTTTCTAACAAGACAGATCCTGTTAGATTTCTTTACTTCTTTGGTGCCTTCATATAAGACACTCAAAGTATCCCACATCTCTTTAGCAGTGGGAAGGTTAAGAAGAGAATGATACACATCATCAGGAAGGGATACAGCAAGAGCAGACTTGACTTTAGTGTCTAAAGCAACTAGGCGTTTATCATCTTCACTAAATTTGTTAGAAGGTTTGATGATATATCTACCAGTTTTCTCACTTCTTTCGTCATCTGACTCTATATCCTTTCCTTCAGCGTCCTTTTGAGGGCCAAAGCGAGCCCATATTTTAGGAACAATAGGTCCCTCACTGAGAATGTTGGGATACCTGCAATCGATCCCTTCCAAGAATAATAACATGCGATTTTTCCATAACCCAAAGTTGTTTGGGTTGAATCTTGGGGGTTTAGCCAAAGATCCTAAATCATATGTATTCTTGGAAGAGGTCCGCAAGGTACCATCAACAGAGGTAGTAGCCATCACGGATCCGGTTTATGAGATTAAACCAATCGCTCGATACCACTTGTTAGTCCCCGAGGAGAGATGGCTAACTAAGAGAGGGTTTTGTAGAAGGGGGTTGAATATAAAACACACGAATATACTCTTTTTAAATTTTTTAATATAAATATTAAAAATTTACACACGTATAGTTTGATGCGGAAAAGAACAGTGCAACTATTCTATCAAACTAAACACACGAGATAACGATAATTAACTTATACACTAAGGAAGTTAAAACAATACCGTTATAGCACGCCTTTGCCACGACACACAAATAATCACTGCAAGATTTGTTGAAAGCGTGAGATTTCGGGGAGGACTTCATCTCCTTTTATAGTGCCCAAGCATGGGATGCAAGTGGACGGTATCAAGGTTTCATTAGCTGGAAGATTATCTGCAGGACAAAGGAAGAGACCACTTCCTTTGTACTAGAATAATGGATGAACCATTCCTTGTAACACGTAATGTCAGATAACTTTATCTTCTTTTCTTCATGCTCTGTGAAGTCCCATCAAACCTTTTAGCTAAAAGACAAATATTCCTTTTATAAGAATAAAAGAGAATGTCTTTATTTAAGGCTTGATGCCCAAGTTCTTGCTGGCTCACGTGTCTTGCAATTGATGTGAGTCAAGAACTTATCTCTTTGAAATTGCTAAGTGATACATCACACTATGTATCACATCGGTGGATACCTTGTAAGGCTGGAATTGATATGTGTACACTTTGCTTGATAAACTTCATCTTTCACTAAATGACAAAAGTGTACACCCTTGAACTTGTGACTTGAAATCACAGCCTTAGAAAATATACCTGCAATTTCGGTGACCAAGATTATAGTGTCGGTGACCATGACATCAAACTTGATGACCTCATCTTATTTGATGTCCTTAGTACTTTTAGTGACTTTTGATTGTATCATCGGTGACCCACTATATTGGTGACCCAATCTTGACTTGGCAAAATGATCTGAATATTAAAGTTGGTTGATACATCCAAAATTCCACTTTTTGATGTACAACCCTTGATTGAATAGTCTTTGACTCTTCAATACTTGAAGCATATTTCAGATCTTCAAAAGAACCTGTAAAAGTTCATTCATACAAAGGAAGGTGGTTCATCACCAAATCATCGGTGACCCAACAGTAAGTGAGCCATAATCTTTGTTGTATGCCTTTCCATTGTCTCCAAAAGTCAAACATGGAATTGGGTTTCAGGGACTTATCGCCAGTTATATATTTTGAACAAATGTTAACCAAAATCTACATTTTTTAGCACAAAGCCCTGTGATTTGTTCCTTTTAGGTACTCATCTCATTATGCATCATGGGGTTAGAAATAGGTTTAGGGATTTTAGCTTTGACAAGCCATTTTTTCTTTCGTTTGTTTTGGTGAATTGGTTCATTGAGATGGTCTAACACTAAGCAATCTCTTGCGAATTGTGAGGTGCATCATATAAAAATTTAATATATATATATATACACACACACATACATACATACACACATAGTAATACACAACTCAAATATGAAATACCAGTATATAAAAAATAGTACTATCAACTCGAATACCATTATATAAAATATATCTCAATGAAGTCTTGACTAATAGGCCGATAATCAATCCTCCTCATCATCATCAAGTGGGTATTCTTCAACGTCCTCGTCGGATTTATATTCCCTAATGTCTTCTTCTTCAGTGTCACTCTTCCCTAATAATTCAACGTCATCTTCTTCGTCAATGAGTTGATGTCTTGAACTAGAAGTAGCCTTTCCCTTTCCGCTTCCGCCTCCACTTCCGCTAGCATTCACTTTTGTGTTCCAAACATTATAGTTATACTCATAAGCTCCGAAGCTCTAGCAACATCACCCCATGTCAATCATAGTTGTGAAAAGCGCGGCTGAGGCGCATAAGGCTCAAACATTGGGGCTTTTTGACTGCTAAGGCAAGGCTTCTACCATAGGCGCACCAAGGTGCAGCGCCTTGGCCGAGGCATAGAGAGGGGCCTAGGCACGCCTCTTGAATATGTCTGTTAGACTTCCAATAAAAGGTTGCATATATGGAATTGTTTTTTAGGCTTTCGGTATATATGGAAACATAATACTCCTTTTCTTTTAGACTTATACAGAAATATTCAGACCAATTTTATGAGTTATCTATTCCATATATTCTTTTAAATATTCTACATAGTTTTAGATAAACTCTATTAGACTATTACTTTATTTAAATCCACGACTACCTATCAATCCACGGCTTCTTCCTCAATCCTCATTCTTCACTCACGACTCTCTTCCTCAATCCTCGTTCTTCACTCACGGCTCTCTTCTGGTTGTTGTCTAGACTCTGGAGTGGAGGCTTCTGGTTGTTGTCTGGAGGCTGTTCGCGTTGCTACATACATATGATACAAATACAACTACAAGTATGTATATATATATATATATATTGTATAGTCTACTCTTTTTCATAGCCAAGGTTGTAAAACTCGCTAGGCGGTACCTAGGCGGCCGACCCCCTTGTAGCGAGTACTCGGTCTAGGCGGGGAGTACCCGCGGAGTACTCGGATTGGAATTTTTTATATATAAATTTTAAAATTATATATATATATATATAACATGTTCATAAATCATAAATAACCAAATATAAAGATAATTGTTCAACTTAAATTTTTCCAAACTATAAATCTTAAATAAATCTTTTAAGATTTAAAAATATTCTATGAACTAAATATAAAATATGTTTGATGGGCTTCATTTAAATTTTATCTCAATATAAATCTTACTTGGACCGAACCCAATATAACCACAGAAAACGCAGCCCATATATTTATGGGCCTAATAACTCAAAGTATTAACCCTAAAAGCATAATCTAAACCCTAAAAGCATTTTCCTCCAGCCTCCTTCCTGTCATTCTAGCCTCCAGCCTCCTTCCTGTCATTCTTGCAAGTGGAGAAGCAAATGGAACAGCAAAAATTGAGAAGTAGCAAAGTCGACAGAAGCATCTAGCAAGTGGAGAAGCAAAAATCGAGCAGGAGCAAAGTCGACAGAAGCATCTAGCAAGTGGAGAAGCAAAATCGAGCAATAGCAACTCGCCGGCTTGGTCGACTACTCGCCGGCTTGGCCGATTACTCGCCGGTTTGGCCGATTAGTCCGACTAATGAGTAATAGGACCGATTAGTGACAAATCGCCTCGGTGGTAGGCCGATTTCCGATTAGTCGGCGATTACTTGGCCGAGTAGGCCGAGTTTTACAACACTGTTCATAGCCTACATCTTTACATGTGGCACCGAGTTTCATCTTACTCCTAAAGTTGTTATTTGGATCATTGGCTGCCATTTTTTAACCACATAATGACAGAATCAAATGCTGTGATTTGGTCGTTTGGCATCCTTGGAAAAAAAATATGTTAAGTTTTGTGCTTTTTGAAATAAAGAATTATGTTAAGTTTTGGCAGCCATTTTTCATTCTATTTTTGTGTATAGTATATAATATGCTTTTTGAAATAAAGAGTTATGTTCAGTTTTATAAGTTTTGTGTTAGAAGCAAAATTTGGTCATGGCTTCTCAAAATAAATCACAATCAAGCGGTAGCGGGCTGGGGATCTGGCTTGGAAGTATTGCACAAATGGTACAAATCCCGGTACCTTAAAATGCAATTTTTGTGACGTTACAAACGGAGGAATTTACCGAGCAAAACAACATATTGTTGTTGGATATCGGAATACAAAAGGATGTACAAAAGTACCGGCTCATGTACGACATTAAAGAGCAATCATATTTAGCCCATTGCTCATGATGAACTTGTTTGATCATTTCATCCGTTGAGTGGACCTATTTACTTAAGGGACTCGAACCTCATGGTAAGTAGGAGGCTTGAAACCCGTCCCACATTGTGCCACTGCTTCTATTGCTATTCTGAAGCTATCATAACTCAACATTAAACTTGAATCGGGATCTTTTGGCTCAACTTTATCCTAGTTTTGCCGAGGGAGCAACCCCATTTTTCACCTTGAATTGGTCAAAATATGAGGACTTCCTTATTGGCAATCCGACATCATAAAACCAATTCGCAAGCTCTTTACAAGCTTTGTCCCGGAGTTCTTTTTTGCAAATTTCATTAATGGTTGTTTGCGTCGTATTTCCTTTTCTACTTTGGACAACTTGTTCAGGTGGACGGGTGAAATACATATCCATGGGGCCTTTAACGCACTATTGCTTCTTAGAATGTAACTTTCTACTAACATAACGAGATCCACCAACTTCTTGAAAATCATCGTCGTCATTATCCCTGTATGTATTGATATTTTCAAAACCAAGGAACACTTCACTCTCACGTTTACGTTTTTCTTTGTCATTCATACTCTCTTTTCTCTCGTACATGAGCCGGTACTTTTGTACATCCTTTCGAATTTCGATATCCACTAGCAATATGTTGATTTGCTCAGTATATTCCTCCGTTTGAAACAGTCACAAAATTGCATTTTACAGTGCCGGGACGTATACCTTTTATGCAGTACTTCCAAGCTGGATCTCTCCTACCGCTTGATTGGGATTCATTTTGAGAATCCACGACCTAATTTTGCTTCAAACCAGAACTCATAATTCTCTATTTCAAAAAGCATAATATAATACAAAAATAGAATGCAAGAGAAAAAAAGGCAGCCAATAAGCCAAATGACCAAATCACAGCATGTGATTTTGTGATTAACAATCATATGTGTCGTGTGTGTGTGTGTGTGTTGACTTACAAGAGAAAAAAAGGCAGCCTTAGAAGCTTAGTGCCACATGTGTGTGTGTGTCAATTTCGAAGAGAGAAAAAAGGGAGCCTTAGAAGCTAGGTGCCATATGTTTGAGTTGAATTACAAGAGAAGAAAAAAGGCAGCCAATGACCTAAATCACAGCATGTAATTTCTGTGATTTAACAACCGTATGTGTCATGTGTGTGTTGACCGTCGACTTACAAGAGAAAAAAAGGCAGCCAATTGAAGCTTACAAGAGAAGAAAAAGGCACCCATATGTGTCGTGTGTGTGTTGACTTAATACTTACAAGAGAATAAAAAGTCAGCCTTTGAAGCTTGGTGCCATATGTGTGTGTCGATTTACAAAAGAAAAAAAGGAAGCCTTAGAAGCTTGGTGCAAGAAAAATAGACCATACAAAATAATAATAATAATAATAATAATAATAATAATATAGATACTTGTATCAGTTGTATGTGGCAAGGTAGGAAGCAGGAGTCCTGAAGAGATCCCTAAGGAAGAAGTATAAGCCCAAAAGAGAGTCGTGAGGATTGTGGAAGAAGTATCAGGTTTAAACTTCAAAGCCGTTGAGGGAGAGTTTGATGTATAGGTCGTATATGTATGTAAGGTATTTATATTTAATGGGAGGTACTTATATTAGGAGACGATTGATTAGAATCAAATAGAATATTGAATAGACTATATCTAATAACTATAACCGAATATTTTTAATAGAATATTGAATATTTTTGTAGAAGTCTAAAATACATAATTAATATTAGGTTTTGAATAATATAACTCCTTTTTGTAGAAGTCTAAAAGACGTAATAATTAGGGCAGATCCCAATAAAGAGCGCCTAAGCCCACTCTGCGACTCAGGCGCACTTTTCACAACTATGGCCGGGTGATAGTTAAGCCTTTCCTTTTGGCAATGCCTTTGGCTTTTTCACTGGCATAGTTTTCAATTATTTCTCGATTACTTTTAACACTAGACTTCAATAGTTCCTTCTTAACAAAAGATTATACCGAATTTTAACTTACTTTTTGTGGTGTCAGATTTTTTGGGCTTACTTGACCACTTTCTTGTAGGGTGGTGGCTTGGAAACTAAGGGGCCGTTTACCAAATCTTACCCGGGTAAGTGCTTACCGGCAAAATTCAATACTATCATTTACTTACAGGGTAAGATTTTAGTCCACCAAAACGGCATCGTATGCAACAATTTATCCGGTAAGCGCTTACCGTGGTAAGAGTCGTCGCCATAACTTATCGGGTAAGACTCTTGGTCCTTGCTTTCCTTGTCTTCGCTCTTACCGGCTAAGATTTTTGGTACTTGTCATATTCCTCCGGTTAGGTAATATCACTTGGTAAGTTCTTACCCGGGTAAGCGTTTGGTAAACGACCCCTAAGAGTTCTTTTGACTTACCATCGTTGGTGTAGTCGAAGGGTTCATTGCAACCGGGTCAGTTTTCACTTGACCCTGAGATATTGAATGATAACCATTAACCAACATTAATGTTTTCGTCCTCGGTGCAGGATGTCGAAGTTCCATTTTGAAGTACACTCTCATCTTCATTCTCTTTTAACAATTTTTCCAAGAATTAACGAGGATTTTTTTTCTTTCTATTTGGAATAGGATACTTACAGTAATTTTTAACCAAGTTTGATGTACCCTTTTCATAAATGGACATTTGTTCTTTAACTATCTGCCTAATTGGACTAGTAGACTTGGTCCAATTCAATTGTGGACCTCTCCTCTAGTTCACAAATTAGTACAACCCTCTTTCTTTTTTTGTGCAAATTAATAGATGTCAACTGGATTACCATTTTCATTTTTAACTTCTTTGAGTTCTAAAAGCATGAATCTAGTTGCTTTTGTAATTTTTCATTTTGCTCGAGAGTGTTGTGCAAGTTAGTGAGTAATCCTACATTCCTTTTTATTAACAGTAGCAGATATACTACAGAAATAAAAAATATCATTTACTTGAGAAGTAAAGGTTGGTCCTTTTGCCTTTGCACTTTTCTTCCCACTCCTGCCTTATACTTCTTGTACTTAGTCCTGTAGTATTCTAAGCTTTTCTTGTTTTTTTTTCTGTCTACTTTCAATTCCCACTTAGATGTAAAGTGACTGTGTTTTTTACATTTGTAACATTCAACATTGGCTCTATCAGTCACAATCCTTCTTGTATCTCTTATTACCTTTCTTTCAAATAGCTTTTAGCTTTTGCATTTGTAACATCCAAATAGCTTTTAGCTTTTGCATTTGTAACATCCAAATAGCTTTTAGCTTTTGCATCTGCATTGGCCTTCCTGAGCTAATCGTCCATCTATCTGGTTTTCTCTTAGGATGGGAAATGGCAAGAGTTTGAGGAACATTTCCGGCCGAAGGAAAAGAATCATTATTAAGCGTAAGAATATGCTTTCCATTTTGGATAACCTCAAATAGGTAAAAATACCATTAAGAAAGATTGACCATTCTATTTTTCTACGATGAGTAATTGTCCCAGGTAAGAGGTGGGGGTATGTTACTGGAGCCATTTAGAAAAGTGCCCGGATTCGTAAAATGCATAAAGCCATGACAGATCTAAACAAACAACTTTTTTAACTACCTTGATACCAATTGTTTGTCTCGAAGGTCAACATCAATCACAGTTTAGCGCTCTAAGCTAGAGATACTCAACAAATTTAACAAAATCACGCATCGAACTTTTAAGATTTTGGACTCATAAGTGATTGTTGGGTAGAAGAATGCAAGTGTCGTTAGTGGCTGGAACCACTTGGGAGTGCGATCGAATGGGCTGAAGATGGGAATTTTGGGAGACAATGGGAGGAGACAAGGCCCAACTTGTGTGGGGCAAGAACCACATGGGTTCTGGCTAGGTAAAAATGGAGAGAATTGGCCGCAAAGCCAATTTACCATGAAATCAAGGAGAAGCTTATGAGTGGAGGGCCAAGGAGATCATAACAATTATGGGTTGGATTTGCGGTTCCGCAACTTACAAATGTCGGTCTCTGAAGGGGAGGATGTGGAAGGTTGGGCTTATTAAGTCGAACGTTACATAGAGGTAAATGGGGTTAGCGAGAGGGAAGGATTTTAATCGCAGAGGTTTGTATCCCATTCTTCACATCGGCATAAATGGATAGAGAAATGGTTGATATTACGTACATGGACCAAAGTTAGAGATGCCATCTTGGAGCAATTTCAGAGGACTAGAGAAGAGGATCCGCACGAGCAATTTTTTGCCCTCTCTCGAGATGAGACTCTACCATTAGTGATTCGAGATGTTAGAGGTGCTAGCATCCTGAAGGGCTAAAACCCCGCATTTTAGCGGTGTAAGGCTAGCTAGACCAAAAGGGTTTAATGTTAGGTCCTATCGTAGCCTTAGGGAGTTCTTCACTGGTTTAACATTGTGTTCTCTCTAGAACAATTTGTAGGATGAACTAGAAGATGAACAATAAGATATTTGAATATGTGTGAGCGTGTACGCTCTAGATTTTCATTTGTATCAACAGTAATGACCATTGGTTTCGTCCTTTGTGTGCTACTTTTCAGAGCCCTAAAGTTTTGCGTTTTCTTGACAAATAATTGACTAGAAGGAATATGTCAGTGACTTGCCTCTTTTGGAAATAAGCATTCAATGCACATTTAATGCAAAGAAAGGGTCCATTCACCAGGCGCTTACCAAGTCATATTACCTTACCGGAGGAATATCACAAGTACCAAAAATCTTACCCGGTAAGAGCGAGGACAAGGAAAGCAAGGACCAAGATTCTTACCCGGTAAGTGATGGTGACGACTCTTACCATGGTAAGCGCTTACCCGGTAAATTGTTGCATACAATGCCGTTTTGGTGGACTAAAGTATTACCTGGTAAGCAAGTGATAGTGTTGAATTTTGCCGGTAAGCACTTACCCGGGTAAGATTTGGTAAATGGCCCCAAGTACCTGTAGTTACTTTGAGGTGCTGAATAGGAGGCTACATGGTCATTTTTTCACGTAGGCACATAATGAAGTCATCGTTAGTGTTGAACACCCGTGTTAGGGACTTCAGGTTTGCTCACATCAGCGTTGCAAGTGTTGGTGTTAGATACTTTATCGTTCGGACCTTCAGTCTTGATCTTCGGTGTTGGAGCCATCTTTAGTGTGGGCCACCTGGATCTACTTCAGTGTTATTTGTCTCTTAGTCCTCACTGTTATCAAGTCTTCAGGGCTGGATCATGCGATCATGCTCTTCGGCAATAAGTGTCTTGGTGTGTATCATTCTTTATTTGGGCAGATCCTCGGAAATTAAATTTTCGTTGAACGACTTGATTGGATCTTCATCATCAAAAGTCTTCATTGGATCTCAGTATCGGTTGATCAATATTATATAATTTATTTTGTGTATTTTAGTGTTTAGTTGTCAATCATCAAAAATAGGATCTAACGTGTTTGACATATATGTCCAACTGGAGGAATATTTAGATATGAGGTTAATTAGGTTCTTATGATAATGTTGATGGTATGTTTCTGAATAGGCTATCGTGAGTTCTACCAAAGTCCCTGCTATCCCTAATGTTCCTATTGCCTAACAAAAAGAGAAATCCTGCTATCCCTAATGTTTCTACCAAAGTCCCTGCTATCCCTGCTATACCTAATGTTCCTATCACTCGGTTTCTGCTAATCATTGTTATACTTGTCTTTTTTTCCTTTCCAATTATCATGCTTTTATCTTATACAGGAGAACATGTATGCCTTAAACTGAATATGGAGCTTTCTTTGGATTTTAGACATGCATTTGTAACAATTAGGGACCGTCTACCAAAACTTACTTTCCGGGTAAGATTTTATTCTACCATAATGATATCGTATGCAACAATTTACTCGGTAGGTGCTAACCGTGGTAAGAGCTATCACCCTCACTTACCGGGTAAGATTCTCGATCATTCCCTTTGCTCTTACCGCTCTTACCGGGTAAAACTCTCAATCATTGCCTTTGCTCTTAACCTCTTACCGGGTAAGACTCTTGGTCCTTGCCATATTCATCCGGTAAAGTAATATGACTTGGTAAGCGCTTACCCAGGTAAGCGTTAGGTTAACAGCTCCTTAGACTCGTGTCTTTGAGATTTTTGTATTAAATATCTATTTTCAGTTTTTAGTCTGTGTTTTTGCAGTTTCAAATATGTTGCTTCATTGATCACTTTGCTAATGATGTGAAGTTTGAGTATGCAATAAATTAAAATATAAACTCAGGTCCCATTTGTTTGTAGGATTGGATTTGGAGGGAGTGGGAGTTGAGGGTCAGGTTCAGGGCAAAACGCCAAAAAAAGAGAAAACTGAAGAACACCCTAGGAGCACTCCATCTGGACGGTATGCATAAATGCATAATGGTAATTTGTAACATGCATTTGTGCATATGCACTAATGCATATATATGCACCGGTGCATAGAAAAAAAAACAGCTTCAGTCGCTTGTATGCATTTGTGCATACCATCTGGATGGAGGGCTCCCAGGGTGTTCTTTGTTTTTCTCTCTCTTTAGCATTTTCCCCTGAACCTCCTTTGAATTCCATTCCAATCCCATGTTTTGTTTGAAGGATTTTCTGGGTTTGAAATCCCACAAACATAGGGTTTTAAAATTCCAAAGGGGTGGTTGGTATTTCACGGGATTTCACAGGAATTTTATGCAATATTGTTTTTATAAAAAATGGAATTCATTTCCATTCCAAATACTACAAATCAAACATACAAAAGATTCCAAATCCCTAAAAACCTTTCTATCAAACCAAACACACCCTCAGGGTTGGATCATCTTATATTATATTATCTTGAAAAGGATAGAACTTGATATAACAAGTTTCCATGCAGAAGAATCAGAATTCAGCAAACTGGAAACTCCCAGAGGAGATGCAAACTAAGGATTGTTTGTCTCTACTAGAAGTATCAAATCTAAATGATTCATGCAATGTATCCTTGTTTGCCTCAATTGGTGAAATGTTTGTGCCTATAACCACCAGTGGCGAGTTTGAGGAGGTAAGGTTGTTTATCAGAAGTAGAATATCTTCTTCTTATGAAAACCTAGCTGAAGATCTCCTTTGTACTGGCTGTCAGTTATGCGGTGCTCCTTTAAATTCTGAATTCGGGTATGCTTTGCTTCTAGTTACAGTTATGTAACAGACTTCTGATAATAATAAGAGTAAATTACGGTTTTGGTCCGTGTGGTTTTTACGAAAATGGTCCCTCAACTTCATTTATTACGGATTGGGACTCGACCTTTGTCATTTTGTAATAGGATTGTCCCTCCCTCTAACAGCTGTCCAGTTACTCTGTTAACCTTGAGGGCATCTTCGTCCTTTTTCTTTCTTTTCTCTTTATTGGAGGGACCAATTTCAAAAAAATCTCACAAACCATATTGTAATAATAATAATAATAATAATAAATTTTGTGAATACAGATCTAGAATTGAACAAGAAACCCCTCCTCTTTATTGTCAAAAAAGCTCTAATCGTCTCCATGTTGTAAGCTGCATATACAGACCGTTTCTGGTACGTCTTCTTTCTTAATTAACTTGTGCACATATATTGTAAGCTTCATATCTTGTAATACATTTTTAAAGGTCTAATTTTTTTTTTAAAAGGGGAATATTTTTTTATATGCAGTTGTACATATGGGATGAGTGGACGTGTATTCCTGTTGTTGTAAAAAACAAAGCTGCTGAATTGCTGGTTGGAAACATGAAAGCAGAGAGTGTTTACTCCAGCTACAAAAAGCAAGCATGTAGAAATGAAGGTATCAACTTCTACTCACTCTGGTTAATACTTCTGAAAGCATTATTAGGGAAGAACAGCCCTTTGAAGTTCAAACTTAGAATTGATATGACCAACAATTGGGATAATGGGAGGTTTGAGATGATATCTATGTCACTTCCTCATTAATTTTGCATATACTTTTCTATACTTTTAAACCTTTCTAGCCGGTTACAGGTAGTCTTTTTTTAAGTTAAAAAAATGTAAGTAACCACTTTCTAAAAGTTCAATGGTTTATTTATTTAAAAAAAAGTGTGGGGACTTGACCACAAGGCTTGTGGTGTACTGGTTAAGGCTTGTGGGAAATGAGGCTAGATAACCCATCTACCCTAGGATCGAATCCAGGCGCAAACAAATTGTGGCCACTGGGGAATTATCTCAGGGTTGCATGCTTTAGCAGTCTTAAAATTGTCAGGGATTAGTCTAGGCAAATGCCTAGGATACCCTTTCCAAAAAAACAAAAAAGTTCGGGGACTTGATCATCCAAAATAAGAAAGTTCAATGGTTTATTCATTAAAAAAAAGGTTTAGGGACTTGATCATCCGAACTGGGAAAGTTCCCTCGAGAGGCGCATAAGCGCTGGGTAGCGAAAACTACTGACTTACAGTTCGCTTATAATGGGAGTGGTGACCCCATTATAAACATGCCATATCGACCGACGCGGCTCCATACCCTCAATGGTAAGCGGGATAGAAAAGTGAAAGAGAATCAAATCTTTTTCCATCTCGCTTATACCTGAGGGGAGGTGAGCGGAGATTTTTCTGGACTTTTCCATTTTTAAAATGTAACAAAGTTTTCATAACGATGAATGTTCCCCTTAATTAGTTTAACAAATCTTCATATTTTACATGATAAGCGAGTTTTCAGCCTATGTGATATGAGTTGATTATGATATGTAATATTTTTTTCGTCATCAATAGTAAGCAGATCCATTGGTTGTTAGTACATTGTTCGTTATTTGCCGGTCTTTTAGTTGCATTCATTTGCATCAAGAAAAGTCAAAATGTGTACCAAGGAGGAGGAAGTGAACACTTGTTACATTGATCGAGAAAAAAAAAAGTTATTGTTACACTAAATAAAAACTAAGGGGCCGTTTACCAAACCCTTACTTATGTTATCGTGTAACATTCTCGGGTATCAAAATGGGTTGTTGGTATCTTAAAGCCGGTAAGTGTTTAATGGGTAAGAGTTTTTTTCCTCTCATTTACCGGGTAAGAATCTCGGTCTTTGTCATCCTTAATCAGTAAGGTAAGTGATATCGGTAAGCGCTTAGAGGATCTCCAACAGCTTCTCTAAAATAGAGAAAATTACACTTTTGTTATCTGAACTACTCCAACAGCTTCTCTATCCCATTCTCTAGAATAGAGATTCATCTTCAAATATAGAGAATTCTCTAAAACTCCAAATGGAGGAGAGAGAAATGAGTATTGTTATTCGTTTCACCAATGAGTTGAATTAATATCATTATATATATATATATAGAGAGAGAGAGAGAGGGGTTCATTCGAGGACGGTAACAATTTACGAGGATACGAGGACAATCCTCAGCCAATCATTTGTACATGAAATTTTTTTCATGTACAAAATCGTATGTGATTTTGTACAAAATCATATACGATCCGGGCGACTTTCAATGCGACTTAAGTGGCCCCAAAAGTCGCCCGCTACCCGTTAGTGCAAAATCACATATGATTTTGTACATGAAAAAAGTTTATCGTATTCTCGTAAATAGTTAGCGTTCTCGTATGAACCCCTCTCTCTCTCTATATATATATCTATATATATTTAAGTGTATTGGAATTATACAGTTATAGAATATTTGAATAATATAATCAATGATGAAACTTCTAAAATAGTTTCTCTATTGGAGTTGATAGCAATATATTTTAGAGATTTTAACTTTTTAGTTCTCTATTTTAGAGAAATTATAGAAAAGTTATTGGAGATACTTTTATTATCCAATAAGTGTTTAGTAAACGATCTACAAGACGAACTTTGTTGTAACGGTGCATTTTTGGCCTATCTTCAAATTACTTATGCAAATCTGACTATGCAGCCTGGTGGTGTTGATTTTGAATTGATAATGTTTAAAGCTCTGCCTATTTGATTAGATTTTGGTGGGTATTTAGTGCCCGATTCGGTAGTGACACAATGGGCTTAATAGCCCATATAGCTTATTTTATAGGCCATATAAACATTGGTCTAATTATTTGCAAACAAATGTTATGTTAAGGAAATGGTGTATGTATATTGGCATTAAAAAGATTTGACCGTTTAGGTGCATAAAAGGATGCACTCACGAATATAGATGTTTGCAAGTTTATATATATAAATGTATAGAGTGAGGTTCAAGGGAAAACGCTAAAAAAAGAGAAAACCGAAAAACAACCTAGGTGGTTTCCATGTGGACGGTATGTATTAATGCATATCGGTAACTTGTAACATGCATTAATGAATATTCATCAATGCATCTATAATGATAGATGCATTGATGCATAGGAACAAAAATTATTGGTATGCATTAGTGCATACCGTCCACATGGAAGCCTTCCAGGGTGTTCTTCAGTTTTCTCTTTTTTCAGCGTTTTCCATTGAACCTCCCTCTATATATATATATATATATATATATATGTTTGCAAGTTTATATATTTATAATGTAGGCTCTTTTTGTTTGATCAAACAAAAGTATAGATTAAGGGGTAAAATGGTCATTTTTTACATTCAAACCGTTTATTCAGTATAACAATCGAACACCTTTTAACCACAAGGCTTGTGGCGTACTGGTTAAGCCTTGTGGGGGATGAGGCTAGATAACCCAGCTACCCCAGGTTCGAATCTATGCGTAAATTTGTGGCCACTAGGGAATTATCTTAGGGCTACATGCTTTAGGAGTCTTAAAATTGTTAGGGATTAATCTAGGCAAATGCCTAGGATACCCTTTCAAAAAAAAAAACAATCGAACAACTTATCTTAATCATACAGATAGTTTAATCCATATAGTACTTGATGAAAAATGAACTGAACAACCCCTTACATGGGCATCCTACGAGCATACATATCGTTCTATTGAATTTGAGAGGTATCTAATCAATTACATTGTCGTTACTCATATTTAAGTATATGATAATGGAATTTGAGAGGTATCTAATCAATTACATTGTCGTTACCTCATATTTAAGTATATGATAACGGATTCAAATAATCACACTAAATTTCGTTCTGATGCATTCACGAATTGTGTTTAGAAGCTGGAATTGTTTAGAAGCTGGAATTGTTTTGGCGTTTGGTTGTTTGTTTCAAATTAATCTTATTTTGATGCATAATGCAAGTTTATATGTGTATTGATATGAAAATATAAGATGTTGATTTGCTTATATGTAACTAGAATTGTATATGCGTAACACAATACATCTGTATTTCATCTTTTTCGATATATACATGGGGATAAATTTGTAGGAACCCAAAAGATGATTTGTTCATATGAAAGGGTAATGTTAGTTTACAAAAACCCTTTAAATGTTCATGCTTATTGTTAACAAAATGGGGAAAATAGAAATATTTTTATACTGAAAGATTTTTAAGAATTATCGATTTGTATTATAATCTTTTCGTATTTGTATGGAAATTCTTTCAAGAGTCCTTTAACATATTAACCTAAATACTTTATAATATAGAGAGAGTAAAATACACATATGGTGCTTGCGCTTACATCGTAAATCTAAGTGTGTCGTACATACTATTTACATTTGGCTCTGAAACATGCCCTTTGTCCAAACTCTCTTAAGTCTTAACAAAGCTTTCGTTAATTGAGGGTCATTTTGGTCATTTTTTTATTAAAAAAAATTGAATGTACAAGTATTTTTGTATTTAATGTAACCTTATTTACCTGTTTTTATAATCACGAACGAAACTTCAACAAATTCGTACATGTGAAAAAATGATTAAATGTCGATATCCTAAATTGTCTACCTTTCTGGTCCGGAGTTTTCCCAATAAGGTACCTAGGGGTGCCTTTATCGCCACTAAGACTAAAGGTGAGTGTTTTTAATACCTTAGTTGGAAAAGTTAAAAACCGATTGCACAATTGGAATAATAAATTCCTTTTGTATGGTGGTAGAAGGCAACTGATCATCTCGGTGCTTCAATCGATGCAAACTTATTGGATGTTAGTGTTTCTAATTCCTTCAACTATTCACGCAATTGAATCACTTTGTTGGAACTTTCTTTGAACGAATGGTGAAAATGCAAATGTCAAATGCCGGATTGCTTGGGAGATGGTATGTAAGCCGATTAAAGGAGGTGGCCTTGGTATCAAAAGGTTGGGGTTATGGAATCATTGTCTCCTTTTGAAACACATTTGGGACGTTCTAACCAAAAGGAATTCATTATGGATTGATTGGGTTCACACCAATTATATTCATGGGAGAAACTTTTGGTTGATCAAAAAACGAAATACTTGGTCATGACTCATTAGGTCTATCCTGGATTTAAGGCCTCAATGTCGCCACAATTTTATTTCTCAAGTGGGAAATGGAACCGCTACGAACGCATGGGAGGACATGTGGAGTACAAACGGGCCCCTTAGCCAATTTGTGTCATACCGGTTTATCCATGGACACAGTTTTGACACAAATACGAGGGTTAAAGATATTAGGGATCGGTTTGGTAATACTTGGCCGGATGAATGGATTCAAAGGTACCCACAATTAACGAATGTTGCTATTCCTATTATTAGTAATGCCAATGATCGTATACTTTGGTTGGGGCCTCATAATATCCGGCAAGATTTCTCGGTTCAACTTACTTGGAAGTCAATGGAAGAGATAGGTCCTATAATGCCTTGGTATAAAATTGTGTGGAATAAGGCTTATATTCCCAAACATGGCGTTTTGTATGTGGATGGCTTGTCATAAGCGTCTGCCTACCCAAGACCGAATTATGCAATGGAAGAATGAGCCTCCAGATCCGAAATGTGTTCTTTGTAAATCTGTGATTGAGACGCACAATCATCTCTTTTTTTAGTGTAGATTCTCCAAGTCTATATGGGCTGAAATAAAAGATGAAATTGCTTTACATACGAGCCCGGATAACTGGGATCTACTTATAAGCGATTGGATGAATGGTGGATGGAGAAGGTGGACGACGTTGCAAAGGTTAGCCATTTCTGCAACGGTATACCACGTTTGGATTGAAAGAAATAACATATTTTTTGAAAATCGAAGTCAAAATGAGGCGAAAGTTACTTCTAAGATTAAAGAAGATGTTTTGATGAGGATTGCTCGGAAGAAAGGAAGAAAGCGTATAAGCCATGATGATGCGGGTTAACTTTTGTGTTTTAGTTGGCTTGGGCTTTATGTGGTGGGGCGATCTTGTTTTGGGTTGTTATCCCTTTTGGCTCATTTGTCTTTGTTTATTTTGGCTGTTGGTTACTTGGTTTTTGTTCCCTTGTGTTGGATGTATTCGACCTTAAGGCCTTGGAGTTCATCGTATTTCTTTTATTATCTTTTATAGAATTGCCTAGGGTTTTTCCCTCCTTTCAGTGAAAAATGATTAAATGTATGTAGTAATTCGTAAAAGTAATTAAAGATGAAGATATATGTAAAAATGAAACTAGTTGAAAATAGATCAAAAGGTCAACTTATTCAAAGGCTCAAAAGTGTTTATACCATTGTCACCATAATTGTTATTCTTACACGATCTCAAGTGTATGTGTATGTGTGTATATACAGGCCAAGGTTATTTTACAAACCGTTGAAATCTAACAAACATTTACAAATCGTGTGGTTCATTGTTCAATTGAATAAAAATTGTTTGGTGAACGTGTTTAATATAACGAAATTGTTTCATATAATTCTTTTCTTGATAAAATTGTTTCATATATTTTTGTTTCTATGTAAAAATCAATTTGTTTAATTATTTCTCACTTTGACGAAATTTTTTCATATATTCTTGATTAATCAACCCTCATATATTTCTTGATGAAATTGTTTTATATATTATTGACTAATCAACTTTTATAATTAAAAAAAAAGTGAATTTTTTTCAAAAAAAAATTGATAGGTTGAATGAGGTTTGTATGGTTTGTTAGATTTACGTAGTTTGTAAAATAAACCACCTCTCTCTCTCTATATATATATACATACCTTTCTCTCTCTATATATATATACACACCTCTCTTGCTCTATATATATATCCCTCTCTCTCTCTCTCTCTATATATATATATATATAGGGACGGGTTCAAATGAGAACTCAAATTTGGTTGTGAACACGAGGACAAATAAGAGCATGACACGTGTCCCATTTAGTCTGAATATATAAAGGAATATTTACACCAATTATAGTCTGAATATCAAATTTGAGTTCCCATTTGAACTTTCCTCTCTTTCTCTCTCTCTCTCTCTCTATATATATATATATATATGTGTGTGTGTGTGTGTGTGTGTAATAATCGGGTTCGATATATTTAACGGTGTAAAGTGAAGGGTGTAGTTTTGTGAATTGACTTGAAGTTGAAGGATGAATTTTGGAAAATTTAAGTTTGGTCCAATGAAATTAAAACATGCATTGGTGTGTATGTGTTTGATGATGGAATGGTGGAGAATTGTGTTCACCGCCTTATTCATGTAGTGGGAACCAATTGGGACATTTATTGTGTATTAAATACATATTTATGAATGTGTATTTCTTCCTCTCGACATAAGAGTAGAAACAAAGAGAAAATATGATTTTGGTTCTGGTAGAGTTGTCGTGCATGAGAGGTCACTACTCTCTCAGGGCGAACAAAGGTAAAACAACAGCTCTTGACTGCGCAGCCCTTTGGGCCTCCTGAAGTACCTGTTCAATCAATGCCGTCTTGTCCACAAATTCACCGTTGGAAAGATGAGAGTGCCCTTCTCATTACGATATGGTAAAAAGGAAAGAAAGAAAGAGAAGCCATGGACTTTGATTAAAGGTTTGGTTCTCTTAATTTGTATATATATATATATATATATGTATATGCATATACATATGTAGACTTGGGATCACGTGAGACCAGCCTGTTTCCGTGAGACATGTGAGACAACCCTTTTACACTTGAAACTTCACAGCAAAAACACTATGAAGGTAAAAAAAATATGAATCTTTAAAATATTTTTGCTATGAAAGTAGCCTACATAGTGTTTTTGCTGTGAAGGTAACCTTCACAGTATTTTTGCTGTGAAGGTAATTTTTTTTTTTACCTTCACAGTGTTTTGCTGTGAAGTTTTCAAGAGTAAAAAAGTGATTTCACGGGTCACCAACGGGTCTCACGGAAACAGGCTGGTCTCACGTGAACCCATCATATTTTTTTTACCTTCACAGTGTTTTTGCTGTGAAGTTTCAAGTGTAAAAGGGTGGTCTCACGGTCTCATGGAAACAGGCTTGTCTCACGTGAACCTAACCCTGCATATGTGTGTATATATTATTCGGGATTATTCGATTTTGATAATATCTAAGATTAGCTTGGCTTTATTTTAGGAAGAGATTAGAGCTTTATTTTAGGAAGTGATTTATTTTTCCTTTCCTTTATTTTTATGATTCCTTGTAATTCTTGTCCTATAAAGAGGATCCTCCAATATCAATAAAGACACAGATTACAATTCCAAAACTCTCTAAAAAATGTCATGGTATCAGAGCCAGAATGAAAACCTAGAAAAATACAGCAAACACCATGACCGGCGGAGGAAAAGAAACTACTCCAAATCCGGCAAAAATAGAGCCGAACTCACCGTTTTTCCTCGGACCGCAAGATCGCCCTGGCGATTTTATAACCCCTACTCGTCTGAAAGGCGATAACTATGATGATTGGGCAGGAGACATTCAAACCGCGCTCGAGGCTCGTCGGAAATTTGTCTTCTTGGATGGAACGATTACTAAACCCGAAGAACCCTGCACCCAGGCGGACTGGAACACGATCAACGCCATGCTCATATCATGGATCATGAACACAATCGACCCCGAGGTAAATTGTTATTTGTCTAGATACAGAGATCCAAGAAAACTTTGGGAAACCTTAAAATCAAGGTACGCAGTCGTAAATGGCCCAAAGATTCAACAGTTAAAATTGTTGATCGCCAAATGCGAACAAGCGAAAAATACTCCTGTCACTGAATATTTCGGGAAGTTGTCTGCACTATGGGAAGAATTGAATAATCAAGAACCCTTGATTGAGTGTAACTGTTGTGCTCAATGCACTGCGGGAAAACAACATGAAAAACGAAGAGAGAATGGCATGTTACATGAATTCCTAATGGGATTGAACTCTGAGTATTATGGAAATCTGCGCACCACGATTTTGTCACAAGAACCATTGCCTTCCTTAGATCGAGCGTTTCAACTAGTTGCCCAAGAGGAAAGAGTACGTTTGGCAAAAGAAACAACAATCGAGAAACCTATCGAGGCGGTAGGATTCACGGTGAATGCCATCGAAGGAAGAAATCGGGGACGCATGGAGCGACCTGATCGATCACAGTTGACATGTACTCATTGCAAAAAGACCGGGCACGAAGCAACACAATGCTTTGAAATCGTGGGCTATCCCGAGTGGTGGGCTGATCGAATAAAATCAGCAGGTCATCGTTCTGGAAATCAAGCAAGAAACGGAGGACGGGGTCGAGGAAACGCAAGAACCAACCTCACCACTGCATCAGGAGCAGAGGGCAGAACATGATCGCTGAACCACGAGTCTTCTCTGCGGAGCAATGGAAAACTCTAGCAGGACTTGTCGGCAATGCAAAGGTTTCGAGTGATCGACTAAATGGTACGTTTTTTTAATAAATTGTGGATAGTTGATTCAGGAGCCACTCACCATGTAACGGGCAATGTTGCCTTGATGAAAAACATTCGAGAAATAGCTTATTGCCCGGTTGGTCTTCCAAACGGAAACACCGTAGTTGCATCTCAAGAAGGAGACGTTCAACTAACAGATAAAATTACCCTCAAACATGTTCTTTTAGTGCCTCAATTTCGCCGCAACTTGATTTCCGTCACTCAGTTAAATGATGATCTGAACTCCACTGTTCTATTTGATTCTGGTGTGTGTACTATGCAGGACCATTCGAAGGCACAAATTGGAATGGGGATCAGGCGTGACGGACTCTATTACTTTGGAGAAGGTGGCACAGTGCAACAAATATCAATTAATGAGATCAATTCAGATTTAGAGCTTTGGCATAGAAGAATGGGACACCCCTCCGAAAAAGTGTTGAAATTTTTGTTACCAGTTATGAATACAAAAAGTAGTTTAAAAACACCTTGTGATATTTGTTTTCAAGCTAAACAGTCGAGAGACAAATTTGTTTTGAGTAATAATAGAGCATCACGTATTTTTGAGAAACTTCACTGTGATTTATGGGGGCCCTATAAACACGTTTCATCATGTGGTGCTAAGTATTTTCTTACATTAGTTGACGACTATTCACGGGCAGTTTGGGTGTATTTAATAAGTGTTAAAACTGAAGTCTTTCAAACGTTCCTATCTTTCGTCGCTATGATTGAACACCAATTTTCTCAACAAATTAAAATCGTACAAAGCGACAATGGAACAGAATTTAATAGTTTACACAACTATTTTCTGGCCACCGGAATTATATTCCAAACCTCGTGTGTTGGAACCCCCCCAACAGAACGGACGGGTAGAAAGAAAACACAGGCACCTTTTAAATGTTGCACGAGCACTACTATTTCAAGCCAATCTTCCTGTGTATTTTTTGGGAGAAGGAGTTCTTACCGCTGCACATCTAATTAACCGAACTCCCTCCACGTTGCTTGACAACAAAACACCTTATGAGATTTTGTTTGGTCACAATCCATCATTAAACACCATTCGAACCTTCGGATGCTTGACGTTTGCTCATTACTTAAAAGCAAAAGCTGATAAATTCTATAGTCGGAGTCGCAAATGTCTTTTCGTTAGATACTCGTTCGGAAAGAAAGGGTGGAAGTTGTTCGATCTAGACACAAAGGAATTCTTTGTATCACGAGATGTCAAATTCTTTGAGGATATCTATCCGTTCCGTAACACCGAGGCAACCAACATAGATCCTTGCACCATCGTTCCTTACACAGACAATGTACATGATGATTTCGGGTATATCAACGAAGACACCATCATAAGTGATGCTACCGTTGATTCACCTACAACTGACCCTTCAACGGATCAAAATCAGTATAAGCTTGACACGACCCAACAGGAAACAGATTTACCGCCTCCAAGTTCTAAAACAGACTTGCAGTCTCCGAATTCTACGGCTCAACCAGCTGCCCCGGACACCTCCATGTCTCACGATGAGTCTGCTGCAACAACTTCGAGTGAATCAATCGTGGACAACGTTGATTTAGGACGAGGTTTACGGAACAAGAAGACATCAGTCCGGCTAAAGGACTATGTCACTCACACCACCATAGCAAATGGTAACCCAGACGTGTCTTCATCAAGTACACCGTATCCAATTATTCACTACATTTACTGCAACAAATTCTCGTTGCCTCACAAAAAATTTATCGCGGCACTTACTGCTGGTAATGAACCACGTAACTTTAAGGAGGCCATGAAACACCCTGGTTGGAAGACATCCATGAAGCAAGAAATTCAAGCCTTAGAAGACAACGGTACATGGACCCTCGAACCACTTCCCGCTGGCAAACGTGCATTAGGGTGTCAATGGGTCTATCGTATAAAATACTTGTCTAATGGAGACATCGAACGTCTAAAATCTCGGCTAGTTGTTCTTGGTAATCATCAGCAAGCCGGAGTAGATTATAATGAAACGTTTGCTCCGGTTGCAAAAATGACAACTATTCGTGCTTTCTTGGCCATTGCTGTCGCCAAAAACTGGGAGTTGCATCAAATGGATGTTCAAATGCATTCTTGCACGGAGATCTTAAGGAAGAAGTGTTTATGAAGCCTCCTCCAGGTTTTGCTAGCTCAAATCCAAATCTGGTTTGTCGACTGCGAAAATCCTTGTATGGCCTCAAACAAGCTCCCCGCTGTTGGTTTTCAAAACTCGTAACCGCTTTAAAGGACTATGGATTTTTGCAGTCCTAATCTGATTACTCACTTTTCACCTACACCCGCAAATCAGTCCAGGTAAATGTTCTCGTATATGTAGATGACTTGATCATCTCCGGAAATGATTCTGCAGCCATTCGGGCCTTTAAAGCCTATCTAAGTGACTACTTCAAAATGAAAGATCTTGGACCTTTAAAGTACTTTCTCTGTATCGAAGTTGATCGAAGCTCCACCGGTCTCTTTCTGTGGCAACGGAAGTATACACTCGACATCATTACCGAAGCTGGACTTCTGGGTGCCAAACCCTCAGGCGTCCCAATCGAGCAAAATCATCAGCTCGGTCGCGCCACAGGTACGCCTCTCACTAATCCCGAATTTGGACGCCTCATTTATCTTGCGGTCACTCGTCCCGACCTCGCCTATGCGGTTCACATTCTTTCACAATTCATGCAAGCACCTTGTCAAGAACATATGGATGCTGCACTACGGGTCGTACGCTACTTAAAAGGAACTCCTGGTCAAAGAATCCTACTCCGCTGCGATAATGACTTAACCTTGCGTGGTTGGTGTGACTCGGACTGGGCAGCCTGCCCAGTTACTCGGCGTTCACTTTCCGGATGGCTTGTCTTTCTTGGTTACTCGCCTATTGCATGGAAAACAAAGAATCAACAAACAGTTTCTCGATCGTCCGCTGAAGCCGAATATCGATCAATGGCAAATATCACGTGTGAACTCAAATGGCTCAAATGCTTGCTTTTAGATCTCGGTATTCATCATCCACAGGCTATTCCACTCTTTTGTGATAGTCAATCCGCCCTACACATCGCCCACAACCCAGTATTTCACGAGCGTACAAAGCACATTGAAGTGGACTGTCACTTTGTTCGGGATGCTATTCACGAAGGCATGCTTGATCCCTCGTTTGTTACCACTGACACTCAACTTGCAATATATTTACTAAAGCTCTCGGCAAGATTCAATTCGACACTCTACTTTCCAAGTTGGGCATTGTTAATCCACATGCTCCAACTTGAGAGGGGGGGGGGGGTATTCGGGATTATTCAATTTTGATAATATCTAAGATTAGCTTGGCTTTATTTAGGAAGAGATAAGAGCTTTATTTTAGGAAGTGATTTATTTTTCCTTTCCTTTATTTTTATGATTCCTTGTAATTCTTGTCCTATAAAGAGGATCCTCCAATATCAATAAAGACACAGATTACAATTCCAAAACTCTCTCAAAAATATCATATATATATATATATATATGTGTGTGTGTGTATATGTTATGGTGTTGAGAGAAGGTTGGGTTTATATGTTTGATTGTGACCCGTAATATTATATGATTCAGATTACATGTTCCATACGAGTTTGATACCCGCTAGAAGTTTACCTGTCTATTTTGGACCGATGTGAGTTTTTATAAATGAGTTTTATAAACTCAAATGCATATGTTATTGAGAAAGGTTTTTATTTCGATAATATGCCTAATTGAGATAATTGGATTATTATCGTTATATGATTTACCGAGTTTGTTTTTGAGTTGTTGGAAAAAATGAAACATATGGATTTTATTTGAGAAATTGTTATTAAATATTTTTCACGTAAAAATATGTGTTATTTGACGAGTTGTCATTCTTTTTCACGTTTGTAGTTTTTAAAGCTTTCAATAATAAAACATTCGACTTAATGATTTGCATGTGATTCCTCTTTGATCTTGTTGAATCGGACATAACACACGGAAACAGAAACGAAAATGGACAGTTGATGAAAATTTAAGTTTCTTTGTTTTAGTTAAAACTCCTATGGTCAAGACGGAGTAGGCAATCAAGAAAAGAGACCAAGAGAAGACAATGAATTTCAAAAAGAATAACTCTGCACAATATATAAAATGTTCAACAGAACAACTGATACTACTAGGCAGACATAAATAAGAAATCTTATAATTCTCATTTTAACAATGACAATTTAATGAAATCTTTATCCTTGAAAAGCTGTGATTGTCTCTCTTTGTTACTTAAGTTGAAACAATACTTTTTTGGCCCACATTGTATTCTCTGTGGATCAATACAAAAGAAAAGAAGTCCAAAGACCCAAAGGAAACAGAATATAAGTAATGAAACGAGACTGTACTTATCAGATGATGAAGATGATCATATATAAGATGATGATGATGATAACATATCAGATGACGAAGACGACGATAAAGGTAATCGTTCATATATATATGGCCATTGAAATTCGTTAATTTTGTCAGATGTGATGAAGGTAATCATTAATGGTTATATAAATCTTTGTCATTAATTAATTGTAAGTTCTATACTGTTAAATCATTAGAGTCATTGTTCAGTCAGCTTCATGTATTCATGAAAAAGTAACGCTGATGACGGTGAAGAAGACAATGGTGATATGCAGAAATTTATTGAAGAAACCCATTCATGTAACAACTAGCTTCATGCATTCATGAAAACTTGATGGTGATGAATTCATGAAAAACTTGATGAAGATGATGATGAATTCATGAAGACTTGATGGTTATGGTGATGAATTCATGAATCCAGAAGATATGGTTTCACAGTTTTATATGGTTTCACAGTTTTATGGTGATGATGATGAATTCATGAAAACTTGATGGTAATGGTGATGAATTCATGAATCAAACTTATGGAGATGATGATGAATTCATGAAGATGAAGATGAAGATGGTGATGATTTCATGAAGATGAAGATGAAGATGAAGATGAAGATGAAGATGAAGATTGAAGATTGAAGATTGAAGATTGAAGTTTGAAGATGGTGAAAAGTAACCAAAAATACAAAAATCAAATCAAACCTAAATCTCCATAAAATCCGTAGATACTAAAAATAAAGAAATAATAAAATTAATTAAAAATATATCTAATGAATTGGTCTGAAAAATTTGCCCCTGCACGCCTGTTTCTATTAAAAAAAATTCAAAACTGATTCTTAATTACAGAATTGTCACCGATATTTATAGAACAACCCTTGATCTAATAAATGGAAGGTTATGATTATGGTTCCAAAGTTCGTATGGATTGCAAGGGTTGCCATTGAAACCAATCATATATATATATATATAGAGGAAGGTTCAAATGAGAATTTTGCATTTTTAAAGAAACAAAGGGACACTTGTGGATCACATATGATGTGGGCCCCACATAATATTAAATTATTTATGATTTAATATTAAATCATAAATGATTTAATATTATGTGGGACCCACATCATATGTGGTTCACAAATTGTTTCTTTGTTCGTTTAAGGATGGTTGGTTCTCATTTGATCCATCCCTTATATATATATATATATATAGAGAGAGAGAGAGAGAGAGAGGGAGAGAGAGGAGTTCAAACGAAAACCCTTTGATTTACGAGAATGAAAGAACAACTGTGAACCACTAACCTCTTTTACCAATATAATAAATTAAAATAAATCAATAAATTAGCTATTTTTCTTAATTTTCATCTTATTTTAATCGGTTGTAATTATCCCTTAATTTTAGATTAGAATCTGATAACGTCTTATCTCACGTTTCGATCCCCTGCCATCGATTGTGATAAGTATATGATGTTGTTGTGATACATTAAACTAGTGTTGGACCCACGCGTTGCGCGGTATGACGATAATTTTTTCATTGGAATGTTAAATTGAGTTAAAATAAAATGCAATTTTTCAGTTAAAAATTAATAAAATAAAATGTAAAAATGAACATATTTTCATAAGTCGATAATTTGCATATATTCTTAATCGTTTGTTATTACGATAAATTTGTGATATACCAACAATAATTTGGTATTATATTATTTAAAACTCAAATAATATGTCCCACAATCATATTACTATTATTGAAAATAATATAATACAGATTAGTTGATCAACATGCAAGGCTAATCACATTGAAAAATCAGGATAACAAGCTATTATAGTAATTATTTTATAAGAATATAGGTTTAATATCAACTCTATAATTTTACACAAATGCATCCCTCATCTAAGAACATCCACGGTCATCATGGACTTCTTGAAAGGTTCATGAATCCGCCACATCAAAAAAAAAATTCTTACACATTTTATGAACTTTTCATTCTTGATCATTGACCGTTCAATAATTTATATAAAAAAAATTCAAAATAACAAAAATTATAATAATTAAAAACTATTTATTTAATTAAATTACAAAAAATTAAAATTTACAAAAAGAATTTACAATAAATTAAAATAACAATAATATTTTAAAGGTATACCAATTTTTGATAAAAATAAAAATTTAGATGAAGATAATACATTTGTTAAGAATAATTGTTGATATTTATATAAAATTCAAATTTTATATGCATTTTAAAAAGAATTGTGATTATAGAGATATATTTATCATTTTAAACTAAATAATTTTTATCGGTTTGATAAAGTAAAAAATATCTTAAAATTGTAATAATTTATTACTTAATTATTACTTGGCCCACCATTGTTTGAGGATGAATTAGTAAGGAACCGATTCAACCTAGTTGGCAAAAACCCTTTCACTCCTAATGTAAACAGATTTAAGAACCGGTCCTTAAAAAGTTTAAGTTTGATAAACCTCCCACTGCAGATGCTCTAAGCTGTATAGTAACTTTTACCACATAAAAATAGGATTACTATTAGTTCTATAAGTTTGTCAAAAATGCATCATTTCCTCTTAGCAATATACTCACATATTTCTTTCAATTTAACATCTTCTTACCAACGTGAGATAAGCAAAACCAATGTCACGTTTTAATATTTAAGATTACTTAATTATTATGATGTCACATCATCCAATCCATCTTTTTTATACTTAATCCTCATGGTGTTGCGCTTAAAACCTTTTGTTATTTTTTAATACATACATACATACATATATATATATATATATATATATATAGGATTAAGATCAAGTTCAAGTTCAAAAGAAAACTATGAAAATAAAATAACTGAATAATTCATCCAAACCGTCAGATTGAGATAATTCAACAAATGTGGTTAAAACTATTAGTTGCTACATACAAACTAATTATATGATTTGAAAAATTAAAATTTAACTAATGGGTTATATATAAGATAAATGAAAAAAATCACTAACATTAACGATAAACCCATGGATGATGTATGCATTGCTTGTGTAATTAATGAAATTGCATGAATTTTTTTATTTTTGTTGAAAAACAATATTACATTTGACAATTTTATTAAGAAAGAAACAAAAGTACAACTAAATGACACAATAACTCTATATCACCCAAATGCATGTCCACTCCCAAAATGATTGGTATGATCATAAGAAATATACCTCATAATTATGATTGTTATTTAGCAATTTTATGAATTTCAAAATGAACGTTCATGTACAATTTGACGAAAGGAAAACTCATCAACCAAACAATTTTAAGATATCAACATAATTTCTTGTGTTGTAATTCATGACATCTTTCATCTTCTCTAATTATTAATCATCAATGTATATATATATATAACATAATTGTAAAAAACATTATGTCATATACACCTATGCATGATTTGAGTGGATTTAACCTGTAATGAAGATCATAAAATTCAGTGGGGTGTTATATTGGTAAAAAATGAATATAAATAAAAATTAAGAAAATGAAAAAAATACACCTCAAAATTGTCATTGTTATTTCGCAAATTTTCCAAAAAATGAGATTCAATTGCAATTTGACTAATAGAAAACTCATGATCCAAGCAGTCCTAAGATATCCTCATGGTATCTTGTATATATATATATATATATATATATATAGAGAGAGAGAGAGAGAGAGAGAGAGAGATTTTTTATAGTAATAAATTTTTAAAAAAATTAATAACAATGAGGAAAAATGAAGAGTTGAGGCATTAAATGAGAACTATTGATTAAAAAATAAATTAAAGTTCTAAGAAAAAAGATAAATAGGGTTGTAAGCCTCTCCTTAATCCACTCTGTGTTATTTTCCTTTATATATATATATTGATATATTGATTTGTCACCTTACTAAGAATATAAAAAAAATAAGAAGAAGTTGAATTTAATAAAAAGTTTGATATTTAAGGAGTTTTTACATTAATATTAAAATTAACTAATAATAAAAATTTAGAAATACTAATGATTATAAATTAAACAAAAAATTAAATGATAAATAAATAAGCCCGTGTTAAAATTTGAATAAAAACCATAAAAAACTAAAATTATATTGATTGTGAAAGATAAAAGTTTCAAATAAAATTAATATTGTATCAATTAAAAAAATTAATAACAATGATGGTAAATGAAGAGTTGAGGCATTAAATGAGAACTATTGATTAAAAAATAAATTAAAATTCTAAGAAAAAAGATAAATAGGGTTGTAAGCCTCTCCTTAATCCACTCTATGTTATTTTCCTTTATATATATATTTGATTTGTCACCTTACTAAGAATATAAAAAAAATAAGAAGAAGTTGAATTTAATAAAAAGTTTGATATTTAAGCACTTTTTACATTAATATTAAAATTAACTAATAATAAAAATTCAGAAATACTAATGATTATAAATTAAAAAAAAAATTAAATGATAAATAAATAAGCCCATGATGATTCATTATTAGAAAAGATGAAAGGTTTTTTGAATTGATTAAAGATTTTAATTATTAAAAAAATAATAAATACATCAACTAACATTTCATTTAAAATGAAATAATTGATTCCACATTTATTTGATTCATCTATATAGTTTGATTTTAAAGAAAATTAAAAAAAGTATACATGTGTATAAATGTATGTATATATATATTAATAATATAATTGTAGCAACTTTTTTAGTTATTTTAATTTGAAGATACTGTTTCATAGTCGTTTTATACATCTAATGAGAGTAACTCGATTAAGTTTATAATTTTTTTAAATAAGTTTTTATAATTATATTGATTTGAGTTTAATAATATACATGTATATATCAACCATTAATAATGATCCAAATTTTATAGATTTATTTTATATTCATTTTTATATAATTTTATAAATTGAATTAAATTGTAAAATCGTTATCAATAAGTATTGTCATATTACTAACAAAATATAAATAATTAAATAAAAATAAATAGACCTATTTAATAAAAGTTCTGATTTATACGCATTGTTACTTTCCCAAAAAAAAAGTAAAAATGCAAAATAAAAATGATTAAAAGATAAGCTACAAAATAGATAAAAGTAAAAAGGAAATGTATAGCCGAATTAGTTTCTCAAAATAAACCTGCAAAAATAAAAATAACCATTAACATATTGAAGTTTGTTAAGGTTATATCATAGATTATAATAAATATTTGCAAGATTCGATCATCAATCCAAAAGTAAAAGAGAAATGTATACTTGAATTAGTTTCTCGAAATAAATCTGAAAAAGTAAAAAAAACCATTGAAAATGAATATATTGAAGTTTGTTGAGTTATTTCATACATTGTAATACGTACTTGCAAGATTCAATTATCTAACTGTTCTCACCATCAAAACTCTAAAACGTTGTCAAGAACAAACTTTCAGTTCGATTGATAAAAACTAAGAAAAATATAAAAGACAAAGGTTAAAAAAATGGCTCTAAAATCTCAACAAAATTCAATAAGAAATAATACCTGGATTATATTCTCAAAGTAAGCCTGAAAAACGATTTTGTCGAAAAATGACAATTTTGTGAGATGAAAAAACAAATCAAGTGATGGTGAGGATATAGAGGAGTTTACCCGAAAATAAATTTTGTTGAAGAACAATTGTTTGTGAAACAAATAATACATCAAGGGTGGAAAGGAAGAATACATATATAGTGGACAAATCATGATGAATGAGAGAAAGGTTAGGAGGTTTCACCTTATTAAAAATTTGGAGGTTTCAACTTTAAAATGAAGATGAAAAGGTTTGGAGGTTACATTTTTTAAAATGACCAAAATAACCCTATCCTAATGAACATTTGTTTTTAGTATAAGGATGAAATAGTCTTTAACATATCAAATATTTAAAAAAATCAAAAAACTTAGAAAAAAAGAAAGGTAGGCTTGTGTTGTTTAGGAGAGGCCATGTCATAGCTACTGGTTACTCCTTTAATATATATATATATATATATAGATTTGAAGCTAGAGGGAATATATATATATATATATATATCCAAACTCGTGAAAACCGATATAAAAGTAACTTTTTTCATTATTTATTTTCATCAAATGCTAGGATTTAAGATATTATTTCACATATATTTGTTTCATAACATGAAACCTTCACATGTATTTGTTTCATCATATGAATATTTTTTACCCATATTCTATTGAATCCAAAAAAATATTTCACATGTAATTATTTCATAAGGTGAACCCAAACATATGTGACACACTATCTTAAATTATAGGTTTTGATGAAAAAAAATCGGGTAAAAATTTGTTTTTATATCGGTTTTCACGAGTTTGTAATTTTTTTGTGGTTTTTATTTGATTATTGTCATATATATATATATAGAGAGAGAGAGGCGGGTTCATACGACACCACTAACTATTTACGAGAATACGATAAACGTTTTTCAGTACAAAATTCACTAACTGTAGCGGACAATTTTGGACCCACTTAAGTCGCATGGAGAAAGTCGCCCGGATCATTTATGATTTTGTACAAAATCACATATGATTTTGTACATGAAAAAAATGTCATGTACAAATGATTGGCTGAGTATTGTTCTTGTATTCTTTTAAATTGTTACCGTCCTCGCATAAATCTCTCTCTCTCTATATATATATATATGTGAGTAAACTAAGATTTTCGTCTTCGTACAACAACGTATTTGTTGTTTATAATGATTTTCGTCCCTGGTCTTTGAAAACTGTTTTTCTCTTCCTTGTGGGTTTTTTTTTCTTTTTTCGTCGTTAAGTCTTGACAATATTTGAGAAACCCATTATTTAGAGGGTAATTTGGTGTTTCAATATTTCCATTATTTTTCTATTTAATTAAACAATATGCAAATAAAAACAAAATCCACCTAACCTCCCAAACCCCGTGAACAACCCCACCCTTGACAAAAACCTACTCCTACCTATCTCTTCTTTTCTTCTTCTTTTTCTTTTTCAAACGTCTCATCTTCATCCTCACGAATCACCACCCTCCTTCATTGTTAAGTGAACAAGTGATCAACCAGCAACACCTTCTACAATTCCCTCTGTCGTCTCTGGTAAGTGGTAACCACCTTACTAGTTGGTTATGTTTTTCTTATACATGTTTATTAAGTTTGTAAGATACATTAAGCTCCGATAACACGATTGTTTGACCCTTTTGCAGAACCCACATTAAGGGGCCGTTTACCAAACGCTTACCCGGGTAAGTGCTTACCAAGCATATTACCTTACCGAAGGACTATAACAATTACCAAAAATCTTACCCGATAAGAGCGAAGACAAAGAAAATAGTGGCCAAGACTCTTACCCCGGTAAGCAAGTGCGACCACTCTTACCACGGTAAGCGCTTACCGGGTAAATTGTTGCATATGATGCCGTTTTCGTGGACTAAAATCTTACCTGGTAAGTAAGTGATAGTGTTGAATTTTGCCGGTAAGCTCTTACCCGGGTAAGATTTGGTAAACGGCCCCTAAGTGTTTCAGAACCCACGGTAAGTTTTGCCGCCAAAAATGAGTAATTGATGGGTTTGCTCCGTGACATTTTTGGATGTATTTAGCGATAAGGCATTCCATTTCAAATTGAAGAGAAAGAATTGATGATCAAAATTTTGCTTATTGATGAAGCAAGCAGATAGAAAGAGAGCACCTGTATGAAGCCGACTTTTGCTAAATTAAGTGTATTCATACCATCTTCCCACTTGGCATTACAAAACAAATTCCGACATCATCCCCAACCATCTCTACTCTTCATCCGGGGAGGGTCATCCATCCAAACCGATTTCAGTGACCTCCACCATTGACATCCATTGTTGCAGACTTGTGATCTCCTCCCTCTTCTCCCCATCAACAATCGTTGAAGGTGTGTAAAACAAAACGGGTTTCAAGAATTTAAAGACACTTTACACTTCATGATCATATTTGGATTTGGGGTGGAGGTTGATATCTTTCGTTTTTCTTATAAAGAAGAAGAAAAATAAATAAATAAATAAGAAAAAAAATATAAATAATTAAGAAATTATTGAAAAGATAGATATGCCCTTGACATTAACTGGATTTTTTTTGATAGAATTAGTCAGAGGGACGAAAAGAGAAACAAATTGCAAACCATGAGGATGAAAAAAGCAGTTTTTAAAGACCAGGGACGAAAATAGTTATAACTATCAAACAACAGGGACGAAAATCGTAGTTTACTCTATATATATATGTGTGTGTAGAAAGAGGTTCATGCGAGAACGGTAACAATTTACGAGAATGCGAGGATAATCCTCAGTCAATCATTTTGTACATGAAAATTTTCATGTACAAAATCCCATATGATTCATGTACAAAATCATAAATGATGCGGGCGACTTTCCATGCGACTTAAGTGTCCCAAAAGTTTTCCGCTACACTTGGTGCAAAATGTCATCTTGTACATGAAAAAAGCTCTCGCATTCTCGTAAATTGTTACCGTCCTCGTATGAATCCGCCCCTATGTATGTATGTACCCGTGCGATGCAGTGCGGGTGAATCACAATTTTGAAGCAATAACTTAGCTCTCAATTATGTTTATTGATCCCTTTTGATTTTATTTCATGAGTTTGTGTGGTTTATTTGCAATTCAACTAATAAATAAATTAAAGGCTAGACTTATCAAGACATCCTTTTGCTTTTAGAGTGTGAATTTTGAACATTTTGAGCTGTCGAGAGATGCTATCAAGTAACTATAGGGTATATCTTTCATGTTACATACTGTTAATCTCCTATAATCAGTTTGTATGCAATTTCTAAGGGATTTATAAATATACAATCTGGCATACCATTGCTTATGCTTGTATTAATTATAGGAAGAACATGCATACGAAATGTGCTGATTAAGAATCACGGTCTTATATATATAGTCTCTCCACCAACTCACCAAGTCATTTATAAAGCAACATATTGTCTTCTTGCACAATTTCAAAGTATAGATTACGTCCCATACAGTTGTTTTATCCTCTCTATTCTTCTCTTTTTCTTTTCATATCATATTCTGTGTTATTTAAGACATAAGTGGAAGGACTAATTGTCGCAGAGTCATGCATTCTCGAAACTCATTTTACGAAGGAAATGAAAGGAAAGGGAGCGAAAGCTGATGAAAATGGAAAAACCCATGTTCGTAACACTTTTTTAGGAGAGAAAGGGAAGGAAATGGAAGGAAAGGGGAAGAAAATAAAGTCTAGTTTTCTTCCAAAACTTTCCTCCCAAATGTGGGAGGAAATGGAGGGAAATGAAAGTAAAGAAATTAAATCATTTAAAAAAATTAATAAAATTACAAAACCACTCAATCTTTCATGCTAAATAACATTATTTTTAAGGGCATATTACTAAAAATGACATTTTTCCTTTCATTTCTCTGCTATTCAAGAACATGAAAATTATTTTCTTTCGTTTCATTTCCTTCCTTTGTACTTCACTTTCGAGAACACAAATAAAAAAAAATTCATCTCCTTTCTTTTCCATCCTTTGCTTTTCCTTTCTTTTCTCTCCAAGTTTGAGAACACATCCTTAATCTTTGCATAGTGTTGAATATTTTTATTTGGAAAAAGAATAGTGTTCAATATTTGCTATTATGTTAAAAGACAATGCCTGGCAAGTGCATGACTACCCACCATGTGATTCAAAGGATAAGTTGAAAGGAACAGAGTGCAAGAACTTGAAAAGTTGGGTCATCAACAGTTAAACATTAACTCTACTAATTGCATACATGCCCTAAACTTCGAAGTTCGAATAATAACAAACAATAACTATATGCTGACCTGCTTGCACCTTTCAATACATAATAAAATTTAAAAAATTCATCATACTCAACAATTAAAAAGTTGTAAATATTTTTGAACAGTTGAACTTTTCTAGATTATATGTTATTAATACATTGTAGTGTCACATTCTGAGGGAGGGGCTTAGAGGTGGACGACTTTTAAATCCTAATCATCCGTTGCAGAATTTAAACAATCCACATATTCGTGTAAAAGAGCATGAATATTCGTATATGAGATATAATCATATAAAACCAAAGAGCAATGACGGAGTTTACGAATCATTAATTCACATCAATAGACGTGGAGATCTTGTAAAACACATCAAGAGTATCTTCGAGAGAGAATATGCTATTCAAGATATTAGTTGGTTTGAGGTTGTGAATCCCATAAATCTTAATTTATGTTGTAGACGAATTAGATTGTGATAATTAGCCTTCATCATTTTTAATTGTTCTATTGAATGGAGGAAAAGCTGATCTGAAACTTATGGCTTCTATGCAGATTTGTTTTAGATACGTGTAAGATACACCGAGATGCACACGGTATCAATCCCATATAAGCGTGATTCATGGGTGAGTTTGAGATTAAAAGTGATCAAGGGTCAAGATCCCTTCTTAGACTTCTCACCTTAATTTCATTTCTAACATGATCCCATGCATATCCTTTTATACATAAATACTATAATCAGTCTTTTTTGGATTGAGGCTCCGCTAAAGGCAAAATCTGAAACTCTTTCCTATGAAACTATTCTACATATTTGAACCATTCTTTTTGCATCAGGGCTGCAAAATGTAATACACAACAAGTCATCAAAAAATTTCATTATAACCAAACACAGCAATTCCGAAAATGAACTTGTTATTTTGTAAACAACAATAAAAAAGAAATCAACCTACTCCTTGCTTACCGGCTTCTCGAGACTTTAAACCAAAAGAAACCATACAACCTAGCTAATTTAGAGATTCACATATCAAAACCAAATTCAAACACGCCTATCGAATATTTCTACGTATTCATAATTTTTTTATACCAACCCTTCTTTGAAGATTTTGCAATCGAGCAACTGTGAAGTACACACGAACTTGAAGAAAATAATGAAGTACTTCGATGATTTAGCTTCATAGCAGCCGTAAGCAACCCCCCTTGAGCCTTAATTAACCACTATCCAACCAAAGCCACTGATGAAGTAAACATATGAGGCCCGTAGCTCATCTTCTTGATTAACAACCTTTATCAACAACAGTAAACCATCCAAGCGAGTCTCTTTGATCAAATTTGACTGGGTTATCGGCTTAACCCATGAAATCGTAAATATAGATAATAAAAAGTCCTAGATCAAAAATTTGACTCATTTGGATGCTACCTGAGGATTTCAGTTATTGAGAGCAAAAACAAAGCCAACATAACTAATAAAACAATATACATCAAATTGTAAAATTATATGTGTGTTGAGTAGTTTACGTATTGATTAACCATTGGTATATTTGAGAGAAGGAGCTAAGTGTGAGCTCACTCTGCATTTCGAGAGAGAGAGAGTTCAATGCTAGGGCTCCATAAAAAACAACTGTGAATCAATCTCCCTCAAGCAAAAATGAAAACAACAAAGCTGAAAAATATGTATGGTAGATCCAGTGATCAATTTATCGTAGTTAGAAGAAGTCATGGAGATGATGAAAGAAACAAATAAAAACTTACATGAGAAAGAAGATGAGATAAAAACTTACCTGAGAGATAAACCCTATTTTGGAGGAAAGATTTTAGAATTTGAAATTTGAAATTTGTTTGAGTGGGAGCCAAAATAGGCAATAAGAACTCTGTTTCAAGAAAGTGGTATTACCTGTATAATTTTTGTGCGTGAGCCAGATTAGGCAAGAGGAAGTTGTACATATTGCTTCACAAGTTGTACTTCATAGTTTTTTGGAAATCATGCTTAAAAATGTTGTACCTCATGTTGAAAAACTTAATTTTTGTAAGTTTTTATGGATGTTGTACAACTCATCAAGCTAAGAGTACAAGCCAATGAAGCATGAGATTAAAAGAAGTTAAGTTAAACCACAAATTAACTTTGGAAGAATCTTGATTGTTTGCATGGAAAGCAATTGAAGATTCCTTGCCAACTTGCATGTATGCATGATGTATAGATAAGGATGTATGCATGTCATCATCTTGACATCAAGCTTGGGGAGCAAGTTCATTGTTCCTATAAATTGGAAGGCATACACATGATTTAGATACACCTTTGTTGAAGACCTCTCTTATATTTGGTCTAGCTTTTCTCTCTTGAAAACGATATGTATACATATTGTTATTAGTTTTAGTTTCCAGCTCAGGAAACTTTGTTTAGAGAAAAGCTTTGGGTGGCTGATTCGTTGATCCAAGGATCTCGTAAATACGTTGTAATCTCTCCCGATTAGTAATATATCGAGCTCTCTCTCTTTGGTGGATGTACACTATCACACCGATAATGGAACCACGTAAATTCTCGTGTTGCTAATATTGTGTGGTGAATATTGTCATTTACGTAGATTCTAACAATATTTGTTATTATCTATATTGGGGTTGTTTATTTCGTTAGAGTCATTGTGCAACATCTAGATCATTGTTATCCGCATTTGTTGTCGGGTTATTTGTATCCTTGGATTTCTATTTTGTTTGGGACCTTAGAAATCACTTGCTAGCATTTGTTTTGTGACACATAATTTCCTAACAATTGGTATCAGAGCTTCAGATCTAGATTTGGAGTTTGTGTAGAAAATATACATAAACTAGTTTGCACACATATTTGTCTCTATGGCTGAAGTAGAAAACCCATTTAGTACTGATCCCTCAAACCAGACCCAAAGACCGTACCAAGAAGGTACATTTAATTTATCGGGGGCTGGGACTCATATACAGACTTGGAACGGGGACGGTGACTTTGGTAAATGGCAGTTTACCACATCTGCTACACTTAGAAAGAATGGAGTCCATCCAGTAGTATTTCCTAAACATGAGTTAGACCCTAATATGTCTAACCTTAAGGCTAGAGAAATGGAAGCATGGGCATTGATGAGAGCCCATCCAACGAACCGAATAACGAAGATCCATTGAGATGGAAGATTGGACCAATTACAAGATCTAGATCCAATAAGTTCAATGATGCTCTTAATGGTTTGATAAAATCCTGTCGACAACAATCAACTATTTCGTCGTCAAGTAGCTGAGGAAAACTTCTACTTTTGATCTAAATTGAAGGCCAAGGCTACCCTTAGTCTTGGTAGACCAAATGATCAGATTATTTCGACCGTCTATTGGTTGCCCAAGGATAGAAATGGTGGAAACCGCGACCCATTGCCTATAAAGAGGCAAGAACCTTGGTATAGAGAATATGCCACAATCAACCCACAAAGTTGATTGAATGAACAGATTATTTCGACCATCTATTGGTTGCCCAAGGATAGAAATGGTGGAAACCGCGATCCGTTGCCTATAAAGAGGCAAGAACCTTGGTATAGAGAATACGCCACAATCAACCCACCAAGTTGATTGATAAGTATTGAACGCCACAAGCTAAAGGACTTGATAAGTTTTAAAGTTCTTAAAGAACAAAAAGAGTTTAAAACTCACAATATCATTCAAAATCAAAGGTGTCTCCAAATGATTACAAAGCAACCTATTTATAAGGTAAAAAGAAAACCTAAAAGACTCACTTTAAATTCTAATACTTAAATACCCTTATAATGATAGGAACCTTCAAAATGCCTTACAATTCAATGAGATGAGTTACTTTGAACTTGGATCTTTTATTGGGCAGATTCATGGACGTGTATTTTGCCTTTATTTTGGGTTTGAAACCTTCTTGGATTGTAGTAATAAGAGTAATCCACAAGTGGGCTTTGATTTGAGTCCATTTGGACTTGAAATGAGTGTTTTATGACTAAAACATGGGCCATATGTGGATTTCGCCGAAATTACTTGGACTTGAGTGAATTATTGATGAAATAATCTCCACTTGGTCTACCAAGACTAAGGGTAGTCTTGGCCTTCAATTCGGATCAAAAGTAGAAGCTTTCCTCGGGTATTTGACGACGAAATAGTTGATTGTTGTCGACAGAATTTTATCAAACCATTAAGAGCATCATTGAACTTCTTGGATCTAGATCTTGTAATTGGTCCAATCTTCCATCTCAATGGATCTTCGTCATTCGGTTCATTGGATGGGCTCTCATCATTCCCCCTCTCTTGAATGTGATTTGTCCTCGAATCATCACCTACATCAAAAGGGCTCAAATCAGATACATTAAAGACATCATGCACATTATACTCAATAGGCAAGTCAAGTTTGTAAGCATTGTCATTAATTTTTCGTATGATTTGGAAAGGCCCATCTCCCCTTGGCATCAATTTTGACTTCCGCTTAGTTGGAAATCATTCTTTTCTCAAGTTAAGCCACACCCAATCTCCGGCCTCAAAGGTGACTTTTCTTTTGCCCTTGTTCGCTTGTTGTTCATACTTCTTGGTGCGATCTTCGATGTTACTTTTGACCTTCTCATGGATTTGTTTGACAAATTCAGCTTTCTTCATGCCATCTAAGTTTAAATGTTCACTCACAGGTAAAAGAGTTAAATCCATTGGAGTTAATGGCTTAAAACCGTACACAATTTCAAATGGTGAAAATTTTGTAGTAGAATGGACATGACGATTATATGCAAATTCAACATGTGGTAAACATTGCTCCCTAGTTTTGACATTTTCCCAATTATTGATCGCAACAAAGTACCAAGAGTCCGATTTACAACTTCTGTCTGCCCATCAGTTTGGGGATGACAAGTTGTTGAAAACAAGAGTTTGGTTCCCAATTTCCCCCACAAAGTTTTCCAAAAGTAACTCAAAAATTTGGTGTCTCGGTCCGAAACAATGGTTATTGGCATGCCATGCAACCTAACTACTTATTTGAAAAACAAATCAGAAATATGGGATGCATCGTTAGTTCTGTTGCATGCAATGAAATGAGCCATTTTCAAGAACCTATTAACAATCACAAAAAATGAGTCTTTACCACTTTTGGTTTTTGGCAAACAAAACAGGAAATCCATTGAAAGATCAACCCATGGTTCACTTGGTATAGGCAAAGGAGTATATAAACCATGAGGTTGAACCTTGGATTTTGCCTTTTGGCAAACGATACATCTTTCACAAATTCTTTTGACATCAACCTTCATTTTTGGCCAAAAAAAATGTTCTTGCAAAATCGTCTTGGTTTTTGCCATGCCAAAATGACCCATAAGGCCTCCACCATGTGCTTCCCTAACCAAAAGCTCTCTCAAGGAAGTATTAGGAATGCAAAGATTTGACTCTTTAAACAAAAATCCGTCATGTATGAAGTACTTTTTAAAAGAACAATTTTCAGATGCTTGAAAAATATGCCCAAAATCAAGTTCAGTTTGGTACAATTCTTTGATTTGTTCAAATCCAAGAATTTTATAGTCAAGAGAAGATAGAAGAGAATATCTACGTGAAAGTGCATCGGCAACAATATTTTCCTTACCTTTCTTGTATCGAATGACATAAGGAAATGTCTCAAGAAACTCGATCCACCTAGCATGCCTTTGTTTAATTTGTGTTGGCCCTTTAAGAACTTCAAAGACTCGTGATCAGAATGTGTGACAAATTCTTTGGCCCACAAATAATGTTGCCATGTTTTCAAAGCACGAATCAATGCATACAATTCCTTGTCATAAGTGGGGTAGTTCAAAGTCGCCCCATTCAATTTTTCACTAAAGTATGCCAATGGTTTTGCTTCTTGCATCAAAACAGCTCCAATACCACCAGATGCATCACACTCGATTTCAAAGGTTTTATCAAAGTTGGGAAAAGATAACAAAGGAGCATGAGTTAATTGAAATTTAAGTTATTCAAAAGCTTCCTCTTGTTCTTTACCCCATTTAAAACCAACATTCTTTTTAATGACTTCCATGAGTGGTGATGCTAGAGTGCTAAAGTTTTTAACAAATTTACGATAAAAACTTGCAAGACCATGGAAACTTCTTACGTCACTTACACACTTCGGAGTTGGCCAATCTTGGATGGCCTTGACCTTTTCTTCATCAACAGAAATTCCTTGTGAACTCACCATGTATCCAAGGAAAACAACATGGTTGGTACAAAAGGTGCATTTCTTGAAGTTTGCAAAAAGCTTTTCCTTTCTAAGCACACTCAAAACAGAAGTTAGATGTTCAAGATGATCATCCAAACACTTGGAGTAAATCGAAATATCATCAAAGTAAACAACCACAAACTTTCCAATAAAATCTCGCAAAACATGGTTCATTAATCTCATGAAAGTACTAGGAGCGTTAGTTAAACCAAAAGGCATCACTAACCATTCATATAAACCATATTTTGTTTTGAAAGATGTTTTCCACTCATCGCCTTCATTCATACGGATTTGGTGATAACCACTTTTCAAATCAATTTTAGAAAACAATTTTGCTCCATACAATTCATCAAGCATATCATCTAATCGAGGAATTGGATGACGATACTTTACCGTGATATTATTGATGGCACGACAATCTATACACATCCTCCATGAACCGTCCTTCTTTGGTACTAACAAGACTGGAACAACACAAGGGCTCATGCTTTCTCGAACCCATCCTTTTGCAAGTAACTCTTCAACTTGTCTTTGCAACTCTTTGGTTTCTTCTGGACTTGTTCTATAGGCTGGTTTGTTTGGGATGGATGCTCTGGGTACAAAGTCAAATTGGTGTTCAATCCCACGAATTGGTGGTAATCCATCGGGAACTTCTTTCGGAAACAAGTCTTCAAGTTCCTGTAAAACAGACATAATATTGCTCGAAATGCTACCGGCCAAATTGTTAGTTGCTAATTGCGCTTCTTTGAAAAAAAGAAGCACAAAAATCATTTCAGAATTTATAGCTTCTTTTATCTCACCCTTTTTTGCCAAAGCACAATATTGACTCTTTTTTTTCCACAAGTATTTTTTTGTCTTTTTCTTTTTCTTTTGAGCCTTGTTCATTTTTTTCTTTTGGCTCATTCATTTTTTTTGCATCTTTTTGAAGTTTAACTTGATCTTCATAAACTTGACTAGGTGTCATGGGTACAAGAGTTATGGGTTTCGCTTTGTGTACAAAAGTGTATTTGTTGGTAAATCCATCATGCTTTACTTACCGGTCATATTGCCATGGCCTCCCAAGCAACATATGACTAGCATGCATAGGTACCACATCACATAACACTTCATCGTCATATTTACCTGTACGAAATGAATTCAACACTTGTTTTGAAACTCGTACCTCTCCACTATCATTAAGCCATTGGAGTTTGTATGGCTTTTGATGCTTCATCGTAGGTAGACCTAGCTTTTCAACCATAGAAGAACTCGCCACGTTAGTACAACTTCCCCCATCAGTTATAACACTACATACCTTGCCTTGAACATAGCATCAGGTGTGAAAGATGTTCTCCTTTTATGCATCATCATCTTCCTTGGAATGAGCACTTAAGGCTCTTCTAGCAACCAACAACTCTCCTTGGACAGCCAACTCTTCATCATCATCCGAACCATCGGATGAGTTCGTGCAATCTGATTTATCGGTCTCAATTTCTCCATCTTCTCGAATCACCATCGCAAGCTTGTTTGGACATTGACTTGCAATATGACCCCTACCTTGACACTTAAAACACTTTATGTCACGATTCTTAGGAGTAGAAAAATCATTTTTTGCTTTTGAAGTGTTTGCATCTTTAGAGCCAAATTTGGAATTAGAAGAAGAAGAAGATGTGTTTTCAGTTTTCTTGTCTTCCAAGTACTATTTCGTGATCCACCCCCTCTCTTAAGTTGTTTCTCAATTTTAACAGCCATATGAAGCATGTCCTCAATTTCAATATAATGGTACATTTCTACATGATCTTCCTCAATGTTCGCCCTGATCATGGTAACCTCCATCTCCTTAAAGTAATCTTCAACGCACTTGCTCCCTTGCTTGAGATTTTGAAGCTTGTTGTGAAGGTCACGAAAGTAGTGACTAGGTACAAAGCGTCTCCTTGTGACCATCTTCATCGCTTCCCAATTATCAATTGGCCTTTCTCCGTTTCTTCGCTTGCTAATTAGAAGTTGATCCCACCATGTTAGTGCATAATCAGAAAACTCAAAGACAACAAGTTTTACCTTCTTATGGTTGGAGTAGTCATGGCAATCAAAAATGAACTCCATCTTTATTTCCCAATCAAGATATGCTTCCGGATCAGACTTTCCTTGAAAAGAAGGAATTTTCATTTTTATGGAACTCAAGTTATTGTCTCTTCGTTGCCTCCTTCTATTTGGTCTTCTTTCGGGCTCGCTTTCCCATTCGTCGCTTCTTGCACTATCTTCGTCATTCCTAACAGAACCTTCACGAGACTGCTTCTTTCATGTTTGTGCTTCTAATTGATCCATTCTTTCATGAACTTGGTTAAATTCGTTCGTCATCATCCGCCGCATTTCTTCCATCATGGCTTGAAATTGAAGGTTTGGAAGGGTGTGGTTGTTCATCCCCCATATTGAAATCTAAAAAATTTAAAGTTAATGCCTCACAACACACTCCCTCACGTGTTTCACTCAAAAAATGATTTACTCAACTCTCGTGTATCTCACAAATAAATGGCTTTTACCCTCGATTGATCTCACCACACAGCCTTTTACCACTCTTTTTAAATCTCTAAGAGTTCTAAAATAACTAAAGAAACAATTATGAAGTACGACTTGTGGCCTTGAGAAATTCAAACTTACCAAACAACTTGAAACAACGATATAACAAATTACCACAATACGTGATTCTTGGATCTCAAGAAATTGATATTAATACGAAAAAAAGATAGATAAGAAGATTATGCAAACCAATAACCTGGCTCTGATACCAAATGATGAGATTATTTCGACCGTCTATTGGTTGCCCGAGGATAGAAATGGTGGAAACCGCGACCCGTTGCCTATAAAGAGGCAAGAACCTTGGTATAGAGAATACGCCACAATCAACCCACCAAGTTGATTGATAATTATTGAACGCCACAAGCTAAAGGACTTGATAAGTTCTAAAGTTCTTAAAGAACAAAAAGAGTTTAAAACTCACAATACATTCAAAATCAAAAGTGTCTTCCAAATGATTACAAAGCAACCTATTTATAGGGTAAAAAGAAAACCTAAAAGACTCACTTTAAATTCTAATACTTAAATACCCTTTAAATTCAATGAGATGAGCTACTTTGAACTTGGACCTTTTATTGGGCAGATTCATGGACGTGTAATTGCCTTTATTTTGGGCTTGAAACCTTCTTGGATTGTAGTAATAAGAGTAATCTACAAGTGGGCTTTGATTTGAGTCCATTTGGACTTGAAATGAGAGTTTTATGGCTAAAACATGGGCCATATGTGGACCTGGCCGAAATTACTTGGACTTGAGTGAATTATTGATGAAATAATCTCCACTTGGTCTACCAAGACTAAGGGTAGTCTTGGCCTTCAATTCGGAGCAAAAGTAGAAGCTTTCCTCGGCTACTTGACGACGAAATAGTTGATTGTTGTCGACAGGATTTTATCAAACCATTAAGAGCATCATTGAACTTCTTGGATCTAGATCTTGTAATTGGTCCAATCTTCCATCTCAATGGATCTTCGTCATTCGGTTCGTTGGATGGGCTCTCATCAGGCCTTTACTACTTTGCAGATGGCTATGGGAGAGAATGTCATTTCTGAAATTGTTTCAGAAAAGACTGCTGCAGGTACCTGTAGTAAACTTGAGAATCTTTATCTCAAGAAAACTTTGACCAACAGGTTGTTATTGATGCGGTCGTGCCTCTTCTTCAAAATGAAGGAAGGTTCAACCATCAAGGCTTATATGACCGAATTCGAAGACATCATAATGAAGTTGAAGGCAACAGATGCGCTTCTTGCCAAAGATGAAGAAGCTCTTGCTATGATTCTGTTGTATTCGCTTCCCGAGAAATATTCTCAATTCACTAACAATTTTATATATGGAAGAGAAACTCTTTCTTTGTCTGATGTGAAAACATGAATGATTTATGAAGATCAACGAGTTCAGATGAGAATCTGTAACAACCCAAGAGAGAACAACCATTGCCACGACCTATTTGCTGATAGAGGCCGTGATGATCAGCAATCTTCAAGAGGATGAAACCGTGGGCGCTCTCCGTCTCGTCGACCTGGTTCTCGCAGGAAATCAATGACACGTGGCAACTGTAACTATTGCCACAAGCCATATCTTTGGGTGAAGGATTGTCCGAGTCTTAAAAACAAAGGCAAGGACAACCCTGAATCATCAGCTGTTGCAGCCGAAGAGGAGCAATATGGCTTCCACAGTTACACCACCGCCATGCGACATGCGCTGGGTGTTAGATACCGGTGCATCTTACCATATGACACCATTTCGGGATTGTTTCTCTACCTTCGAAAAAGTTGAAGGTAACAATATTTATATGGGAAATAATACTTCGTGTGTTACTAAGGGTATCGGTACTGTACAAATCAAGATGTTTGATGGGTGTATTCGGACATTGGACAATGTCAAATTTGTTCCATCAATGGCTCGTTCCTTGATCTCTCTTGGACAACTGTCCAAATTGGTTTGCAAGATTCAGATTGTAGACGAGAGTTTGCGCATCTCAGAAGGAGTATTATTGTAATGAAAGGCAAACGGGCTGAAAATAATCTTTTTCATTTGATTGGCGAGACTATTTCTTCTGAATCGTGTGTGGCCGATAGTTCACAGAATCTCGATGCTACTCGCTTATGGCACCTTCGTTTAGGCCACACATCCGAGAAGAATTTGAAGATTTTGCATAAGCGAAATCTTATCAAAGTCGTCGTACCTGCTAGCCTGGCTTTTTGTTCGGGACGTGTCAAAGGAAAACAGACGCGTGTTTCTTTTGGTGTTGGAAAACACAACACTAAAGGAATCCTCGATTATGTTCATACAAACGTCTGGGACCATCCAATACTTTGTCCCTCGGTGGAGGTAAATATTTTGTTTCGTTTATTGATGATTTCTCACATAAGCTTTGGGTGTATGTGTTAAAGTTAAAGTCAGATGTCTTCGATATGTTCAAGACTTGGTTAGCACGAGTAGAAGTTGAGACTGGAAAGAATTTGAAACTGCTTAGATCTGACAACAGTGGAGAATTTACTACTGGTAACTTCAAAGACTTTTATTACCGTAAAGGGCATCCATCGTCACTACACCACACCGGGCGACCCTCGGTCTAATGGGGTTGTCGAGCGGATGAATAGGACTTTGCTTGAAAAAGTCTGATGTATGTTGTCTACATAGGAATTCCCTAAATCGTTTTGGGCCGAAGCACTTCACACCGCGGTGCACATTGTTAACAGGTTACCTTGTTTGGCTGTTGGGGGAAAGATTCCGGAAGATTCTGGAGAGGTAAAGGAAACATCTGTCTGAAATACATACGTGTATTTTGGTTGTCCTGGTTATGTTCATGTTTCAGGTCAGGACAAGCTAGATCCGAGAGCCACCAAAGGATCTTTGCTCGGCTATACAGATGGTATCAAGGGTTACCGAATCTGGAACCCCTTGACTCATAAAGTGATTCATTCTCGTCACGTTACATTTGATGAATCAGTCTTGTTGAATTCACAAGATCCTCAGTCCTCTCAAGATCCGGAAGTTGTTACTACTGTTTCTCCTACTGCCGATGATGTGGAGACAGTCGTCATTCCTTATATTCCAAGTTCATATGCTCTTGATACTAGTTCAGAATCACCCGAAAATATTGAAGAAGTCATTCCGCCAGTGACTTCTACTAGTGATTCTGAAGAAGAGATTCTGATTGATGGTGGAGACCAAGGCGATACAATCCTAGTTATTGCACCTACCAGGCATAGTCTAAGAACTATTTGACCGCCTAACAGGTATGGAGATTGGGATTTTGCTAACATGAGTTTTATAGATCAGCTTGAGTATGCTTTGCATGTAGGGCAAGAGGATTTTCTTGATTTGAAGGAAGCATTGGCTTCAACTCACAGTTCGAAATGGCTATCCGTCATGCAAGAAGAGATGGAAGCTCTCACAAAGAACAAGACTTGGGAACTTTGTCCACTACCAAAAGGTAGTCGGGCAATTGGGTGCAAGTGGGTGTACAAGGACAAGGATGACGATCGTTACAAGGCTCGTCTCGTTGCTAAAGGCTTTGCTCAAAGGAAAGGTATCGAGTATGACGATACCTTTGCTCCCGTTGTTCGTCATACATCTATTCGTGTTCTTTTGGCAATCATGGCTATGCACGATTTGGAGCTAGAATAGTTAGATGTGAAGACCGCCTTCCTACACGGAGACTTGGAGGAAACTATTTATATGAAGCAACCCGATGGTTTCGTTTCCGAAAGCAAGCCAAATTATAGATGTAAGCTCCAGAAGTCCCTCTACGGACTTAAACATTCGCCTCGCCAATGGTATAAGAAGTTTGATTTGTTTATGCTCACTCTGGGATTTGTGCGAACTGAAAAGGGCGTTTGTGTTTATCATAGACAAAGCGGTGGTATTTTCACTTATCTTCTTCTTTATGTGACATGCGTATTGCCTGTAAGGACCGGTTAGAGATCAAACGTCCGAAGGACAAGCTGAAATCAGAGTTTGAAATGAAGGATCTCGGACCAGCGCAGAAAATTTTAGGCATGGAAATCGTACGGGACAAAAAGACACTCAGTTTGACACAACGAGCATATATTCAGAAAATTCTGTAGCGGTTCAATCTTGATGGTGCCAAGATGTCTAGCACTCCGCTTCCGAAGCACATCAAGATTACAAGTGAAGATTGTCCGAAGGATGACAAGGGAAAGGCCGAAATGTCAAAAGTTCCATACGCCAGTGCGGTCGGGAGTCTTATGTACGCCATGGTGTGCACTCGTCCCGATCTCGCACATTGTGTCAGAGTGGTGAGTCGGTTTCTCACGAATCCGGGTCAATCACATTGGATAGATGTTAAAACGACATTCCGATATTTGAACGGAACCGAGACACATGGTCTTATATTTGGTTTACACAATGACTGTGAAATAGTTGGATTTTGTGATTCTGACTACGCAGGTGATCGAGTAGGTTGGAGATCCACATCCGGTTACGTATTTACCTTAGGTGGAACAGCCGTTAGTCAGAGATCACGATTACAGTCTATTGTGGCATTGTCAACCACAGAAGTCGAACTTGTTGCGGCAGTCGAGTCTGCAAAAGAAGCGGTCCATTTGAAAGAACTAATGAATGGCTTGGGCTTCGAGCAACCTTCCATTCGCATTTTCTGTGATAATCATAGTGCCATTCATTTGGCAACTAATTTGGCTATCAGTTCTCGGACAAATGATGCATATCTTGTTAGATTACATGAAGCAAAGGTCGTCTATATGAAGAAAATCCTGATAGATGACAATGCTGCTGATATGTTCACAAAGTCGCTACCACCAGCTAAGTTTGAGCATTGCTCAAACTTGATCCAGCTCCGATTATGTTAGTGTCATTGGGTACTTTGGCGCAGAGAGAGAGAGAATATTACAGATGACAAAAATGACATCTTTGGGGAGTTATTACTTGGCACGTGTTTTTGGGTTGCTTAACTCGTTTCGTTTATTGAGATTGCTCACTTGAGGATTTTTGCTTTTGGCTTTGACATGGTGATGGCCATGCCGAAGCTCGTCATGGGCAAAATGCATTTTGTTACCTCGTGTCAATCTCTATCAGCTATCAGCTATTTGTTCGTGCCCGTTGGATTGGTTCGTGTTTGGCTTCGTTGGATGATTTGCACATCATGGTGGAGTGTTGAAAAACTTAATTTTTGTAAGTTTTTATGGATGTTGTTCAGCTCATCAAGCTAAGAGTACAAGTCAATGAAGCATGAAATTAAAAGTTAATTTAAACCACAAATTAACCTTGGAAGAATCTTGATTGTTTGCATGGAAAGCAATTGAAGACTCCTTGCCAACTTGCATGTATGCATGATGTATATATAAGGATGTATGCATGTCATCATCTTGACATCAAGCTTGGGGAGGAAGTTTTTTGTTCCTATAAAGTGGAAGCATACACATGATTTAGATACACCTTTGTTGAAGACCTCTCTTATATTTGGTCTAGCTTTTCTCTCTTGAAAACAATATATATACATATTGTTATTAGTTTTAGTTTCCAGCTCAGGAAACTTTGTTTAGAGAAAAGCTTTGGGTGGCTGATTCGTTGATCCAAGGATCTCGTAAACACGTTGTAATCTCTCCCGACTGGTAATATATCGAGCTCGCTCTCTTTGTTGGATGTACACTATCACACCGATATTGGAACCACGTAAATTCTCGTGTTGCTAATATTGTGTGGTGAATATTGTCATTTATGTAGATTCTAACAATATTTGTTATTATCTATATTGGGGTTGTTTATTTCGTTAGAGTCATTGTGCAACATCTAGATCATTGGTATCCGCATTTGTTGTCGGGTTATTTGTGTCCTTGGATTTCTATTTTGTTTGGGACCTTAGAAATCACTTGCTAGCATGACACATAATTTCCTAACACACCATCATTTAAAGATTTGTTTTTAAGAGTTTTGATATGAAAGCTTTATAATGTAATATAGATAGTACAGATATATACAAGTAAGCACGTCCTTTTCCACTCCCCTCAATTAATTTCTTGAAACGATCCACGGGTTAAGATTAATTGACGGAGGCAAATAAGAAATAGGAATGATGGCTCTTAAGGGGGTGTTTGTTTTAGCTTATCAAAACAACTTATTAACTTATACCGGTGTGGAATCGGTAAAAAGTTATTTTGAGTGTAAAAAAGGGTTTGTACCGGTTCCCCACCGGTGAAAAGAAGAAATTGATAAGTTAAAATGTTTTGACTTATCAAAAAGATCTTATGACTTATGAGATGACATTTTACCAGTTTACCCTTTTCTAACCCTAACACATCGCCTCCCTCTATCAGATACACGTCGCCTCCCTCATCAGATAGACATCGTCGCCTCCATCCATCAGAGATACACATTGCCGATCGATCATCAAAGCTCCATCGATCGATCTCCCAGAGGTTTCCACCGTTCACAGATCGATCCTCACCATCATCTCCATCGATCGTTCATAAATCCATCCTCTACAACAGTTCCATTGATCTCGTTCAGCACCATCGATCCTCTCTTCTTCCATCGGGAACAACCCAAATAGGTATAAATCGATGCTCCATATTCATAAAAATCAGTCTTCATCAACTTCATCTTCATAAAAATCACAACATCTTCATAAAAATGAGTATTCATCTTCATCAACATAAAAATCACAACATCTTCATCTTCATCACAACAGCTCCATCGATGCTTTGTTTTGTTTATTTATAAAATTCACCACTGGCTTTTGTTTGATTGACATATCTGTGGTTCTTGTTTGGGATCATGACATCAGTTTTTGGTCATTTTGCATGTATAAGCACTTTTTTCTCAAATACTAGAAAACAACTTATTGACTTATTCTGGTGTGGAACGTGTTGGAAATAATGTGGAAGGTTGGAAGTTTTCTTCCATCCCACATAGGAAGGAAGGAAAACATTAGAGTACCTTATAAGGCTTAACCACCAATGGGCCTTGAACTAGTTGATGGGCTCATGGTGGGGGTTGTGGATGGTAGGTCCAACGCACAAGCACACGCGCGTGGCCGAGGTCGCGGGCGCGGGAATTTGTAGAGTGGCGCCTTTGCACTTTGCACGCCGCATCGGAGCAAGAGGAGCCTCGCCCCGAGCTCCCGAGTTCTTTTTATTAGTTATTTAAAACTGAATTTTTAAAATGATTTTATAAATAAAACGTGGGATAAACAATGAGACTTAGTCTCAACTGAATCTCCATTTCTTTGGGAGGAAGCTGAGGAAATCATGGCCTTTACCAGTATAATACCGGGTTAAACTCACAATTTCTACACACCGAAATACTACGCTCTCTCTCTATCTCTCTCTCTCTCTCTCTCTCTCTCTCTCTCTCTCTCTCTCTCTCTCTCTCTCGTTTTCTGCTTCCAGCGGCTATCACTTCCTGCTCGTTTTCTTTCTGCATCAATCTTTCTTTTGTTTGTGTTCATCGCTGTGAATCACGAACTCAATCTGCATCAAATCCTGGGGCTTTGTGACGGTTAAAATCTCAGCGATAAGAGCGTCATATAAAACCTTAAGGACAGGTTTTTCCGTGTAGAACCATTCCATACCTTGCTGCGTTTATTTCTCAAAGAATTTACAGGATGGTTTTATATTTTTGTTTTTGCATTAAATATTAGTTCACTGAGTGAACGCTCTATTTCTACCCCTTCTTTTATCGATTCTATCACGAAGGATAGAATCGAACCGAGTGATTAAAAGAGATTTGGTTTCGAGTTTCCAATCATATTGTGGACTGTCATATTAATTAATATTTATATTCTTGGTTCAAAGTCTTTAATAAAGTTTTAATCTTTATTTATAAAGCGTCAATCTTTATTTATAAAGCTTTGTTTTTATTACTGTTTCTAATTCATCAAAAATAATTATTCAACAGAACCACCGTAAGCTAATCCAAACACTTTTTTAAAACCTCCGGTGTGGTACCACATAAACACTTTTTGTGAAAAACGTAAGTATAGAAACCTCTCCGATTGGAAGTATTCTGTCTTCTAAACTTCTTTTTGTGTTTTCGTATCTTTGATGGAGGTTTCTCTTGGTTGCTTCAAGTTTCTTTTCAGTACTTATACTCCTCTCTTCCATCTTTGCCTTCTCAGAATGTCTCTTTATAATTTTGATATTCATAACATTACTAGAATCCATTTGTTTTTTCTCTTTTATTATATGTTGGTCTTACTCTTTCTCTTTCTTTTCCTCTTCTGTCTTTTCCATCCATTCACCAGCTACAACTCTCCACATTTTTATCAGGCCTCTTGCGATCAGACAGGATGTCATGCTTTTGAAAAGAACTCACAGATCTTCCTATCTTTGTAACATTCCGATTCATCAATGTCAAGAACCTCTTTGATCCTTAAAACCTCATCGGTAATCATCTCTGTTTCTTCAGGATTACTACTGTAATTAATGGGATGATTATTGACATCACTGACCTTCATGCTCTCTTTACAACCAATATTCTCTTCTTTAATTAATCCGGAACTCCATTGGATGATCGGAAGCAGCCGCCATGATTGCTCTTTCGATCATCTCAAATACATCTGTAGCTGCATTTCCACCACTCCGTAAGCCTTATCAGATTTCTTCAATTCCACCATATATGTATCAGAAAACCCACAATCAAGAACTTCAAAATTTAAACAACTAGAAGAAGCAAAATGATATTAGAAGTGTTTGTTTGATAGTCTCATAATTCAGATATATATATATATATGAGTTAAACAAACTGCAGCAGCAATATCAACATCATTGTAAACAAGTTCAGCAGCATGATTGTAAACAACATCAGCGGCAGCGGGAACAGGTTGATGATTTAACCCAGCGATACGAGCCATAATGAGCTCTAAGAGTGCTACATCAAGTTTAGCAACATCGGCAACCGCAGCAGCAATATCAACGACAATGCTTACATTTAACGGCTCACAACTAGTTCGGAATTGCTCGAGAAACGAATCATGGTGGAATCTTGGTTGCAGTATTTACACTTAACCATGTGAACTCAAATTTGGTTGTGAACGTGAGGTCAAATGAGAGCGCGGCATGTGTCGAATAATCAAAGATATATTCAGACTGAATAGTGTTTATTTAGTCTGAATAATGTCTATTGAGATTGAATAAGCATTATTCAGACTGAATAAACACTATGTTCAGTTTTATTCGGTCTGAATATTTCTTTGATAATCCAGTTTGAACAATCTACATTCAGACACGTGTCATCCTCTCATTTGTCCTCACGTTAACAACCAAATTTGAGTTCACATTTGAACTTTTCTCTCTCTATATATATTTGAATTAAACAAACCGGTTATTATTTTTAAATAGTCAAACAAAAATAAGTTATCAAAAACAAACACAAACACAACAAACACAAATACAATATATGAATCAAAGTACTAATAACAAATCAATCCAAGCAAAGCAAGATATAAGTTATCAAAAAACAAACAACACATCTTATTATTATTTTACCCAAATTGCACTATTCATCAAATCTATGCTGCTATGTTATATCATACTAATACTAATGTATTCATCAAAATTGCAATCAAATGCTAATATATTCGTGATATCAAACTATACTGCTATCACTCTGTGTTACCAAACAATATTAGGAGAAAAGAAACGTTCACCCCGAAATGATATGACGCCTAAAAGGACAGCGAGAATGGTGATCAGCAAGGTGGTAAGGGTGATAAGTAGTACAATAACCTTTAAGGGGAGCCTTAAAGCCTTAATCATAAAAACTACCACAGTTATCAAGATAGCTGGCACTCCCAGCATCCACTTCGGTAGCCTAATCATCGTCAAAATAATCTTCATAAGAAGAGCAGGATCGACAACATCAACAACATCATTGTAAACAACATCAGCAGCAACATCATGGTAAACAACATCAACGGCAATAGATTGCTCATTTAACCCAACGATACGAGCCATAATGAGCTTTGAGAGTGGTACATCAGGTTCAGCAACCTCGACAACCGCAACAACAACAACAATGTCAACGACAATGCTTGCATTTAACGGCTCACAACTAGTTCGGAAGTGCTCGAGAAACGAATGACGGTGGAAATCTTGGTTGCAGTATTTACACTTAACCATGGTGGGTCAGAAATTGGAATTGGAATTGATAGATCAACAAGACAAGGCGGGTATACTATTTATAGATAATAATTCAAGATAAAAGGAGGGAAATTCTGTTAATCTATTTGATGAAAAAAGAAAGAGGGCAATCCAGGTAAAGTGTGAATATAGGGTTATTATATGTAAGTTTCAAATAAGTGCACGAATGTCAGATTCACACTTTAGATGAATTTCTCTCTTTCCTTTTTCATCAAATAGATTAACAGAATTTCCCTCCTTTTATTTTGAATTCATACCTATGAATAGATTAACAGAATTTCCCTCTTTTTATCTTGAATTGTTTCCTATAAATAGTATACCCGCCTTGTCTTGTCGATATATCAATTGCAATTTCTGACCCACCATGGTCAAGTGTAAATATGGCGACCAAGATTTCCACCATGATTTGTTTCTCGAGCACTTCCAAACTAGTTGTGAGCCGTTAATTGTAAGCATTGTCATTGACATTGCTGCTGCTGCGGTTATCGATGTTGCTGAACGTGATGTACCACTCTCAGAGCTCATTATGGCTCGTATCGCTGGGTTAAATCAACAAAATGTTGCTGATGTTTTTTACAATGATGTTTCTGCTGTTCTCGATCATGCTCTTCTTATGAAGATTATTTTGACGATGATTAGGCTACCAAAGTGGATGCCGGAGTGCTAGCTATGTTGATAACTGTGGTAGGTTTTATGATTAAGGCTCCCCTTAAAGGTTATTGTACCACTTATCACCCTTACCACCTTGCTGATCAGCATTCTTACTGTCGTTTTGGGCCTCAGATCATTTTGGGGTGAACGTTTCTTTTCTCTTAATATTGTTTGGTATCACAGAGTGATACTAGTATAGTTTGATATCACAAATATAGTAGCATTTGATTACAATTTTGATGAATTTTGTTGTAAAATCTTGATTTGTGAGTTTTTTGACGTTTTTAATGGTTTATCATTGGGCTCTTTGTTGCATAATCGTTTTTTGTTGGTTGATAATTAGATACAAGAGTAACAAGATTACGAGATTGACATATTTGTCGAACCAGAGAAGTCAAGATCTTACCAGAAGAGGTCTCAGGTCAAATTTAAGTAAAGGAGGGGTAAGGACTAAGGATATATCTGTAACTTGCATATTTGCCTTTTTTTCTAGAGAGCAATATGATTGTAATTCATGCAATTGGAAATGATTTACAATAGAAACTAAATTATTACTTAATTTCTGTTAATTTCGAAAGTCTACCTGATAGGTTGTTTGCTTCCTTGCTTGTTGGATTCTCGTTTTACTTCTGCGGTTTTCCTAATTTTGTTGGTTTGATTGAATTTCAACCTAAACCTAATGATTGGACTCTTCACTTAATTGCTATTATATTAATCTTGCTTTTCTCATTTACTACAGCATAAAGGGTCACAAATTGTGGTTGCATGAAATAAAGTCTAGCTTATTTCAACTGTTTTTCTTTGGTGATACTTCTATATCTTCTCTACATGCTTACAACCATGTAGAATTTAATTATGTCTTCCTTGTCACAGTAAATGCAAGAACGTGTGCATCAAGCCTTAAATTTAAACATTCTCTTTTATTCTCATAAAAGGATTGTTTGTCTTTTTGCTAAAAGGTTTGATATGACTTCAGAAGGCATGGAGAAAAGGTATACAGTAACCTGACTTTTCTTGTACTATAAAGAATGGTCCAGCCATTTATCTAGTACAAAAAGGAATGGCATCACCTTTTATCCATCAGACATACTGCAACAAGTGTCCCCATGCATTTAATGCATGCGCGCTATAAAAGGAGATGAAGCCTCAACCATGCAACTCACGCTTTCAACAAGTGATCTTTTGTTTGATTCAGGAAAACGGAGTGTTTTAACAGTACTTTTTAGATAACTTTGTGTTTTAAGTTAACAACTGTTTTTATGTGTTAGATTGTTAGAATAGAGATTAATCTGTTCTTTTCCACAACAATTTGTTCTCTGCGTGTAAGTTTTTAATATTTTATATTTAAGAATTTTAAAAAGTGAAAAACTCTGTGTATTTGTATTCAACCCCCCCTTCTACAAATCTTTACTTGTTAGCCATTACTTCATTAGGGACCAACAGATGTTAAAATGGCTTTTCTAAATGGAGAGCTAGAAGAAGTAATATATACATGAAGCAGCCTGAAGGTTTTGTGGAACCATGAAAGGAAGATCATGTATGCAAACTTCAGAAATCCATATATGGGCTTAAGCAAGCTTCAAGACAGTGGTATAATTTTTTTTTGATTCAGTTATATCAAGTTTTGGCTTTATAAAAAACATTGTGGATGAATGTGTATACATTAAGACAACTGATTTTTTTTTACATTTTCCTCATTCTGTATGTAGATGATACCCTTTTGGCTAGCACCAATATTAAATTGCTTAAAGACACTAAAGAATTCCTATCAGCTAATTTTGACATGAAAGACTTAGCTGAAGCCTCCTATGTTTTAGGTATAGAAATTCAAAGAGACAGATCACAAGGTTTATTAGGATTATCTGAAAGAAACTATATCCAAAAGGTTTTAAAGAGATTTAACATGCAGACTTGTGCTGAAGGAGACTCACCTATGTCAAAGAGTGATAAACTGACCAAAATTTCTAAAAATGGGGGGAATGGTTTAGTTGAAGAAATAGATTACAAGTCTTATGCATAGTTATAGGAAGTGTAATGTATGCACAAGTATGTACTAGACCTGACTTGGCATATGCTGTAGGAATTTTGTCTAGATTTCAACAAAACCCAACTAAAGAGCAGGTCTTGGCATATGCTGTTAGAATTTTGTCTAGATTTCAACAAAACCCAACTAAAGAGCACTGGACTGCAGGTAAGAAAGTACTTATGTACTTACAAAAACAAATAAGGATCACATATAGACAAGTCAAAAACTTGGAACTTGTGGGCTACACAAATTCAGATTTTGCAGGTAAATATCAAAACTCAAAGAAATATACCTCTGGCTATATTTTTATGCTTGCGGGAGGAGCTATAGCATGGAAAGCCCTGAAACAATCCCCCTATGGAAGCTGAATTTATAGCCATTTATGAAGGGTTTGTGAAGGCACTTGGATCAAGAACTTCTTGATTCAAACGAATGTCTTAAGTCTTATAGTTTCAAGTCCTCTAAATATGTTTTGTGAGAATGAAGTTGTAGTCTTTTTAATGGTAAAAACATATTAGGGATATGATAATCTTAATAGAACTCGATGCTTGAGATTTGTGGGAGTCGAGATTAGTCTAGCCAGTTATTTTGTATTTTTCCATTTTTCGTTGTAGTTTTAATTTGACACATTTAATAAAATGAGGAATTCAAGTATATAAGTCATGTTACATGTTTTACAAATAAAAATAAAAATTGTCATTATCCATAACAAACAAGTGAATCACCACATTTAAGAAATAAATTGCGGACTACATAAGCAAAATTTGGTTCACTGGTGTTAAGAATTTTTGTTGGACTATGAGCTATACTTTTATGCTAATTCAGGTAGATATAATTATTTACATAAATGCTCAAATACAGGCACTTATGAACTTATGTGGAATATGATATTGTGTGTTAGTGGTTCTTAATCAAACTAGTTTGTCAAACTGGTATAGATTCTAAGTCCTACATATGGTGTCTATTCTAACCAATTTTGAATGAATTCACAACTGTTAGAATTTCTCAGGGCGCCTTTCATTTGATATGTATAATGTTTATGGTTCTCTTGTCTTTACAGATTATGTTAACTCCAGTGGGAGGATGTTGGAGATAAATTGGACTTTAACATTATCTGTATTAAATATTAAAAGACAATTGATTTAAATTATTATACTTATCAAGAGAATTCTATATCAGTTATGATCCGGTTACATATTTGGATATATATATATATAGAGGAATGATCAAACAGGAACATAAACATTATAATGGAATACGAGGATGCATATCAACCAATCAAAATTCAATTAACTAAAATAAAATCATTTATTTATAGGAGGGCATATCCGTCAAAATTCATATGTACTATAATTAAGGAAGTTTTATAATCCCTAAAATTAGGCGATTTAATCAAATCAATTATATCAAAATGAATTAAAAAATTTCCTAAACCAATTTCCTAAACCAATTTCCTATTATCTTGCGATTCAGATTCAATATTAGAAAATCATCCAGAATTATATCACTAAGTTGAAGAATCTGGAGACAATCAGGAAGAGACTACATTCAAGGTTGAGGAAAAATATTCGAAGAAATGAGCAACAATCATAACCCTGAAATGCTGCAGTCTAATGGTATAAATGGTGGATCGAATTTTCACTCACAAACAACTGAGATTAACTGTTCCTCGAACGATGATAATGACGTTCATGATGTTCCAGGTAAACAAATTCAACTTTCAATTCTTAAAATAATTCAATTATATCGTAATTTCTGAAGAGTCGTTTTTTCAATGTGTATACTAATGAATGCAATGATTGAAATGTATTCATTTTCAATTATACAAATCTCCTAACAAATGTATAGGAAATTAGTAATTAATTACAATTTCCGTGTATGACAAACTGAAAAACGACATTCAGTCATAAGTTATACTTCTATATATTTTCTGGAGTTAATTTAGTTTTTGATATATTTTGGTTTAGTTTAGGAAGCAGAATTTCCATAATCTGAAATGTTGAGTAGATAAACATAATCGTAATATCACATTGGATGTTGTTAGGTATAGAAATGATTATAATCATTCTCATATGCAATCACATGCGATGTTTAATATAGATGTCTTACATTAATATGTTTTTACCATTGTATCACATATATCGTGTGTTGATCATAAATCACATTTGATGTTTGATCTTCAGGTTGTGCAATTGGAAGGTATTAGAAACAAGGGGTGTAGGACTAATAAGAGTTTAAATGGTGTCAGCGAGCGAGCTATAAAGAATGCATGACACAAGAGGAAGTGTAAAGGGTGTAGTGACTTTTAGACATTATTTCATAATTGTTCGGACATATCATATTGGAATTGTATAACTTTTCGGGTTTTTTTTGTTATTTACGTGATCATACTAATGCAATATTAATTTGTATGCAATATTAATTTGTATGTAAATATTTAATAAGATTCTGTTATATGGAAATTGTAAGGGATGTTTAAGTATCATTTGCATTCCCAAAAAATCATATATGATTATACTGTACATAGATTGGATACAATCTTTAAGTATAATTGACATTTAAAAATCGTGTGTGATTAGAATGTGAATAAATTGGACATAACTTTTAAGTGTAGTAAACATCACATAATCATAAATGATTATACTATGAATAATTTGACCAAAATATTTCATTCGACTATACATCACACAATCATATGTGATGTACTATGAATAAATTGGACAAAATGTTCAGGTCTAATATGATCATGTAATCATATGTGAAACACTATGCAAATACTAGACTAGTTTTATCTATCATTCATCTAATCAAAATCATAGTTGATCACCTAATGGTATAACCCAAATTAACATGATTAACAATTTTTAACATAAGAATATTTGCCAAAAATTTCATCTATATACCATTTCAAAAAAACCACATCATTACCCCATATTTAAGTATATAAGTTATTGTTTACCAACATTCTAATGCTAAGACAAAAATAATATCCCAAAAGTAAATTGTTCAAGAACTCGGAAGATATAAAAAATGCTTATCAATAATCAAAATCTAAGCAAGATGTGCACTCTTGGCTTTCAATGCATCTTGTATCATCTTCTTGGTCATTTTAGGATCCAACTTTGCAAAAATATTCCGCATGCTTGAATCATCTTGTATCATGCAAAATTTGCAGCATGATTTGATCTGTATCATCTTCTTGTTATGGATTAAAAGAAATATTTTTGAGAAGTACTTGTGCCTGAATTTGATCATTTGAGACTGCTTACCTTCTGAAATGCTATTTACCCGAGGATGATCTACCGATTTCAAATAGTTGACCATTGTTGCTTGCTGCAACAAATGATACAAATCATATAAGATATCAGGGCATATGCTTACATTGAGAATATTTGTTAACAAAATAAATTGATATTGAAGAGATAGCACCATCCTACGGTTGTTGTATATTGAGTAATTTTTAATCCAAGCGGGAGAGAAGGGCGATTTTGGCGATTTTGGATGCTGGACCTAAGGTTTCGATTTTGATCGTCGTTGATGATTGGAATCGTTGTTGGATTGTTCGTGGCTGGTGTTTGTGGGTATCGCGATCTTCGTTCTCAGGTTTTTCTCCCTTCTCTTTCGTTCGTTTTTCTCTATTTCGTGATTTCTAGGGTTTCGTGTTTCTTTGGACTTGTACGTCGGATTGTACCCTATGTGGCTTCAACTTCTTGGTTTTAAAGAACTTTGTTGTCAACCCTACAGTTTGTAGGGATTCTGGGGTACGATTTGGTAGTGTAGGTTCAGAGCTTCGTTGCCCTGTCATTGCGTTTTTAGGGTTGTTCGTGTTTGGGCGGCAGCTAGGGTTTCTGTCCCCCCTTTTGGTGTTTTGTCGGGCTGCTGTCTGTCTCGTTTCTCGCATGGGTTTTATCGGGAGATTAGGGTGACACGTGGGACCTTGTCAGTTTTCGGGTGCCCTGGTTGTCGGATCCCCCTCGCGTGATTTTTCTCGGGTGGCCTGCAGGTTCTCGGGCCTAGTGTACGTTCATTTTATCGGGTCAAGGTTCTCAGGTGTTTTGTCGGGTGACCGTTGGCTTGTCTTCTCGGGTGGCGTTGTGTTTTCTTGTGGGGTGTTTTCCTCGGGTCTTTTTATCGGGCTGTTTATCGGGCCTGGTTTTATCGGGTGGCTCGTGCTTAAGGTTTTGTCGGGCCAAGCTTATTGGCAAGAATTCTCGGGTCTCCTACTCTCAGGGGGGGTTCTCGGGTGTCCTTTTTGTCGGGTGGTGCTGGTGGGAGGTTTATCGGGTTACCCTGTAGCCATGCATGTGCATGGGGAGGGCATTCTTGCTGACGTCAGTGTCCCTGGGGTTGACGTCAGCCCTCTGCTTGATGTGACGGGTTTGAAAGATGCGAATTTGGAGAGTTCTTCCTTGAATTTGCAATCACAGGTGGTTGAGCCTGGCAAGAAAAATTGGACTTCAGTGGTTGGAAAGACAACTACTCCGGAGTTGGATTTCTTTCCTCTAGATAACAAGGAGCTTATGGAACTTGATCTGCCATTATCTGTTACTGAACCTATGGTGCAAACTTATAAGGCCACGTTGTGTGGGTATTTCCTAGGCCCTCGGGTGCACTTTCCGATTGTGCAACGTACTATTTCTCAAGCTTGGGGGAAATTTGGCTTCAAGGATGCTATGATGCACAATAATGGGCTTTATTTTTTCCGATTTAATGATGAAGGAGGGTGCTCCAGTGTTGTGGAAGAAGGGCCATTGATGGTGAGAGGGGTCCCGATGTTTGTGAAACCGTGGGACCCAACCAAGGGTTTCCACAAACCGGAACATACCACATGCCCTCTATGGGTTAAAATCCATAATATTCCTCTTGTTGCTTTTAATAAAGAAGGTGTTAGCAGGATTGCTAGTGTGTTGTGAGTTCCAAAACGAATGAATGCTTGCACGGCAGATATGTGTGAAAAAGCTTGGGGAAGACCTAGCTTTGCTAAGGTGCTAGTGGATGTTTGGGCGATTGGTAAGTTGAAAAGGGAGATTGAAGTTAGAATTCCGAGTCTGACAGGGGGTAGGGCTGAATCAGTTAAGGTTCAGATTGAATACTTATGGGAGCCAACTCAGTATGAAAAATGCAAAAATTTTGGCCACAAAATCTCTTCTTGTGCCAAGGCTGCGCTTGAAAGAAATTCCAATCAGAAGGAGAAGAGAAAGGTGGATGAAGGGGGTTGGATTAGGGTGGAGAGGAAACAATGGAAGCCTAAGGGGCAGGGAAAGGTGAATCCACATAACACTAGCACAAGGATTTGGGATAAAGCTCGAATCAATCCCAAATCCAGAGTCAAGAAAAGGTGGTTGAAGTTCGGCCTGCTGAGCCTGTGCTGGTACATGATCAGGTACCTGGGACGACTGCAGCTGAAACATTGGAGGATCCTAATGTGATGAAACAACATCCTGATAAGGGTGAGAGTCAAAGGACCCCTCAAGTGGGAATAATTGACCCAGTGGTACCAACAATGAAGAACAACACAGGTGGTTCAGACCGCGGAAAAAAGCCAGTTCAAATTTCGTCTGTGAACTCCACAAACCCTCCTAAACAGATCAAAGGATTTCTAAAGAATCCAAACTCCTCTAACCGATTCTTTGCTCTAATTAGTAAATCTACTACTGGTGATGAAAAGGTAGTTGGAGAAGAAGGTCCTGTGGGTAACAAGGTACAAGGTGTGCCAGTCTCAGGTCAAAGGAAAGTAGTTACTAAGCCCGCAGGGGGTGTGATTTATGTTTCCCATGATAAAGATGGCTTGCTGGAACGTCTGGGGCCTTAATGTCCCGGCAAAACAACGGGAGGTAAAATCTATGGTCCACACTAATGGGTTAGTCTTTTGCTCTATTCTTGAAACTCACTTAATTCGGAAAAACGTATCAGATGTGTGTTCTAAAGTTTTTAGGCGTTGGGATTGAGTGTCTACCACTAACAATTGTGACAATGTCATAAGAATTGTTTGTGCTTGGGACCCCAATATCTTGAATGTTATGGTGATTGAATCTCACCTCCAATTTATGCATTGTGAGATTCTTATCCGGGGAGAAAGTGCTCCGATTTTCCTTACTATTTCTTATGGGGCCACTAGTGGGCCTAGTAGAAAAGAGCTATGGTCGGGTATCCGTAAGTTTAAGGTCCTCATGGGAGACAAACCATGGCTGATAATAGGGGACTTCAATTCTATGTTATTCCCTCTTGATGGTTATGGAGGGGCCTCTAAAAGGAATGGTGAGATAGATGACTTTAATTCTTGCATTGAGGATGTAGACCTGTATGACTTACCATATATGGGATGTCAATATACTTGGTATCAAAAGCCAAGGGGCGACGGGGGCATTATGAGAAAACTGGATCGTATTCTTGTAAACAATAAGTTCCAGGACTCTTCAGCTATATTCCTTCCTAGAGGGCTTTCTGATCATTGCCCGGGTGTGGTTAGCTTCAAAGGGGGCAGTAGGAGACAGGTAAAAGGTTATAAGTTTGATAATGTGGTTGCTTTTCACCCGTCTTTTATCCAGGTGGTGGCCGACACATGGAATGTTCCTATTCAGGGGTCCTTTATGTTTCAGGTCTTGAAAAAGCAGAAATGTTAAAGCCGCATTTAAGAAAGTTGTGTTCAATGATGGGTGATCTTGAGATACATTCGAAGGCCCTGAAAGATGAATTAGACTTAATTCAAGTGGCATGTGAATCGGATCCTTCAAACTCAGCCCTTCATGAGGATCTTGCCCATCTTCATCTGGCCTATCAGCAAGCCCTCCGTATGGAGGAAGAGCTGTTGAAGCAGAGAGCTAAAGTAAAATGGTTGAATGAGGGCGATGGCAACACTAAGTTCTTCCATCATGCGGTTCGGGAAAGGAAGGTTTCAGCTAGAGTGTCTATGGTTATCAATGCTCAAGGGGTTTGTACTTATGATGAGGAGGTCCCAAAGACGTTCATTGACTATTTTTCCTCAATCCTTGGAGAAGTGGATACCAGCCTGCACCCATATATGGAGGATGACTTATTTGATCGTAAGCTTACCTTATCTGAATCCTTGTTTATGATTCGACCTATAGAAGATGGAGATATTCTTGCTGCTTTTAAACAGATTGGGAATGATAAAGTTCCTGGGTCAGATGGGGTTTCGTCCAAATTCTGTAAAGCGGCCTGGCCTGTGATTGGTAATGAGGTTATGAGGGCAATTCATAACTTTTTCTATTCCGGTCGGCTAGACAGGGAATTAAACCACACTCTATTATGCTTTATCCCAAAGACTCCAAATGCTAGTAGGGTTTCGGAATTCCGACCGATTACCTGTTGTTCGGTTTTGTACAAGTGCCTCAGTAAGATTATCTCTGATAGAATGAAGCCGAACCTGGATTTCTTAATAAATCCTGCACAGTCGGCATTCATTCCTGGGAGGAGAATTGCGGATAATATACTAATGGCACATGAACTTGTGGCTGGATACCACCTTAGCTCGGGCCTCCACGATGTGACTTTAAAATTGATATTCGGAAAGCCTATGATATGGTGAATTGGGAGTTTGTAATTTGCATGCTTAAAGTCCTTGGGTTCCATCCGGCTCTGATTAAATGGATCTAGGTAATGATTGCCACTCCCTCTTACTCTGTTGCTTTTCAAGGAGAAACACATGGTTTTTTTACAGGTAAGGCTTCTCCATACCTCTTTACGATCATTATGGAAGGCTTCTCGCTTATTCTTAAGCGCTGTATTGAAGAGGCTGCTGACTTTCGGTATCATAAGGGGTGTGCGGACTTCCAAATTACTCATTTATGCTTTGCAGATGACCTTTTTGTCTTTACAAATGGTGATCTTCTTTCAGTCGAAGTTATTAAGCGGGCTCTTCATTTATTCCAGTTGAAGTCTGGCCTGGCACCCAATCTCGAAAAGAGTGATATATTTTTTGGTAATGTACCTGAAGATGTTAAGGTGACGATTCGCAATACCTTGCCATTTCGGCAAGGGGTGTTTCCTATCCGGTACCTCGGAGTGCCTCTTTCTCCTGATCGGCTGCCTACGGCTGATTTTAATGGTCTTGTGGAAAGGGTTAAAGGCCGATTGAATAACTGGAAGAACAAATTCCTATCCTATGGTGGAAGGCGGCAACTTATTCTGTCTGTTCTTCAGTCGCTTCAGGTTTATTGGATGTCGGTCTTTGTTTTCCCGGCTGGAATCATTTTTGCTCTTGAGTCTCTCTTTAGGGATTTCTTATGGGCCCAAGGGGACAGTTCTCGTGGAAAATGTAAAGTTTCTTGGGAGGAGATCAGTAAACCGGAAAGGAATGGAGGCCTCGGTATCAAAAATCTTGCTCTGTAGAATCGTTGTCTAGTCACGAAGCATGTTTGGGACATAGTAAGGAAAAGGAATTCTCTTTGGGTAAGATGGGTAAGTACCCATTATATCCATGGAATTAATTTCTGGAACCTGAAGATGAAGGACTGGTGGTCGTGGATATTCCGAAGCATGCTTAGGATTCGGGACCATATAAGGCGTTTCTTCATCGTTCAAATTGGTGATGGGTTGTCCACTAATGCTTGGGAGGATAAATGGCTTCCCGTGGGCCATTTGAGCTCCCTAATATCCTATCGACACATCCATGCCATGGGTTTTCATGCTCATGACTCTGTCTGTGAGTTCATTCAGAAGATTGGCAATGCTTGGCCAAATGAATTCCTTATTAGGATCCCGCAGCTGGCAAATTCTCCTGTCCCTATCCTCTCGGGTGAGGAGGATAAAATGTTGTGGAGTGACCGGAATAATGTGCTTTTGGAGTTCTCTATACATAATGCTTGGGCCTCTATGGTTCCCGATTATGATATTCTCTTGTGGCCAAAGATGGTGTGGAATAAAGCCTATATCCCCAAACACGCTTTATGTACTTGGTTGGCTTGTAGGATGCGGCTTCCAACTCGAGATCGTATTTTAAACTGGAAACAAAATCCCCCGGACATGAAATGTCTCTTGTGTCACCAATGCCTGGAAACTCATAATCACTTATTCTTCCAGTGTGACTTTTCAAAAGGGGTTTAGAACCTGATGAAAAGCGAAGTTTCCCTATAGCATATTCCAGAGACATGGGCTGATATTATGGACCGTTTCAGCAATGGTCAATATACTGCTTGGTCAACTGTGCAAAAAGTTGCTTTCTCTGCAACTGTCTATTATATTTGGCAGGAACGGAATAAGAGGCTGTTTGATAACTGTAGTAGGAGTATTGAGAAGGTGTTCAATGAAGCTAGAGGTGTGATAATCCAGAGAATGGCTTGGAAAAGGAAAAGTAGGTGCAAAATTGATGATGGAGATACAATTTAAGGTGCTTGTTGAGGGTTCTTTTTGGAGGTGCAACGGGGGTTTTGCTTGTTGCTTAGTCTTTACTATTAGTCTTTGCTTGTTCTTGTTACTTGTGGCTTGGTTTATTATTTCCAAGTCGGGCTGTTTTCTTATTTTTCGTTGATGTAACCAGTTCTGCTTTTGTACCTTTTTCTTGTTTTTAATGGAAGTGCCTGGGTTTCCCGCTCAAAATAAATAAATAAAATAAATTGATATTACACATCACATATGATAAGATAACTATAAGTTGTACTTAATCATTCCCGAATCAGTATATATTTACACTCATCATACATTGATTATCAAACCTCCCAACTGTATACTATTTATATTCTCATATGATGTATAAATAAGAAACTACGTTGGCATAAATGCTTTTGTTCTAAAAAGTTGTCATTATGTATACATCCAGAATCATTAATGATATCTTTTTTAATAGATATATTAACAAATTCGAACGAAGTACCTCAAAGGGAAACAATCATCATCAACAAAAAAAATCAAGATTTAAGTATTTAAATATTCCTTCCTTCAAAACTTTCAATAACATACACGATTTTTCAAGACTCGTATAAACCATGTGTATACAAATTGCAAGATTTAGTCACACAACTGAACTCCGCTTCAATGAAATTTACTAGAAATAGCTACGAAAACATACTTGCCCTTATACTCCTTTTTGGATTTGCTCTTACCAAACGACGATCTTCCAATGATTCAACTTCAACTTGAATAAGGTCATCAGCAGTCTTTCTTGGACGACGAACCGACTTTGTTTTCTTGGCTAATCGGTTACTTCGACGAACAGCTAAGCATAAAATATCATCAAGTTCACACCATATTAGGGTTTTTTTTCATATGCAATGAATGCTTCATATCAAAATATTATAATTAAATAATGTAAAGTTTAAACTACCTTGACCATCCATGGCTATCGTCTTCAATCTTCCTTAACGAGCGTCATTTATGAAAAACGTTGATAATCTGCAACTGATATAAACCCTTTTCAACAAAGTGGTTCTGCTATCTTCTTTATAAAAACTCAGAACAAGAATGGTTCTGACTCTTGAGATAATCTTGTTTTTTTTCAAAATATCAAATATATCTTTTAATTGGAGAGCTAAAATAGGTAATGATTATTATAAATTAAATAGGGATAATCATACCATGTAATTCGACATCTTATTTGGCAACGTAATTTTAGTTCTTTGCCCCTAATAAATCATAGCACAGATGGAAAATGGTAATTTTTTAATTCAAAAAAAAAAATAATATCGTTTTTTAATCTTGACCGTTGATCAGATTAATTGATGGATTAGATTTGTCCTTGTATTCCTTTATAATGTTTGTGTTCCTGTTTGATCCCTCCTATATATATATATATATATATCTTCTAATATGAGTAGGATAATTATTAAGTTAATTACCTGATTAACATTAAGGTAAGTGCATATCTTCTCCTGTTATTTAATATCAATTCTATAGATAAATTAGGACTCCTTATGGGATGGGATAAGTCTCTAGCTTTCCATGGCCTATATATATAAAGGAGATCAAGTCCCTATTGCCTACATGAATCTGCATTCAGTTCAGCCTCATTCTGAAGCTAACCGTATAGAGCTTTAGAAGACCTTGATCCTTCCGTGACGATGAATACTTCCGCTTCAATAAACTCCGTTGTGTATAACTCAAGTGATCCAGGTTAGATCTATTAAACTCTTTACGGTATTATGTTAAATCGATTTCTAATTATGTGTTTATGTTCCTATGCATTCATTCTTGGTATTATATGCTTAAGTAAATCTCATATAAATATAACATCTCATACAATTCATCTCGCTCCTGTCAACGAAGACACAAATCAGGTATGATTTAGGTAGACCATCAATTTTTCTCGACATAGAGTTTCTTTGATTTCTTTGATTTTTGTTTAACAGACACCAAAGTGTGTTGATTTCTTTGATTTTGATTCTTTCTACTTGGTCAATATTAATTACAAGACTTATCTTACTTTCCTCATATTATCAATCATGTTGGCCTTGATTCTGCTGCTTTCTTGAGGAGTTATGTTCTTGGTACTCTTAATGCTTCCTTTCTTGATTCTTAATCTAGGTTTTTGTTTATTTATCATATTCTATACGATCAGCTTCGTTGATCATTGTTTTTAGTGATTTTTAGTTGATTAGGTTATGATATTTGAGGTTTTCCACTGCTGTTTTCTTGAAATCTCGGATGCTTCTACATTTCTTTCTAAATGTTGATAAGTTGAGATTAATTATGCAAATTTCTTGAAAAGCTTGTGAAATTTGGGATTCTTACCGGAAAGTTTGGGTAGTTTTCAACTTTTTTTATATGGGTTTTTGTTAGATTTTGTTTTTCTGTTTTGTTTTCAACTCTGGAATCATAAGATATGAATTATGCACTTTTTGTTTGATATTGGCTTTTGGTGAATGGTTTTAGAGGAGTTGAAGATGGTCTGTTGAAGAGGGTGAAAGGTCCCGAGAAAAAACCTCTCAGAAACTGAGATGGAAGCTTTCATCAATGAGGTAAAAAAACACATCTTCTTTGATTTTATAAACTAAGGTAAAGCCTTTTAATGTTTTTGGTATTTGTGATATAATCTCGAAGAGGTTTTCATAAGCTAATGTTTTTTCTGTTTATTTTGATGTTTCAAGGTTTTTGGGTTGTTTTTATGGTTTAATTAGTTTTGCCGACAAGCTAGATTTAACTATAATTGATGCCCTTTCCACGAGATGATGTTTACTTGCATTTTCCATGCTCTTTGTTATAGATGGAAGACCATGACATAAATAGATAAAAAATCAAATTGTATTGCCTGCAGTGTTCAATCAATTTTGTTGCATCTAACTCGAGTGCTCCAGTGGTATTACCGTATCATATTAAGGGGTTGTTAGGAAGGACCAAAAATCTTGCCCATTTAGTGATGGAAAAGACTCTTACCCGCCAAATGATTACCGGTAAAAGACGTTTACGAACAATTAGTTTTAGTGGCCGAAAATATTGCCGATACGTGCTAAGGTAAGTTAGGGTGATAACTTTTGTTGATAAGTACATACCCGATAAGCATTTGATAAATGACCCTTAAACCATCCGATAGTTGAGCATTTGGTAGATGATCCTACACATATTATATATACGCATATATATATATAGCTAATATGAATCACTAGGATGGTTTGCTAACCTATGCACAATCATCTTTCTTGCTCTACTTATATCCTTCCGAATGTTATAACGAATGATCGTTCAAATCATCAATCGTATTCCCAAAATCATTCACACTTTTTCTCAATTCATCCACCACCTTTTTTTCTTCCTTCTTGATAGCAAAATGCTGCATTTTGCAGCAAACCCTCCATTTCTATCCCCAATTTATACACTAAAGCTTTAATATTAACTAAATCTTTAATCACAATCGAGTTCCCAATCTGCATCGAACTAATCAACTCCCTTTGCCTTTTCATTGATGTTTCATATTTCTTCCATAACGAATTAACCCATTTCCCCATCAATCCCAACGACACCGTTGCAGCCACTGTCAATGCCACCACCACCAGTGAACAGATCAAAACGGTACTATACACATTTTTTTATAAAATGTACTTAAGCTTAATGTTTACCATTTGTGTATTTCTTACTAACCTCAATGTTTTATGTGGCCTGGTCTAGGTTTGTGACTGTGTTTTGTCTTTGTGTGCCTCTTACCCCAATTATTGAGCGAAGTCTAAAAAATTTAAAATGTTGTTTGATTAATTGCACATAGATTGAGATCATAAATCATTAAACGCAGAATGTAGAAATTCGCACATATTTACCATAAACCGGAATTTCGCTTGCCCGGAAATCAGCAAATGAATCAACTATTAGTCAGCTACACCAAGATTTAGTTGCATATAGGAACCATGTTGAATCTTTAGCAAAAAGGTTGAACCGAGTTCATTCTGATTTGGAAATGTCATATGAGATTTTATGTATTTCTTTCAAGTTTTATGACATCTACATCATTCTGTAGGGCTTACGAAAGTGATGCTTTTGGTCTAGATCAACTGGAGATACATGATTTGAAGGATTGGCTTATGATGGAACAAGAAGAGAAAAATGGATTGGACTGGAAGCTATAGAGTCTGGAAAAAGAATGTATGCGTGTTACACTAATCTCTTGGTCTAGATAGTTGAACTAAACCAATTAGTTTCTTGTAGCAAATTTTATTCCAAGACCATGCAATCGGTCTATGATTCTTGATTTTTGTTTCCTTTTTGTAGGGGTTTAAATTCTTAATAGATCATTTGTTTTATGTAATTTGGATTGGTTATTGGATAATGAAATCTGTTATTGATCTCTTTTAAATGGTTATATAGAGCTTGATACAACATTTGATTTCTTTGAAATAGTTACATGGAGATGGTTACCCAAAGAATTGTTTTATGTCCATGACTTGGTTTAAGAAAAAAGTTGTTTTTTTCCTTTTAATTATATATTGTTCATTTATCCATCATGTAACTCTTATATATACTCAAGTACAGTCTTTTTTATACCAAAGTACAACCTTTTATGTTCTTTTGGTTTTCACTTGAATTGAACTTCTATAATTGTACTTTGGGTTGGGTACCGATAGAAGGGTAAAAAAAGATCTCCACCTTTCACAAATTGAAGAGAACAACTATATCAATACTAATGAGATACACTAGATCAATTATTTTCTAAAGCTTAATTCATTAGTTGTTTTAATGAGATACATTAGATCAATTGTTTTCCAAAGCTCAATTCATTAGTTGCTTTCGGATTAAAAGTGATCATGGTCCAAATTTCTTATTATATTTCTTACCTTAACCGCTATTCTCACATGATCATTCGTCTTATATTTTTCTTTGAAACAATGGAATGGATGACATATTGAGAAATATATGGATTGTAAGTCAGGTTAGCTTGGTTTTGCTATGACAATCGGTATTCCACTTGCTATGACAATCAGTATTGAGAAATATCGGTATTCTCACCTGAACACGTGTTTACCTGTTGTAATCGGTATTCCACTTGCATTTATACAAATTTTACACCCCGCTGCATTGCGGGGTACATAACTAGTTAGTAGTAATGTAGCATGGGTACACCAAATTTGAAAAGAAAATTAAAAACCAAATAAATAGATTAACAAACCTAACAAATCAATCCATAACCAAACCAATCGATTTCTCCGCTATAACTAAACCAATCCAACCGATTTCTCCTCTATAACTAAAACAAACACACCCGTAGAATTTTGGCATTTGACTAGGCTTCCATTGAAAGTTATTGAAGATCGATCATGTATTTATTTTAGTTAAATTGGTTTTGATTTAAGGTGGAAACAATTAATTATATCATATTCAATTTAAAATGGATGACATGATGACGGATTTTTTGTCATAAAATATAATTAATAACTAATTAAATACAATGTAAAATATGAATTAAAAAACTTCTTCTCATGTTACCTAATAGACTTACCATGTTGAGTGACAATACAATGTTTGTTCAACAATATGGTCATATTTTATGTTAACCATTGTATTGTTGTTGGAAGTCTACCAAACACTAGTAGCTTATCCCACAAATGTTCATGAGACATGCTATGTTTGGTACATGAGACAGAGCTATAACTAGAAATGACCAAAAAATGAAATCCAAATCCAATATCCGTCTCATCAATGAAACTAGGACACATCATATTTGTATTTATTCGACAAATTTCAAGTTCTCTCTAATTATACGTATTCATATGATTGTTGGATAAAAGAAGGACATGAAAATTTGGGACGGGAGTTTTTTATCCTAGAAACGGTGGGACAAAATGATAAAAATAGAGACTATTTGTCATAAAGTATATCAAAAGGCAAAGTATGACTGAAGGAGTACATTTCAATGATTCATGTAAGATAATCTCACCAACCATGGAAAATGACATGCTCCTGGGCCGTAAATGACTAAATACTATGTAAATGAAATTATGAAACCAACAATTCCATTATCATTTGCTTCAATTTCCTGAAAGCAAATATGTCAATAAGATGGCACTACTAGGAGCCTCACCATCTTCCCATATCTTAAAGTTCAGCAAGAAGTACCCTACATCGTGCTGCATCGTGTCAACTCGTATCTTGAAACATGTTCTTGTCTTCAAGGATTCTGCCTTGAGGATCCCAAGAAGAAGACAAGGACTCGTTTCAAAATACGAGTTGACTCGATGGAATAATGCAGGCTACTTCTTGCTGGACTTTAAGATATGGGAAGATGGTGAGGCTCCTAGCAATTAATGTTATTTTATTGACATGTTTGCTTTCAGGAAAAGTGTAGCAAATGATAGGAATTGTTTGTTTCTTTTATAGACTATGTTTAACATTTGTTTCTAAATAGTATTTTAGTTAATTTATGGCCAAGGGAACATGTCATTTTGCACGGTTGCTGAAATTATCTTAATGCAATCATTATAGTGTACTCCTTCAATCATATTTTACCTTTTGATATACTTCATGATAAATAGTCTTTAACTTTATCATTTTTGTCCCAGGATAAAAATCTTTATTCCCAAATTCTCATATATATTTCCTATTGTATGTCCACCGTCATATGAATACATATAATTATTGATAGAACGTGAACATGAATACATATAATTATTGATAGAATGTGAACATGAATACATATAATTATTGATAGAATGTAATGGATATCTCTATCTCAAATAACTAAACAATAGCATCACCAGAAACCACCGTTAACTAGTGTTATAACCATCCGTTGATCGAAATAGACCTCAAACAAAGCAACGATTCATCAACCAATGCTTGTTTCATAGTGACAGTGTCGTTTTCCTAACTCCTTGCTATTGTGTTTAAGAATTAAAAAGAGAAAGGTGACCAAAAATTTATGTGATAAAGGTTTTATCCTAACTCGATTGGCATCACAAGTAATACTCTTACGATCTCACTATGTACCATTTTCAATCCCTCTAGGGGATGTTTACCCAAATGGTTACACGGTAAATGCTTATCAGTAAGAGTAATAACAACGATGGAGACTTTTATCCGGTAAGTGAGGATCAGGACTCTTACCCGCTTATTTGATAATAACTTGTTGCATACTACAATCTTTCTCGGTAAAATAAATTAAAGTTTTGACGCCTACTAGAAAGCACTTACCGAGAAAATATTCTCGACCGTTCATTCGGTAAGGAAAAATGGCCCGCTAACCACTCTTTTTTGCAATTTAAGCTATGATACCCATTATGTCACCCATCAAGACCTAAATATGATTATATAAAATTGATGATAGACTAATAGAGTGAAGATGAAGTCTCAGGAACATAAATCTGTTTATGGGTAGTACCTAATATACACATGCACAAACTTCATCTCTTGGTGGCTTAGGCGGTAGTTAGTTTACATATATGCAATAGTAGATAGTTATTGGTTAGATGTTGTGGATCCTAGAATATGGTCAAGTACTAAAAGAATTAATACGAACACGAAGAACACACAATGAAGATGCGAAGTCGGATATCTCACTTGTATTGAATAATATATCGTGTTTCTCTCTAGCAGTTTAGCTCTCAATATTTTGCACGTACTAATACAATGAACCCTATGCGCTTATTTATATTGGAGGATTAAACTATTTAAGAAAACAAAAAGAATGGCATTATGCACTTGCCATGTTTACAATAAAGCAACGTTTCGTTATTTTGGCACAATTAAATTAAATCCTAACAATCTCCCCCTTTGTGTCAAAATGAATCTTCATATTTTCTTCAGCTGCAATAAAGCAACGTTTCCTTATTTTGGCACAATTAAATTAAATCCTAACAATCTTCCCCTTTGTGTCAAAATGAATCTTCATCTTTTCTTCAGCTCAAACATTCCTTCAAATCTTCTAAGGGTCTGTCGGTAGATGATGCGCTTGTCAATCAGCTCGATTGCATTCAGTAAGTCTCTTTCATTTGCCTTAAGCTGTTGCTTCTTACTTCTTCTTTGATCAGCACTTGCTTCTACAGAAAGTCTGTTCCAAATAACCCATAAAGTTCCGTCAGAATAAGAAGCAACTACACCAAATCTTAAGAACCTCATTTCTCCATTAGGCTTCATGTATACAACTCCATGAGCTGGTCGGGTCATCACTTGAGTCACTTTCAAATTCTTTAGGCCAGAAAAATCTTGATCAGGCTTTGGCAGATACACTTTCTTCTATTTACTTTCTACAGCCCTTTGGAAATCATGAAGATAGCTATATCGAAGCTCCTTTTGAATATGCCTCACAATTGCTCTTAAATCTATTTGTTCATTCTCCGATCTTCTGATTTTGTCTTTAAGCTCAGTATACAGAGTTTTCATATCCGTCACATCCAGTCTGGCAAAGTCAGCTTCAGAAAAACAGTAGACTTTTCCATCATATCTTCTTACTTTGAGAGTTGGAAATTCCACTTGAAAAGCTTTGAAACATCTGATCTCCATGATTGCGACTATTCTGTATCTAGAAACAACTTCTTTAGGATCCTTCGCTTTAGTCTTTAGTATGCTCACATATTCCGTTACTTGAAGCGGATCCATTTCCATGATCAGATGTATTCGAGACAGATCCTCTGGTTTCTTCTTTTCCACAAAGATCTTTTGCATGGTTTCTTCTAAGTACGGAGTTCTGACTTGTGGATTTACCCATTTGCTATTCGAAAGAATTCTTTCCCAACGAATTTGATGCGGTAGCAGCGATGTTTGATTAATATTTGTTGGTAGAAATTTCTTTTCCGCGTGCATTAGATTCACATAATCTTCTTCTTTCAGCACGGGTTCATATGGATCACGAAACCAGTTTTGGACTGAATCTCTCAGGTGCTGAACATTTACTTCTTCTTCATTTGCTGGTTCAGCAACTTGTGATCCACTCCCAATTTCAAATTCTACCACGGGCTTTTCAACCATTGGCGGATTTTCTTGTTGTTGTGTGGGATGTGGAGCAGAGTGTTGTTGGCTTGACGGTGGAATTGTAGACGAAGATGGACCAGAAGTCGTATTAGAGGATGGTCGAGATCGAGCTTGAGTTATTGTAATCTGGCGGCGTGTCTCCCACTCAGGGCGATTGGGACTAGAGGTCGGATCATCCTGATCAGGTCGACGATGTGGAACAGACGCGGCGGGACGACAAGAGTCTTGAATTTCAGTGCGAAGAGCAGTGATGGCACCAAGAATCTCATCAGTTTCTTGCTTTTGTTTGGTTGCCATGTCAAGAAGTTGTGACTCAATATCAGCTTTGAACAGGTCGAACTCATAGCGAGTGACATTCGGAATTTCAAGGTTTCGACGAAGAAGACCCATCAATGTATCTTCAAGTAGACCTCTAGCTGTAGCTTTAGCAAGTAAGTTGGCGTACAACATGGACATGAGTTCATCATTGTTGTACTCATATCTATGTGGTGATGGTGGTCGATTCCGAGGATCCGGACGCGGATCAGGATGCTGAGGTTGTAGAGGTGGAGTACGACTACCGCTTGGTTGAGAAGAGTTGGCTTGTGTCGGATCTGGCTGTTGTGAGCGGGAAGCTTCAAGGACTTCCTGAACAAAAGCGCGTCTTTCAGCAGTCATTCTAGCCTCATGAGCATCCAAAGACGCTTGAGCTCGTTTGAATTGAGCAGCAATAAGAGCTTGAGCCTTGGGAGAAATTGTGAACTAAGTAGTAGGGGTACCTGAAAGGGAAACACCGGGATCACGTAGATTACCCGTTGACATCACAGTTGAGTAAACTGATTGACCTACGTTCAGTGGTGGCAGTGATGTGGCACTGGTAGGATTTCCTTCCAATCCTCATGAAATGTCCGGAATGGACATCACTATGGAAGTTCCGACTTGGCCACGAAGGGTCTCAGTGTGTATGGACACGTGTTCCCTAAGAGGCTCTAGACTCGACGTGCACTCAAATGAAGTTGAAGCAGGTGAGCTACTGCTTCTTGGTTCAATAGCTATGTCTCCCGAAGAGAGAGCAACTAGATGAGGAGCGAAACTCACAAGTATATCTGAAACCGTAGGCTCTTGTGAGCTTACGGAATGGCTAGGAGGGGTGTGCAATTTCGTTGTTGGGCTAACAACGGCTTGTCCAATGTCGGAACCCAACGAATGAGTAACAACAATGGACTCAGTAACCCGGATAGAGGTGATAGGTGTCTCACTCTCCGAAATATTTACCTCTCCTTCACACACTCGCACATCAATATTTTCAACTAAATCTCCCTCCTTTCTCCTTATATCTCCAAATAATTGGTCAAGTGTAGGGTCAGGTGGAGGCTCAGAAAATTGCTCAAAGTCAAAAGCAACAGTTGTAGTCTCCGATGAGGTGTCAGGAACTGAAGGCTGTCGACCAATCCGGTGAAGGGCAGCATCTTCCATAGCATTAATGCGTTGACATTTTCTTCGAACAAGGTCATCAGAAAGAATGTCTTCGGTATCAGATTCGGACGACGGTTGATACACTCTACTTCGGCTAACGCGCATGTTTAATCGGCGGGTGGATGGAGTGATAGCTGGAATGGTTTGGGCAACGGTAGGTGGAATAGGGATTTGCTGATCCGATGCACCTCCCACTTCATTTCCCCTTGCATCATCTGTTCTCTCAACACCCTATTCAGGATCCCCTTGATCCTGAACCTGCTCATCTAATCTAATGCCCTCGCCCTCTCTTTGATGTTCCTCATGGATTGGCTGTTGGGCAGGGTGTCCCGGTTGTTGGGGAACCATTAAGCCGGTACTCTCCCTATAAGCTATCACACTAGGTGCATCTTGATCAGCAAGGGATAGTAAGGCTTCGGGTAGAGTCATTGTGAAAGGCAATCGAGTTTTGTTGAGCTTTAAGTACTTTTGTACGAATGATGGTCCAAGTGGAGAGCCATGTCGTCTCAGAATTTCCTCACGTGCATTCATTGTCCGATAGATGGCAATTTGAAAGAAGCGTTGGAACTGAATAAATTCACGTGCGCGCTTGTTCTCTTTATCGGCGGCAAAGGCAACGAGGTCATTCCAAGTAAGTGACGCGTAGTCGTAATGACGACTGTATATGAATCCATGAAAGATGCGTTGTACGGATGAGCTGGCCCGATCCATGCCGATGTGCTTGCCTTTAAGACATCGGTTGATAAGTGAAAAGATGGTGAAATAAAGGTGGGGTAGAAACATCCGTTTGAACTGGCCAAGGGAAGTAAGTTCCTAGTTGTCGTTGTAGCCAAGAGCTCGGAAGTCACGACACATTTCATCCTCGCTTGGTAGATCTTCAACGGTGTCAAGGCCGGGGATGGAATTAGCAGCCGGAAGATGGAGAATGCACCGGAGCATAGTTGGTGTGAGTTTGGTAACAAACTCGTCTATTTGCGCAGTAAAGTGGTGGTCGCCTTCCACCAGGTGATATTCCAAGGTGTACCAAAATTGTTGCAAGTAGAATACAAGGACCCGGTGTTCGAGTGCGAAAGCAAATCGAAGAGGATGATTTCGTATGATCTCCATGACGATGGGGTGATCTAGGTGCATGTCGAAGTTTAGACGATGATTGTTCGGTTTGAGCTCCCGTGAGGTACCTGGGGGGAGTAAGATATCATCTCGATTGGCCGCGTTGATACTGGGTGCAGTGGAACGCTCAGAAGGCATCGGGTTCTCGTCATCAGACATGTTAGGATCTTGATGAGCCGCCATTGGAACTGAAAGCACAATGTGTAAACAACAGATGACAAGTTAGAAAAAATATTCCCAAGTATAGATGTCGGGTCAAGTAGATGCGCTAAGAATTTATGTTGGGTGACAGGAAACGATATAAACACTTGTTTTATAAATGTGAATAAAAACAAATGAGAATGTCGATCCTTATAGAGCCGACATACATAAATGTCGCACGTAATAGGCCGACAAAAGTACTTGGAAAAAATTTGGAGTGCAAACCTGAGAAACTTGTCGAGTCAATAAGATGCGATGAAAATACTTATGGAGTTTGGAACATGCCACAAGAACACTTGGAAGATTTCTTAAAAAATGGACTTTGTCGAGCCTGTGAGATTCGACAAGAAGTCTTGTCGGGTAAACCATGGCGAGAACACTTTGAATATGTTCGAGGAAGAGCTTGTGGATCCTTTATTCTTGAGGTCCGATAAGTTCTAGTTTTGCCCAGATCTAAAAACGGAGTTTTAACCATATTTAAATCTAGATCTAGGATCGATGGGCGTCGCCTAACATTATTGAAACTAAGCCTAAGGTCCAATAACCCCAAAACATGCAACAATCAATAAAAATCGGGATTCCTAGGGTTTTGGAATCCGAACAGTTAAGCCCTAAATTGACTATCATGCAATGATTTAAAGTGAAAAGTGCAAGAATTAAAGTTGATCTAGAAGTAGAGGCGAACCTGGTGATGTCTTTGGAATTGAAAAAATCGAAGATTTGGAAAATGCTTCTTGCAACAGTGGATGTCGAGAGGGTTTTGAGAGAAAAAAGAGGGAAGAACACCTTTGAAATCGTGAATAGTGCAGGTGGGGGACCGAGTTTAAATAGTGGGGTCAACAGAGGATGACACGTGGCAAAATTTTATCGGGCAGCCGACATGAAGACAAAGTCGGTTTAATAGCTTGTCGGGTCTTAGTTATGAGACAAGAGAGGTTGTCGGGTGATAATGAGCCGACAAGCGAACTGTTTTTGAAAAAAATTGACAGAGAAATTTTCCAAGTGCTCCCCCTTGATTCGTGCTTATGGTAAGAAAATTAAAGTAGAAAAACTTACCTGTCCGCTTCCCCTTGAATGAAGATAGGTTAGAGAACAACATCGAGACAAAAAGGAAAAAGACACAGACATGACGAAAAAGTGTACGAGATAAAATAGATTTGAAAATACAGAAAATTGAATTATAACAGAAATTCACAAAATGAGAATTCAAGAATGATGAAAAATTCACTTTAAGAAGGGAAATTTGCATAAAGTTGAATGGGCTTTTTGTGTATTTTTGATAATGCTGATTGGAAATCAGGTTTTGAGATTTAGCATGCCCAACTTGGACATTAGGAACTGGAAGCGCTTTTCATCCAATGCCTTTGTGAACAAGTCGGCAAGCTGAAGTTCTATATTAACAAAGTATAGTTCAATCGTACCTCTTTCGACATGGTCTTTAATAAAATGATACTGGACATCGATGTGTTTCGTCTTGGTGTGTTGAACAGGATTGCTCGAAATGGCGATTGCGCTTTTGGAGTCATAGTAAATGGGAATCTTATCAAACCAGAAACCATAGTCCTTGAGTTGCGTGCACATCCATAAGGCTTGAGAACAGCAACTTGCATCAGCAATGTATTCGGCTTCCGCGGTAGAAGTGGAGACGCAAGTTTGCTTCTTCGAGGACCAACTCACCAATTTATCTCCTAGGAACTGAATGTGTCCCATCGTGCTTTTTCGATCAAGCATGCATCCGGCGTGATCAGTATCTGAAAAGGCAGTTAACTCGAAGCCCGTACCCTTGGGATACCATAGGCCAAGATCAGTAGTACCTTTTAAATACCGAAAATTCGTTTTATAGCACTAAGGTGAGATTCTTTAGAAGATGCTTGATATCTAGCGCATAAGCATGTCGCAAACATTATGTCCGGTCGATTAGCCGTTAAATACATTAAAGAACCAACCATTCCTCGATAGGTTTTAGAATCCACCGCTTTTCCCAAAGGATTAACGTGTAGTTTCGAACCCAGAGACATGGGAGTGCCAATCGGTGTACATGTCGTCATGTTATATTTACGTAACATATCCGAGATGTATTTCGATTGGTTGATGAATATTCCTGTTGAAAATTGTTTGACTTGAAGGCCGAGGAAAAAATTCATCATTCCCATCGTGCTCATATTGAACTTGGCAATCATGAGCTTGGAGAAATTCTTACATTGTTGTGGATTAGTCGAACCGAAAATAAAGTCGTCCACATAAATTTGAATTAGCATAATATCACCATTTTCCTTTTTAATGAAAAGAGTTGGATAGATTTTACCTTTGGAGTATCCATTTTTCACCAAATACTCAGAAAGATTGTCATACCATGCGCGCGGGGCTTGTTTCAAGCCATAAAGAGCCTTAACGAGGATATACACATGATTTGGCTTGGAAGGATCAACAAACCCGTCAGGTTGAGAGACATACACCTCTTCACGTAGCACAACATGTAAGAAGGCAGTTTTGACATCCATTTGAAAGACGACGAAGTTTTTGTGTGCTGCATAAGCTAAGAACATCCGAATTGCTTCAATGCGTGCCACGGGTGCAAATGTCTTGTCATAATCAATACCTTATTGCTGGCAGTATCCTTTTGCGACAAGTCAGGCTTTGTTGTGTATGACAATCCCATCTTCATCTTGTTTGTTTTTTAATATCCATTTGGTACCGATGATGGTTTTGTTTTGTGGTCGGGGAACGAGACGCCAAACTTTCAGGATTTCAAATTGATTGAGTTCGTCTTGCATGGCCACAATCCAATCAGGATCGTTCATTGCTTCTTGAATGGATGTGGGTTCGATCTTTCTTAGAAAAGTAGAGAACAGGCAATCGTTGGCCGAGGCGGATCGCGTTGTGACTGGTTTGGTTGGATCTCCAATTATCTGATCGGCTGGATGAGAACGGACTCATTTCGTAGTGTGGGGAAGCGGTTGAAACGCGTTGGGGTCCGGGGTATCGTCTTCATATAGACCGAGGGGAAGATCTTGAAGTGATTCCAAGGCGGGAGCCACGTCAGAAGATCTTGTGGAACAGGTGACATCCTTAGGAGATGAAACTGAAGGTGAGGGAGAGGATGTCGGTTCCGTAGGAAGCGGGTTAGAACAAGGTTGAGCATGTGGTTGAGCGGGGGTAGCAGTTACAGATGAGCTTGGAGTTGCAGCAGTTGAGACGGTTTCCGTTGTAACTGGCGGTCCAAAAAGATTGGTAGTCTCGGCAACCTCCAAGGTAGGCAGGGTGATTTGTTTGGGAATTTCGGTATAAGAGCCGAAATAATCCGAGTAAAAGTGTTCGAATAAATCATCCAGATCTGATGATACGGTTTCGGAAGTGGAAGCTTGAGCGGGTTTGGAGCAGGTTTCGAACGGAGTTGTTCGGAAGCTAAAATACCAGTAAGTGCGGGTCCAGAACTGTGTTGTTCAGGAGCCATCTCGGCTTAGTATCAAACTGAACATTGACACTTTCCGTGACACAACGAGCTTGTTTCATATAGACTCGATATGCTGATGCGTTTGGAGAGTAGCCAAAAAAGTAGGCTTCATCGGCTTTTGGCTTGAATTTTCCACGATCTTCCTTTTCATTTAGAATGAAGCAGCGACCGCCGAAGGTGTGAAGGTGATCGATGGAGGGAATGCGGTTGAAGACCAAATGATAGGGTGTCTTGTTGAATCGCTTGTCGATGATCGAACGGTTTTGAGTGTAGCAAGCGGTATTGATTGCTTTAGCCCAAAAGTAGTGTGGCAGTTTGGAATATGTAAGCATGGTACAACCAGCTTCAACTAACGTTCGATTTCGGCGTTCAACCACACCATTTTGTTGCCGAGTTCGAGCCGCAGAAAACGTGTGTGTAATTCCAACAGATTCGAGATAGCCGTCAAGGGAACGATTTCTGAATTCGGTTCCATTATCAATGCGGATGGTTTGAGCGGTGAGTTCCAATTTGACTTGTATGGCTTTCAAGAAATTTATGATGGTGTCGGGGGTTTCATCCTTTGAGCGAAGAAATTTAACCCACGTAAATCGAGAAAAATCGTCAACCATAACGAGAACGTATTTCTTGCCATGAATATTTTGAGTCCGCATTGGGTCGCACAAATCCATATGAATGAGTTGAAAGGGTCAAGTTGTGCTATGTACCACCTTGGGTTTGTGAGAAACTTTCTTCATCTTTCCCATCTCGCATGCTTCGCATAGGTGAGGTTTGTAAAACTTTATTTTTGGTAAACCGGTGACTAATCCGTGAATGGAGAGGCGATTGATATTTTTGAAGTTCAAATGAGAAAGTCATCGATGCCACGACCAGTTCTTGGGATTAGAGACATTTGAGAGTATACAAACATTGGAAGGAGCGTTCACTTGGGAAAGATCGATGGTGTATAGGTTGGATTTACGTGTGCCGGCTAATAATTCCTTACTTTCAAAGGTTCGCACACAACATCGTTCGGGTCGGAAGTTAACTTCGAGTTGTTTGTCACAGAATTTTTCAATGCTTAGCAAGTTGTGACTTAGGCCTTGAACATAGGAAACATCTGAAATAGTGATGTTGTTTTGAATGATGTCTCCATGTCCCTTGATAGGTGCTAAATGATTGTTGTCAAAACGTACGAATCCTCCCTTTTTCTCCGTGTAATTGGCAAGAATCTCCTTTTGTCCGGTCATGTGTTTGGAGCATCCAAAACCTAAGTACCACACATGATCGATCTGTACAAAATCAGGCAGATTTAGGTACCCATTTGTAAATGGGTGCTTCGGGGTTAGTTGATTTGGCACCTTTGGGTGCCCATTTGAAGTGGGACTTAGGGGCGTTAGCCATGGTCTTTTTAGGAACCCATTTATAAACAGGTGGAGTTGAAAAATGATTATGATGAAAATTGTAAGAATAATGCATGTCCGGATAATAATCACAACCATAATCAAAAGAATTTAAACGCATAAAGTCATTCACACCGCAATTTGATTACTTGAAAATTTAATTAAATGTCGAAATGAATGAATAGAATATGGAAGCAGCTAATGACAATTGGTTCTTTTGACATTTGTAGAATTCCAAAAGGAAAATTTGTTTTTATTGCGGGATAACGACTTTGGAGTGCGTTTGCCTTTTTCAACCCAAACTTGTTTGGTCTTTAAAGTATGAACAGCTGAAACATCAACATGACCACGGTTAGTACTTTTTGGGAAAAAATGAGTTTAATCCCTTTGGTTAGAATGATTGTGTTTAATTTGACTAGTGGAACATTCATTCTGAACATCCGGAATAAAAACTGTTTCGACTGGTTTCTTTCCTTTGTCAAAAAAATCCGTATGACTTGGAAGTACAGGATTGAAATCATAGGCAGCATTCATTTCATTTAAACATTCGTTGATTTTAAGTTGGGAAGGATTAGAATTTTCATCCGGAAACTCCATTTGCTCAAGTTGTGAGATACTTCAGTAGCTGGGTGGGGTGACACAAATTATCGACATTGGGTCCATGTCTATTTCAATATTCATCTCCAAAGAATCGAGAATGAATAGATTATGTGGCTTCCCGGATAACTGTTTAGGTTTGGTAAAGACCAAATATTTTCTTTTAAGTCTTGTCACACTCTCACAATTTTCTTTTATCTCACAAGCACTCAATCTTAAACATACCCTTTCAAAATATATCTAACCTAGAGGTGGGTTTCACGGGTAAGTCCTTCCCGCTCTGGATTGACATTGAAACTTCTAAATCCTATATAAAGAGTTTGAAACATTGAAGTCTGAGTTCTAAAATGATGTAATCAAAAGTCATAATGTTAAGAGCAGGTTCATAGCTAAGATACTTTTGGGAGCCACGACCTCAACCATACCTCCACCATGTGTGATTCCCACACACTTTCCAGCGGTGGGATGACCTTATTTTAGGGGACTTTTAACTTTACAGGCGTATTTGTTGTTGCTATATGTGATCTTGTCACTTCTAGAATAACATTAAACGAATCAGACATCGAGTCTGACTCGTTTGACTTCAACTTTACATTGTGAAGTTTGGGGATCAAAATGAGACAATGGGAATATTCTATGACACTTCCAGTCGTTCCCATGGAAAATATCTTTTTCTATATCCTCCTAATGACGGGAAGACTATCTCATCAAATTGACAACCCCCAAATCTAGCAGTAAAGAAAGAGATCACCCATCAAGGGTTCCAATTAGCGGATAATTGAATGTCCAACTTATATTGAATTTTCTTTAAGGGCGCATTTGGGTGCGATATTGGCACATATACTACATAACCAAACATGTGTAAATGTAAAATGTCATGATAATATCTAGTTACCAATTGCTACGCATAAGACCGGCTGGCTAGTAGTGGGTCTAAGATTAAATGAGTAAGGTTGCATGTAAGATTTTCATAACCTTAGGAAAATGTGGGTCCATGTGTGCGCATGACCAATACCCTATATACCGTCTATATTCTTTTGATGATAAATTCTATGAGACCATTTTATATATACACATGGGTATAGAAATCTCTACATTGATCCGAATACATATGCAATAATAATCAAATCCTTATGATGTATTTTTTTCCAACATTACAGGTCTAATAGACTTAATGAGATAAAGAGGGAGGTGAGCCCTTAAATGTATAGCTACTGCTTGGAGTGCAACATCTCATGTGGACAATAATGTGACATTCGTTCATTGTGTCAAAACAATAAAAATACTTTAATGGCCCGCATTCTTGTTGTTTATGCCCATAAGTATTACCATGTATTCATTGTAAGAATGGAATACTTTTGTATTATGTCCTTATCTTTAGGATGGTCTCATTTTGTCTTGGCTAAGGATAAGGGTTTATTAAAATTCTAGGTATTCTTGAGGGCATATTATGCTGTTAGTCTTACTTTGTGCTGTAGAAGTCAAAATTTTGCAATTTGGTTAATTGCCTTATTTTTCTTTTCACTCGAAAAGAATGCGTCAATATGGTTTTTTCAATACATAGATCATTATGTCATGACCATGGTGTCCAATGTGTTCATATTGAAACATATATGCATCATTGTCCCAAAGTTCTTTATTGGTGACAAAATATGATTTAATGACCTAGATAATCCATTAATTTCTCTAATGTATGTTTCTTTCATATCATTAGAGTTGATGCACATATATACCCATTTTCCATTTTTATAATACGATCTTCAATTGATACAAATGTCTTAACAAGGTTTTATTGATATAGCGCTTTGGTGACTGTTAATCCTATGTTATTAGGCAACAAGGTGGTAATTGTTCATCGTCTATCAATTTGTTTGGAGGAATCATAGACTATAAATTCAGCTAATGTGAAAACAATATGAAAAATAAATAGGACACTCAAGATTGGTTACCTTCTCTGTCGATATTTCCTTTTCTTTTCTTTACAGTTTGCAATTTTCTTGCTTTTTCTCTGTTCAGTGCTTCAAGTTTTTTGTATTCTGCATCAGCATCGACGGACATTCCATTGTATTCTTGGAGTTGGATAATGTTTTCTTGGCGATTATTTCACTAGGTTTCCCCACTATCGAGAAACCCCTAGGCTATAACATTGAATGGAAATTGTGAAATATAAACCTTAGAAAGTTGTAACTCACCTCTTCGTTGGACGTTCTTTAGTACGTGCGAAAAATGTGTATGGCAGTGAGGTTAGCACTCAGTCTATAGTGGAAAGTGCAAGTATACATTGGCCACTATGATCGCTTATCAAATAATAAAGTGGTCAGAACCAAATAACGTATTGTTGGTCCCTAAGGAGTCTACAAGAAGGTATAAGTATAGAAACAATTTGTAGAAAGTGGGGCGATGAATACAAACACAAATTTTTCCGTATTTAAACGTGTTCATATAAGTTCAAGAAAAGAGTTAGGCATGCATGAGGATAAAGAAAGGGTTCTTCATCTATTTATACCCCTTGCATTAAATGCAAGTCAGAAGGTACATGCCACGTGTCAAGCATACACTGCATACTTGTCCTTTGTTACATAAAGTTGCCATACTTTTAGCCGAATATGAACAGTGACCCTATCACAATTGGTAAGCACGTGTGGGACAATAACGTATGTCCGTACGTACTTTCTAACAAAGGCACGGGGTTGACATTTGTGCATCAAGGATAAGATCAACTTCAATCTTGATGATTATGCTTCATTTGATAGTTGATACTTGAGGCTTCAAGGATGAGTCTTTCAGGTATCACTGAGGCATACACAAGATCTCACGCTTGTTTTTAGATGAACATTCCCTTTAGATCACGAGCTATCCGTCTGTATCTTTAGTTAGGTCTTCGACTGTCGTTGAAGATTCTTTTGGTGTGAAAGTTGTTCTTTCGATCTTCTAGGTTCAGGTAGTATCCCTGAGTTTCAACAATCACTGAGTGCAATCAATGTTTTCTCTCACTGAATTTGAACAATAACTAGAACTTGGATTTTCACTATGTAGAGAATTCATATTCAAATCCCTGAAGGAGTTTGGATCAACAATCTCCCCCGATTTGAAGAATTACATCAGGAAATAAAATTACAATACTTGAGTAAAGTACATTACATTGAATAATGCAAAGGAAAAAAAATCAGTATCTAGAGCTCTGAGAAGCTGTGTTCAGCTCCTTTCTTCTTTGTATCTCTCTCTCTCGATTCTTCGTCTCTGAAACTTGAATTGATCATTCCCGTCATTGCAGTTGTAATAGAGACTCTTGAGAAGTTTAGATGGAGTAGGAGTGATCTCCTTATTTATGAGAAACTTGGTTACTCCATTGTTATCGAGAAAGACCATCTCTTGTTCAGGTTTGCCAAAAATTTCATTCTCTTCATATTTTCTTTCTGAAGGCAGGGAGGGATTGAGCACTGAACGACGGACCTTCTTTAGTGTCAGACTTGGATCTTCTCTTTTTGGATTTTAGGGGAAAAGGAGGTATATTAACATATTGAGAAACCCTTTGCAGAAGTCGATTCAGGTGATCTTCGACAACACCTTTGAACTAGGACTTGGACTTCTAAATGCAATCTCTGATTTCTAGCTATTTAGAGAAGCCATAAAATTTCAGAAATTGAGGTTGCTCAGATTAATATTTGGAGTCTTTGAAGACGTTTACTGTTATCTTTGGAACTGACCTTGAAGTTCTTCCAGATATGGTAACATGAATGATCTTTCCTGGGTAAAGTCGAGAGTTAACTTTCTTTTTACACCCTTCAAGTTCATAAGTTTTCTTCTCCTGAGCTTTCAAAAGATCCATGTTCGCAGCTTGAAGAACTCATGCCTAGGCTCTGAGAAGATTCCTAATGTTAGAGTTTGATTATGCTAACTCCTTCTTTGCTAAAGCTTCAGCAACTTTGAGGCTTTCTTGTGCTTCTTTGATTTGCTCACCTTTGAGTCATTAATCTTGTAAGGCCTCTTCTCTTTCAACAGGTGAAAGGAAGGAGAATGCATCGGGAGGAGAAGTATTTACAAGAGTAGGGGATTTCTCAAGATTGGATGTATAAAGAGGAATTTTTACTCTGGTCCTCTCGAATTCTTTTATTAGCTGAGCCCTCCAAGCTTCTTCTTCGGGTTCAGGAATGGGCTCTTTATGTACCCGCCTCTAACCTAGGCCTTCTTTTTCAAAATAAGATTCAGATATGTACCTGAACAGATCTGCTTTAGAAGGTTCATTGGCGAAGGGATTCACCTTTAGGGGATAGGGTGAGCTGAGAATGGAAAAAGAAGGTTCAGGGTTAGTAATTATTTTCAATACTCCTTATAGTGGAAGTGTTGGTAGGGATTACTAGAGGAAGGGAAGAGAGAGGTTGGGGATCAGAGAGGGAATTGTAGATGGTGAGTCGAAGGCTTACTTGTGAGAGTTCAGGCTCCCCTTATGTATCTAGCAAGATGCGCAGGTTGCCACTTGCTGAGACTTGTTTATTCTTCCCTGAAGGATTAGGCGGCTCCTAACTAAGAGGGGGCCTATCCCCCAAGGGTGTCTTGAAGACTACACCAGGTTGATTACCTAGCCTGACTGCAGAGAAGAAAGAGGCAGGGTCAGTGAATTCATCGTCATCATCATCATCATTATCCTTGAGTGATGGACCCTCTTCTACTTCATCATCTTCTTCATCCTCTTCTTCTTCCTCATCATCATCATTTTGGATGAGGTTATCATCCTCAGCTTCCTTTGCCTCGTTAGCAACCTTTCCCTGATCGGCCTCAGGGTCTTGAGAATTAGTGTGTAGGAACCCATGAGCTTGAGCAATTATCTACTCTTCAGAGGATGTGCACCATAAGGATATTCACCTTCTCCTCTATGGTCTCTAGCGTCTCGGATTGAGCTTTCTGAACCGACCAGAGTTGGTTCACAGAGTCTTTGGCGTTGTCGGCGAGTGTGGAGGAGGATGCAACAGGGTTCTTCAGTAACTGGAGAATCTGAGCCAGCGTCTCTCCCTGCTGGTTAACCTTGCCACTAAGAGAAGTGATGGCATAGGTGTTTTGGGCGATAGCGCTCTTCAATGATGAAGCCTCTGTCTTCAGTGCAAAGACTTTTGATTAGAGACCAGAGACATTTTTTTTTTCATTTCAGGTATCCCTGATACCTGATTGAAAATGAACTCCGTCGATATTTGCAAGTGATCGACCTTTTTATTCAGTAAGTTCGCCTCATTGACAAGAGCAACCAGGGAGACCGTCGGGATGTCGACCTTCAATTTGGGCATGGTCTTGCCCTTGAGCCTCTCTATCTTCATAGGGTCCTTCATCAGCTTCTCCATCTTCAAGGATGGATGCATGAATGGAGGAGGTGGTGGTGCATCAGAAACACCTATAGACAACGAAGAAAAGTGAGCCAAAAAGAGCTCAGGGTAAGAAGAAACAAGTTGGGAGGTATATTTTTAACTAAGGGTTCCTTGAGAGTATCTGAAGTATTACTCTCAGGGTTGGTACATGCGATGGATGTCTCTTGAGGATCACATACCTATCTCTGAGAATGTTTTTGAGAAACATTCTCAGGTCCTGTACACGTTGCTCTCTAGTTTTCAGTTTTCCTAAATAATTCTGAAAACTGAACAACAGGTTTATCAACCTCTTCAGGTATGGGGACTACCATATATGAATCATAGGTTGATGTGTTGACCAAAGAAGAATAGGTAGAAGTAGAAGAGAAGGCAGTGATAGTATTACCTGTACCAGCTTCAGCGAACCTGGTTACTAAAACCTCAGGGACGTTAGTCTCCTTTGGTATTGGGGGTAGAGCTTATGAAATTATAGTAGTCTCTGATACTGTTGTTGTGGCAGTGGTTGAGGATGGCGTCGGTGACATGCCGAATGCAGAAAAGATCGTCTATTGAGAGACGTGTTTCTTAGCCTTTTTATGAAGAGGCTTAGTTGTTGTGAACTTTTTTACGTCCCTCAGTGGCTGGTCTCCTCCGAGAAGGAGAGGAAGACGTGTCAAGGTCAATCACTGATGGGGTTTTTAGTGACTTAGATATGTGTTCTACCATATAGGTAGGAGAAGCTATATCAGATAATGAGGGTGTGGGACCCCTGATGATCTCTAGCATGTTTTGGAAGAGAGAGGTATCTCCTTCCTCTAGATCATGCTCTAGGAAATTTTTCCCTATCTGAGAGAAGTGCTAATTTCCTTTCTTCGGGTAATCTTTGAAAATGTACTCGAAGATCATGCTCATGAATCATAAGGGACTGTCTTTTCCCTTTTATTCATGTTCACAATCTTCTATAGGTCATCGAATATGATTTTGGCATAGTTGATGTTTCTGCCATAGCAGATAGCATATCCCTTGTCTAGGAACTTCCGACTCACCCGTTCCTGACCGCCAGTCTTAGTGCCGAGGCACTGAATAATGTGGGTGAAGATGTATTACCAGACAGTTGACATTCGACTCTTGTCGATTTTGGTTAACTCCTTGATGAGTTCCTGAGAATTGTCCTCCTTTGTAGGCCATATGTAGCCTATTTGCTCAAGGTGAGCTCAGATGCCCATGATTTCTTCCTTGGTGGGCTCAGATGCCCATTGCTGATCCTTTGCCTTTCTTGGAAATCTAAGGGTTGTCTTGATATCCTCAGTAGTAATGGCTAAAAAGCTTGGTCCTATCGAGAATCCGATAGCAGGAAGAGAGACTCCTTTGTCAGTGATCTTTGTTGTGTAGAGAGCAGTGTACCAGAAGTATTGGAGGTATTCAGTGACTCCAACGGGCTTGTGGCAGAGAGCATATCGGAGAGGGCACTTTTCCATGAATAACGCACCATCTCTGAGGTAGGCGTGTTCCTCAGGATATCAAGAAAACCGACGTGATTGCAAGGCCTCACCACACCTTGTTCCAACTTGAATTTGGTGACACTAGAGGGCTGGAAATCAGTAATCATTTGGGATGTCCCTTCAGTGACAGTGTTGACGTTCACATTTGTGTTGGCCATTTCTGTTACAGGGATTGGAAAACCAGAAAGAAAGAACATGGTTTATTACAAATTTGTATAAAGCCATAATGGTTTTGGTACAAGGAAAATACCAAGTTTAAAGGAAAAACAAGTATTTTGATGAACAATATCAAAATAATCATTATTTGGCAGATTTTATCAAAATGTTTTAAACAAAAGTTAAACTTAAAAGCACCAAATTGTTTATTTGGTACAAAAATATACCATAAACAAAGTTTAGAAAAAGATTTTATAATATTTTGGATCTAAATGACCAAAATGTTCTTCTGTTTTAAGAAAGAACCCTAGAACATGTTATATGGTTTTGAGGTTTTTGTCCTTTTTTCTAAAAAAAACAAAAAAAAATACATGAAATCTCTTTAACAAGAACTTAAAGATGATGGGTAGAAGTTCTTAACAATATTTAAGTTGTTATTGAGATAAAAAATTAGAACCAACCTTTTTTGTTCAAACAAAGAAAAAAACGCAGAAGTGCGTGTTCTTGGTGTTCTTGAGGTTTGTAGAGAGAATCTGAATTCTTTTTCTTTCTGTTAGATCCCAAACTAGCAACAATTGAGAAAAATCCATAAAATGTAGAGAAGAGATAGAGAATTAAAAAACATTAATCACAAAATCATCAACTCATAATCATGTATTCATCGTTATAGAGGGAATTGTGAAGAACACCACATATTAGAATGAATTGATTCTCATAAGTCTGTATGTGTGAAAAGTGTTTTCTCTCCACAAAACTTACTCTCAAATGAAGCTAAGACACCATATTTATAGGTGCCCAATACATGTGTTATGCCCAAGCCCATACAACACTAAAAAGCCCAAAATACAATTCTTTATAAAACTTTGTATCTAATTGGGGCTAATTAGATCTAACAATCTCCCGCTAAAGTTTTATAAAGAAAGCATCATCAAATAAACTCCCCCTTGCTTTCTTTAGAAGCTTTTATGTGCCATTCTTCAAGTCTTCAAGGCGTTACAAGCTCCCCCTCAAATGTAGGCTCATATTTTTTAAAAACTGAGACATTTTACACATTCTGTCCAACTTTCATGACTCAACTTTATCGCTGTTTTTGACCATTAAGGAGACTTATTGAGAGAAAACATAAAACATGCACATTGAACTACAGCCTCTTAACTTATCAACAAGCTTTGATTCAACCAATTTGGATGAAAATTGAGTGAGTTGTGCAAGTTTTCCCTCAGCTGTGCAAAACAGTCATCAAAACAAAGAATTTGACGCTTTAGACCTCGTTCAGTTGAATTCAGCTTCGAGCTTTAGAATGACAAATAGAGGAGATTGTTACAATCAATATGGCACACATGTAACTTGTATCCATGAAGAACGGACATGCGAACACCCATCTGAAATCGGAAGGAGTATGAGTGAAAATTATTGCTTTCGTTCCAGCATTAGACAACAGACTTTGACAGTGAATAAGACATGTCAGTTCACTGAATTTGAAAAAAATTCAAAACTCCAAAGTCGTGCATATGTGAGTTATCATTCCAACGCAACTGGATTCATGTGGATTGGAGCTTCGAGTAAAACGTTGTGCACGTGTTTCTTAAACAGCGCAATGCTGTCAGAAAACCGAAAAAGAATCGGGTTGCGGGCTTCGGATCGTTGTGAATCTGTACCAACGTACTTTGATTTTGATGCTCTGGACTACCTTTGATCCACTTCTGGTTTATCACAAGGCCTGGTCTTCGTGAGCTCTAATCCGCGTGTTTTGATTTTATAGAACACCATAAAAAGCATCTTCAAAGCTTTTGTATAGTATATGCAGAGCTTCTGGACAAGAACTTCTGGTCTTTCTTTGTAACTTCAGATCATACAGAGCCTTCTAGCTTGTCTATGCAAAGCTCTGCATGAGGGTACTTTGTATAAGCTCTGAAAAGTGCTTCTAATTATGCTCTGTCACATTACGCTCTTATTAAGCTGTCTTATTAAGATCTGAATAAGCTTATGGATAAGTTCTGATGAAGCATCTGATTAAGCTTCTGATCTGAATGAGTTTTGATTAAGGTCTGAATAGCTTTGCTGATACTTTTGGACGCTTTATGATTAAGCTATGCTATTAAGCTGTTTCATAAAGCTCTGCAGAAGCTTCTGATTGGTATAGCTTCTTAATTGAAGCTTCTGATGAGTTTGAACATTTAAACCACAGATCTGTGAGAATGACTTTTGGATAGTATTTCAGAAGTTCTATACAGCTTTTGGAAAAATGCTTTCGGACAGCCTTCTGATTGAAACTTCTGAAAATGCTTCTGATCAGACTGTAACTTCTGATTAAGAGTTCTGACGAGCTTGCTTCTGGTTAAGCTTATGAACTGATAAGCCTCTTCTGATCGAATGTAACAACAACAGAAAAACTTCATTAAGGTGTCTCATTAAGCTCTTCTTGGATCTGATCGATAAACAAAGAGAACTTCTGGACAACCTTCCAGAAGTTTTGTATGGCTTCTGGATAAGCTTCGAAAATATTTCTTCTGAACGAAGCTTCTATAAAGCTTCAGAATATGATTGAGCTATGACTTCTGAACAGCTTTATCAGAAGCTCTTTATGGCTTCTGATCTGTATAGCTTCTGAAAAGTACATTTGATCGAAAATACTACTGATCGAAAATTAAAAAGAAACTTCTGGGGTGCTGTACCTTCTGATCTGGTTTAGCCCACCCTCTGTATTAAGCTTCTGAATGAGCTTGTTTGTGAACTCATATTAAGCTCTGTAGCTTCTGGATGAATTCTGGACAACTTCTGAACTGCTGCTGATGCAACTTCTAGACAGCCTTCAGAAGCTCTGCACTTCTGAACTTCTTCAGAAGCTCGTACCTTCTGATTAAGCTCTATCTCATTTGGCTCTGTAGAATTTTTTGGTTTTCATGCAGACAACTTCAAGCTGCAAGTTCGAATTTAATACAGAAAACCACCACTTTCTGTTGCATTTTGAGCTGACAACAGCTCTAAAGATAAAACCAACAGCAAAGAATAAAGCTGCATATGGACAGCATCTTAGGGTCTGATCGAAATGTCTCGATGAATAGCTCTCGGATCAAAATTGACTTAAATAATTAACCACATCTGCAGCTTGGATCGTTTTCTGAGTTTAGCTCTAGTCATGCAGAACTCTTTAAGCTTTAGCCGAACATCGGACTTGTAGAAAATCAACGACAAACTCATTCGATGGTTGGCTTTGTAGACAGGCTAGTGATTTGCTTTACAAACATGGCTTCTGCATTATTTATAACCTTAATTATTTCAAGGTTATTCCATGGACCATATTTGATTTAAAACAGCCAACCCTGATATTATCCTACTTTGTTAATTCTCTTCTTCTCACCAGCTCAAGCACCACCACAAAAAAAAAATTCTTCCATACGAACCTCTCTTGCTTTATTAGGCATAACAAACCTCATAATAACCTGAGCTGTAGCAGTAAATTTGAACTCTGGATCCCAATCGCAATGGCTTTTGAAATAGCAGCTTAACACATAAGGTCGGAAGCACATCCTTTAATAACAACCTGTTTTATAGAGAACAACTCTGTCACTTTTGTCCAGGTGCATTAGTAATTGGAGACGTTTCAACATGATTGATTTATCGATGAATACAGTTCGCTTCATTTTTCTCTCTGGACCAGCAGGTGTTGTCAACATAACATCTCTGACTCGGATAAGCTTTCTGGTGGTTCTGTCTTCTATAAAGAAGCTGTTGAAATGGTCTTCAGCTTTGCACATACAACACGACGTTACTTCTGGACATATTGGAGAGGCTCTATGCGTCCTTTATAGTGCATTTTCTGCACCTCTATAATAATCCTTCAACAATGCTGCCAAAGATGCCTTAGCATAGGCAGCAACAACTCAGATCTTATCGGGAACGATTTAGTTGAACAACTTGCTCGACTTTGCTGTTCCAACTGCTGCATTCTTCGTTTAAACAGAGAATGGTCCAAATTCCAGATTAATCCAATAAGAGCTCAATGCAAGATAATCAAAACTGAATAGTGAAATTTGGAAAGTAATAGTAAGGATGATGATCAAAAGTCAAGAGATCTGATAAGAACATCTCCCTTATACCTCCAATTTTGAACCAAATCTGGTTATTAATTCTTTGTAAATTAAACCCAAATGAAATAAAAGAGTTCAATCTCGGATTAATATAAGGCCAGATCAAAGATCAATAGCCCTACTACCGAATTGCTTACAGAGAAGCTATGGACTCAAGCACATAACAAGATGGGATCGAAGATCAACCACCTACTTAGTGCTAAAATATTAGACCAATGAAGGGGGGAGATCAAAATTAATCAAACACATACACACATGTTGTAAAACTGATCAGATCTAATTTATTGAAGTTAAATCTTCACAGACACATTTCATCAAACATGTGGTGTGCAGAATTAGATTGGGTTTAGAATCAATATAATCTTCTATGAATGATCATCCAAATCTCATCTAGATTAAATATTGGATCTCAAATAAGCATAAAACAGAAAATCTAATCATAGAAGTGATAATTGGGTTTAGGCTCATGTGATTGAAGCAATCTAAGCACCAAAACACCAAAATCAATTGCCAATTCTACAATCGTTGCCATAGATGACCGAATTGAAGAAAAGTTTCTTCAATTGGCTCTGATACCACTTGTTAGATCCTAAACTAGCAACAATTGAGAAAACTCCATAAAATGTAGAGAAGAGGTAGAGAATTAAAAAACATTAATCACAAAATCATCAACTCATAATCATGTATTCATCGTTATAGAGGGAATTGTGAAGAACACCACATATTAGAATGAATCGACTCTCATAAGTCTGTATGTGTGAAAAGTGTTTTCTCTCCACAAGACTTACTCTCAAAAGAAGCTAAGACACCATATTAATAGGTGCCCAATACATGTGTTATGCCCAAGCCCATACAACACTAAAAAGCCCAAAATACAATTCTTTATAAAACTTTCTATCTAATTGGGGCTAATTAGATCTAACACTTTCCTTGAAAGTTATGACTTCTAAGCATGTAAAGAATAGAAAGAAGTTGAAATTACCTTTTATAGGTAGATGAAAGAGAAAGAGGGGAGAGAAGAAGGCTAAACGACGGTTGCTTTACGAGAAAAAGGTAATTATGACCTTTTCACGTCCTTAGAGTTAGAGTGGATAGTGAGATGTTGTGGCCTCGTGTGTCAGAAAAAATAATAAGATTATCATTTAATGCATTCTCAGTGAAGGGTTTATCTTTTTAAGATTCATTCTCTGAATAGGAATACATTAAGAGAGTATATAAGAGAGAATACATACCTTGGTGAAATTTATATCATAAAGTTGAGGTTAGAGAATGAGTAATGAAATTTGTTTCTTTCGCTTTCAGAATCACAAAGGAATTTTGATGCACAAGGTAACAAGAGAAAATATTAGAGGTTCAAGAAGAGAGTTAGGCATGGATGAAGATGAAGAAGGGGTTCTTCATCTATTTATACCCCTTGCATTAAATGCAATTCAGAAGATACATGTTACGTGTCAAGCATCCATTGGATACTTGTCCTTTGTTACATAAAGCAACCATACTTTTAGCTGAATATGAACAGTGACCCTATCAGAGTTGGTAAGCACAGGGGGACAATAAAGTTTGTTCGTACATAATTTATGACAAAGGCATGGGGGTTGACATTTATGCATCGATGATAAGATCAACTTCAATCTTGCTGAGTACGCTTCATTTGATCGTTGATACTTGAGGCTTCATGGATGAGTCCTTCAAGTTTCACTGAGGCATACACAAAGATGTCACACTTGTTTTTAGATTAATGTTTTATCACTGAACCGCTTTAGATCATGAGCTATCTGTCTTTATCTTCAGTTAGGTCTTCGACTGTCTCTGAAGGTTCTTTTGGTGTGAATGTTGTTCTTCAGATGTTCTATGTTCAGGTAGTGTCCCTGAGTTTCAGCGATCACTAAGTGCAGTCAGTGTTTGCTCGCAAAATTTGAACAATAACTAGAACTTGGATTTTCACTAAGTATGTAGAGAAATCATATTTAAATTACTGAAGGAGCTTGGATCAACAAATCTCCCCCTATTTGATTATAATTAAGCAATATATGAAGTTTGCTTATGAAGATTAATAAAGCAACAAGATTTACAAAGTATAAATCCTAAGGACTAATCTGTGAGATCCTTTTTAGCTTTAACACTATCTTAATTGAGTTTCATTTATAAGATTATGAAAACACAATTTATTACAAGTGTTGCAAACTAAGAAAACATATTCACTGATAAATGTAAGAAGGAAGGTTATCGGTGTATGTAAAGATTTTGTATGATCAGGGCTCATAAGTTCTTTGTCCCTTATTACTGTTTTAGGGATCTTTTTAGTACATGATGTAGTAAAGTGCTCCATTTAATTTCATTAATAGATAATTTGAAGAATTACATTAGAAAATGAAGTTACAATATTTAAGTAAAGTACTATACACTGAATATTGCAAAGGAAATAAAAATCAAGATCTAGAGTCCTGAGAAGCTGTGATCAACTCATTTCTTCTTTGTATCTCTCTCTCTCGATTCTTCGTCTCTGAAACTTGAATTGATCATTCTCTTCATTGCAGTTGTAGTAGAGAATCTTGAGAAGTTTAGATGGAGCAAGAGTGATCTCCTTATTTATGAGAAACTAAGTGTGTAGAGAAATCATATTCAAATCACTGAAGGAGCTTGGATCAACACGTATCCTCAACGACTAGAACTATCAAGACACTATTGCTTTCATGAACTTCCTTTTACATGTTTCAAATAGAGAAGAAGCAATACTTTGAGTTGGTTTGATGAAAATAAATTAACAAAGATCTTATATTAAAGCAAAGAGATGTAGTTGTGATTTTCCCCAAATTTTCCATTAAATACTTGATTTAGAAGAATGGTCATTATACTACGAGAAGTGGCCATTCTGAACCTTCACAACAAAAGCACTGTGAAGGTTACCTTCACAGCAAAAAAACTATGTAGGTTACTTTCATAGCAAAAATACTTTAAAGATTCATATTTTTTTTTACGTTCATAATGTTTTTGTTGTCAAGTTTCAAGTGTAAAAGGGTGATCTCACGGGTTTCACGGACGTAATCCCAAGTCATATATATATATATATATATATTACCTCCTTTGATTTGTTAGTGAACTTCCCGAACCCTCTCGAGTTTCTATGGAATAAGTAGTAAGTAAAACACTATTAGTATTTTTAACGCCCAAATGGCTTGCTCCTACTCCATGTGGTGGAATATTTATTATGCAAACCCGACTTTCATCGGTGTTGTAAGAATCCTTTCAAATACCCTAGAATCATCCAACCTCGTGTCACTACGTTTCACCCATTTCTGGATCTCAAACTAAACATTAGACACTTTCAAGTGATCGACTTGTCCGCATCATTGGCATTATCAAACAATGAATGACCAAATCAAAAAGGAGTAAAAATATATAAAACTACTCAACAATTTTACATAAAATCTGGGTACTTCTCATTTCTACATCTCAAAAGATGTTCATTTCATAGCTAAGAAAGAGTAGAAAACAGAAGGTAAAAGACTGCAAGAATTCATAGTAAATTTTTTTAAATTTAACTAGAAAGTCGCAGTGCCCACTTTTGTCGAAACTCTTTACAATACAGGAAAGTAAATTACTGTAGGTGACTAAATTACTAGAAGTAAATTTAAACTACTTACTGGAAAATAAAAACTAAAATCTGAAACTTACTTGCTTAGACTTGAAAAGTAAAAAGCAAAAAAAATAAATGCTTGTGTTGGTGAATGAATGCTATGAGAAGTAAATGCTTAAGGCCATTATACTAGGCCAAAAGCATGTACAAGGTTTACAAAAAAGTCTTTGCACTTTGAGAAAGCACAAAAATCCAACGGACAAAGTACCTTTTCCCTAAAAGGTGGCTTTTGAATAAAATAACATTTTTGGCCATCATTTTTTTATCTCATTTTCAACTCTTAACAGAAAGCAAGGCATGGGAGCTTCTTTTCTAGCTTTTGTGTCTCCCAAACAACACCTTATTGCCCTCCAGCAGTTGGCTTAATCGGATGGCTGAATCTGAAGCGCGGAGTGGTCATTCCGAATACCACTTTCGATGAAATTACGATTTTTGATATAAAATCACCATAAATGGTTCCAATACTTGAAAGAACTCACAAATGACTCAGATAATTATTTCAGACCTAAAATGGAGGTTTATAAGGCAAAATGACTGAAATTAATTAAATAAAATGGAAATAAAAGGTATGTAATAACTCTAAAATATAGAGTTATCATTCGCGCCTAAACTTTCATCCAAATTTTCCAATATCTTCAGCACTTTCGGATTGTTATGTTTAACGCATGTATTGGCAATTAAATCAAAGGTCAATCGGCTTTTGAGATTATCCAGAGAAACATAGATTTCTTCCTAATTTGTATTTTGATGGCAATTTACCTTCTTACCCCTGTTCACCTCCGTTCACTAGTGATTTCATTAGAAACACGCGCATCAATTTCGGATTAACTACAAAAATGCACGGCACCAACTCATCCCATCCGTTGATTTAGATATTTAACGGTCTATATTAGTTAACAAAGTTAACATCTTTTAGTGGGTTAACAAATGAAGGGAACTATATATATATGTGTGTGTGTGTGTGTGATAACAAAAATAGGTTGTTACACATCGACAACAGAAACAACCCAGAGGGACCAGTCTTCCCAACCAGATAACTCCAAAACTCTAGTGTTTCTATCGTCCATCGAGCAATGGAGGCCCTAGACTCAAGAGGAGGTGTACCCAAGCCTGGATATGTTGTTCATCAAAAGACAACATGGTTAAATATTGGTATATAGGTATCCTATTAAATGCACTTCAAGTAGAACAAGATAACTAATTGTTTGATCGAGCCAATCGTCACCAACCATCCCAACAGTAAACCCCACAATTTTCTATTCAATGGCATGACATGTATTGTAGTCACTAAAGATGCATCTCAACAGGAAAGAGACTTGTCGTATATAACTACTACACCAAATCATCTTCAAGGATCGACTACATTGGTCGTGTGTTAGGAGTCTCAAACTGAAGCGAAATAGTGACAATAAGGCAGACTCCACTTTCCTATTCCGCGTCGGAAATCAACAGGCGGCTACAACCAAAGTCGTAAAGGAATCCGTCCCCACATGCTAAACTAGTGGATCCTGCGAATGAAATTTTTAATATTAAAAGAAACAACGCCATATATAGAAAAAATCTATTTATTAAAATCTATATCTATATTAAAAGAATAACCAAGAAGAATGAGGTCGCACCTTCTAAGGTTTAAAATTTCTTCTATCTTTTTTCTCAAATTTTTGATTTTTTTAAATGTTGAAATTGTTAAAGACTTTTCCGCCCCTGTATGTAAAATGTGTAATTCATTATTAAAAGGATTTTTTGTAATTTACATACAAGTTAACTTCCAACTCTTGATTTGCCCTTTCATTTACTTTCTTTTATTTCTTAATTAAATTTGTTTTTCAAAGTTGAAATCTATATTCTATCTTAAAGGAATAACCAAGAAGAATGAGGTGGCACCTTCTAATGTTTAGAATTTCTTTTATCTTTTTTCTCAAATTTTTGATTTTTTTAAATGTTGTAATTGTTAAAGACTTTTCCGCCCCTGTATGTAAAATGTGTAATTCATTATTAAAATGATATTTTTGTAATTTTACATACTCAAATTTAACCTCCAACTCTTGATTTGCCCTTTCATTTACTTTCTTTTACTTCTTAATTAATTTTTTTTAAATTTGAAATATATATTTTATATTGAAGGAATAACCAAGAGGAATGAGGTGACACCTCCTAAGGTTTAGAAATTTATTCTATTTTTTTCCTCAAATTTTTGATTTTTTAAATGTTGAAACAACGCCATATATAGAAAAAATCTATTTATTAAAATCTATATCTATATTAAAAGAATAACCAAGAAGAATGAGGTCGCACCTTCTAAGGTTTAAAATTTCTTCTATCTTTTTTCTCAAATTTTTGATTTTTTTAAATGTTGAAATTGTTAAAGACTTTTCCGCCCCTGTACGTAAAATGTGTAATTCATTATTAAAAGGATTTTTTGTAATTTACATACAAGTTAACTTCCAACTCTTGATTTGTCCTTTCATTTACTTTCTTTTATTTCTTAATTAAATTTGTTTTTCAAAGTTGAAATCTATATTCTATCTTAAAGGAATAACCAAGAAGAATGAGGTGGCACCTTCTAATGTTTAGAATTTCTTCTATCTTTTTTCTCAAATTTTTGATTTTTTTAAATGTTGTAATTGTTAAAGACTTTTCCGCCCCTGTATGGGAAATGTGTAATTCATTATTAAAAGATTTTTTTTGTAATTTTACATACCTAAATTTAACCTCCAACTCTTGAGTTGCCCTTTCATTTACTTTATTTTATTTCTTAATTAAATGTGTTTTCTAAAGTTGAAATAACAAAGAAATGAAATCCTATAAATTTATTTGGTGGGAGATGGAGAAAATGAGAGTTGAAGAAGACTTGGAAGATTTTATTCATTATGTAAAATTATATTCATTCAAAAATGTGATTTATTATAATATATTTCTTATTTTTAATATTATTGGATTTGTTGTTATCCTAGGATATTATTGTGTGTTTACGATTGAATCATATAAATTTGAATAAAATTTTGATATTTTTTACTATAATACATGATAAAAAAAATCAAATTTAAGATCCAATGATAATAATTGTTTATACATTACGTAAAATTTTGATTATTTCATAAAATTTCCTATTATTATAGTGAACATTTATGGTGTATATGACTTCGTCCTAAAAAACATTTCTCAAATCTTAGTGTATCAAACCTCGAAAAAAATACTTTTGTTGAAAAATTTCATAGATTTGATTTGTAACAATCTAAAAGTTTATTTTTACTTTTAGGTTTTCTATGTAGTTTATACGTTCTTTATTTATAAGTTTAAAAAAGATAATTTTACGTTTTATTTTTTCATAATATGATATTGCATTTTTAAAGTTTGAAATATTATTTATTATTTTTTTTCGATATATGAATTTATTTAAAATAAAAACATATCATTAGATGAGTGTTTTTTTTTCATTTTCTAAACTCAACACATTAATTATTAAACATTTTTTTTTTACATAACTACCAATATGAATAACTTTTTATTGTAATTTATTTTATTAGCTTAACAATCAATATAATTAAAATATTTTGGTTGTATTTAAAATTCTTTTTTTATTTGCACACCAATAAATACATTAATGTAATATTATAAAAATAGCTAAAAACATATGTTGGTATTTTGAGAATGCTTGGATGATGGATTTTATTATTTATCCAATTTTTAGAGTTAACTAGTGTTGGGCCCGTGCGTTGCATGGTATGATGATAGTTTTTTAATTGGAGTATTAAATCGAATTAAAATGAACAACAATTTCTTAGTTAATAATTAATGAAATACAATGTAAAAAATTTACATATTTTCATAAGTCGTTAACTTGAATATATTTTTAATCGTTTGTTATTAAGATGAATTTGTGATATACCAGTAATAATTTTGTATTATATTATTTAAAACTCAAACAATATATCCCACAAACATATTATTATTATTGGAAATAATATAATGCAAATTAGTTGATCAACATGCAAGACGGATTGCATTGAAAAATAAAGATAGCAATTTATTTTAGAATTAACATCCACAGTCATGAACTTTTTGAGAGGTCCATTTTATAAACTTTTCATTCTTAATTGTTGACCGGTCCATGATTTATATAATAAAAATTACAATAACAAATATTATAATAATTAAAATTTATTTATTTAAGTGAATTATGAAAATTAAAATTTACAAAAAATTAAAACAGTAAATAAAATTTTAAAGCTATACTATTTTTTTATAAAAATAAAAATTTAGATGAAAATAATACATTTATTCAAAATAATTGTTGCAGTTAAATAAAATTCATTTTTTTATATCCTTTTTCAAAAAGAATGATAATTGTAGAAAATATTTTATTATTTTAAACTAATTAATTTTTATTAGTTTGATAAAATTAAAAAATCTTAAATGATTGAGATAGTCATAAAAAATATACCTCATAATTGTCATTGTGAGGGATGTACTTGTGCAATTTTGACAAAAAAAAGTTAAAAACTTATCAACCAAACAATCCTAAAATGTCGACACATATTGTTGTGCCCTATTTATTAATCGATGACATCTTTCAAAAAAAATTCTAATTATGAATCATCAATAAAAATATATATAAATGAATATTTATTACATGATTGTAAAGAACATTATGTGATCATCTATACAGTTCATGATTTGAGTGCATTTAACCGATAATTAAGGATGACAAAATTCAATGGAGTGTTATATTGGTAAGGAATTAATATAACTGAAAATATAAAAATCGTAAAATAAAAGAATGAAAAAGTATACCTCAAAATTGTCATTATTATCTAACAATTTTATGAATTCCAAGAAGAAGGTTCATGTACAATTTGATAAAAAGAAAACTCATTAACCAAACAATTCAAAGATATTAACATAATTTTTTTTGCGCTATATATATTCATGACATTTTTCATCTTCTCTAATCATAAATTATCAATATATATATAAATGAACATTGATTACATTATTGTAAAAAAAAGTTATGTCATATACATTAATGCATGATTTGGATGGATTTAACCCGTAATGAAAATGACAAAACACAATAGGTATTATATTGGTAAGAAATGAATATAGATGAAGAATAAGGAAATCGTAAAAAAAAATAATGAAATAATATACCTCACAATTGTCATTGTTATTTATCTGTTTTATGAATTCCAAAAAATGTCATTCAAGTGCAATTTAACTAAAAGAAAATTCATGAACCTAACATCCTAATATGTCATTATAATATCTTTTGTCTTGCATATATTGATTGATGTTTCTTAGTAATAAATTTTCATTTATATATATTGATGATTCATTATTACAAAAGATGAAAAGTTTTTTGAATTGATTAGAGACTTTAATTATCAAAAAATAATAAATACATAGTGTAGTCGACTAATATTTCATTTAAAATAAATTGATTGATTTTACATTTATTTATTGATATATATAGTTTGATTTAAATGAAAATTAAAAAATAATAATATAAATGCAAATATATATATATATATATTAATAATATAATTGTAGTAACTTTTTTATTTATTTTGATTTAAAATATTATTTTATAGTCGTTTTTGTACATATTATTAGACTAACTCTATTAAATTTAAAAATTTATAAATATTGGTTTTTATAAGTTTTATAATTATATTGGTCGATCATAATTTCATTTATATTATGAGTTTAAAAATATTATATATATATATATATTCAATAATTGTTATGTTAATAAAAAAATAGAGTCATATAAAATAAAATAATTACAAAAAATTGGGTGTAATCAACGAAGATGATTAGTCTAATTAATTTAACTCTAAAAAAACACAAAAAGTACATACTAATGAAATCTATACTCGAGTTGTAAAACATTTCTAAAATATATGAATTCATATACAGCCTTATTATCAAATCTATGATGAAAACAAATAAAGAAAAAATATTCACTCGTTCGTTATTGTACAACCCAAGATGCCATTTATTTATGTCACAGTTCTGCTCTTTATCTTTCTCAAAACCAAACATGCATGCATTAAATGTTGGCCAAGCTGGAAACCTAAACCAATACAAATAACATTATTGCATGTTTTTTTATTATGTATCAAATTAAAGAAAACATTCTTTTTGTTTTCCAATATAAAAGGTTAATCAAGACATAATTGATAAAAATGAGAGAGGAACTAACCTTTGATTAACATTGAGAAACGGAGACGAAAACGAAGTAAAAAAAAGACGTTAACCATTCATCCAACATATCGACGAAGATGCTAATAATTAGAGAATAAGAGAGGTAGAATAAAAGAGAAGTACCCTACTTATAAGTAGGAGGTTCTTTTTGTTTTCCAATATAAAAGGTTAATCAAAACATAATTGATAAAAAAGAGAGAGGAGCTTACCTTTGTTTGACATTGAGAAACGAAGGCGAAGACGGAATAGAAAAAAGACGTTAATCATTCATTGAAATTATCGACGAAATAAGAGAATGAGAGAGGTAGAAGAAAAGAGAAATACACTACTTATAAGTAGGAGGAAGATGATGTTTTGAAATATGAAAGGTTTGCAATTAAATGGACTCATAAATAGTTAATTAATATTCATCAATTAAAAATTAGGAAACATAAGTTTTTATTTAAAAAATTCAAAAATTGTGAGAAAACAGGAACATGTGAATTGAAAACTCTCATCATGCCACCTAAACAACTCCATGGTTTACACTTTATAACGTATTGGGTCCCTATTTGTAACTCCGTAGAGACTCAATACGTTATAAAGTGCAAACCATGAGTCCTGATTTGTAACTATTTCACCTTAGGAACCCAAAGTGTTAAAACTATTATACCACAGGGACGAAATATGTAACTAACTCATTATTATAAGTCATTATATATAAATGAGTAATGACATACTTATGACAATTTAATACATTTAAATATAAATGAAAAAAATGAAGGAATTCAACATACTAAGGGACCAAATGTGTAATTCACTGTAAAATATATTTTTATTCACCCTCTTTTTAAAAATTTATTTTTATATATCCAATTATAAATCAAATTTCTTAATTGTTTTATATATTTTTTATTTACTCAATTATAAACTTGAGATTTATAATTTTAACACTAACTTTTTTGTGAATTTATCTTGATTATTTGTGAATTTTTTAACTTCAATCTTTTTGAATTTTTTCTTATATTTTTTATATCAAATTTTCTTGAGTTTCATTTTTCATTAATTTTTCTTATTAAAAATATTTTATATGTCGAATTACAAATCAAATTTATTAAAATAAAATACTTGATAAATAACAGTTAAATAAAAATATTTATATATATTTAAAAATTATTTTATTCACACAAAATGTTGGCGCTAAAATATCTCAACTTTACAAAAACAAAAGAAATCAAGATAAATTCACATATCTTTTAGGTTGAAAATTGAAATATGTGAACAAAATATTGAAAATATAAATTTCGTTAGTATGAGATTATTAAAATAACAACAATATAATTTATAACATCCTAGATTTCGTTATCGAGTAATCTTAGTATATTCGTTTACATAAAAATTTGGATTCTTTATCTACTTGTACCTTTGTTTAAGATAATTGTATTTTGGACTAAAATGTTAAGAAAACTCCATGTATGGACGAATGGTGAATTAGGCAAATGATAAGGTGTAATTTTTGACAAGTGATGATTTTTATACTAAGTATAAAACTCCAATTTTCAGCCATTTCTAATTTTCATTTTCAATTGACATCTTTATTTCTAGATTGAACGACCTCTTTCTCAAAAACCCTAAATTCTTCAATTCTCCTCTCATGCATTTAGAAAGTAGATGAAGTTATGAAAGATTGGTGAATAATCTTTGAAGAATTGCTAGTTCTACAAGTCAATCCAAGGTATACTTTCTAATTTGATGATTTGTGTTAAAGTTGTTGGAAGATTCATGTTAGGTTTCATGAGGTTTTGATTATTAAGTTAATCTTTATTAATTGATCTTAGTTTCTAGCTTTTGTTGGTGAAATAAGTTTACATAATTGATTTGTGTTTTGGAAAGGTTTATATTGTTTCACCATTGTTTTTGTACCAAAATTATAAGAAAGGGGACTGTTTTTGAGCGGTGAATAATAGCAAAAATATCAAAAAGTTGACTGTTTTGAGCTGTGTAGAAGTTTTTAATAGATATTGTTTGTTCATAAACTCGTAGAAAATCACTCGTTTATCCGATTGAGGTGTACGATATATCATTGGAAAGGTATCTGAGTATACAACAAACTTTGTAGTTTACATCCAGTGCTGATTCTAAGTTTATAAGACTCAAAACAATGGGTTTCTATAACTGGTATTGTGCAAAAACGAGAACTGCATACTGTTTTTATAGAAGTCATATAAAATTGGTCTTTTCTCCAATTGACATGAATCCAAAGCGATTCGGTTCCTAAGAAACAGATCTACAACTTTTGTTTAGACCTTAACACCTGGATTGACCTATAAGTTGGTTAAAAGGGGTCATGAAAACAATGGTTCAAGGCTGTCAGGTGCAGGGGATTTGGTAGCATTTTGTTTGTACTTTGAGTTTTAAAGATTTGTATCGTCCGCAAATCTTTTCCCAATCATTCTCAATCAATTGTATACTTGTTTAGGGTCAATCTTGGAGTAAAAAGGTGGCATTAACAACGGGATAGAAGCTACATACTTAGTTCGTCGATTATCATCTAAGGTACGGATATCCGGTCTTGTGAATCTCCTTAGTCACTAGACTTCTATACAGATAATATCTTTCTCGTTCATTATCTAGGAATCTATTATGACCTCTTATTTTCAACTCATGAGATCATAATGGGCATTGTAAGTTTGATAACTTTTTTACTAAGCGATATCAATTTGTCTATGATGATTCTTATTTGAAGTTATTAACATAGTTTTGGTCTTTGATGTATTCATTATTAGTTAATTGAATTTGAATTTAATCACTTTTGGACTTGATCCTTTTCGTTGTTGAACCGCTGTCGGATTTGAACTGTTTTCGAAATTATAATTTGATATATAGTGACTAAAAGTCATATATTTATGAGATTGTCCTTTACGTATCAAATTGACATGTTTTCACTACTTTGAATGTTTTGACTTTAAGGCACGACATCGAGGGCAATGATGTCGTGACGCCTCCATGTCGGCTATAATTGTCATGGCATCCTCGTTATTTGAACCCAATGTCAATTAGTGGGTATGGCCTGGTACCGGTCAATTTGAGGGCGAATGGATCGATCCTAGGAACCGTTATCGGGAACCGTTTTCGGGAGCCGTTTATCGGAAGGATTTTGAGTGTATTGCCCCTATACTCATTTTCCATTGTTCGAGTGGTCCGTATAACCCTCGAACACAATTGATTTTCTTATTTAATTTCAGTTATTGACATGATGGTATTATTTTAATTCATTTAATAAGAACATTTCATGTCAATTATCAATTGTTCATTTCATATTCCGGTCTTCAGATTTCATATAACTATTATCCTTTATTAATTCGATTATACCCTTGAAATCTTTGTTATTCTTTTATTATCTGCTCACTGAGCATTTGGCTCAGCCGAGGTTTGTTTTCTCCTTGGCAGGTACAGGATCGTAGGTGGCTTATGACGGGACGAGAACGAAGGAGTATGAATATTTTGAAGACGACCTTGGATAATATAATAATTTTTGGTTATGTATATATTGTAATTATAACCATGTCGTCTTAACTTTAGTCTACTCCACACTTTTATTTTGATGCTAAATCATAGTAGCTATAGTTTTCCCGTTTATGTTAGTTTTGTTGTTATGTTTCCATTGTGGCACACCGTCCTCCGGCCATGCGGGACGGGGGTGTTATGGTATCAGAGCTGTAGGTTATGATCTTTTAGTAACACTAAGTTTGATATGTGAGGAATGGGTAGTTTTAGGATCGGGTAACTTAGGTTTCCCTCCATAATTGTTTAATTGTATTATTCTTATTCCTATAATTCAATTCTTGATTTCCATTAAAGTGCAATTATGCTTCCTGTCGTTATATCCAATGTTGGTTCTAATGAAAATTACGTGGCAAATGTAGTAACTCAAGAAGCCACCAAGATTGGAAGGACCTAGACGGGGTCGGGGAAGGCCCAGGAGAAATCAAAATGGGCCAGAAAATGTATCTAATGCCCTGCAAAGCCAACCAGTTGACCCAAATATTACAGCAACAATCCATTAAATTATGTCTGAGATGCTACCAAGTTTGGTTGCACAAACGGTGGAAGCACTTCGTCACTCTAATGAGGTTCCTGGGCCAAACCTTGTGAACCAACCCTAGAGACTCAAGATCAAGGAACCAACACTGGGGGTAATTCTTAAGAGATTCATCTATGGCTTGAACGATTTCACAAACAGAACCCTCAAGTGTTTATTTCTGCAGCTGCTCCAGTCAATGCCGAGGACTGGATCATACATATGGAAAAGATATTTCGAGTTTTGGGTTGCCCGAGTCATATATGTGTTGAATTGGCAGTATACAAATTGGAAGGTGACGCGTATCGTTGGTGGCACGCATGGAAACAAGCTCATATTGGGGTTGTTGATATCGGGTCTCTAACTTGGGAAGAATTCAAGGGGCTATTTTATCAACAATATTTTTTTGATTCTGATAAAGAGGCGTACAGTCGAGAATATGCTTCTATTCGTCAACAAGGTAATGAGTCTATCCCCGACTATATGGCTAGATTTCTACGTTTAGCCAATTATGCGGGTACCCATGCGGTTACTGCATCAGATCAGACTTTAAAATTTAAATGGTCACTTAATGGGAAGTACAGGTATAGTTGATCAATCAGAAATTTAGTACAGTTGCCGAGGTTGCTAATGCCGTACGAAATATAGAAAGGGAACGACTTGAAACCATTCAGTTCAAGGTTGATAAAGATAAAAAGCGAAAGCAGGATGGGTCATCGGGCAGTTTCAACAAGTTCAAGTTAGGTAATTCAGATAAAAGAAGATTCAGTGGTAACAGATTTTCAGGGTCATCCCAGAGTATCACAGGTTCAAATCCTTCAGTCGCGACTCCCCTAACTGTATGTAAAGAATGTAATTTACCACACCGACCGGGTCCATGCTTTCGGAGGACTGGTTCATGTTTTAGATGTGGTCAAAGAGGTCATATGGTTAAAGATAGTAAAGTAGACCTAACGGCTAAAGCTTCAGGGACGAGTCAGGCTAAAGAAAAGGGAAAGCAATCAACTGCTGGAAGTCGAGTATTTGCATTATGAGCAGACAAACCACAAGGCGTGTGGCGTACTGGTTAAGGCTTGTGGGGGATGAGGCTAGGTAACCCATCTACCCCAGGTTCGAATCCAGGCATAAACAACTTGTGGCCACTAGGAATTATCTCAGGGCTGTATGCTTTAGCAGTCATAAAATTGCCAGGGATTAGTCCAGGCAAATGCCTAGGATACCCTTTCCAAAAAAATCCACTATTGGTATGGTTTCTGGTTATCTTCTAATTCACGATATGAGTATATATGTTTTATTCGATATAGGAGCAACTCATTCCATAGTTGCAGAACATCTTGAACATAATCTTAAGTAATATGAACAGTCATTAGAGTTTCCCTTTCTTATCCCTATCCCTATGGGAAGCTCTGTTTGTATTGTTGCACATTACAAAGATTGTCCTTTATTTATTGGAGATCGAATTTGGAAGATCACTTTGTTTCCGATGAAGATGAACCATTTTGATATAATCGTGGGTATGGATTGGCTATCTAAGCATCGGGCTGTGATCGATTGGGATTCACAGCAAGTGATATTTGGGGACAAAGTCAATCCAAAATGTGTATTTCAGGGAGTCTCGCCTAAACTAGGAACCCGAGTTATATCAACCGTCGAAGCTAAAGCTTTGATCTGGCAAAGTTGTGAAGGCTTTATAGCTGCACTTCAAGATCCGGATGAGGTACAACATAACGTTAATGAATTTCTAGATGTTTTTCTAGATGAACTCCCCAGCGTTGCCCAGAACGCGAAGTTCAATTTTTTATTGATTTAGTTCCGGGAGATTCCCCAATTTCAAAAGCTCCATATCGTATGGCTCCTTCAAAAATGAAAGAGCTTAAAGAGAAAATTGAAGACCTCTTGAGCAAAGGTTTTATCCGATCCAAAATGTGTATTTCAGGGAGTCTCGCCTAAACTAGGAACCCGAGTTATATCACCGTCGAAGCTAAAGCTTTGATCTGGCAAAGTTGTGAAGGCTTTATAGCTGCACTTCAAGATCCGGATGAGGTACAACATAACGTTAATGAATTTCTAGATGTTTTTCTAGATGAACTCCCCGGCGTTGCCCAGAACGCGAAGTTCAATTTTTTATTGATTTAGTTCCGGGAGATTCCCCAATTTCAAAAGCTCCATATCGTATGGCTCCTTCAAAAATGAAAGAGCTTAAAGAGAAAATTGAAGACCTCTTGAGCAAAGGTTTTATCCGATCCAAAATGTGTATTTCAGGGAGTCTCGCCTAAACTAGGAACCCGAGTTATATCAACCGTCGAAGCTAAAGCTTTGATCTGGCAAAATTGTGAAGGCTTTATAGCTGCACTTCAAGATCCGGATGAGGTACAACATAACGTTAATGAATTTCTAGATGTTTTTCTAGATGAACTCCCGGCGTTGCCCAGAACGCGAAGTTCAATTTTTTATTGATTTAGTTCCGGGAGATTCCCCAATTTCAAAAGCTCCATATCGTATGGCTCCTTCAAAAATTAAAGAGCTTAAAGAGAAAATTGAAGACCTCTTGAGCAAAGGTTTTATCCGCCCAGTGTATCTCTGTGGGGTGCACCTGTTCTGTTTTTAAAAAGAAAGACGGTTCCATCAGACTCTGTATTTATTATAGGGAGCTGAACCGCATTACCATTCGAAATAAATATCCCTTACCTAGTATTGATGACTTATTCGATCAGTTAAGGTGCTCGATATTTCTCTAAGATCGATCTAAGATCGGGATATCATTAGCTACAAATTCGAGAACATGATATCCCAAAGACTGCTTTTCGTACCCGTTATGGACACTTTGAATTCGTTGTCATGCCATTAAGGTTAACAAACGCACCTGCAGACTTCATGGATTTGATGAATCGTATCTTCAAGGATTACCTCGATGAGTTCATTATCATTTTTATTGACGACATCTTGGTATATTCTAAAACAAAGGAAGATCATGAAAAGCATTTGCGGATAGCTTTGAGAATTTTTCGGGACAAAAGCTTATACGCAAAGTTCTCTAAATGCGAGTTTTGGCTCGACAAGGTGGTTTTCTTTGGGCATATCATATCCGCGGAAGTTGTTCAAGTCGATCCTGCTAAAGTAGAGGCCTTCACCAATTGGCCACGACCAACCAATGTTTCGGATGTTCGTGGATTTTTGGGTCTAGCAGGATATTACAAACGATTTGTTGAAGGCTTATCGAAAATTTCCCTTCCATTGACTCGACTCCTTCGAAAAGGGGTTAAATTTGAATGGGGTAATGATCAGGAATGTAGTTTTGAAGAACTCAAGCATAGATTATGTTAGCTCCTGTTTTAGCCTTACCATCCGGGTCAGGAGGTTCTCAAGTCTACAGTGATGCCTCACGAAATGGCCTTGGATGTGTTTTAATGCAGCATGGAAAGGTTATTGCATATGCCTCTCGTCAATTGAAACCTTATGAGGCAAACTATCCGACACACGATCTGGAGTTGGCAGCCGTGATCTTTTGTTAATCCAAAACTCCTTTCAGTGATTTGAATATGATTCCTCTCTGTACTTAGTGAAAATTCCATATATAAGTTATAGTTCAGATTCAGTGATAACATACGTTGATTACACTCAGCGATCACCGAACAGCAAGAACCTCTAACTTATCTCTGAAGATCTGAAGAACAACAGTCACACCACAAGTCCTTTCAGCGATAGTCGAAGACTAAGCTGAAGATAGATATAAACAGCTAAGTGATCTGAAGCGGTACAGTGATAGAAAGTTTCATCTTAACAAAAGTGTGAAACCTTACAAGGCCTCAGTGATACCTCAGCGACCTCATCCTTGAAGTCTCAGGATCAGCGATCAAGTGAAGCCTTCGACAAGATTAATGTTTATCTTATCTTCTATACACAAAAGTTAAAACCTCTATACCTTGTCAGAGAAGGACGCACAGATTGTCTCTTATGTCCCCATCATATCTGATTTGATACTGTTCATAGATGGCCAAAAGCATGGCCATCCTATTATCCAAATGACAAACATCCTCAACATGTTTGACACGTGGCATGTACCTTTTGCTTTGCATTAAATGCAAACGGTTATAAATAGATGGGAAGTCTCTTTCCATCTTCATCCATGCTATTCTCTATTTTCTCAAACCTCTTCTTCTTTTCTTTCATAGTTCTTGTGCATCAACTTAGTGATTTCTTTAGTTACAATAGAATATGTTTTATACTTGTTCTTGTTCCGCTTGTAACTGTAAATTTGTTTATTTATATAAACTAATTTAAAAAACCTAAATCTACTTGTGTTTGTATTCAAACCCCCCCTCCTTCTACAAACTGTTTTATATCGTTTGAACTCTTATAGACCCCTTTGGGACCAATAAGTGGTATCAGAGCAGTGTTTTCTGCTTATTTATCTTTAAAACAACTTATTAATCAAGTTATTTTAAAATGGCTGACACAAACACCAACTACATAGAAAATGTATCTTTAGCTAATCCTCCAAGATTTAGCCGTGATAATTTCCCTCTATGGAAGGAAAGAATGACTCTATTCCTAGAAGGGTCAGATTCTAAGATCCCCTACTATCTAGAGAATGGGCCATTTATTCCTACAATTGTGGCTCCTGCAGTATCTGCCACCACTACCACTGCAGCCATACATGAGAGACAAATTTTCAAAACTCCAAGTCAATGGAGTGATGAAGACAAAAAGGAAATAGCTATTGATGGAAAAGCTAGATCCATAATTGTCATGTCTCTTCTTGATGAAGTTTATCATTTTGTAATGAAAATGAGAACTTCATAATCCAAGTGGAATACTCTCTGTATTCAATATGAAGGAACTGGTGAAGTTCAAATTACTCGTAGTATAAATTTGGTAAGACAATATGAAAGTTTCATGTTCTTGAAAAATAAACTCTCTCTCAAATTCACCAAAGATTTAACTGTCTCCTGATTGACATGAAAACTGTTAATCGAGAATATTCTAATGTTGAAATACTGAAAAAATTCATGGAGGCACTACCTGAGCAATGGGAAGTGTACACTACATGTCTTAAAGACTCTGATAAGTCAAAGACTCTTCCTGCTGATAAATCGTCAGCAATCTGCTATTATTGTAAGCGAAAGGGACACTTCGCAAGTGAGTGTAGATCCAAGAAAGTCGTTGCACCAACATCTTCTCAGATCCCTGATAAATCAAAAAAGGAAGGATACTCTAAGTTAAAAGAGAAATATCAGAATCTAAGAAATAACCAGCGAAAAGGAAAAGGCCTTGTCGCTGAGGAGACAGATTGGGATCAGGAAGACGATTGGGCAAATACCACTGATGAATCTGAATCATATGAAGAAGACATAGCCCTAATATGTCTTATGTCTTGAATTGAAGAAGCTGAAGAGGCATCTGACACATCTTCTTCAGAATTTCCATCAACTCAGGTACCTAACCCCTCTAACACCTTTATACCTAAAAATGATAGCTTATCAAATCTATGACTGTTGATTTTTACAATGCTTTAAATGGAAAGATCAAAGCTAAACAAATTAACCTTGATCTATCTTGACAACTAAAAAGTTGTCAGCTAAAAATCAAAGAACTTTCTAGGATTGAAGAAAATCTTAAAGACCAAATCTTTGTCATAACAAATCTAACGAAATTTCGACATGACCTATTCGTAAATTTGTCATATACCTGTTTTGTAATCTGCTTACATCTGTGTAATATGATTCCCAAAAGAAAACTAAACAAAAGCCACAAATATATGAGCTAATTTGTATACATAAAACTTGTTTCCAATATAATACTACTACAATTCCAATTGGAAGCTAACTCATTTCCTTTTTTCCCAAACGGGACGTCAACATTGCATCATCTTACCATAACATGTACTAGTTTAGTAATTCTTATCACTAGCACTATCAGCTGCACCTGAATAATCTGATCCTGGGATACACATCAACAAACAAAACAAGTCAAGCTTTACGCCTGGTGAGTTCAAGAGTTTACATCATTAAACCTTCAATAAATTCAGAATCAATCATAATTTTCAATACAATGCATGCTCATAAATATTGATATAAGCAAACCCACACAACTACTTACTTTTTCAACAAACATCAATAAAAGATATGTTTATCCATGACATATTTATATGAAATAATGAAACAAGTATAATTATCAAACTTCACTCGTTTCATTCTATTCTATATATGTCCCACATATATTAGATATAATGTCTTAAGCCTTTCATAAAGACTCTCCTTCCCACTATATTTGACTCATAACAACATACCATTGTTAATCACGTTAACGATCTCTAGGTACGGGAGTCCTACCATAACCGGCTGATGAATCAGCACATAACATTTCACCAATAACGTTGGCTAACTTAGGCATGTTATGGGACCTCCCAGGTCCATGTACGTATGTAAGTTTGACCTCCCAGGTCTGTGTAGATACATAATTATAACCTCCCAGATCTATGTATGTAATGGCCCCCCGGGCCATATGCCTAAATTGCCGCCTAACTGGGCTCCCAGCCCCTCCAACTATAGATATATTTTAGTGAACGTCCCACGTCCTATATCTTTTATCAATATATATCCACCCATTCCAAGATATTTCAAATCTATATCAACCCCGGACTTTAGACATCTAAATCTGAACGTCTCACGTTCTATTTCAATGTTCAATTTGCATCAAGAATCCAACATATCATATATGTCTATCACAACAACTCAAGCATGTTTTTAGTAAACTTAAAATTACATAGTGTTTCAATACCACTTAACATGCTTGTTTCACATTCAAATTTACTTTTATAAAGAATCTAATAACCGCACTTTATAACAATTTATAAATCATGCATTTTTCACAAAACATATTCGAACGCAAACAATATAAATCAGTTATGTCACAATACATATTTGACGTGTATCCCTTTATAATATACTTGCACTCACCTTAGCTAGATCGATTCAAGTCTAGTTTCCAAATATCCCATCTAATCGTCCTCCACACCTATACAATTAATATAACATTTATATCATCACAATCATGCTAGCAACACGTTCAAACAACTCTTGTGTTGCATTAGAACCTTCAAAATATCTACTATACGATCTAAGATATGTTAGAAGGTTTATGTATTCATTATTTTACTTAAAGTCCAATTAAAACATTGATATATATATCTTCATTCAAACCGAACATAAACATCCTATATTTATAAAATCCATCAAATGCATATAAAGTGTCGATTTGATTAATACAACACCTTTATATACCTTGCACAACTAAACCCCTTCAATTTAAGCTTTTAACTTGGCATAAAACCAATCAATTTGGCATTTAAGCAACTAGTTTGACTTACCAAGTTTTAAGCAACTCTCGATTCTTCTTCTTTTGTTTCTCTCCCCAACTCTTTTCCTCTTTTCTTTATATATGATATAACACATAAATAAATGAGTACATAATTAAATGGCTATACCACTTTATTTCCTTAAAGCATTTTCAAATACCATATGGTATATAACTTTAAAATTCATAATTTTCTCAAAATACTTTAATACTACACTCGTACACGGACGTCTTCGAATCCTTATCCTATTGAAATGTAAATTACACTTGATAATTTTGAGGATGCTACAATTCTCCCCTCCTTGCAAAAGATTTCGTCCCCGAAATCTATGGGTACCGCTTCCTGATTTCTTTCTCGGGTTTCCATGAAACATTTGCCTAACGTAAGCTCCTCCATTGCATCTGGACTACACATAAATGTCTTTGTTTCCCAACTTCTTTGCTTTTCTTTCATGTACAACTCCAATATATTCTTTATGCATATATTTGATCCATAATATGAATCTCAGACATTGAAACTGTTGATCCCAGTTATGATTAGGTAACGATGAATGTATGCAAGACGATGAAGAACACTATGAATAATGAAGATCCGAAGTCGGATATCTCACTTATATTATGAATAACGAATATTACAATTAAGCTCTCACAAAAGATATGAATGAAAGACCTACTTCTAATAATGATATATGAATTAATGATATGCTTCTAATGCTAGCCCTAACCCTCTATTTATATTGCTAAGAGTTATAATGAGATAAGGAAACTATAAGAGTTTGAGGCATTATATAATTGCTATAATTACAAGATAATTATCAGTTTCTTATTTAACACAATTCGAATTCAACCCAAACTCTAATTATTAAACATTTCCATATTTATGACTTTGTTGACTTTACAATTTTGGTCCTTCATGTCATTAGTAGTTGTAATCTCGGATACAATATTTTCAGACCTAACCATCTCCCCTTTGTATTCGGGATTACAATTTTATCAAATCAGCACTTTTGAAGACGATGAAATTTTGTCAACAAATATACTTTTGAAATCTTTAGCTCCCCCTACAAATATGATCACTTAATAAGCTTTGTAGCTCCCCCATAACATGAAGTTCAATAACAGATTGTTGAAGAAGCCGTGAAGTCGTAGGGTAAAATCTTTCTTCGAGTAGAACTTGTCGTTTGATGAAAGATAGCTTGAGTTTGTCGGGTTTGGCTATGCGATGAACTGAATTTGTCGGATTAGGCATGATAAGATTTCTTCAATTTGAACTTGTCGTATGATGACCTAATGTCGGATCAAAATGTCGCGATATCATTGTTGTTGTCGGGTTAAGCATTGATGCGATAAAGAATGATGTCGGGATAAGTGGAGTCGATAAGCTCATATGAGAAACGATCCTGATTTCTTCCAAGTTCATATGATGTGATGATGCGATTACTTTTCTCATTTCTTTCTTCGTATGTGCCTTTGATGATGACTTTTCTCCCTCATAATGGGCATTTGTCTTTGATACTTTTTCTCCCCCTCAGAATCATAAGGAGAATCCGAAGCATTATGAACGACCAAAGACAATAAGCGGATGTGAAAAAATGGGTAAAAATTCTAACATAGAAGCACAAATAGCAACTATTGTCACTTAAATCAAAAAAAAAAATTAATTTACTGGCCTATATTCAGTGTTGGTGGTAGCGGGTTGTCATTAATAGGACTTCCAGTTATCATAGAAGTAAGTTTTAAAACTAACTTCTCAAACTGTTCCGGTATAAACACAAAGATATGCTTGTGTAGTCACAAAGACTCGTGCAAGTGCAGAAAGAAAAAAAAATTGTATATATTTCTGCTTAAAAATAGACTCAATGTGCATAGAACTTGATGTTCGAAGACCGGAGGTGTGTCTTCTTGTATCGATATCTAAATCTTCCGAGTGAAGAATAGATAGATGATATGTTAAATATCCGTGATATATGAAACAAGTACCTTTTGTGAGATACTTGAGCAGTTCGGTGGGGTGACACGAGTTATCGACATTGGGTCCATGTCTATTTTCAATATTCATCTCCAAAGAATTGAGAATGAATAGATTGTGTGGCTACCCGGATAACTGTTTAGGTTTGGTAAGGACCAAATTTCTTTTAAGTCCTGTCACACCCTTACTTTTTCTTTTGTCTCACAAGTACTCAATTTTGTCACATTCATACCCTTTCAAAATAACTAACCTAAGGATGTGTTTCATGGGTAGGTCCTTCCGGCTCTGGATTGACCATTGAAACTTCTAAATCCTAACACATATATTTCTTATATGAATATGAAACAGTTTAAGTCCGAGTTATGAACTTAAGTATTCAGAAGTCAATATGTTAAGAGCAGATTTATAGATGAGATACTATGAAGCTAATATTAAGAGCAGGTCCAATAACTGAAATGCTATGAAGCTAATCAAATAATAATAATAATAAATGTGGTACTCTGTAACACCCCCGTCCCGCGTGGTTCAAGGACGGAAAATGCCACAACTGGTTTTAGGACAATTATAAGACAAACACCTGGTTAAAACAGAGCAACTAACATAATTACCCACCATAATATTTACATAACCATAAACGGAGATAACATCGTATAACAAAATACGATCACAAGGTACGAGTATATAATATCTACATTAGTCCTTGAAGTTTAACAAAAGTAGATAAGTCCAGTTATGTTATCTCCACAGCACTATGCCCAAAGTCCCAGCTAAGTCAAGTACCTGCCGAGGAAAAAAAAACTCGGCTGAGCTTCACGCTCAGTGAACGGATAATAATACATAAATAATTAACATGAGATAACAATTTCAAAAGGGATTCATAACGTTAAATGATAATCCAAAAGGAAATTAAGCAACAAATGATGCGAAAGCATATCAAAGGTCCGAAGACCAAACCGTATCACGAGGATACGTTGTTCCCAAAGGATGATCAGTCCATTCGAGCGTCAGTGAGGAAAGGGGTGCGAGCACAACACAAGCAATCCTCTCCGTGGATTTAACCACGGCCATAATTATTATCCAATCAAGTTTCTAGGATCGATCCATACGCCCTCTAATTGACCGGTACCAAGTCAAGTCAATATACCAGGAGGACGCCATGATAGTTTTACCTACCATGGAAGCATCTCAATACCGGTGCTCCCAATATTGAGTCTATAATCCAAGTTCACAATATATAGAATTTAATAAGTCAAATTATCAATATTCCAAATACGAATGCAAGTCATATTTCAAAAAAAAAACCAAAGTTCCATAATATCAACAAACATAAAGAGAATTTGGGATCAACGTGTTTGGATTAGGTAGCATTATGCAAATGGCTATCCCGGTGTCAAATAAAATATGATACCCGTATCTTAACCGAATTCAACAATTAACGCACGATTACGAGAATTCACGATCAAGTTTGCCTGGCCCGTGTGCCTAACGAGTACATAAACGGGTTATTATTCGTAAGACATATAAACTATAACACAACATTCTAATATAGAGCTTAATGACCCTAAACAATTTAGACTTCAAGAAAAACAACCTTATACGAATTAAGAACTCAAACGCAACATTTAACCTTATACGGTTCCATTCCAACAGCTTCTATCCCCCTACTTTTTGACCATTTTCATGCTATTTAAAGGTCAACCCAGGTTTTATAATCTTATTGAAAGTTGTAGAGTGAACTCTTAAGAGTCTAATGACTTTGGGTCAACTCATTTGGATGCTCCATCTATGAGATATGGCTTAACCAAAACAGCATCTATTAAGCCGTATACACAACAAACAAATGTTCAAAACAAATTTCAAACAAAATTTCCGTACACTTACTGTTTTGAGCCACTTAGAGTCGCAATTGGGTTCTCGACTCTTCATAACAGTTGAAGTCTATGGCAAGACCTTTAAATCTGGAAAATATGAGCTTATTTGGACGTGCGGTTTGAGAGTTACGCATCGCCAAAGTAGTGGACATGGGGCTGTCCAAATTACCAATTTCCCTCTTTTTCCACAAATCAATTTTTTTATCCAATCTTCATATTTTGTAACACTTAAAGGCTTCAAATAATATATAACATACTAAAAACTACAAAGGACCTTAATGGTTAAGACCTTAAGCTTAATGACACAATTTTGCTCCTTTTAAACATTTAACCGAACACTTGGTGTGCGCTTAAACATAAAAACCAATTCTAACTATCTTGAAAACATAATTTAACTCTTTTGATTCATAACTCAATCTTAAACACTCCAATTATGTATAAATTTCAACTCAAAACATATTTCCATCTTATGTACTGAAATATTAGCAAAATCAAGAAATTAACTTACAAGGGTTAGCTTTCTATGTATACCTTTGAATTATAAAGCTTTAATTTTCCAAAACTCCAAGTCTTTGATGGTTTCCTTCAATGAATTTGAGTTTAATCGGTGGAAGGCATAAACAAATTGAGAGAACCGATTGAAGAAGAGAATACGTGTAATGATTTTAGAGTTTTCCACAATTTAGGAAGTATTTATATTTTCCAACTTTTCATTTTTACCCCTAAAGTAATATCTCTCAACTTTATGCCCTAGTAGGCATAAACTTAACAATTTAGGTTAAGTTAAGTTTCACTTTGTACATGTATGAACCCTTATATAATATTACCTCACAATTTAGTCCGAGGTACAAGTCGGCTAAGCATAAGGTACAAACACATTATGCACGATTCGTAAAATTTAACGGGACACTGATATTGTAATCCTCCCCTCCTAAAAAGAACATTTCGTCCTCGAAATGAAGATAAGTTAGAAGACTTACATTAGTCGAATAGGTACGGATATTCCTTCCGCATGGATTCCTCTGTTTCCCATGTGGCTTCCCACTCGAAATGATTTCGCCATAAGACTTTCACGAACGGTATGGTTCTTCGTCGCATATGTCTCTCTTCTCGACCAATTATCGCCTCCGGTTCTTCAATATAAGAGAGATCCTTTTCAACTTTCTCTAACGGATAATCAATCACATGAAGAGGGTGATAATGATATCCGCGGAGCGACGAAATATGGAACACATCGTGGATGTGAGATAGTTTAGGAGGTAATGCTAGGCGATACGCCACCTCTCCAACTCGTTCAAGTATTTCGTAGGGTCCAATATATCTCGGACCGAGTTTACCTTTAACACTGAATCTGCGAATACCTCGTGACGGTGAAACTTTCAGAAAGGCATGATCACTCGATTGAAACTTTACATGTCTTCGATGCTTGTCCACATAACTTTTCTGTCGAGATTGAGCCTCTTTCATTTTCTGACTTGCGATCTCAACTTGTTCAGTAGCAATTTGAACAAGTTCGGGTCCTTCAATAGCTCGTTCCCCAACCTCATTCCAACATATTGGTGTTCTACATTTTCGACCGTATAAAGCTTCGTACGGAGCCATACCGATACTGGCTTGCCAGCTATTGTTATATGAGAACTCTACGAGGCATAGAGATTCGTCCCAACAACCAGACCACTCAAGAGCATAAGCCCGTAACATATCTTCCAGAGTCTGAATAGTTCGTTCAGTCTGACCATCTGTCTGTGGATGAAAAGCTGAACTCATAGTCAATCTTGCACCCCATGCCTGAAGAAGACTTTTCCAAAAATGAGAATTGAATCGCGGATCTCGGTCTGATGTGATAGAAACAGGCGTGCCATGTAACCTCACGATTTCCCGTTGGAATATATCAGACAATTTACTAACTGGGTATGTTTCCCGTATGGGTAGGAAATGAGCCAACTTTGTCAAACGGTCAACTACAACCAGATAGCATCATGTCGTCTCTGAGTTTTCGGCAATCCTGTCACAAAATCCATAGATATATGCTCCCATTTCCACACCGGTATCTCTAATGGTTGTAATAATCCACTAGCCCGCTGATGTTCAATCTTCACTTGCTGGCAAGTAAGACACTTCGCCACGTATTCAGCTATATCTCGTTTCATACCATTCCACCAATAATATTGTTTTAGATCTCGGTACATTTTAGTGGATCCAGGATGAATCGAGAATGGTGAATTATGACCTTCATTGAAAACTGCTTCCTTGAGTTCAGAATTGTTAGGTATACAAAGTCGATTACCGAACCAGATAGTACCTTTATCGTCAACTCGAAAATCTGACTGTGGATCATCTTCAGCTTTTTGTAAGATAGCCCAAAGTTCTCCATCTTCTTGTTGAGCCTCTTTGATTCGAGATACGAGAGTTGATTAAACTGTGAGACTAGCAAGAACTTCATCACCACCACGACAACACAAAGAAATACCCATACGTTCCAGATCTGAAGCAATATGGGGTTGAATGATCAAAGATGATACATTACCAATGCTTTTACGGCTAAGGGCATCGACAACTACATTTGCTTTGCCTGGATGGTACTGAATTCGGACGTCATAATCCTTAAGAAGTTCGAGCCACCGTCGTTGCCGCATATTCAACTCTTTCTGTGTGAAGATGTACTTTAAACTTTTGTGATCCGTAAAGATATCACACGTCTCTCCGTACAAGTAGTGACGCCATATTTTGAGACCAAATTTGACTGCTGCCAACTCCAAATCATGAGTAGGGTAGTTTACTTCATAAGGTTTGAGCTGGCGAGAGGCATAAGCAATCACTTTGCCATGTTGCATTAGAAAACACAACCAATACCACTTTTAGAAGCATCACTATATACTTGGAAACCTCCTGATCCAGATGGCAATGTAAGAATGGGCGTTGTAATCAATCTCTTTCTCAGTTCTTCAAAACTCTTTTCCTGTTCTTCACCCCAAACAAATTAACTCCTTTTCGAAGAAGTTTAGTCATAGGAAGCGCGATCCGGGAAAAGTTTTCGACAAACCGTCGATAGTAACCTGCTAAGCCCAAGAAACTTCGGACTTCTGACACATTTGTAGGTTTTGGCCAATTAGTGATGGCTTCAACCTTTGCAAGATCGACTTTAATGCCTTCAGCAGATATAATGTGACCCAAAAATGCCACTTGTTCCAACCAAAAGTCACATTTAGAAAACTTTGCGTACAACTTCTTATTTCGGAGAGTTTCTAAAGTAATACGCAAGTAAGTTTCGTGATCTTCTTTCGACTTTGAATATACGAGAATATCGTCAATAAAAACGATGATAAAGTCGTCCAAATAGTCTTTGAAAGCTCAGTTCATAAGATCCATAAAGACCGTTGGAGCATTAGTAAGACCGAATGGCATAACAATAAAATCGTAATGACCATACCGAGTACGGAATGCAGTCTTAGGAATGTCCTGATCTCTGATCCGGAGTTGATGATACCCAGATATTAAGTCGATCTTAGAAAAATACTTTGCTCCCTGAAGTTGATCGAATAGATCATCAATACGGGGTAAAGGGTATTTATTACGTACCGTGACCCGGTTTAGCTCGCGATAGTCAATACACAACCGCATTGATCCGTATTTATTTTTAATGAATAACACCGGTGCACCCCATGGAGATACACTAGGTCGAATAAAACCCCGATTAGAAAGGTCTTCAAGTTGCTCCTTAAGTTCTTTCATCTCGGTTGGAGCCATACGGTACCTTTGAGATTGGGGCAGCCCCCGGAACAAGATCAATTGTAAATTCAACTTCCCTTTTGGAGGAACTCCGGGAAGTTCATCCGGAAAAACATCCTGAAACTGATTGACAACAAGAATATTTTCAAGTTCAAGGCATACCTTTCCTGGATCTTGTAGTGCAACTAGGAATCCTTCACATCCTTGCCAGATCATCGCCTTAACTTCCATTGACGAGATAACACGGGTCCCTTTCTCAGGTGAAACACCTTGGAATACATATTCGGGTTCATTGACATCACCGAAGATGATTTGTTTGGCTTTGCAGTCGATGGTCACTCGATGTTTAGACAACCAATACATGCCAAGGATGATATTGAAGTGATTCATTTTCATCGGAAGTAAAGTAACTTCCCGAATTCGATCACCAATGAATAAAGGACAGTTTAGAAATTCAGCAAGTATGCACACTGAATTACCCATAGGAGTAGTAATATGTAACGGAAACTCGATGGACTTTTCATATGGTTTAAGATTGCTTTCAAAAATTTCAGAAACAGTCGAATGAGTAGCACCTGTATCAAATAAAACATATACATCTCTACCATCAATAGAAAGGGTACCAGAAACCATACCCGTAGTAGATTTGTCAGCAACTAGGCTAAACACTCGACCACCAGCAGTAGATTGCTTCTTTTTATCTTTGGAATTATCTTTCGGCCCTTGCTTACAATCACGTTGAAAATGACCTCGCTGACCGCACTTAAAATAGGCGCCGGTCATTTTAGAACATGGACCAGGGCGATGTCTAAAACCACAATCTTTGCACCGTATCTGAGAAGTTGCCTTCGAAAAGCTTTTGTTAGAAGTTCCCTGAGATGAAACTAGAGGTCTGTAACTCGCTTGTTTAGACTGAACTGTACGACCGGATCCTCGCCCGATAGAACTCCCTTGAAACACCTCTCTGTTCCGTTTAGTACCACTATCACCTCGAAACGTATAGAATCTAGTCGCTACCTTTCAATGTTTCTTGTAGCATCAGCAACTTGAGCAACGCTTGTAAAGTGTTGATTGATAAGTTCAGGTCTGAATTTGCTATTGAGGGTCCACTTGAACTTGCTAACTTGGTTTTCCACCGTACCCGCCATAACACCTGCAAAACTAGCAAACCGTAGAAATCTGGCTACATATTCAGATATAGATTTATCTTCTTTCTATCTCAAATTGGAATACTCTTGGACATACGCATCTTTGTCAGCTGCAGTAAAATATTGTTGATAGAAAACATTTTTGAACCCCGACCATGTTAAACTTTCAACAGCTATGTCCCCTCCGTAAGATTGTTTCCAAGCTTGCCACCAACGATTTGCATAACCTTCAAGTTTATAAGTAGCCAACTCCACTCGTATTCTATCAGAACGACCCAAAATCGAAATATCTTTTCAAGATGTGATATCCAGTCTTCGGCTTCAACCGGAGTGGTCGCTGAAATAAAAGTACGAGGCTTTTGTTTGTGAAATCTTTCTAACCATTGCTGGATATCAGCTAGTTGATTACCGGTGTTAGTTTCCTGATCCATTCTTTCTGGCCCATAATTACCGGCATTGGGATTCGGGTTTTCCCCAGTCTGACGTAATGCTTCCACCGTCTGTGCTATAATCCCCGGTAACATCCCATTAACTGTTTGGTACACAACTTCCATCACATTAGGATCAATTTGATTTGTTGGCGGAACATTTGCTTCATTTTCAGACACTGTTTGATTTCTTCCGGGTCCACGTGTTCTTGCTGGTATTCTTCTTGGCGGCATTTAGAACTAACAACATGGAAACCATTTGCTCGGTTAGATTCAATAAGAAACGAAGCATACAAGATTACAAATAATTAACATATATATATATATATAAGATCTAAGATAATCCTATCTTAGTTCTACTCATTCCTCACAGATCAAACTTAATTGGTACTACAGAATCATAACTAATGGCTCTGATACCATAACTTGTAACACCCCCGTCCCGCGTGGTTCAAGGACGAAAAATGCCACAACTGGTTTTAGGACAATTATAAGACAAACACCTGGTTAAAACAGAGCAACTAACATAATTACCCACCATAATATTTACATAACCATAAACGGAGATAACATCGTATAACAAAATACGATCAAAAGGTACGAGTATATAATATCTACATTAGTCCTTGAAGTTTAACAAAAGTAGATAAGTCCAGTTATGTTATCTCCACATTATTCTGCCCAAAGTCAGAGCTAAGTCAAGTACCTGCCGAGGAAAAAGAAAACTCTGCTGAGCTTAACGCTCAGTGAACGGAAAATAATAAATAAATAATTAACATGAGATAACAATTTCAAAAGGGATTCATAACGTTAAATGATAATCCAGAAGGAAATTAAGCAACAAATGATGCGAAAGCATATCAAAGGTCCGAAGACCAAACCGTATCACGAGGATACGTTGTTCCCAAAGGATGATCAGTCCATTCGGGCGTCAGTGAGGAAAGGGGTGCGAGCACAACACAAGCAATCCTCTCCGTGGATTTAACCACGGCCATAATTATTATCCAATCAAGTTTCTAGGATCGATCCATACGCCCTCTAATTGACCGGTACCAAGTCAAGTCAATATACCAGGAGGACGCCATGATAGTTTTACCTACCATGGAAGCATCTCAATACCGGTGCTCCCAATATTGAGTCTATAATCCAAGTTCACAATATATAGAAATTAATAAGTCAAATTATCAATATTCCAAATACGAATGCAAGTCATATTTCAAAAAAAAAAAAACGAAAGTTCCATAATATCAACAAACATAAAGAGAATTTGGAATCAACGTGTTTGGATTAGGTAGCCTTATGCAAATGGCTATCCCGGTGTCAAATAAAATATGATACCCGTATCTTAACCGAATTCAACAATTAACGCACGATTACGAGAATTCACGATCAAGTTTGCCTGGCCCGTGTGCCTAACGAGTACATAAACGGGTTATTATTCGTAAGACATATAAACTATAACACAACATTCTAATATAGAGCTTAATGACCCTAAACAATTTAGACTTCAAGAAAAACAACCTTATACGAATTAAGAACTCAAACGCAACATTTAACCTTATACGGTTCCATTCCAACAGCTTCTATCCCCCTACTTTTTGACCATTTTCATGCTATTTAAAGGTCAACCCAGGTTTTATAATCTTATTGAAAGTTGTAGAGTGAACTCTTAAGAGTCTAATGACTTTGGAATCAACTCATTTGGATGCTCCATCTATGAGATATGGCTTAACCAAAACAGCATCTATTAAGCCGTATACACAACAAACAGCCCAAAACAGCCCAAACAGCCCTGTACACTTACTGTTTTGAGCCACTTAGAGTCGCAATTGGGTTCTCGACTCTTCATAACAGTTGAAGTCTATGGCAAGACCTTTAAATCTGGAAAATATGAGCTTATTTGGACGTGCGGTTTGAGAGTTAAGCATCGCCAAAGTAGTGGACATGGGGCTGTCCAAATTACCAATTTTCCTCTTTTTCCACAAATCAATTTTTTTTATCCAATCTTCAGATTTTGTAACACTTAAAGGCTTCAAATAATATATAACATACTAAAAACTACAAAGGACCTTAATGGTTAAGACCTTAAGCTTAATGACACAATTTTGTTCCTTTTAAACATTTAACCGAACACTTGGTATGCGGTTAAACATAAACACCAATTCTAACTATCTTGAAAACATAATTTAACCCTTTTGATTCATAACTCAATCTTAAACACTCCAATTATGTATAAATTTCAACTCAAAACAGATTTCAAACTTATGTACTGAAATAGTAGCAAAATCAAGAAATTAACTTACAAGTGTTAGCTTTCTATGTATACCTTTGAATTATAAGGCTTTAATTTTCCAAAACTCTAAGTCTTTGATGGTTTCCTTCAATGAATTTGAGTTTAATCGGTGGAAGGCATAAACAAATTGAGAGAACCGATTGAAGAAGAGAATACGTGTAATGATTTTAGAGTTTTCCACAATTTAGGAAGTATTTATATTTTCTAACTTTTCATTTTTACCCCTAAAGTAATATCTAATGCCCTAGTAGGCATAAACTTAACAATTTAGGTTAAGTTAAGTTTCACTTTGTACATGTATGAACCCTTATATAAAATTACCTCACAATTTAGTCCGAGGTACAAGTCGGCTAAGCATAAGGTACAAACACATTATGCACGATTCGTATAAGTTAACGGGACACGGATATTATATTCTCCCCCTCAGATGTAGCATTACCTTTTGAAAGATTGTCATGTGATGTGAATATGTGGAATTTAGAACACACATGATGTACCTACAAAACAGATTAAAAGGATTTTGGTACCCAAGCTTTGTTGGGTCCTCGGAGGTTAACTTTGGTTGAAACAAATGGGGGAATTGGGGATACTGTAAGTACCATACCATTTATGAACATACCGTTAATCGACAACATCATTTGTTCCATAAGTAGCACAAAAAAGATTTGTGGTGCTTGGACTGATTAGCTGATTGATTGACTTGACAGAATAAGGTAAATCAGTCTTTGAAACAAATGATTTTGTATCAACTATAGGAGATGTATGTGACATGTTTCCAACACTATCATCTGTAGTTGATTCTTTTTTCAAATCATTTTAAACTTCTTAAAATTACCGGATTTAGTAACGAAATCGTTGTGAGATACAGTAGAATTATGAGTCCAAATTCTTCTGTTCTAAGAAGAAGAAGCTTAGAACAGGTTTTAGAAGATTTAGAAAAAAAATTAATCCACAGTTCTTAAAAAAAATTCTTTAATAAATGATTTTGAGATGAAGTAAACAAATGAAGTTGTTTTTAATAAAGAAAAATTAAAGATCAAACCTTGAAAGTGAAAAACAAAAGAAAAACGCACAAGTGCGTGTTCTTGGTGTTCTTGAAGAGACTTGAAGTTTCGAGAGTATTTCTTGCTTTGAAAGATAAGATGAGAGAGTCTCTTATGCCAAAGCTAGTTGACATCAGAGGACGCTTTTGATAGAAAGCACACATTGTTAGAGTGAGTGCTATCCATGTTGATGATGTATACGTTCTCTGATCTTTTGCCTTTTAAAGCAAGCATATCGCTTTTGTCAGTGACCGCACATCTAGTCTTTATGAATAAAACCTTGAAGTCTTTATCACAGAGTTAACTAACGCTCAATAAATTGTGCTTTAGTCCCTCAACGTATGCAACTCGCGAGAAGTAAGTTGCTTCGTTGGATAGAATGCCATAACATCTGGTGTATCCTTTGCCATTTCCACCAAAGGTCACTGAAGGACCAGTTTCCTCCTTATAATCAGAGAGCAGAGAGTTTCTTCCTGTCATGTCCCTTGAGCATCCGCTATCTAAATACCAGATACCTTTGGCACTCTGCAAATATAAGAGGATCAATTATTCATAGGTACCCATATTACTATGGGTCCTGCATTGTTTGTGGAATTAACAGGGGAACTAGGAGAGGCATTCGCTGAAACTTTATCTTTTATGGTCTTTTCTGACTTAGTTGTTTTATTTAATTTGAGAGTCTTACCTTTTAGTGATTTCGCAGCTAGGGCAGCTTTCTTTCCATGGGATAATTTTTCAGCTTTGGTGACATTTGGACATTTGCTAGCAATGTGGGTAGTCTCGCCACAGTGATAACATTTCCTATACTTAAAAACGGGTTTAGAACTAAAAACATGCTGAATAGGAGTCACGTTTTCATGATAGGGTCCAAGAATTCCTTTTTCCATAGACCTGGGAGGAACCACTAGTTTCTCAGGCTTGGGAGGGATCAAAGCAATCTTAATCTTAGGAGTTGGTCTCTGAGAGAAGTCAGGGACCTTCTTCTTGGATTTAGAGGGTTGACTTTTTGAAGAAAAAGAAGAATTCTTCAATGAAAGAAGTTTCTTGTTCTTGGGAACTTGACTAATGAACTTGTGTTTAGTCGTTTTCCCTTAATCCTTAGATATAGGTTCAGAAGGTCTTGTCTCCGAGATAAGAGTTCTTTGAGACGAGGGGTCAGGGATAGAAGAAACAAACATTCCAAATTTCAGCATGGAATGGTCAGTGTCAGTTTCCTCTTGTTATAAGAATATCCAAGACCACTTTTCACCTTAGTAGGAATCTGATCTTTTATGACCTCACTAATCTTATCAGAAGATTTACACCATCCTTCAATGGTGGCTTTTTCAGCTTTAAGATCAGCGATGGTCTTTTCGCGCTCAGCGATTGTAACATCCTCAAAATTATCAGGTGTAATTTATATTTCAATAGGATAAGGATTCGTAGAGGTCCGTATACGAGTGTAGTATTAAAGTATTTTGAGAAAATTTTGAATTTTAAATTAATATACCATATGGTATTTGAAAATGATTTAAGGAAATAAAGTGGGTATAGCCATTTAATTATATCCTCATTTATTTATGTGTTATATCATATATAAAGAAAAGAGAAAAAGAGTTGGGGGAGAGAAACAGAAGAAGAAGACAAGAGGAGAAGAGAGGAAAAGAGAAAAGTTGTGTTTTTCGGATTTTCGCACAACACCGCGCGACTTTGATCATCGGGACTGATCGTCAAGCAAACATGGTCCAATTAAGCTGAAGTTTTACAGGTCGCTTCCTAACTAATTGTTCTTGAATCTGAACGATGGGATTTGGTTTTGGAAGAGTTTAGATATGATTTGCGTACCAATTACAGTCACGTTTTGATGAGATTTTCTGAGTGCGAAAATAAGAAGAAACCCGCTTTTAAGTCACTATTTCTTAGGATTAAGCCTTTCTTTTCTTCAGAGAACTTGTTCATGTGTTGATCCCATTATAACAAGTACAATGACAATAAACAGTTAATAGCAAAGTAATATGACACGAATAATGATTTAAAGAACTTACGTAGTCATATATCTCTTGAACGTATGTGTATCGATTAAAATCAGATTCAGCTCTCTCTCTATAAAATATGAATCGACTAACTATGAAAGTAAAACCCTAACCTCGTATTTATATTGCTAGGTCTAGTCTAATTAAGGAAACAAGAGTTTAAGGAATTATAAACTTCCTTTTACAATAAAGCATATCCTTTCCTTATTTTCTCACAATTAAATAATAATAGACCTAACAATCTCCCCCTTTGTGGCAAAATGAGTCTTCATCTTCTTAGCTCGAACATGCCTTCAAATCTTCGTAGGGTTTGTCGATAAATAATTCTGTCGTCGATTATCTTGATCGCTTCTAAGAGAGAGTTTCTTTTGTCATTGCTCATCCTTGTTGCGCTCTTTCTATCTGTAGCAAGTTCTGACGCAAGCCTGTTTCGGATTCCCCATAATGTACCGTCAGAATATGCAGCCACTTCGTGAAATCTGAGAAATCGCTTTTCTCTAGAAGCATGCATCCAAACTACACCATGTACAGGACGAGTGATGACAGTGGCGACCAAAGTACTGTCAGGTACAGGCAATGATTGATCAGGCTTAGTACTGTGTATCTTCTTTTGCTCGCTTTCGATCCCTTATTGAAGATCATGAAGGTAACTGTACCTAAGCGCTTTCTGAACATGTCTTACCACTGCCCTTAATGCCCTTTGCTCGTGTACGTTTCGGTTGCGCTTGTCTCTCAGATCGTTGTAGATGACCTCCAAGTCCATAATATCGAGATTTGCAAAATCAGCTTCAGAGAAGGAATACGCTTTACCATCTTCTCTTTGGACAGTGAAAACCGGGTACTCGACTTGGAAGATCCTTGCAGTGTCTATCTTCAAAATCCCGACAACCCTGTGCCTTGAGACCACTTCAGCTTGAGGTAAAGCTCTCATCCTCAGGATATGGAGATACACTCTAACCTGAAGGGTCCATTTCCATCACGAGATGAATGTGTGCCAGATCATCAGGTTTTGCTTCCTTGCGGAAGATCTTCTCCATGGTTTCCTCAAGATATGGCACACGGATCTGCTGATTCACCCATTTGGATTTACTTTCCGTTAACATTCTTTGCCACCGAATCTGATGAGGTAGGAGTCTTGGTTCGTTTTGTTCCCTTAAGGCATAGTTTCTTGCTGTATCCCTCAAGTTCACATAGTCTTACACTTGAAGTACTGGTTCGTACGGATCTCGGAACCAGTTTCGAAGTGAGTTTCGCAGACGTTGAACATCAACTCGTTCTTCATTTTGTTCGGGTTCGGCAGGTTCGGCTGGTTCAGCAGGTTCGGCTGGTTCGGCTGTACTCTCGAATTCGATATCCGCAGGCTTTTCAACCGTTGGTGTATCGTCCTCTTGAGTCGTTGTAGTGCGTTGCCTTTATTGGGTAGATTGAGCAGGTGGTCTTGAAGCTGAGGCAGCAGAAGCTCTTGATCGTGATCTTGCCGTTTGACGTGTCTCCCCCCTCAGGACGAGTTGGAGCGGAGCCCGGGTCGTCCTGGTGAGGTCTGGATGTAGATGTACGAACTGTCGGACGGCAAGACTCTTGGATTTCGGTGCGAAGAGCAGTAATAGCACCCAGGATGTCATCAGTTTGGCGCTGTTGAACATTTTTCAAATCGGCGAGCTCTTGGTCAATGTGGGCGCGGAATACATCGAACTCGTGACGAGTTACAGTGGGGATTTGAAGATTGCGGCGAAGAAGACCTTCAAGCGAATCCTCCGGTTGGCCGGTTGCATTGGATTCTGCAAGCAGATTAGCATACAACATCAACATGAGTTCATCGGTGTGATACTCATATCGATGTGGGGAATGAGGTCGATCTTCGGGGGGTGATGGTGCGGTGGAGAGTGGCTGGTGCTTGGACGGCTGGAGCTTGCATGAGAAGGTTCGGCTTGTACAGGAGTCGGTTCTTTAAGACGCGCAGCTTCCCGAATATGGCGCACGAAAGCTTCTCTTTCTGCTGTCATTAGGACCAGATGTTCAGCAAGGGTGTCTCTTACCCTTTGTAAGTGAGCAGCAATGAGTGCTTCGCCTTTCGGGGGAATATAAAATGTCGGAGATGTGGTAGCAGTATGGGTAACTCCGGGATCACTTAGATTGCCCGTTGACATAACAGTTGAAGATGTAGCGAAGATGTAGCGCTGGTAGGATTTCCTCCCAATCCTCGTGGAATGTCCGGAATGGACATCACTATGGGAGTTCCGACTGGGCCACGGAGGCTCGCAGTGTGTATAGACTCGTGTCCCCTAGCTGGCTCTAGACTCGATGTGCACACAACCGAAGTCGAAGCAGGTGAGCTACTGCCTCTTGTTTCAATAGTTATGCCTCCCGAGTGGAGGGGAGCTAGATAAGGTGCTAGACTCACAAGTATTGTTGAAACTGTTGGCTGTTCTGAGCCTTCAGAGTGGCTGGGGGGGTGGGGGGCGTGCAATTGCGCTGCTAGGTCCACAACGACTTGTCCACTAGTCATACCCAACGAATGAATAGGGCTAGTTGACTCGGTTACCTGGTCGGGGGATATTGGACTCTCACTCTCTATTGTTTTTGTCTCCCCTTCGCTCATGCTCACTAATTCTTTTTCAACTGGTACTCCCTCCGTTCTCCTTATCTCTCCAATTGAGGTTTCAGGGAATATGTCCGACATAGAGGGGGAGGATGGATTGGCTTCAAAGTCAAAGTTGAATTGTGGTTCTTCATCAGACGGTATTGTAGGTGCGGAGGTGGGTTAACGGATGATTTGTTCAGGGTTCGGTTCAGTTGAAGACTCTTCATTTCCAGAACTGGAATCTGTGATAGAGGGTTGTGGGCCGATGCGGCTGACGGCTTGCACCTCTATTTCTTCAGTACGTTGGCGACGATGGAGCGGTTGGTTGTCAGATTCATCCTCATCCGAAGATGAAGAGCGGGGGCGGATACGTTGTCGACTGACCAGTGTTTTGAATCGGGGAGTTGGGATAATGGGTCGAGTGCGGGGGTAGTTGGAAGTAGTTGGGTTGGGGGGGCTGATCAGATGCACCTCCCTCGTCATGTCCCCTCGCAGTACGCTCATCACCCTGGTCGGGATCCCCCTGATCCTGACCCTGCTCTTCTATTCTAGGACCCTCACCTCCCTCAATATTTTCCTCTTGGATCGGCTCTTGGGCAGGCGCAACCGGAGGTGGTTGGGCCATTAAGCCATGTCGCTCCCTATAGGCTATCACACTAGATGCATTCTGATCAGCATAAGCGAGGAGCGCTTCAGGGATAGGCATGGTATAGTTAAAGACCCGATCATTTAGGCGTAGAAATTTAAGAGCACTGGTCGGGCCTAAGGGTGATCCGGCTCTTCTAGGAATGGCGGGAGGTCATCATTGCATGGATGAACAGTTGAAGAAACCGCTGAAACGGTACGAAGGCACGATTGTGAAAGTTGGATTTGTCTTCCACTAATTCCACAAAGTCCGTCCAGATGAGCATCGCGTAGTCATAGTGGCGGTTGAATGCGATGCCGTGAAAGATCCGAAGAACCGCAGTGCTGGCCTTGTCCATGCCAGTATGTTTGCTAGTCAGACATCGATTGACGATGGTCAACCGTGAACCAAATCTGAGGCAGGTACATCCTTTTGAACTGGCCGAGGCTTGTGAATGGTTCAGGGGATTCGTACCCGAGGGCTAGGATGTCGGCAACCAGCTGTTGGTCGGTTGCAAAGGCTTCGTATGGGTGTTCGGCTGTGGCGAGCGGCAGGCAGAGAATGCAGCGAATCCTGGCTGGAGTTAGGCGGGTGACAAAGTCATCGATTTGAGCAGTGAAATGATGGTCACCTTCGTCCGGATGGTATGTCAGTGTGTACCAGAATTGCTGGAGGTAGAACAGGGGTACTCGGTGGTCTAGTGCAAAGGCAAAGCGAAGCGGATGTCGTTGAAGAATGTCAAGGATAATTTGGTGTTCGAGAGTGATACCAAAGTCTAGACGGTGGTTGTTCGGTTTGATTTGTCGAAGGTGAGCTCTAGGCATCAAGAGGTCATCCCGGTTAGCGGCGTTGATGCTTGGTTCTGTCGAGCGTTCGGACGACATCGGGTTTTCATCATCGGACATGTTCGGATCCTTTATGGCTGCCATTGGTTTCTGAAATAAGACAGTTAGGCAAACCAAGTGTAAAGTTAGGGGCTGTTTACTAATTTTTTTGGGTAAGCGTTGACTGAAATAAGAGGTCTGATTGAAGTAAGAGGTCTAATTAAAATAAATGTTGAATAAAATTATTATGTTTACTTGATATTTCGTATTTAGTGCTGACTAAACAATAATGACTATTATACCCTTTGTTTAAAGTAGTTTATTATTTACTAAATACTTTTTATAAAATAGTATTTACATTATTAATATATGATTTATATTAGTCTATTTATACTATTTGACGTATAATTTTTAAATAAGTTAATCATACTAGTGTAGACGCTCTTTTTCATATAATATTATTATTATATCTTAAATATTCAATAAAAAATATATTTTTAATAGCTTGAGAAATAATGTAATTTAGGTTTAACTAAAACCTCCACCGCCGCCAACCCACCTATGGTATAGTGTCATCCCCAAGTTGAAAAACTCCCTCTTTTCCACCATCAATCCACCAGGCCTTGCCGCCATCTCCAATCTACCATTGTTCACCACCATCATGAGCTGAACTGACTATAAATGAGTTATTCAAAGCAAAAAAAGGTGGAGTCTTGTGTTGTGTTGAGTTTTTAAGTCTTTTTTATTCCTTTATAGTGTGTTGATTCCACCATCATCTTTTAATGGGTTTTGAGTTCTAGAGTTTGTGTTAATTATGATGGAAATAGAAGACATTATTACAGGGATAAAAACGGAAAAATTTAAAATGATATCCTCTGACCACAGTAAGAAATAAGAGGCATGCTGACCGAATTTCATCAGGTAAGAGACACGGTCAGAACCTCTTTCCACAACAAGTGATTAGTAAACAAATCATTTCTTATTAGAGTAAGAGATTCTTATTCAACAAGAGCCAATAAGAAGTAAGTAAACAACCCCTTAGTGTTTTGAGTTTCAAAAAAATGCTAAGTCTTTTTATCGAGTCCCGTTGGGTCGATAACAATTGTTATCGAGTGTAATGGGATCGAGGAAAAGATGTTGTCGATTGAAGGAGGATCGACAAAAAGACTTGTAAAAAGATAAGATCGGACCTATGTAGGGGTTGTCGAGTCAATGAGAATCGAGAAGAACAGGTTATCGAGTGCCTAAGGGTCGATGAAAGTACTTGGAAACTTTTCAGAAAGTTATCGATCTATGTAGAGCATGTTGTCGATTCTATGAGACTCGATGAAAATACTTGGACAATGTATGGGCAGGGTATCGATCCAGATAACTCGATGAGAGCACTTAGTAATTTTCATCGACCGTTTGATAGTCGATAACAAAGGTTATCGAGTTCCAAGGGATCGACAAAAAATACTTGGTGGTTTTCATCGATCCTATTATAGTCGATAAGAAATGTTATCGAGTCATAAAGGCTCGATAAAAAACACTTAGTGATTTTCATCGAGTTTATGATGTTCGATAAGAAAAGTTATCGAGTCATAAAGGCTCGATAAAAACACTTAGTGATTTTCATCGAGTTTATGATGTTCGATAAGAAAAGTTATTGAGTCATAAAAGCTCGATAAAAACACTTGGACAAAAAGGTGGTGTTCTTGGTCACTACAACGAGTCTCGATAAAAATTCAAAAGGCTCAGCTAAGACTCGATGAAAACTCATAAACCAGACTTAAAGTTTTTAAGTGCTTAGATTCCAAAAAGGGCCTAAAACTAGGGCAAAGTCTTATTACTAGGTGCGATTAGTGAAAAAGAACAACATTAGTAAAGGACTTAAGGCCAAAACACTAAATCTACCCACGATTTTGACTGATGAACAGTCAAAATCGGAAAACCCATAATAACCCCAAAAACCGAACGGTTAGACATTAAAAAATGGATCATGCAACAGTTTTAAGTACTAAGTGCAAGAATTAAAGATGATAAGGGGAGGATTACGAACCTGGTGGTGCTTTCGGATCTGAAAAACTCGAAGTTTTGAGAAATTGATCTTGGATAGCCAAGAACTTGAAGGGTTTTTCAGAGAGAAAGAGGGAAATTCAAACTTGTGAAGAAAGGTTCTTTGAGAGTGGGGCCCGATTACTTTAAATAGTGGTCATCGGGTGATGACACGTGGCAGTGTGTGATTGGGCCGATGAAAAACTTCCCGTTATAAAGATATCGATTGGGGAGGTTATCGAGCCAGAGGGGGTCAATAATCCCATTGTTGTCGGTCCCTTAGGGGCCGAGAACCTGACTTAAAAATAATAATAATTTTTTTTTTTAAATAAGAACTAAAAGACAGAAAACAAATATAAGGCTCCCCCTTAATGTGTGCATACAATGGTGTGCTCCCCTAGGAATGTGAATGAATAGGAAAACGTACCTTGTTGCTCCCCCTTGAATGATGAACCATGGTGATATACACAGCGAGGTAGAAATAAAAATGAAAGAAAAAAATTGAAAACACGAAACTGTAAGATAAAAGTCAAAATCTAAAAAATGAGAACCCAAGTGTTATGCAGATTGACTCAACGAGTAAATGTGCAAAAACCCTTGGATAGACGTTTTTTAAGGATTTTGAGGCACACTGATTTGGGATAATCAGGTTTTAAGATTGAGCATTCCCAACTTGGATACTAGGAACTGGAATCGTTTCTCATCCAGTGCCTTGGTAAACAAGTCGGCAAGCTGAAGTTCCGTATTAACAAAGTATAGTTCAGTTGTACCTCTTTCGACATGATCCTTGATGAAGTGATATCGAACGTCGATGTGCTTTGTCTTCGTGTGTTGAACAGGGTTGCTTGAAATGGCTATGGCGCTTTTGGAGTCACAATAGATGGGAATCTTCTTGAACCAGAAGCCATAGTCTTTGAGTTGAGTGCGCATCCATAGTACTTGCGAGCAGCAGCTTGCGGCAGCGATATATTCGGCTTCCGCGGTAGATGTGGAGACGCACGCTTGCTTCTTGGATGACCAGCTGACCAATTTGTCTCCAAGGAATTGAATATGGCCCGAAGTGCTTTTACGATCGAGCATGCATCCGGCGTGATCCGAATATGAAAAGACAGTTAGCTCGAAACCCGTATCCTTTGGATACCATAGGCCAAGATTAGGTGTACCTTTTAAATATCGGAAAATCCGTTTGATCGCACTAAGATGCGATTCCTTTGGAGATGCTTGATATCTCGTGCATAGACAGGTGGCAAATATTATGTCCTGACGACTAGCCGTAAGAAACATGAGAGAACCAACCATGCCCCGGTAACTTTTAGAATCCACATCTTTTCCCGAAGGATCAGCGTGTAGTTTTGAACCCGGGGACATGGGTGTACCAATCGGAGAACATGACGTCATGTTGTATTTACACAACATATCTGAGATGTATTTTGATTGGTTGATGAATATTCCAGTAGAAAATTGTTTAATTTGAAGAACAAGGAAAAAATTCATCATTCCCATCATACTAATGTTTAATTTAGCAAGCATGAGTTCAGAGAACTCTTTGCATTGCCTTGGGTTAGTCGAGCCAAAGATGATGTCGTCCATGTAGACTTGAATGAGCATAATGTCACCTTTGTCCTTTTTAATGAAAAGAGTTGGATCGATTTTACCTTTAGAGTATCATTTTTCACTAAATAGGTAGACAAACTATCGTACCATGCGCGGGGGGCTTGTTTCAATCCATACAGAGCCTTGTCCAGAATGTAGACATGATCTGGTTTGGAGGAGTCGACAAACCCGTCGGCCTGAGAAACATAGACTTCTTCACGCAGAACACCGTTTAAGAAGGCCGTCTTGACGTCCATTTGGAAAACCACAAAGTTCTTATGTGCCGCGTAAGCCAAGAACATTCGGATTGCTTCAATACGGGCGACGGGTACAAATGTTTCGTCGTAGTCAATGCCTTCTTGTTGACGGTATCCTTTGGCGACAAGTCTAGCTTTGTTGCGAATAACGACTCCATCTTCATGTTGCTTGTTTTTGAATATCCATTTCGTTCCAATAATGGTCTTGTTTCGAGGACGGGGAACAAGGCGCCATACTTTCAGACTTTCAAATTGATTGAGTTCCTCTTGCATTGCCACAATCCAATCAGGATCATTCATTGCCTCATGAATGGATGTGGGTTCAATCTTGCTTATGAATGAAGAGAACATGCAATCATTGGCTGAGGCGGAACGCGTTGTAACTGGTCGGTTCGGATCTCTGATAATTTGGTCAACAGGATGAGAGCGGGTCCATTTGGTAGTATGAGGAAGTGGTTGAAATACATTTGGATCCGGGGTGTCATCTTGATAAGAACCTAATGGAAGATCTTGAATAGATTCCAAAGATGGGGCCACGTTTGATGATCTTGTGGCACTTGTGACATCTGTCGGTGTTGAAGTGGATGGAGGGGGAGAGGATGTCGGTTCCGTAGGATTTGGTTAAATAGGCGGTTGAGGTTCAGGTGGAACAAGAGAAGCATCCGATGAAATATTTTGATCGGGAGGAGCAGTCGTAGAGGTGCTTGGAGATGCAGCAGTTGAGATTGTTTCCGTTGTAATTGGCGGTCCGGAAAAATCCGAGGTCTCGGCAATCTCCAAGGTAGGCGGGGGAATCTGGAGAGAAGTATCTGTGGACGGTCCAAAGTAATCCGAGTAGAAGTACTCGAATAGGTCATCCAGATTTGACATGGCAGTTTTGGACGTTGAAGGTTCAGCGGGGTTGGGAGCAGGTTCCGAACGAATGTGATCGGAAGCTAGTATAACGGTGAGTGCGGGTCTAGAACTGTCGTGTTCAGGAGCCATTTTGGCGTTTGGATCGAATTGTACATTAACGCTTTCAGTGACGCAACGTGCGTGTTTTATGTAGACCCGATAAGATGATGCATTTGGTGAGTATCCGAGAAAGTAGGCTTCATCGGCTTTTGGCTTGAGTTTCCCACGATCTTCTTTTTCATTGAGTACGAAGCAACGAGTGCCAAACGTTCGAAGATGCTCGATTGAAGGAACGCGATCGTAGACCAAGTGATAAGGTGTCTTGTTGAAGCGTTTGTTGATGATGGAGCGGTTTTGAGTATAGCAAGCTGTGTTGATAGCTTCGGCCCAAAGGTGGAGAGAAAGCTTTGAAAAAGTAAGCATAGTGCGAGCAGCTTAACAAGAGTTCGATTTCGGCGTTCGACCACACCGTTTTGTTGTGGAGTACGAGCTGCAGAGAACGTGTGGGTTATACCAACCGATTCGAGGTAACCGTCAAGGGTACGGTTTTTGAATTCAGTGCCATTATCGGTGCGGATGGTTTGTGCAGTAAGTTCTAGCTTGACTTGAATGGCTTTGAGAAACATGATGATGGTGTCGGGGGTTTCATCCTTTGATCGAAGGAACTTTACCCATGTGAAGCGAGAGAAATCGTCCACCATCACTAGAACACTACTTTTTACCATGTGTGCTTTGAGTCCGCATCGGGCCGCACAAGTCCATATGAATGAGTTGAAGAGGTCGAGTCGAGTTGTGAACTATCTTGGGTTTGTGAGAGACCTTCTTCATCTTTCCCATCTCGCATGCGTCACAGAGATGTGGTTTGTCGAATTTAATAGATGGGAGGCCGGTGACTAATCCGTGGATGGAGAGGCGATTGATGTTCTTGAAGTTCAAGTGAGATAAGCGACGATGCCATAACCAAGTCTTTGGACTAGAAACGTTTGATAGAAGACAAACACTTGAGGGGGCGTTTACTTGGGAAATATCGATCGTGTAGAGGTTGGACTTGCGTGTGCCGGTTAGAAGCTCCTTTCCATCAAACTATCTATCGGGTCTGAAATTGACTTCGAGTTGCTTGTCACAGAAATTTCCAATGCTCAACAGGTTGTGGCTTAGCCCTTGTACATAAGAGACGTTGGAAATGGTGATGTTGTTTTGAATGATATCACCATATCCTTTTATCGGTGCCAAGTGATTGTTGCCAAATTTGACGAATCCGCCCCTCTTTTCAGTGTAGTTGGCAAGCAGCTCCTTTTGTCCGGTCATGTGTTTGGAGCATCCGGAATCTAAGTACGACACATGACCGACCTGCACAAAATCAGGCAGATTTAGGTACCCATTTGTAAATGGGTCCATCATGGTTAGTTGACTTTGCAATCTTGGGTACCCACTTGTGGTGAGACTTATGGGCGTTAGTCATTTGATTTCTCGGACCCGATTTAGAAATGGATGATGAATGATAAAATTTGTTATTAAATGAATTATGCATGTCCGGAAAATAACCATAACCATAATCAATAGGAGGTTTGCGAACAAAAACATCCACACCGCAATTAGAGCAACAAATTTTATTACGAGAAAATTTGATTAAATGTCTAAATGAATGAATTTGATACGGAAAAGGAAATCTAGAATTGTTTCTTTTGACATTGGAATGTAAAAACTTGTCTTCTTTGCGGGGTGTTTGCTTTGTAGTATGCGTGCCCTTTTTGACCCAAACTGACTTGGTTTCTAAAGTATGAAGCGCTGAAATATTGAAAGGAACACGTTTAGTATGGTTTTTGAAGACATGATTGGTTTTCGTTTGTTTATGAGTGGTTGGATTTTGACTTGTGGAACACTCCGTTGGTTCAGTAGGTAAAGAAACTGTTTCCATAGGTTGTTTGCCTTTGTCAAGGAATTCAGTATGAGTAGGAAGTACAGGATTGAAATCAAACTCATCACACATGTCATTTAAGCACTCGTCCGATTCAAGTGAAGATTGGTTAGAAAGGGCATTTAATTCAACATTGATTTGTTCGTCGGAATTGGAACATTTTTGTTTTGGAAGATTGGAATTTGGGTCCATTTTGAACAACTCTTCACAATTATCTAAATAATTGCTAACGAAGGCTTTACAAGTTGAAACGTTTGAAATAGTATCATTTTCACGAGTTTTGTTCAATTGTAAAGTCTCGTTCTCAAGTTGTTTGGAAGACACTTGAAGATTCCTCTTCTACTATTTGAGGATAGCAGAAAGGTATTTGAAAATAGTTTTTGTTTTGTCTCTTCCAATATTCTCTTTCCTCAATACTAGGGTCCGGTTTCATAAATTGAATTTGGTAATCTGGACCAAGGTTCAGATATTCGAATTTATAAATAGTCGGAGTATTATAGATAGCCTTTGCTAAGTGTTTCGGGTTTTCAAAACCTAATCCGGCTTTGGAGCTTAAATCTTTCGGTGCATTTAAGTGAATAGTGTGTTCAGTTTGACCATGCTTGTAAAGTTTTAATTCCAACGTTTCGAGTTTTTTTAATAAATCTTGTCTTTGAAAACTGACAAAGTCAAACTTTGATGAAAATTTGGCAGTCTCATTCCTAGATGTTTGAAGTTGGAGTGTGAGATCAGATATTTGTTGTTGGAAAAGATCATTTTCTTCTTTTAAAACCATTTTCTCCGTTTCGAGATTTTGTGCTATACTTTGAGTAGTGACAAGGTCGGTTTGCATAATAAGCAATTGTTTATGGTTATTTTCAAGGCTTGCTTCTAAATTGGAAACCAAGAGTTTCTCGGTTTTCAATTTGGAGTGTAATTCCTTTAATTGACACATTAAATCATGCATTTGAGATACAAAAGAGTCATAGTCAGAAGGGCTTACCTCGGGTGTGTAGTCGGAAGCGTGAGAAGGAGTGTCATCAGAGTAAGCCATTAAGCTGAAATGTGCTTGAGTATCCCCTTCCGTGTCATCTTCATCATCTTGATTAAGCCATTGTTCATCTTCAGCTAGAAGGACTTTACCGGCTTCTTTTTGTTTGGACAGCATCAGTTTGTAAGTGAAGTAGTTAGAGTCCTTCACTATTGGCTTCTTACATTCCCTTGCGTAGTGACCAGATTTGCCGCAGTTGTAGCACAGACTTCTCTCACCCTTGAACTAGTCTTCTGGCTTGGGTGTAGGGCGAGGTTCTTCCCTTCTTGGTTTAGGTTCAAACATGGCCTTTCGCTCATGATTATTAGATCCCGAAGCATACCTTTGTTGATTGGGATTTGAGCGACGTGAGAACTTTTGTTGAAAGGATTTTGTAAGGAAGTCCAGTTGATGTTGAAGTTTGGCAATTTCTGGATCATAGTCAAAATCTTCGTCTTCTAATTCAGGAAACATCTCTTGAGGAGCGGAAGAGGACTCTTTTGCCATTAATGCGATTAGATCCGGGTTCTTCTTTGAATTTAACCCCATTAGTTCGAGAACCTCCTCTTCATCTTGTTGAAGGGTTTCATAGACTTCATGAAGGTCAAGGTCAGCAAGACATTTGCTGTGTTTGATTTAATTAGCAAACCGGCGCCATTCCGGTTGAAGATTGCTAACAAATTTAACATTGTTTTCGATCTTTGTCTTATGAATTTCGTTTTTGCTAAGTTCGTTCACCAGTTGTACAAAACGGGTATATGTGTTCGTAAGACTTTCTCCATCTTTTGCCTTGAATTCTTCATATTGAGAAATGCAGTTGGTGATTTTGAGTTGTGTGCCAATCTTCGTTCCAAGCATGAATTTCTCTATGACTTCCCACATTTCTTTAGCCGTCTTCTTGTGGCTATCAATGCTCATGTAGATCTCATTTGGAAGGCTCATAAGTAGATAAGAACGGGCAAGTTGGTCACCTCTCATTATCCTCTTCTCGTTTGCATCCCAAGAATTTTTGAGTTTAACTTCCCTTCGTGCGGGCGTAGGAGGAGTGTTGTTCGGCATAGCAGGATACTCCTGATAAAAAGGTGGAGGAGAACCCTCTTTGATTGAACTCATGATCTCATCGGCATAGTCATGGCGTTCAATGAAATCAAGGAATCTATCCTTCCATTGAGAATATTCTCCCGGGAATAGAATTGGAGGCTTGGTGTCTGATCCAATGGCCATTGCTTCTCGAGTGGTCATTGTACTTTTTGGTTGGACCTCGATCAATGAGTTTTTAAAAATTTCTGAGTTGTCGCTTGAAACAGTAGGTTATTATCGAGTGAAAAAGGAGGACGAAAAAATATCGATTGAAGGATTTTTTTTTATCGGGTGTGAGGTGCTCGATGAAAATTGTTATCGGGTGACTAAGGATCGATAATAATTGTTATCGAGTGAACAAGACTCGATAAAAATTGTTGTCGAATTGAGTGGGACTCGATATAAAAGGTTATCGAGTGAACAAGACTCGATAAAAAATGTTGTCGAATTAAAATAGACTCTAAAAAAAATTATCGAGTGAACAATACTCGAAAAAAAATTTGATTAAAGAAATTTATCGAACACTGACCTATTCGATCAAAATTTTCTCGATTCAGCAGGACTCGACAAAAGAATACTTTAAATCTGCATTTTCTTTGATTGATAAACCAGAAAACAAAAACACAGTTTTCTTGACTAAAAAGAACTAGTCTTTTTATGGACAAGATTGTCTGGGTTTTTGAATTTCGTATTTGTTCAATTACGGAAACTATCAAGATTACGAGAATTTATGATTTTTACTAAGGAAATCTTTAGTAAGAAAAGCTGCAGGAGTCACAAGTTCCTGAGTTTCTTATGTAAAGATATTCAAAAGTAAACAAAATAAATTAAAGTAATTTTAATTAAACAGATTCAAATATTTCATGTGGGGGTCGATAAAAATTCAAGATCTTGTGAAGTTGAATCGATAAAAATTCAATCAACAGAAGAGACGTTCGAGAAAAAATTAGTGATCAGTATGAGGTACTCGACAAAAAACAGAATGAAGTTTTATCGGGTAAAGCATGAAGCAGTAAGACTCGATAAAACTTCAATGAACAGCAGAATTTGCAGAAATCGAAATAAGTACCTTCTGTTTCGTGGTTTGCTCAGAAAATTGTAAAAACTCGTGATCTCAGGCTCTGATACCACTTGTTGATCCCGTTATAACAAGCACAATGACAATAAACAGTTAATAGCAAAGTAATATGACACGAATAATGATTTAAAGAACTTACGTAGTCATATATCTCTTGAACATATGTGTATCGATTACAATCAGATTCAGCTCTCTCTTTATAAAATATGAATCGACTAACTATGAAAGTAAAACCCTAACCTTGTATTTATATTGTAGGTCTAGTCTAATTAAGGAAACAAGAGTTTAAGGAATTATAAACTTCCTTTTACAATAAAGCATATCATTTACTTATTTTGTCACAATTAAATGATAATAGACCTAACATCATGTCGTTGAGAAGATTAAAATACTCAAGAATCAGAAGGTTTGGTGAAGGTCTCCATGGTCAATTGAAGGTATGTCTTTGATTCATGAAAGTTGTGTTTTAAGTTCAAGAATGGAAACTTTGGATATATTTTGGTGAATACTTTCCATGGGACAATACATGTTTTGATAGGAATGTTGAGATGATATTAGATGAAATCAAGAGAGAAAGTTTCATCCATACATGTTTTGATAGGAGATTAAAACTTGGAATGAAAACAATTGACTTTTTACAATAAGTCAAACTAGTTGCTTAAATGCCAAATTGATTGGTTTTATGCAAAGTTAAAAGCTTAAATTGAAGGGGTTTAGTTGTTCAAGGTATATAAAGGTGGTGTATTAATCAAATCGACATTTTATATGCATTTTGATGGATTTTAAAAATATAGGATGTTTATGTTCGGTTTGAATGAAGATATATATATATATATATATATATATATATCAATGTTTTAATTGGACTTTAAGTGAAATAATCAATACATAAACCTTCTAACATATCTTAGATCGCATAGTAGATATTTTGAAGGTTATAATGCAACACAAGAGTTGTTTGAACGTGTTGCTAGCATGATTGTGATGATATAAATGTTATGTTAATTGTATAGGTGTGGAGGACGGTTAAATCGGATATTTGGAAACTAGACTTGAGTCGATCTAGCTAAGGTGAGTTCAAGTATATTTTAAAGGAATACACGTCAAATATTTATTGTGACATAACTGATTTATGTTGTTTGCGTTCGAATATGTTTTGTGAAAAATGCATGATTTATAAATTGTTATAAAGTGCGGTTATTAGATGCTTTACAAAAGTAAATTTGAATGTGAAACAAGCATGTTAAGTGGTATTGAAACACTATGTGGAATATACTTTTGAAGTATTGAAATTTGAAGTTTACTAAAAACATGCTTGAGTTGTTATGATGGACATATATGATATGTTGGATTCTTGATGCAAATTGAATTTTGAAATAGAACATCAGAAGTTCAGATTTAGATGTCTAAAGTCCGGGGTTGGTATAGATTTGAAATATCTTGGAATGGGTGGATATATATTGATAAAAGACATAGGACGTGGCACGTTCACCAAAATATGTCTATAGTTGGAGGGGCTGGGAGCCCAATTAGGCAACAATTTAGGCATATAGCCTGGGGGCCAAATACATACATAGACCTGGGAGGTCATAATTATGTATGTACACAAGACCTGGGAGGTCCCATAACATGCCTAGGTTAGCCAACGGTATTGATGAAATGCTATGCGCTGATTCATCGGCCGGTTATTATGGTAGGACTCCCCTACCTAGAGATCGATAATATGATTAACGATGGTATGTTGTTATGAGTCAAATATAGAATAGAATGAAGCGAGTGAAGTTTGATAATTATACTTGTTTCATTATATCATATAAATATGTCATGGATAAACATATCTTTTATTGATGTTTGTTGAAAAAGTAAGTAGTTGTGTGGGTTTGCTTATATCAATATTTATGATCATGCATTGTATTTAAAATTATGATTGATTATGATTTTATTGAAGGTTTAATGACGTAAACTCTTGAACTCATCAGGCGTAAAGCCTGATTTATTTTGTTTGTTGATGTGTATCCCAGTATCAGATTATTCAGGTGCAACTGATAGTGCTAGTGATAAGAATTACTAAACTAGTACATGAGATGGTAAGATGATGCAATGTTGACGCCCCGTTTGGTAGAAAAGTAAATGATTTAGCTTCCATTGGGAATTGTAGTAGTATTATATTGGAAACAAGTTTTATGTATATAAATTAGCTCATATATTTGTGGCTTTTGTATAGTTTTCTTTTGGGAATCATATTACACAGATGTAAGAAGGTTACGAAACAAGTATATGACGAATTTACGAATAGGTCATGTCGAAATTTCGTTAGATTTGTTATGTAATTTTTAGGGTGTTATAAGTTGGTATCAGAGCGTTGATTTAAGAGAATTAGGTTGGGAACTTAGTCTTAAATCGAAAGCTAAATGCTAAGTTTGAGTCAAGACTGATGGTCGTTGAAAGGTTGGATGATTATTGAGTATAGTGATCTTGACTTTGTTTTGGGAAAAATAATGGTTGAGGAAAAATAGATTCCTTAAGATGAGTATATATAAATAAACTACATGAATGATATTTGAGCTAGTCAGTTATTTGATTTTAATGCAAATTTATATCCAATGCATTCTCAACAAGAGTTCCCAAATTGTTAAGCAAGGCAGGGGATGCCTTAATTGTTGAGCTAGTAGATGAAGGTTATATAATTAAGCATGACAGCTTTTGTTTAGTTTACCAAAGAGATATAAGTTTCAAATAGTATATGAGCTAGTAGACGAATGTTATATTCTTAGTTATTTTTGGTCTTAATTGAGATGCCAGGATGTTGTTAAAAATAAAAAGAATTTTATTTTTAGATTTAAGACCCCACCGAGTGGGATTTTAATGTTTCCTCACGACTTTAAAATTTGATTGTATGTTGGGGTTTAAAATCTAGTATAAAGCTTGAAACGTAAATCTTATGTATATTGGATGAGAAATGTATAGACCAAGTTTGGGTATGGTTTGAAACTATAACGAATAAGCCTATGCTAAAAGGAGTTGGAAAGAATTAGGTTGATAATCGCAAAGGTCCTCGGTCTTGATGATTATTTACATTAGAGAATCACATACGTATGGATTTATCTTTGTAATGTGGAAATTGTTAATTAGTGTTCCATTATCTTTGTTTAAGAGACCTTATGAGGTGTGTTTTAAGATTCTGATGTGACGTATTTTGAAAGGATGCATGTTTTAAGTATTATATTTGTTATGATCGATCTGAATAAGAGTGTAACAATTGTTGAGAGCGAGACCGGTATATTATGTTCTAAAAAGATTATTTAAATGATGAGATTGAATGGTGAGGCAAGTGTTGTTTATGACAAATGACAACCATGAGATATTGGGTTCAATATCGAGGGTAAAAGTTTGGAAGATGCCACACTTATTTAGCATGTGATCAATGTGAAGAAAAAAATGAGATTATAGTAATGTAGCAAAATCTTAAACAAAAGAGACAGTCCATGACTGATGTTATTTAAAGGACAAATTTGGGTGTTAAAGTTCGACAGAAGAGGCTCTATGAAAATGAAATACGAAGAAGACACGAAAAACTCTCTAATTAAAATATAGTTTGTTTTCTTTGTATTACTCTTCAGTGTATTGTACTTTTCTCTACGTAGAAATTTGTAATTTCATTGTTCATGTAATCTCTTCAGATTATTAATGAAATTTCAAATGAAGTACTCTACTCCAACTGTGTACTGAAAAGATCCCTGAAAACAGTAAATGGGACAATGAACATAAGAGTTCTAAAATTCTTTACATACCTCCTTACTCACTGATATTTCCTTCTGAAATTTAAATCAGTGAATGTATTTAAGGCCTCTACTTGTAAAAATTGTGCTTTCATATCCTTATAAATGAAACTCAATAGCTATAATAGATTAGCTGAAAAAAGATCTCACAGATTAGTACTTAGAAATTTTTATTTAAATATTTCTTAAGTCTTTACTAATTCCTTCAAGTAATTTTCCCATGTTACTTAATCATAATCAAATAGGGAGAGATTGTTGATCATAACTCCTCTCAGTGATTTGAATATGATTCCTCTGTATACTTAGTAAAATTCCAATTGTAAACTTATGCTTAAATTCAGCAATAGCATACGTTGATTGTTATCAGCGATCGCTGAGAATCAGAAGCCTAAAGTTTACCTCTAAAGCTCTGAAGATCAACCATCACACCAAAAGAACATTCAGCGAAAGTCGAAGACCAAGCTGAAGAAAGAGATAGTCAGCCAATGATCTGAAGCTGTTCAGTGATAGCAACGGTTATCTAAATCAAAGTGTGAAGTCTTGTCAAGCCTCAGCGATACTCTGAAAGTTCATCCTTGAAGTTTCAAGTTCAGCGATCAAGTAAAGCTTCTCAAACAACATAAGTGTTGATCTTATCCTCGATGCATAAAAGTCAAACCTTATACTATGTCAGAGAAAGACGTCCGGATTGTCTCTTATGTCCCCATCATATCTGATATGGTACTGTTCACACGCGGCCAAAAGCATGGTTGCTTTTGAACAAAGGCCAAGCTTCCTATGAAAGCTTGACACGTGGCATATACCTTTTGTCTTGCATTAAATGCAAACGGGGATAAATAAGATGAAGATATCTTCTTCATCTTCATGCATGCTACTTTCCTAAAACCTCTGTCTCTTTCTTTCTTATTTCCTTGTGCATCAATCTGTGTGATTTCTTAACTGTAATTCCGCTTGTAACTGTAATTTTTTTTATTCAGTATAAACTCATTTAAAAATGAAAATCTAATTGTTTGTATTCACCCCCCCCCCCCTTCTACAAACTGTTTCTATATCCTTGAACTCTTGTAGACTCCTTAGGGACCAACATCAACGTTCTTTGGTTCTTCATTTTCTCTATCCAAGGCTTGTAGAATCTTCTCTTGAGCTACCACAAGATCAACTCTTAGGTTGTCTCTGATTAGTTCCTTCTCAGCGAGTCTTGCAGCTACTCGCTAACTCTTTTCTTCTTCTTGTCTTTGACGTTTTATCCTTATTGTTTCTTCCCTTGCAATTCTCTTAGCGACCTTGAGACTTTCTTGGGTTTGCCTTATTTATCGGTCTCTTAGTTGGTGAGCTTCTATAGCTTGTGCTCGTTCTTCAGGAGATAAGAAGGAAAATTCGTCATACACGTTTATTGGGACGGGAGCTTCAGGCACAGAGGTAGGAATAGGAATTTTTACTCTGGGCAGCTCGAGGTCTTTTATGAAGTTTGCTCATGTTTTCTCTTCTTCATGTTCAGAGATTTGTTGCCTATTTACATGCCTTGAAATTAGGCCTTCTTCCCCCATTCAAAGTCAGATTCGGATATGTATAGGAACTGATCTTCAGTGGAAGGTTCCTTCAAAAATGGAGAGTCCTTTGGATCACCAATATTACCTATACCCCTATGGGTTTTAATACATAGGTTTGGTCACCAATAATTTGATCTATTGGTGATTTATTGTCCATCGCTGAGTTGGTAGTTGAAAAGATTGATCAACATGAGATTCAACGACCTGTTCTTGTTCAGGGAGAACCGTGGATGCCTCAGCAATAGGTTCTTTAGCATTCCCTATCATCCCTGGTGGAGATCCAAAGGGTTGTGCATTCCCTTGGTGTTGAGAAAGGTGCGTGATTATTCACTAAAGAATCCTCATTGGAGGAACCAAAGGGAGGAATCTGATTTAAAGGAGTAACGTCTATCCCTGAGGAGGATGGATCATTACTTGTTGTAGAAATGAAGTTAGGACCTTCATCATCATTATTTTCAGTGACAGGGGTGTCCGAAAATAAGATTCAGGTTCCCCATAATGAGATTTCATCCAATTATTCAGCTCCTCGTCGTCTTCAGAGATAGGAATATAATTTGATGAGCCAGATTCATTAAAGTTCACATGCATGGTGTTTGTCCCAAACGGGTCTACAAGAGTTCAAAGATATAGAACAGTTTTCGAAGGGGGGGGGGTTGAATACAAACACAAGTAGATTTTTGTTTTTAAACTGGTTTATATAAATAAACAAATTTATAGTTACAAGCAGAATGAGAACACATATAAAACCTATTGTATTGTAACTAAAGAAAACACTTAGTTGATGGACAAGGAAAGAAAGAAATAGCAGTAGAGGGTTTTAGAAAGAATATAGCATGAATGAAGATGGAAAGGGGTTTCCCATCTATTTATACCCATTTGCATTTAATGCAAAGCAAAAGGTATATGTCATGTGTCAAACATGTGGAGGATGTTTGTCCTTTGGTTAATAGGATGGTCATGCTTTTAGCCACCTATGAACAGTACCAAATCAGATTTGATGGGGGACATAAGGGACAATCCGTACGTCCTTTTCAGACAAGGTGTTGAGGTTTTGACTTTTGTGCATCGAGGATAAGATCAACAATAATCTTGTTGAAAGCTTCATGTGATCGCTGAACCGGAGACTTCAAGGATGAAGTCACTGAGGTATTGCTGAGGCCTTGCAAGTTTTCACACTTCTGAATAGATGATCTTTGCTATCACTAAACCACTACAGATCACTAGTTGTTCATCCCTATCTTCAGCTTGGTGTTCGACTGTCGCTGAATGGACTTGTGGTGTGACTGTTGTTTTTCAGATCTTCAGAGATAAGATTAGAGTTCTTGATGTTCTGCGATCGCTGAGTGCAATCAGCGTATGCCATCGCTAAACCTGAACTATAACTTATATATGGAATTTTCACTAAGTTCAGAGAGGAATCGTATTCAAATCACTGAAAGGAGTTTTGGATCAACACATGGTTTCTTCAACATTTGTCTTCTTTTGTTGAAGACTCTGAATGCCTTAGATACTGAGGAGTATCCAAGAAATATACCATCATCTACCTTTGGATCAAATGTTACTAAATGATCTCTATCATTTAAAATATAACATCTACATCCAAAGATATGTAAATATTTCAGAGAGGGTCTTCTTCCATGAAATAATTCATAGGAGGTCTTCTTGAATCGTTTGACTATCAGAGATCGATTTTGAGTGAAACATGCAGTGTTAACTACTTCAGCCCATAACTAAGTTGGTAGACGTGATTCGCTGAGCATTAAGCGAGCGGCTTCAATGATCGTTCAGTTTCTTCGTTCAGCAACACCATTTTGCTGAGGGGTTCTCAATGATGAAAAATTATGAGTGATTCACTTTTCTTCAAAGAAAGTAATCAAGAGTACTGTTTTTGAATTCAGTGCCATGATCACTTCTCATGGAACGAACAATTAAATTGTTCAGGATTTCCATTTTTTTGATAAAGGAAATAATTTCATCAGGTATATCACTTTTGGATTGAAGAAAGAATACCCATTTATATCTAGAATATTCATCAACTATCAAAAGAGTGTATTTCTTTCCAGACATGGATTGAACGTTGAGTGGTCCAAATAGATCCAAGTGAAGTAATTGAAGAGGAGCGGTAACTGAGGAAACTTGGTTAGATCTGAAAGATGCTTTTGTTAGCTTTCCTTTCTCACAAGTTGAACAAAGAGATTCTTTTGTAAAAGCATGTCTAGGGAGATATCTGACAAGTTCTTTTTGAGACAATTCGTTTATTGTCCTAAAGTTCAGATGCGATAGCCTCTTGTGCCAGAGCCAGTTCATATCAGAGGAGGCTCTTGAGAGAAAGCACACATTTTCAGAATGAGAACTATCCATATTGATGACATATACGTTCTCTGATCTTTTGCCTTTTAGAGCAAGTTTATCATTTTTGTCAGTGACCGCACATTTTGTCTTTGTAAACAAGACTTTGAAGTCTTTATCACAGAGTTGACCAATGCTTAATAACTTATGCTTTAGCCCTTCAACATAAGCAACGCGACTGAATGAAGTTGCTCCGTTGGATAGAACGCCATAACCCTTGGTGTATCCTTTGCCATTTCCACCAAAGGTCAATAAGGGACCAGTTTCCTCCTTGTATTCAGAGAGCAGAGATTTTCTGCTAGTCATGTGCCTTAAGCATTCGTTATCGAGATACCAGATACCTTTAGCACTTTGCATAAGACAAGAGGATTAAATTTTCATAGATACGCATATTACTATGGGTCCTGCAGGATTAGTGGAAACAACGGGGTTGGCGGATATGTTACTTGCTGAGGAACTTTCTTCAGTGGTTATCTTCACTCTGAATGTTTTAACACCCTAAGTGGATTTCACTTTTGGCTGATTTCTCAGCATGAGCTACTTTCTTACCATATGCCAATCTTTCAGCGTTAGTAACATTAGGGCATTTACTAGCAATGTGGGTTGTTTCACCACAGTGATAGCACTTCCTATATTTAAAAACAGGTTTTGAGCTGAAAGCATTCAGAGAGGTCAAAGCATTTTCAGGACCAGGACCAAGAATTCCTTTTTCCATTGTCCTAGGAGGAATAATTAGTTCCTCAATAATAGATAGAGTAAGATCAATCTTAATTATGTGAGTTGATCTCTGAACAGATCCAGGGATCTTTCTTCCAGATTTAGGATGACTTGATGAAGGAGATGAAGGATTCTTCTTCATCGTTTGGAAGTGCTTGATCATGGGAACATGTTCAAGGAACTTGTCACTGATCACCTTCTTTGAATCCTTGGTAGAAGGTTTAGAAGGTCTTTTCTCAGAGGTAGGGACTTTTTGAGAAGAGGGATCAGGGATAGAAGAAACAAACATTCTAAATTTTAACATGGAACGGTTTTTGTCTATTTCTTCTTGGTTAGAGGAAAATCCTAGACCACTCTTGACCTTTTTAGGGATCAGAGCATTTATGATCTCATTCAGTTTGTCAAAAGCCTTTACAACATCCTTCAATGGTAGCTTTTTCAGCCTTGAGATCAGCGATGGCCTTTTCGCGCTCAGAGATTGCTTTCTCTTTCTCAATGCTTATTGTTTGATTTACAAAGATTTGGTCTTTAAAATCTTCTTCGATTTTAGTAAGTTCTTTGATTTTAATGTGATAATTTTTAAGCTGTTCAGAGAGATCTATATTTATTTCTTCAGCTTTTAGGTTTCCATTGAGAGCATTGTAAAAATCAACAATCATTGAGTCAAGAGCTGATAAGCTATTGATTTCAGAAATAGAAGAGTTAGAAGAGATAGGTACCTGAGTCGATGGAGACTCTGAAGAAGAAGTGTTAGATTCCTCTTTAGCTTCCTCTATTCTGTCCATGAGGCAGATGAAGGCAAGATCTTCTTCATCTGACCCTGATTCATCAGTGGTCTGAGCCCAATCTTCTTCGTGATTCCAGTCAACTTCTTCAGCGACAAGACCTTTGCCTTCTCCCTGGTTCTTCTTCAAATTCTGATATTTCTCTTTTAACTTAAGAGTATTTTTAAGTTTTAGTTTTATTCGAGATCTGAGAAGATAGTGTAGCAACAACCTTTTTCGATCTGCATTCGTTGGGAAAGTGACCTTTGCGCTGACAGTTGTAGCAGATTGCTAAGGCTTTTTCAGCATGAAGAGTCTTTGACTTATCAGGGTCAGTGATTGCTGGGGTCTTTTTGAAATTTCTCTTTATAGCAAATCTCCTGAAATTATTAATGAGGAGGGCTAGAGAATTGTCAAATTCAGAGATATCAGAATCAGTGATATCCTCTAGGTTAGTTTGTTCTAACTCAGTTATTGTTGTAATAGAAAAAGAGGTAATTGTAGAAGGTTCCGTCTATAGTCACTAATGCCAAGGAAGTACTTTTGGCAGATTTAGTGTCTTTTATGAGATTTATTTTTAAGGTTTGAGATTGCTCATGATTGAGCAATATTCCATACAAAGCACTTAAAGAAAGTGTTTCAATGTCTTTTGACAACTTAAGACACATTGTAAAAGTTTCCCATTGTTCAAGAAGAGCTTGCATGAACTTAGTCAGGATTTCAGAGTTAGAGTACTCACGATTAACAGTTTTCATGTCTTTTAAGAGACAGTTAAACCTTTGGTGAACTTGAGAAAGAGTTTCATTTATTCAGAGACATAAAGCTTTCATATTGTCTTACCAAGTTAATACTGCGAGTAATCTGAACCTCATTGGTTCCTTCATATTGAACACAGAGAGTGTCCCACATGGATTTAGAAGTTCTCATTTTCATCACAGAGTGATAAACATCATCTGGAAGAGACATTGCAATAATAGATCTAGCCTTTGAGTCCACACCTAGCTCTTTCTTGTCCCCATCACTCCATTGATTTGGAGTTTTGAGAATTCGTCTCTCAGGTATAGCAGGAGTGTTACTAGTAGCTGGAACTGCTGGAACAAGATGTGTTGGAACATATGGTCCATTCTCTAGAAAGTAGGTGATCTTAGGATCTAACCCTTCTACGAATAAATACATTCGTTCCTTCCAGGCTAGGAAATTATCACAGCTAAATCTAGGAGGTTTAGCTAAAGATTCATTATCTATGTAGTTTGTGTTTGTGTTAGAACTTAATTTATGAATGTATGGACCAGAATTGTCTAAGTCCTAAACATCAGAAGATAAACAAGAAGTTCATCTTCTGATCTTTCTTATCTCAGAAGCGCCCAGAGACTTGTAGATTCTCTGAATTTCAACTGCCATTCCACACGTGCTTTTGGTGACGTGGCAGGTCACACTTTCTGTGCGTAACAAATTCTGTTAGTAGTACAGGTAACGTGTCACTCAGTGGTAGGCTAGCTCGTTGACTTTCTAGCAATTAATTTCAGTTTTTAAAGTATTGCTCTTCATTCTACCATGTTTTTCGAGATTTTGTCGATTTCATACAAGTTTTTCAAAATCAGTGGTAATCATGGTTTAATTCTGAAATCAGTAAGCTAATCGTTTCGTTTCGATTCATTTGAAGTTTAATTGATTTAAATTTCAAAAGTATTTCTTGCAATATTTGAAACTCTGTTTTCTGCAAAATGGCAAATCAAAATCTGAACGCCATATACACTTCTGGATCCTTAACCAAACCTCCTACTCTAATTCGAGACGAATATCCTCAATGAAAAATTCGAATGATCAATTTCTATGAAGGATTGATGCAGAACTATACCCCACTATACTAAATGGTCCATTCGTACCTATGACCACCATTCCAAGGGTCCCTCCTACCACCACTACAGAAGAAATTCCTGCTACGCAAGTTCCTATAGAAAGAAGAGATTGGAATGACGATGACAAGGCCAAAGTCGAAATTGACAAAAAGGCAAAAAGTCTACTTATCATGACAATTCCAAATGAAATTTTTCAATCTCTCGATTCTTGTGAAACTGGCAAGGAATTATGGGATCTACTTGCCAATCAACTAGAAGGAGGTATCAAAATGAAGAAAAATAGGAGAGCTCAGGCTTTGAATGAGTACAACAGTTTTCAAGCACTTCCAGAAGAGAATCTGGAAAAGACTTATCATAGATTTAACACTCTGATAAATCTGTGCAAGAAATGTGATATCATCAGATCAAAGGAGGATAATAATGTTTTATTCCTCAAACGCTTGAATCCAGAATGCTCAAATCATTCTATGTCTCTTCAGGGCAATCAAGATCTGGAAATGTGGTCATTACATGACGTGTTTGGAACTCTTCAAGCACATGAGAAAGAGGTTATTCAGAAGAAGACTAGTGTTGGTGGACCTCTGGCCCTCATCTCTGAATCCAGAGGGTCAGGCAGAAGAAGTAGAGAGACAAAAAAGAAAGGGAAGAGTATGCTGAATCATTGCCTCTCATTACCAAATAGTAATGATATCACTTCGTTTTGCTGAATCATTGCCTCTCATTACCAAATTGTTCACTAAAAAGTTTGGTAATCGTTCATTTAAAGGGAATAGAAGATTTGATAGCATAAGTGAACGCCGTACTCAGACTTATGTTCCAAGGCAGGAAGTACAGAAGATGGAAAAGTCAGAAGTAGAGAAGAAAGAAGAGGGCTTGAAAAACAAGAAAGATGTTTGTTACAGATGTGGAAAGTCGGGTCATTACTCAAAAGACTTTAAAGGTGCTCTCATCAAAGACAAACAATATTATAAGAACAAATAGAAGTACAACGTAGCTGATAGAGCACACTATGCTGATAGAGAAAACTGGCTGGATGACCAGCCAAGTGGAGATGAAGTCTTGTTCTGTGGAATGGCCAGGGCAGATGACTCAGAAGATAAGCCTTCTGAAACTCTGGTTTGCACTATATCTAAATCCTCTGAACTTGAAAACACTATTATGATTCTAACAAATGACTTTGAAAATCTGAAGCAAAAGCTTTTTATAGAAAAGAAACTAAGAAAGAATCGTGAAATATTGACAAATGAGAAACTTGAACTTTCTGTTGCGAATGAAAAGATTTTTAAACTTCTAAAATCAGCCATAGTCAAACTCAAAGAAGAGAACAAGAATTTTAGTAAACTTCTGGAAAACTAAGGACAAAGAGATTAAAGCTAAGAAAAGTGACAGATTAATTCTGTAGCACTTAAAAACTATTTTCAAAAGGAAAGGGAATATCTGCACATCGAATTACAAAAGGAGCTCTTGATTAAAAATTATCTTGATGCTCAGAAGGTGCATGATAAGATTAATACACAAGTAGGGAAAACATGCCTTGGTTCCGAGGATCTGGATCCTTACTCGTGTAAAAAGCGATTTACTCTTGACTCTGTATTTTGTATAGGAAAAGAACAAAAACACGTCTTTCCTATTTTATATGAACAGTCAGCTTTCAAAAAATCAAAATATGAGAATGGACATCATGTTAAAAAACTCAAATACAAAGATATCAAAAACTCTTCTGGAAAGACAAAAGTTGATCTAAAACTTAATTGCAAGAAGGGTGATATTTTTAATTTTGGTTCATTCACTTGTTTAACATTAAATCCTTAATCCAGAAGCTGATGAGTTCATACCTGTACAGGCAGAAGAAGAACTTAGACTCAATTTTCAAAAAGACATTCTTACAACTCTGTATGAGTGTTTTTAATCTGATCAAACAAATCTCAAACAACAAATTTCTGAAAACCATCCAGAGATTTTTCCTTGCGCTTTTGTAGATTTAAATCCTTGTGGAGTCGAAGATAATGATGAGTTTATTACTTATCCATGGGAAAATGATAATCAAAATGATGATGATTTTTTTGAAAATGCGTAAAAATATACTTCAAATCTTGAAAATCCTTTACCTTACAAAGGTTCCAGAGGTTATAAAAGTCCAATTTTATACACAAATGAACCTTTGCGAATTAGAGATACTGAATCAAATGTTGCAAAACTTTCAAATGGAATACCACTGATCTATGTTCCTCGTAAAGAACAAAAAAAATAGGTTCCCATCCATCCAAATTTCCTTGGGATGTGTTTACAAGCTAAGACCTGTCTCGAACTCGAAAAGGAGACAAATCTCAAAAAGAAAGAAAATCTTCAGCACCAATCTCTGAAATCTCAGTCACAGAAGTTTACTCGTCTTGAAAAAGGAAAATGGAAAGCTAACTCTTATACTTCTGTTTCAGGAAAACCCAAAGTTCCGGAGAAGTCTCCACAGAAGAATTCATATGTTCCAAAGCATAAGTCTAGTCTAGATAAGAAGTTCAATAGAACAACTAATTGTAATTATCATCCTAGTAATGAAAATTCAATGAATTCTTTATGTTTCAGAACTCTCAATGTTTCTCTTTATTTCCTAAAACTTAAACAATTTTTCACGAGGCCTTCTGGTTATTTCTCTGATAAACATAAGCACTCAAACTTTAAAAATCAAAACAAAGGAAACAATTCAAAAAAACAAGCAAACCAGTAGCCTTTGGAAAACCTGTACATCATTCTACTAAAAAAGAAAAGATAAATAAAAAACCTAAACCTAACATCAAAGGACCCATTTTGAAATGGGTACCTAAATCTCTCTGATTTTGATTGCAGAAACAGCGTGTGCATATCTGGTATCTTGACTCTGGATGCTCGAGGCACATGACTGGAACAAAAAAACTTACTATCCAAATTTAAAGTTAAAATTTGCAGAGCAGTAACGTTCGGTGATGATGGTAAGGATCAAATAAAAGGCTACGGTATTCTTCAAGAGGGTAATATTACCTTATCCAAAGTAGCTTATGTTTCTGGACTAAAACATAATCTGCTAAGTGTAAGTCAACTATGTGATTCAAAAATGCTAGTTGTATTCAATGAAAAACACTGTTACTTATTCTCTAAAGTAGGTGAAGAATTATGGAGAGCCGACAGAAAAGGTAATCTATATATGACGAACTTTACATCCAAGGATGGTAAGGAAACCCTCTGTCTTTTCTCTAAGAAGAGTGAAGGTGCTTGGCTAAGGCATCATAAACTTTCACACTTAAATTTTGAAAATCTGGAGCTTCTTGTCAAACATAACCTGGTTAAGGGCCTCCTAGAGGTACACTTACAGAAGGATCACCTCTGCGCTGCTTCTGAGATGGGTAAAATAAAAAGAGCATCTCACAAAACCAAAAGTGATCATTCGTGCACAAGGCCTCTTCAATTGCTACATGTTGACCTCTGTGGTCCTATTATAATTTAGAGCCTTTCTGGCAAAAAATATATCTTGGTACTAATAGATGAATTTTCCAGGTATACGTGGTTTGCTTATGTACGGCAAAAAATTAGAAGTTCCAATAGTCTTAATGAATATGATGACACGAATACTAGTTCTTCTGCAAAAGAAAATTCAACAACCCAGAAGTGACAATGGTACTGAATTCAAGAATGCCAAACTTGAAGAACACCTTGTTAATAACGGCATTACTCAAAACTTCTCTGTTGTACGTACTCAGCAAAATGGTGTAGTAGAAAGACAAAACAGAACACTAGTTGAAGCAGCAAGAACAATGCTTGCAGTTTCTGGGCTACCCACCAACTTCTAGACAGAAGTTGTTGCCACGGCGTGTTTACCCAGAATCGATCAATCATGATTAAGAGGAATTTTACCTCTTATGAGCTCATAAATAACAGAATACCCTCAGTTAAAGTTTTCCATATTTTTGGCTACAGGTGTTTTATTCTGAATGATCGAGAAAAACTTGGCAAGTTTGACAAGATATCTGATGAAGCCAAGTTCTTGGGATACTCGTTAAATTCAAAAGCTTTTAGGGTTTTTAATTTGCGAACTAAGACTGTAATGGAGAGCATAAACATCGATTTTGATGATCAAACTCAGCTGACTTCTGATTATTCTGATTCAAAACTCAAACTCAATACTGTCACCTCTTATTATCTTTCAGGTACCACATAATTCGAAATTGATGCTTTATTTGATGATTTTCTGGGAGAAGAAATATCTTCAGGGAGAATACCCACTAATTCACCGTTGAATATTCCTGAAGTACTTTAGGCTTCTGGGATAACTCTTTCTAGTCCTCCTTCTGAATCACCAAATGTTAGTCTAGAGGTAACCTCCGTGCCTTCATTTGAGGGGGAGACATTAGGTGCTTCTCCAAATCCAGAACCGATCCCAATACCAGTAAACATTATTCAACCATCGGATACAGAAGTCCAAGCCCAACAAATACCTCAAACAAGGATGAAAAGATGGACAAAGCCTCAAACTCCAGATCTAGTAATTGGAAATCCATCTGAAAGGATTAACACCAGATCTGCAACAACAAATGTAGCCTTCTTTGTAATTTTTCTAAGCATAATTGAGCCAAAGAAAGTTCATGAAGCTTTACAAGATTCAAGCTGGGTGGATGCAATGCAAGAAGAGCTTCTTCAATTTGATAGGAACAAGGTGTTGAAATTAGTACCTTTGCCTAAATATAAAGTTGGCATCGGTACTAAGTGGGTATTCAAAAACAAAAAGGATGACGATGGAATTATGTTAAGAAACAAGGCAAGATTGGTGGTCAAGGGATACTGTCAAGAAAAAGAAATTGACTACGATGAAACTTTTGCTCCAGTAGCAAGACTTGAAGCAATAAGACTCTTTCTGGCCTTCTCAGCATACAAAGATTTCAAGGTGTACCAGATGGATGTTAAGTGTGCATTTTTGAATGGAGATCTCCAAGAAGAAGTGTATGTTCAACAACCTCCTGGTTTTGAAGACTAGAGACATCCATATCACGTCTATACTCTGGACAAAGCTCTATATGGCTTAAAGCAAGCTCCCAGAGCCTGGTATGAACGCTTATCATAATTTCTAATCAATCACTCATAGGAGAAAGGTAAGATCAATACTACTTTATGCATCAAAAGAGGCAAAGGTATGTTAACTGTGGTTCAAATTTATGTGGACGATATTATATTTGGCTCTACTGATCAAGCAGCAGTTGATTTGTTTTCTAAGTTAATGGAAAGTGAATTTGAAATGTGCATAATGGGAGAATTAACATTCTTCCTAGGACTTCAAGTCAAACAAACTACCTTTGGCATTTTTATAAATCAAGCCAAGTATGTCTCTGACATGTTAAAGAAATTCAAACTTCAAAATTCCACTCCTATGAAAACACCTATCTCTCCTAGTATGAAACTTGATCCTTGGCTTGAAAGAAAAGGCATTGAACATCTCCCACTTGGGCAAATATTAACAGAACCAGAAGATGGTATTGTTTTCAAGAGACCAGGGAGAAAGAGTTTCTTCAAAGGACATGCATATCTTGAGAAGGATGACAGCAGCAAAGAGGCTCACATCAGGATTGCAACGAATAGGATGGATAAACAACTGGATGTCATCGTAAAGCTAAGGAAACTCACAGATCAAATCTACAAGATTATCACTTGCCATCCCGAGGCTCCATTTTAATCTTTACATTGTTATTATTGATGTATCTGTTTGTTTATTAAGAAATGAACTTCTGTTTCTGTAATGCAATTCATAATGCTGGAATTCATATTTAGGGAGAGATTGTTAGAACTTAATTTATGAAAGTATAGACCAAAATTGTCTAAGTCCTAAACATCAGAAGACAAACCATAAGTTTATCTTCTGATCTCTCTTATCTTAGAAGCGCCTAGAGACTTGAAGCTCCTCTGAATTTCAACTGCCATTCCACACGCGTAACAAATTCTGTTAGTAGTACCGGTGAGGTGCCACTCAGTGATAGGCTAGCTCGTTGACTTTTTATTTGTAATAGTATAAATAGAGTTAGTTATCACTATAATTAAAATGACGATCAGAGAGAGAAATATTTCATTCAACGTATTGTAATCGATCTTCAAGTTATTCAATACAAATTCTCATTTGATGTTCATATTGTTCTTACTGTTTATTACTGTTCTAGTTATACCCGTTGCATTAAATGCAAAGAAAAAGGTATTTGCCACATGTCAAGTTTCAATTAGAGACTTGTCCTTTGTCCAAGAGACAACCACACTTTTGGTCGTATTTGAATAGTAACCAAATCAGATTTGATGGGGACTTAAGGAACAATCCGTACATCCTTTTCTGACAAGGCATGGAGGTTTTGACTTTTGTGCATCGAGGATAAGATCAACTTTGATCTTGCTGAATGGGCCCCACTTTGATCACTGAAGTAGAGACTCCAAGGATGAAGACTACAGGTATCACTAAGGCTTTTTCAAGGTCTCTATTAGAACTTAGTTTGTGAAAGTGTAATCCAGAATCTGCTAAGTCCTAAACCTCAGAAGACAAACCAGAAGTTCATCTTCTGATCTCTCTAATCACTAGTACAAATTATGTTAGTCGTTTAAGTGACGTGTCATTCAGTGATAGGCTAGCTCATTGACTTTTCTCTTTGTACTAGAAATAGGGGTTTCATTCCATGTATAGGAATCAATCTTCAGATTATTCAATACTTATTCTCATTCAATCTTCATATTGTTCTTACTGTATTAAATTACTGTTCTAGTTATAATCATTGATATATATTTCTTCCGCTCATATCTTTTTATTAAATCTATTTATTATCTGAATTTAAAAGGGAGCTGTGTTCCAACAATTGGTATCAGAACTGGATAATCAACCAATTGATTATTCGATCTCGTCCAGTTTGGAGAAATCCCCACGCATCTAGCAGTAAATTTAAGGGTTTAAACTACTGTTATTCATTCTACCCTGTTTCACAAGATTTTGTCAATATTATACAATTTTTCTCTAAATCATTGGTAATCTTAGTTTAATTCTGAAATCAGTAAGTAAAACGTTTTGTTTCGATTCATTTGAAGTTTATTTGTTCTAAATTTCAAGAGTATTTTCTGGAAATTTTGAATTCCTGTTTTCTGCAAAAACGGCGAATGAAAATCTAAACGCCATATACACTTATGGATCCTTAACAAAACCTCCTACTCTAATTCGAGACAAATATCCTCAATGGAAGATTCGTATGATAAACTTTTACGAAGGATTAGATGCAAATCTATATCCTACCATTCTAAATGGCCCCTTCGTACCCATGACCACCATTCCAAGAGTTCCACCCACAGCAACAACTGAAGATATTCCTGCTCGCCAAGTTCCCAAAGAAAAGGGAAATTGGACTGATGATGATAAGGCCAAAGTGGAAATTGCCAAAAACGGCAAAGAGTCTACTAATCATGGCAATTCCCAATGAGATTTTTCAATCTCTTGATTCCTGCAAGACGGCCAAGGAACTATGGGATCAACTTTCATATCAACTAGAGGGAGGGTGAAGAAAAACAGAAGAGCTCAAGCCTTGAACGAATACAACAGTTTTCAAGCACTCCTAGAAGAAACTCTGGAACATACTTATCACAGATTTAACACTATGATAAATATGTCAAGAAGTGTGATATCACCAGATCAAAGGACGATAATAATGTTTTATTCCTCAAACGCTTGAATCCAGAATGGTCAAATGTTTCGATGTCTCTTCAGGACAATCAAGATCTGGAAATGTGGTCTTTGCATGATGTGTTTGGTACCTTGTAAGCACATGAGAAAGAAGTTATTTAGAAGAAGATAAGTATTGGTGGACCACTAGCCCTCATCTCTAAATCCAGAGGATCAGGCAGAAGAAGTAAAGAGACATAGAAGAAAGGGAAGAGCAAGGCCTATATATCAGAGGCTCATATAGAAGATTTATGTGATACAGAAGATGATGAAATCAGTTCATTTGCTGAATCCTTGGCTCTAATTACCAAAAAGTTCACAAAACATGTTTGGTAATCATTCAATTTAAAACATAAGGTTTGACAACAAATATGAATACCCTACTTTGTCTTATGTTCAAAGGCAGGAAGTACAGAAGGTGGAAAAGTCAGAAGCTGAGAAGGAAGAAGAAGAGTTGAACAAGAAGAAAGATGTTTGTTACAGATGTTGAAAGCCAGGTCATTATTCGAAGGACTGTAAAAGTGTTAGATGTTCAATCAAGTGAAAGAGCACACTATGCTGAAAGAGAGAACTGGCTAGATGATCAATCAGGTGAAGATGAAGCCATGTTCTGTGGAATGGCAATGGCAGATGACTCAGAAGATCAACCTTTTGAAACTCCGGTTTGTACTATCTCTAATTCTTCTGAACTCGAGCAAACAATTTTAAATCTAACTTTTGATTTTGAAAATCTAAAACAGAAGCTTTTTGTTGAAAAGAAATTAAGGAAAAACATTGAACTATCTGTTTCTACAATCCAAAAGGAAAGAGATATTTTCAAAAGAGAGATGGAGATTTTAACTAATGAGAAACTTGAACAATCTGTTGAGAATGAAAAGATTATAAAACTTCTAAAAGCAACAGAAGTCAAACTCAGAGAAGAGAACTAAAACGTTTGTAAACTTCTGGAAACTACGGATAAGGAGATAAGGGCTAAAGAAAGTGACAGATTAAACTCTGTAGCACTTAAAAACTACTTTCAAAAGGAAAGGGAATTTTTACATATTGAACTTTAAAACAAGGAGCTACAGATAAAAAAAATCTAGATGCTCAAAAGGTTTATGAAAAGATAAATACACAAGTTGGGAAAACAGTTCTTGGTTTCGAGGATTTGGATCCTTATACGTATAAAAAGATATTGTACTCTTGCTTCTATCTTCTGTATAGGTAAAGAACAGAAACCAAGTTTTCCCATTCTATATGAACAATCAGTCTTTAACAAGTTAAAATATGAGAATGGACGTCAAGTTTGAAAACTAAAATACAAAAACATAAATATTCCTCTAAAAAGGCAAGACAAGTTGATCTTAAGCTTATTCAGAAAAAGACAGATGTTTTTAATTTTGGTTCATTCACTCATATAACCTTAAATCCAGAGGCTGATGACTTCATACCTATACACGCAAAAGAAGAGCTAAGACTCAGCTTTCAAAAAGACATTCTTATAACTCTGGATGAGTGTTTTAAATCAGATTAAACAAATTTAAAACTACAAATTTCTGAAAACCATCCAGAGATTAAAATCCTTGTTAAGTCGAAGATAAGGATGATTTTATTGCTTATCCCTGGGAAAATGATAATCAAAATGATGATGAATTTTTGGAAAGTTCTGAAAACTATTTTTCAAATCTTGATCTTTTGCCTCTTAATTTTACAAAAGTTCCAGAGCTTATCAAGGATGCAAATGCTCCATTTTTATATACCAATGAACCAATGGAAATTAGAGTTACTGACTCAAATGTTGCTTTACTCTCAAATGGAATACCATTAATCTATGTTCCTTCAAAAGAACGAAGAAAAGAGGTTCCTATTCATCCAGATATTCTTGGGATGTGTTTACGAGCTAAAACTTGTCTTGATTTAGAAAAGGAGGCAAAACTCAAAGAAAAATAAAATCTTAAGCAACAACCTCTGAAATCTCAGTCACAAAAGTTTATTTATTTTGCAAAAGAAAAATGGAAACTAACTCTTATACTTCTATTTCAGTAAAACCAAAAGTTCGAGAGAAGTCTTCACAGAAGAAGCCCCCCACACAGAAGAATTCACATGTTCCAAAGAATAAGTCTAGACTAGTGATAGAGATACTAATATAGCTTCAAAAGGTACTGGGTTCTGAAGAGTAAGAAAGATCTGAAGAAAGAAAAACTCAAAACTCAGAAGACAAGCAGATAAAAGCCTAAGGCATAACTTCTGAAGTGGCAACTTCAGAAGTTCTGAAGATTCTGAAGAAGTTCTGAAGAAGGTTCTGAATACACTTCTGAAGAAGTTCAGAAGGTGTTCTGAACATGCTTGTCATTTTTCTAAGGTATCTTTAGCATTTCTATTTCATGTATAAATAGATAGTTATAACTAACGTTTTCATAATCTTGTAAAGACATTTTTTGTAATACAGTTCATTTGATCAATACAATATACAACATTTGGTGATCTATTTCTTGTTATCTTTCTATATCTTGATTATTTGGGATCTATCAATTGGTATCAGAGCCAATTCATCTGTTCTTGAAGGTTAGAGAAGAACTTGTCAGATTTGACAGTTCTTGTTGTGTTCTTGATCGAAAAATTCAAGATTCAAATTCAGGTGAATTCTCGATCTTTTTCACATCAAAGATGTCGAAAGAAATTGTCTCCATTGGATCAAAAACCAAACCACCAACTTTGTTTTTAGGGGAACATCATCAATGGTGAATCAGGATGGTTCAATTCTTGGACAATATCGATGAAGCTTTAATGCAATCGATCATAAATGGCCCTCTACAGTTCTTTGTGGAAATCCCTGCAGTTCGAAGAACTGAATCCACTACTAAAATACCTGCATCAAGAATCAAGAAAAGCCCAGGTATGTACAGTACTGCTGAGAAAGCTCAAGCAAAAATGACAAAAGGGCATTAACTCTTCTTAATATGGCTATTCCAAATGAAATCTTTAATAGGGTAGATAGTCTAACATCTGCCAAAGCTATGTGGGATGAGGTGGAAGCCCAGATGCAAGGTAGTACATAAGCCCAATCACAACGATTAAATATCTGTGTGGGTACTTATGAGAATTTTAGATATAAAGAAAATGAATCAATTACTGATACATATCATAGATTCAACAATATTCTGAATGGTATTTTACATGAAGAAGTGTATGTTGAACAACCAGAAGGCTTTGTAAGCAAAGAATTCCCAGATCATGTCTACATTTTAGACAAAGCCTTATATGGACTTAAACAATCACCAAGAGCATTGTATGACACTCTCACAACTTTTCTTCTAAACTCCAAATTCAAAAGAGGTACTGTTGATACCACTTTATTTCTAAAAAAGGAAGGTGATGATATGATAGTAATACAAATATATGTAGATGATATTATATTTGCTTCTACTAGTCTAAAATTTTGTAGAAATTTTGAGAAAATTATGCAAACTGAATTTGAAATGAGTATGATGGGAGAGTTAACATTTTTTCATGGTCATCAAGTTAAACAACTACCCACTGGCATATTCATTAATCAATCTAAGTATATCTCTGATTTACTTAAGAAGTTTGACATGAATGACTGTTCTAGTATACAAACTCCAATGGCCACTGCAACAAAATTAGAACCTGATTTGAATGGAAAATCTGTTGATCAGAAAAATTACATAGGCGTTATTGGATCTTTGCTTTACTTAACAACTAGTAGACCAGATATAATGTTTGCTACATGTATTTGTGCTAGATATCAAGCTAATCCTAAGGAATCTCATCTTCTAAGGTTCTCCTTCATTGGGACTTTGGTATCCTAAGGATTCTGGTTTTGAGCTAACAAGTTTCACAGATGCAGACCATGGTGGTTGCAAATTGGACAGGAAAAGCACATCTGGATCATGTCAATTTTTGGGTGACAGACTTGTAAGCTGGTCTTCAATGAAACAAAACTGTGTTTCCACTTCTACTGCAAAAGCTGAGTATGTTGCAGCTGCAATCTGTTGTTCACAAGTGATCTGGATGCAAACACAGCTCAAGGACTATGGTTACACTTTCAAAAAGATTCCTTTGTATTGTGATTCAAAGAGTGCCATAGCTATCACTGCTAATCCTGTTCAACATTCAAAGACAAAGCATATTGATGTAAGATATCATTTGATCAAAGATCATGTGGAAAAAGGTAATATTGAAATGTTTTTTGTTAAGACAGATTATCAATTGGCTGATTTATTTACCAAAGCACTTGATGACAAACAATTTAATTTTCTGGTAAGTAAATTGGGCATGATGAATATGTCTATGTAAGTATTTAGAAATTATATTCTGAGTTTAATTTTTCTAAATTCTGAATAATTTGAACCTCAGATCATCTAAAGTTCTATTTTCAGAAAAAAAAATTCTTTCTAAAACTCATAAGTTCTAATTTCTTCTTCAAAGTTGATTATCTTTCAAATACTTTCATTTTTCCCCATTTCTCTAACATTTTCATTTCTCTGATAAATAGCATTGTTTAGGGGGGAGAATCATAATTGTTCATGATTCAAGAGGGAGATGCTAAATTTCAAAATCATGATTACTCCTTTCTATCAAAAAGATCTGAGGTGCTAGTTACAAGTCTTGAATTTCAAATCTAAGTAGTATGGACAAACTACTATAGATAAAATATCTTTGTTATTGTCCAAACCTACTTCTGAATTGTTAAAACGATTTATATGTTTCAGAATTATGTAATTTTAAATGATTTTTGTCATTTTGGAGGAATATAAGTTTGGTTCTGAACTTTACTTGCAAGTTCTGAAATGTTTCTGAATGTCTTCATTTCGACTTCTGAACTTTTTCTCAGAAGTTCTGAATTTCTTCTGAAGTTTTTGAACTTGTTCTCAGAACTTTACTTCCCGTTATTATTTTTAAGCGTGTGCCACGTGTTTTAATTTCATTGGAAAACTCTTAATCCACGTCGATTAAACGGTTCATTAATCTAAATAAATGATGATTACTCCTTTAATCTCGTTTCATTTCTGGCCACGTGTCCATCTACGCTTATTCAGTCATATAAATTAGTGATTTTTCCCTCCAAAACCTCTCTGTGCTTATTCATTTGCAATCGAGTGCGTATCATTATTCATTTCCAGTAATGTCGACTTCGAATGTGATGGTTTCTGCGTCTTCAAGCTTCAGCAACAATAATGACTCATCCAGTGATGCATCATTCAAAATTGTGACTAAGAAAATAGTGATTGGATCAATGGAAATCCCTTTGAATGATGATCAAGTAATACAAGACACAGCCACAACTGTTATTGGTGAAGCCGGACCTTCAAATCCAATTCCTAATCCTAAACCTAACCCTAACCCTAGTTCTGCTATAATTGGGGAAACTCAAATCAAGTCTATTGAGGTGGTCTCTGAATCAAATGCTGGTGAAAGTGAGTCTCATTCTTGTGCTGAGAGCAGTGATGGACCTGATTTGTCCAAATTGTATGTTCCTGAAGAAAAATTGCTCGATATCAAAAGGAATAATTATGCTCTGAACTTCAAATCGACAGAGTTTGCTGATGATCAAATGATTTTGATAGAAATTCTGAAGAAACATCCACTTCGTGTTTTGCTCTCAAGGAAATTTTTAGTCCCTACTTCTTACTTGCAGCAATGGTGGTATTACGCTGAGGTCGACGAAGCTGCAGATGATATTTCCTCATACATTCATGGCTACAGGGTATGTGTTTCTGCGGAAGATGTCAGAAATATACATTTTTTTCCAAAAGAAGATGAAGTTCTTGGGAAAACTTCTTATGATCCAAGTTCCAGATTCTAATGAAGAAATGCTAAGAGAATATCTTGCATTTGAAGATGTAATTGGTGAACCAAGTGATCTTTCAGATGTGATCATGTTTGAAGAAGAATCTGAAGTTAATATGGAAGAAATCTCAGAAGTTAATGAAGTCAGAGATTTAATGATCTGGAAGCCACAACAAAGATGTCATTCCAGATTTCAGATATGGGAAAACTTGATTTCAGATAAAACAGATGTCATGCCAGATTCTAATGAAGAAATGCTAAGAGAATATCTTGCATTTGAAGATGTAATTGGTGAACCAAGTGATCTTTCAGATGTGATCATGTTTGAAGAAGAATCTGAAGTTAATATGGAAGAAATCTCAGAAGTTAATGAAGTCAGAGATTTAGTGATCTGGAAGCCACAACAAATTCTCAATGAGGTTTATGGTGATATTTCTGAAGAATTATGGAATTTGTTGAGAAAATTCTGTTGGGTTCATTTATTTCTGAACAATCCAAGAAATCTGGAGTGTAGATTTTTGGATAACAGATTGTCAATTTTTAAAGACTTTCTGAATCAACAAGATGAGAGATTTAAAATAGAGTTTGATATGAATCATATGGGAGGAATTGAAATTGATGATGAAATCCTTATTATCTTTTCAGAAAAATTTGAAGTAAGGTTCAGAATTTGTATTGTTATTCCTGCAATAGATCTTCCTGTACTTGAAGAACCTGTTATGGATCAAATTTTTGAAAAGGACATTGTGTTCATTCCTGGAGAAAGTTACTTGGTATTTCCTGAAGATTCTTATTACTACATGTACAGAAAAAGTCTGAAGTTTGAAACTCTGGAAGATTTTCTGAATGATGAATGGTCTTAAAGAAGGGATGGTACTTTATGTGAATTTACAAGTTAAGACTGCAGGATAAGCTGGCAACTTTGTCTTTCTATGTTAACAGAGGTGAATCTGAACTAGTCTCAGAGATTAGAAGAATCTTGGGAATCTATGTAAGGAATCTCATCAAGCATGATTTTCAATTAGCTTTGGAATACAGACTAAACAAAGTAAACTTGTTAGAGCCAGTTAATATTGAAAGATCAGGGCTGACAAAAGACATTGGATTCTTGTATAACGTGGAAGGATACAGAACTTTTGTTGTCTCTGATATTCCAAAGTATTCAACATCAACCCTGAATTGGTTTCTGGATTATACTAAAGATTTTATTGAAGAATCAGATGTAAAGGAAGAGACAGTTTATTTGATTAAGGAAAGAATTAACTTTAGAGAATTTATAAGGAAAAGCTATCTTGCTGGTCACACAAGGGTAAATAAAATCAGAGGAGCTCACTATTTGCTGAGTGATGCTTATGATTTCAAGATTCATACAAAGAAACAAGACATGGAAGAAATTCCGAAGTTCACTCTGAATCTTGAAAGTTCAGAAGATAGCCCAAAGGAAAAGAAAAAAGAAAAGGAGAAAATATCTGAAATTGTTTCTGAAGAGTTGGTTCCTACAAAGCAAGTTTCTGAAGTGGAACAACTACAAGAACAAAGGATTGAAGAAAGTGCATTTACCATGTTTCTTGAATATTTCCATCCAGAAATGTTCATGGAATATGAACAGAAGTTTAATTATATTGATTGCTGGATCAACAAATCCTTTGGATGGAAGCAATGATATTATGATATCATTAGAAATCTAGGGATTCCTGTTAATGAAGCAAGAAAGGAAAGTCCTGTTATCAAAGTGATTAATGCAGATTTAAAAACAAGAAAAAACTATAATTATGCATTTTTCACTGTGGAAAGAAGAAATGGTGAGATATCTACTTTTTCAGAAGCTGACATTCAGAATGTTCACCTAAGAGATTTGCTTAGAGTATACAGGATTCTTTATCCTTTTCATGATTCAATTACAAAGTTCAGAAAATCATTTCCGGTTCTCAGAGATGGTTTGTATAGAGAATTTATATGGGCTGCAAAGACTGATTTTCAAGTTGCATATGTGCTGAATAAGAAACAAGTTCATCTGAGTAAACCAAACTTAAGTTTACCTGATATTCAGAATCTGAAGAAGAGTACTTTGGTGATTCAACCTCCAGGGTTTGTATGCAAGTGCTTTCAAGAATTACTTTTTGTAAGATTTGAAGAACTACACAAATGTTGCAACGGAACTTTAATGGCTATCAGAGATCGTTTGGTTAAAAGACAAAACAGAAGACCAAAGAATCTGAATGATAAAGATTGGGAAAAGTATAAGAAGCTTGCAAAGGAGATGATCAGAATCGCAGAATCTCTGTTGGAATACAGAAGTCTAATTTTGAAGGAATTAGACAAATCTTGAATTTTTGGAATTATGATCTGAACTTTTGAAACTAAGGGGGAGATTAATAGAGATACTAATATAGCTTCAAAAGGTATTGTCTTCTGAAGAATAAGAAAGATCTGAAGAAAGAAAGACTCAGAACTCAGGAGACAAGTAGATAAAAGCCTAAGGCTCTGAAGAAGTTCTGAAGAACGTTCTGAAGACACTTCTAAAGAAGTTCAGAAGTAGTTCTGAAGAAGTTCAGAAGGTGTTCTGAACATGCTTGTCATTTTTATACTGTAACTTTAGCATTTCTAATTCATGTATAAATAGATAGTTTGTTAGATAGTTATAACTAACGTTTTCATAAGCTTGTAAAGACATATTTTGTAATACAGTTCATCTGACCAATACAATATACAACATTTGGTGATCTATTTCTTGTTATCTTTTTATATCTTGATTATTTGGGATCTATCAACTAGATAAGAAGTTCAACAGAACAACTGATACTAGAATAGACAGAAATAAGAACAATTGTAATTATCATTCCAGTAATGAAAATTCAAGGAATTCTTTTATGTTTCAGAGCTCTGAATGTTTTTCTTTATTTCTAAAACTTAAACAATTTTTCTCAAGGCCTTCTGGTTATTTATATGATGAACGAAAGCACTCAACCTGTAGACATAAGAACAAAAGAAGTAATCAAACAAAACAGGAAAAACCAGTAGTCCTAGGAAAACCTGTTAATCATTCTGCTCAAACAGAAAAGTTAAATCAAATAACTAAACCTAACCTCAAAGGACCCATTATGAAATGGGTACCTAAATCTCTTTGATTTTGATTGTAGAAACAGCATGTGCATATCTGGTATCTTGACTCTGGATCCTCGAGGCACATGACTGGAACAAAAAACTTATTCTCCAAATTCGAAGATAAAATTGGTGGTGCAGTAACGTTTGGTGATAATGTTAAGGGTCAAATAAATGGCTACAGTACTCTTCAAGAAAGTAATATTATCTTATTTAAAGTAGCTCATGTTTCTGGACTGAAACATAACCTGTTAAGTGTAAGTCAACTCCGTGATTCTAAAATGCTAGTTGTATTTGATGAAAAACACTGTTACTTATTCTCTAAGGCAGGAGAAGAATTATGGAGAACTGACAGAAAAAATAATCTATATATGATGAACTTTACATCCAAGGATGGTAAGGAAACTCTCTATCTTACCTCTAAGAAGAGTGAAGTTGCATGGATATGGCATCATAAACTTTCACATTTGAATTTTGAAAATCTTGAGCTTCTTGTCAAACATAACCTGGTTAAAGGCCTCCCAGAGGTACACTTCCAAAAGGATCACCTCTGCTCTGCTTGGTGAGATGGGTAAAATAAAAAGAGCATCTCACAAAACCAAAAGTGATCATTCGTACACCAGCCCTCTGTGGTCTGATTGCAATTAAGAGCCTTTCTAGCAAAAAGTATATCTTGGTACTAATAGATGAATTTTCAGGTATACATGTCTTGCTTTTATGCGACTAAAATCAGAAGTACCAATTGTGCTAAAGAATATGATGACAAGAATACAAGTTTGTCAACAACGGAAAATATAGCAACTCAGAAGTGACAATGGTACTGAATTCAAGAATGCCAAGCTTCAAGAATACCTTGTTGATATCGGTATTACTCAAAACTTCTCTGCTGTACGCATGCCTTAGCAAAATGGTGTAGTAGAAAGACGAAACAGAACATTGGTTGAAGCAGCAAGAACAATGCTTGCAGCTTCTGGACTACCTACCAATTTCTAGGCAGAAGTTGTTGCTACGGCATGTTTCACCCAAAATAGATCAATCATAATTACGAGGCATTTTTAAACCTCTTATGAGCTGATAAATAACATAATACCCACTGTTAAATTTTTTCAAATTTTTGGCTGCAGGTGTTTTATTCTGAATGATCGAGAAAAACATGGCAAGTTTGACAAGAAATCCAATGAAGCCAAGTTCTTGGGATACTCGTTAAATTCAAAAGCTTTTAGGGTTTTAAATTTGCGAACTAAGACTGTAATGTAATGGAGAGCATAAACATCAATTTTGATGATCAAACTTAGTTGACTTCTGATTATTCTAATTCAGAACTCAAATTTAAAACTGTCACCTGTGATTATCTTTCAGGCACCAGAGAATCTGAGATTGATGCTTTATTTGAAGATTTTATGGGAGAAGAAATATCCTCAGAGAGAATACCCACTAATCCATCGTTGAATATTCCTAAAGTACTTCAAGCTTCTGGGATAACTCTTTCTGGTCCATCTAATTCACCAAATGACAGTCCAGAGTTAACCTCTGTGCCTACATTGAGGGGGAGACACTAGGTGCTCATTCAGATCCAGAGCCAACCCCAGTCACAGAAGACTTCATCCAATCCGTGGATACAGAAGTCCAAGCCTAGCAAATATCTCAAACAAGGATGAAAAGATGGACAAAGTCTCATACTCCAGATCTGGTGATTGGAGATCCATCTGAAGGAATTAAAACTAGATCTGCAACTGCAAATGAAGCCTTCTTTGTAAATTTTCTAAGCATAATTGAGCCAAAGAAAGTTCATGAAGCTTTACAAGAACCAAGCTGGGTGGATGCAATGCAAGAAGAACTGCTTCAATTTGACAGAAACAAGGTATGGAAATTAGTACCTCTGGCTAAAGATAATGTCGCCATTGATACTAAATGGGTATTCAGAAACAAAAAGGATGAAGATGGAGTTGTGATTAGAAACAAGTCATGGTTGGTGGCTAAGGGATACTGTCAAGAAGAAGGAATTGACTATGATGAAACTTTTGCTCCAGTTGCAAGTCTTGAAGCAATAAGACTCTTTCTGGCCTTCTCAGCATATAAAAGTTTTAAGGTGTATCAAATGGACGTTAAATGTTCATTTTTGAATGGAAATGTCAAAGAAGAAGTGTATGTTCTACAACCTCCTGGCTTTGAAGACCCAAGACACCCAGATCACGTATATCTTCTGGACAAAGCTCTATATGGCTTAAATCAAGCTCCCAGAGCTTGGTATAAACGATTGTCAAAGTATTTGATTAAGCATTCGTATGAAAATGGTAAAATTGATACAACTCTGTCATCAAAAGTGGCAAAGGTATGTTTACTGTGGTTCTAATTTATGTGGATGACATTATATTTGGTTTTACTGATCAAACAGTAGTTGATTTGTTTTCTAAGTTAATGGAAAGTGAATCTGAAATGAGCATGATGGGAGAATTAACATTCTTCCTACGACTTCAAGTCAAGCCAAGTATGTCTCTGACATGTTAAAGAAATTCAAACTTCAAATTCTACTCCTATGAAAACACTTATCTCTCCTAGTACGAAACTTGATCCTGATCTCTCTGGGAAATCAGTAAATGTTACGAATTATAGAGGTATGATTGGATCACTTCAGTATTTGACTGCAAGCAGACCATATATAATATTTGCCACCTGTCTCTGTGCGAGATTTCAAGCCAATCCAAAAGAATCTCATTTGGCTGCTGTAAAAAAAAATTTAGATACCTAAAAGTAACACCTTCACTAGGTCTATGGTATCCAAAAAATTCTGGTTTTGATTTAATTGCATACACTGACTCTGATTATGCAGGATGTAAGTTAGACAGAAAAAGCACTTCTGGTAGCTGTCAACTTCTGGGTAATAGGCTGATAAGTTGGACATCCAAAAAACAAAACTGTGTTTCAACTTTTACAGCAAAAGCAGAATATGTTGCTACTGCTACTTGTTGCTCACAAGTTATCTGGATGAAGACTCAACTCAGAGACTATGGTCTGATATATGATAAAATTCCCATCCTCTGTGACCTAGAAAGTGCTATCGCCATAACTTGGTGATTGAATCATGAAAGGGATAAAGGCTTCTGTAAACTCTGAGAAGATCTCTGAGGTAAACATTCTGAAAATCAGCTTCAGAAAAGGTAGAAATCTCACCAGTTTGTCGTTCAACAGTAAAGAATGCATATTTGTAATTCTGTCTTGTCTTTAAATCAGCATTAATCACTTTGATCACAGGACTGTCTTTCCTTGCTTCATTGATTGGAATCCTTATCTTTCTGATGATATCTGAGTATCATTGTTTCCAACCAAAAGGCTTTTGAATCCAGCAATCTATATAGTTGAATTTTTGTTCATATTCCATGAACATTTCTGGATGGAACATGGTGAAAGCACTTTCTTCTATTCTTTGCACTTGTAGTTGTTCTTCTTCAAATATTTGCTCTTCAGGAACCAGCTTTTCAGAAATATTTTCTAAAACTTCTTCCTTTTCTTTTTCTTTTTCTTTTTCTTTTTGACTTACTTCTGAACTTTCAAGATTCAGAGTGTACTTCTGAATTTCTTCCATGTCTTGCCTCTTTGTATGGATCTTGAAGTCATAAGCATTACTTAGTAAATAATCTGCTCCTCTTATCTTGTTTACTTTCTTGTGACCAGCTAGATAACTCTTTCTCACAAACTCTCTAAAATTAATTCTTTCTTTGATCAGATAGATAATTTCTTCTTTGAGGGAGGATGTAGAATACTTTGGAATATCAGATACAACAGATGTCTTAGAGATTTCTTCAACAAGATACATGAACCCAATATCTGGATTAGTAAACAATATTTTCAGCCCAAACCTTTCAATATATAAGGTTCCAACAGATTTACTGTGTTAAGTCTGTATTCCAAAGCCAATTGAAAATCATGCTCAATGAGATTCCTTATATATATTCCCCAAGATTCTTCTAATCTCTGAGACTAACTCAGATTCATCTGAGTTAACACAAAAAGACAAGATTGCCAACTTATCTTGTAGTCTTAGCTTGTAAACATCAAACTGAGTGAATTCACACAAAGTACCATCTCTTCTTTCTATTCCAAATCTGAATATAGTCAAATCATTCTGAATTGATTTTGATATGCATCTGATCTTTTTTATTAAAGTTGAATCATGAAAATTCTGAACACCATGATTCTGAATAAAGTTCTTCACTTGAACAATATGATCTTCAGACCATTCATCATTCAGAAAGTCTTCCAACTTTGCAAACTTCATACTTCTTTTGTACATGAAGCAATAAGTGTCTTCAGGAAATATCAGGCTGCTTTCTCCAGAAATAAACACATTTTCCTTTTCAAACACTTGATCCAATACAGGTTCTTCAAGTACTGGAAGATCTATTTTAGGAATGATAATACAAGGTCTGATCCTAACTTCAAATTTTCCTGAGAAAGCAATTAGAATTTCATCAACAATTTCAACTCCTTCCATATGAGCTAAATCAAATTCCAATTCAACTCTTTCGTCTGGTTGTTCAAGAAAATTTCTGAAGATAAAAAATCTTTTGTCCAAAAGTCTACACTCCAGACTTCTTGGATAGTTCAGAAAGACATGCACCCAACAGAATTGATTCAGGATATTCCATAATCTTTCAGAAGCACTTCTGAACTCTTCATTCAGAAGTTGTTGAGGCTTCCAAATTACTAAAGTTGTTATTCTTCTGAGCTTTCTCCCATATTTACACCAATCATATCCTCTACAAGCATGATCACATCAGAAATATCACTTCGTTCTCCAATGACATCTTCAAAAGCAAGGTATTCCCTTAGCATTTCTTCATTAGAGTCTGGAATTATATATGTGTTATCTGAGCCCAAGTTACCTTCAGAATCAAGAGATAACGTTTCTGTTTCATACCCTTCTTGTATCATTTCTTCAGAAGAATGATCATTTGTCTCTTGTGCCTCATGTTCTACAGATAAAATATCTTCTATAGCTTCTGAGACTTTATTTGATTCTTCACCAACATTCTGAGTATCTACAGAGGTCTTCTCAGAATTTTGAACTTGATCATTTACATTAGTTTCTGGTTCAGATACTCTCTGTCTTTTCTCCCCCTCTTGATTATCAGGATCCTGATCATCAAGACTCCTTTTAAAAGTATCTTGTTGACATCTGCATTCTAAAGCAGATAATCTTGTGCTTAACTCTGTCTGAGAACTCTGAATGGATGATAGCTGATGTAGAATCTGAGAAAAATCATCTTTTGTTGCATAAACTGGTTGAGCAGAAGAAGGAGAAGTCTGAGAATCTTTCAGAGAAGAAACTGATGAAGCCACTTCAGAAAAAGCTGTCAGAAGTGCTTGTTTAAAAATATTCAGATCATTAGAAGACTGTATTTGAAAATCATTCAGCCTGTTCACCATACTTTCCCCTTGTTGTTCCAACCTATCCTCCAACACCTTTTTGGTTTTATCCGTCAATTCCTTGATATCCTTCTGAATCTTTGCAAATTCAGAAGTACATAAATCTTTGAATTCTGTGAATTCATAAGATGTGGCTAAGATGCCAAGATCAACAGATGAACTTGTTTTCAGACCTTCAGAAGAAGGCTGGTCTGTATGAGCCACAAAGCCATCATGAACCACATTTGATTCTGTTAATGGGGCTTTTGTGATGTTCACCCCACCAGGTCTTCCAACTAATCCTTGATATCCAGAGATAGGAATATCTATAGTTGTTGATGCAATGTAACAAACACTTTGCTTAGGAACATCTGAAAGATGTGTGCTAGAGTGAATGGATGCCACATTAAGTGGTTCACAAGGCTCAAAGTTCAGTGGACACTCAGACTCAATGTGCTCAAAACTATGAACGGGGGACATATATCCTTCATTTTTAACAAAAGGAACCTCCAATTGGGGTCCTAATGGATTATAAGCTGCTTGCCCCATTTGTGTTGATGAAACACCCTTCTGTTGAGAGATGGGTGAGTGGCGGGGGGGTTAACCAAGGTTGCCATGGGCTCACTGGCTGTTTCAATATTATCCACCAAAGAATGTGAAATAATAGTAGATGTGGGTGCCCGGCTGGTAACAGGTGGTTCACAGGTTTGTTTTTCTTTTACTTGTGTTCTCCTCTCATCAATTCTTTGTCTTACCCTTCTACCTAGTCTCTCAGTTTCATTTTTCCTCTTCACTTGTTGAGGTTGTTCTCCCCCATGAACATCCTCCCCTATCTTTCTATTAATTCTAGACTTTCTTGCATGATCACCACTCTGGTTTGAATCAGGGGAAGGGACTACTGGTTGAGGTAATCCCATAAATTCTAAATGCTCACTCCCAATCCTAGTTGATGTACTTATAAGATCAAGTAAATGAGAAGGAAGTGGAAGTGCATTTGGAAATTGAAGTTTTGCATTTGGTGGTCTTAAACTGTCCATAGTAAAGATAGGAACATGTACCTCATGGGCTAGAACAAGAATTTTTGAGACAGCCTTCATTGCTCCTTTGATGAGTGTTTGAAAAAATCTCTGAAATGGTATGTAGTTGAATGTGGACTTCTTCAAAATTGCAGATTTGAGTTCATCAAAAATGATACTAGCATAATCATAGTGTTTGTTGAAGGCAACTCCATGAAAGATAATCCTCCAATTTGCTGAAGCTTGATCCAAACTTGAGCTTTTTCCAGATAAGCAGGTATTCAGAATGGAAAATAAGCAATACCAAATTGGAGGTAAACATTTTCTTCTAAAAGAGCTCAAAGCACTAAGATTTTCAGAGTATCCCAAACTCATGAGATCTGATATCATTTCTGATGAAGATGGAACTGAATCGTAACAGGTTTTCCCAAGAACCTCATCTGGTTTTGAAAAATAGTGAAAGCTCCTAATATCATCTACAAAGATGCATACCTTGTAAGCATGGACATAGGAGACAATTTCATCTTCAGATTCATCAACCTCAGCATAATACCATAATTGTTGAAGATAAGAAGTAGGAACAGAGAATTTCCTAGAAAGTAGAGTGCGCAGGGGATGTTTCTTCAGAATATTAATCAACATTACTTGATCATCAATGAAGTCTTTTGATTTGAAGTTCAGAGCACAGTTATTTCTTTTGATTACTAGTAATTTCTCAGCAGGGACATATCACTACTTTCATAACGAGTCTGGGATTCACTTTCAACAACATTTGATCCAGAAATAACAACAATTGGTGTAACTTGTGTTTCCCCAATTTTAGCAGTTGTCGAGTTAGAGTTAGGGTTAAGGATAGGGTTTGAAGGTCCGGCTTGATGAGTTGCAGTTGTGGCTATGTCTTGAAGCATTTGATCATCATTTAGTGGGATTTCCAGTGTTCCAACCATTAATTTTTGAGGCACAATCTTGAATGAACCATCACTTGATGATCCATTGTTATTATTGAAACTCGAGGAAGCAGAAACCATGGCATTTGAAGTAGACATGATGTTGGAAGAACACGGATTGGTAATAGAAAGAAGATCAATAAAACACAGAAAGATTTCTCAGAGAAAAGTTTCTAAAAAATGAAGATGATGATGAATCTATTTGATTTATATGACTGGATAATCGCTAAAGGACACGTGGCCAAAAAGTAAATGTGATTAGAGTAGTAATCATCATTTATTAGGATAAATGAACCGTTTAATGGTCGCGTTTAAAAGAGATCCAATGAAATTAAAACACGTGGCACACGCTTAAGTGAAATATCAACGGGAAGTTAAGTTCTGAGAACAAGTTCAAAAACTTCAGAAACAGTTCAGAACTTCTGAGAAGAAGTTCAGAAGTTTGAAAGAAAGACTTCAGATGAACTTCAGAACCTTTAAGTTTAGTTCAGAACTAAACATGGATTACATTAGAACATTAAAAATCATTTAAAAATACAAACTTCTGAAAAATATAAATCATTTTGATAGTTCAGAAGTAGGTTTGAACAATTGAAAAAATATTTTATCTAATGAAGTTTGTTCATTCTTCTTAGATATGAAGTCTAAGACTTGAAGTCAGTAATTCAGATCTGTTTAGAAGGAAAGAGTAGTTGAAAAATATGACATTAATATCACTCCCCCTTGAATCATTAGCAACTATGATTCTCCCCCTTAAAAAATGCAATATTTTTCAAAGAAATAAGGGAATATTAAAGAAATGATTTTTTTTTAAAGTGTTGAAAGACAATCAAGCTAGATCAAGAAGGATTACATTGCTTAGTTTGTTAAAAATATAACATTCTGAATATAGAACTTCAGAAAATTTCTGAAGAACAAATTATTCAGAATGTGAAATAAGAAACCTCAGAATATAACTTCTAAATTTTGATTGATGCTTAATACTTACATAGACATATTCATCATGCCCAATTTACTTACCAAGAAGTTAAAACGTTTTTCATCAAGAGCTTTGGTAAATAAATCAGCTAAGATAATCTGTCTGAAAAAAAAACATTTCAATATTACCTTTTTCCACATGATCTTTGATAAAATGATATCTGACATTAATGTGCTTGGTTTTTGAATGCTGAACAGGATTGGCAGTGATGGCTATGACACTCTTTGAATCACAATACAAAGGAATCTTTTTGAAAGTGTAACCATAGTCTTTTAGTTGAATTTGCATCCAGATCACTTGTTTCTTTGAAAGTGTAACCATAGTCTTTTAGTTGAATTTGCATCCAGAAACACAATTTTGTTTCTTTGAAGACCAGCTAACCAGTCTATCACCCAGAAACTGACATGATCCAGAAGTGCTTTTCCTGTCTAATTTGCAAACACCATGATCTGCATCTGTAATTGCTGTTAGTTCAAAACTAGAAATCCTTAAAATACCAAAGTACCAATGAAGGAGAACCTTTTAGGTATCTAAGTATTCTTTTTGCAGCTAGAAGGTGTGATTCCTTAGGATTAGCTTGATATCTAGCACAAATACATGTAGCAAACATTATATCTGGTCTGCTAGCAGTTAAGTAAAGCAAAAATCCAATTATGCCACTGTACTTTTTCTGATCAACAGATTTTCCATTCAGATCAGGTTCTAACTTAGTGACCATTGGAGTTTGAATAGTTGAACAATCTGTCATGTCAAACTTCTTAAGTAAATCTGAGACATACTTAGATTGATTAATGAATATGCCAGTGGGAAGTTGTTTAACTTGAAGACCAAGGAAAAATGTCAACTCTCCCATCATACTCATTTCAAATTCAGTTTGCATGATTTTCTCAAAATTTCTACAAAACTCTGGATTAGTAGAGGCAAAAATAATGTCATCTACATATATTTGTATCAATATCATATCATCACCTTCCTTTTTCAGAAATAAAGTGGTATCAATAGTACCTCTTTTGAATTTAGAATTCAGAAGAAAAGTTGTAAGAGTGTCATACCATGCTCTTGGTGCTTGTTTAAGTCCATATAAGGCTTTTTCCAAAATATAAACATGATCTGGAAACTCTTTGCTTACAAAACCTTCTGGTTGTTCAATATACACTTCTTCATGTAAAATGCCATTCAGAAATGCACATTTGACATCCATTTGAAATACCTTCATGTTTTTGTGAGCAGCATATGCAAGAAATATTCTAATAGCTTCTAATCCAGCAACAGGGGCAAATGTTTCATCATAATCAATTCCTTCTTGTTGACAATACCTCTTAGCTACAAGCCTTGCCTTGTTTCTAACAACAATTCCATTTTCATCCTTTTTATATATGAACACCCATTTTGTGCCAATGACAGATTTACCTTTTGGCTTTGGTATCAATCTCCAGACCTTGTTTCTTTCAAATTGATTTAACTCATCCTGCATGGCTAAAATCCAGTCTGGATCTTGAAGTGCTTCATATGGCTTTTTGGGTTCCATGCTACTTAAGAAATTTACATACAGACACTCATTTGATGTTGCAGATCTTGTTTGAACACCTTTTGATGCATCTCCAATTATTTGATGCACTGGATGACAGGATGTCCATTTTTTCACATTTGGCAATGGTTGAATAGATGAAACATTATTCAGAGACTCATAATCATCAATAATTGCTTGAGTTTCAGTATCACGATTGATAGCTGAATGTAAATCTGAAGACTCCCCCTCAAATGGAAAATTCTGAATTGGTTCAGAACTGTGATGTACATGTTCAGAAATATCTTGAATCGGTTCAGAAACAACTTGAATTAGTTCAGAAACAACTTGAACTGGTTCAGAAGTTGGATGTACATTTTCAGAAGTTGTAAGTGCTGAATTTGAGGTAGAGATTTGTGGTGCTGATGTACTTGAAATTTGTATTTCTGAAATGTCTTGAGCATTTGTGTTTCTGAGAATAGAAGGATTTTGATAATCTGCATAAACATTTACAGAAATATCAAATAAGTCTTGACATAAATTGTCTAAATTTGTTTTAAGTAAAGTTTGAGATTCAGAAGTAGAGTTTGTCTGATTATGTTCTGAGTCCAAACTTTCAGAAGTTAGTTTATGTGCGAGTTCTGAATTGTCTTGTTCAGAAGTCAATGTTGGTTCATGAAATCTGACATTTGTAGTTTCAATTATCCTTTGAGTTCCTTTAATGAGACTCTATAAGCTTTGGATCTTTGGGAATGGCCAACAAAAATACCAGCTACACCTTTTGGTGCAAATTTGTCAAGATGCTGAGTATCATTCTTTAGAAAACACCTGCAACCAAAGATTTTAAAATAATCAATAGAGGGTTTTCTTTGTTTTAACATTTCATAAGGAGTTTTAAGAACTTTTATGTTTAGAATTGTTCTGTTTTAAGTAACACATGCAGTAGCAATTGCTTCTGCCCAAAGAGAAAGAGGAAGTTCTGAATATGCAAGCATGGTTCTTGCAGCCTCTACCAAAGTTCTATTCTTTCTTTCAACTACCCCATTTTGTTGAGGAGTTCTTGCAGTGGAAAAATTATGTGAAATACCAACAGATTCCAAAATATTCTGAAGTGTAGAATTGGTAAATTCTGTTCCATTGTCACTTCTGATCTTTTGAATTGGGAGTTGAAGAAGAACTTGAATTTTCTTCAGAAAGGGTATCGCCTTCGAAGTATCAGACTTGAGTCTCAGAAATTCAATCCATGTATATCGTGTATATTCATCTACTATGACAAGAATGTATTTCTTTCCCCCCATGCTTTGAGTTTTCATTGGGCCACATAAATCCATATGTAGCATTTCAAGTGGAGCTTTGCATGAAGATAGCATTTTCAGAGGATGAGAACTTCTCTTGATCTTCCCTAGTTCACATGCAGAACAAAGAGAGTTCTTTTCAAATATGATATTTGGTAGTCCTCTTACAGATTGATGTTTGCCTAGTTCAGAAATGGCTTTGAAGTTCAGATGTGACATTCTTCTGTGCCAAAGCCAACTATCATTTCTCATTGTTGTAGACATATAACATACACCTTGTAGTTGACCTGTTGACAGTAATCTATGTCAAAATTAACCTTCCAGTATTTGTCACAGAATTGACTAATACTGAAAAGATTATGTCTTAATCCCTCAACATAGAAAACTTTCATTACTTTTACATCTCCTTTAATGAAAGTGCCATATCCTCTTACATATCCCTTTGCATTGTTTCCAAAACTAGCTGTTCCTCCATATCTTTCATGATAATCAGTTAGTAGTCCTTTGAAAGGTGTCATGTGTCTTGAACATCCAGAATCTAAGACCCACACATGACATATCTGCAAAAGAGAGATTATTGAGTTTTAGGTACCCATTTCAGAATGGGTCCTTTGAGATTAGTAATAAAATTTGAATTTCTGAACTTTTTCTTCAGAATTTTTAATTCAGAAGTTTGTTCAGACTTTTTTATTTGTCTTTGAATTGAATTTGTCAATATAGCTGAACATTTCTGAATAGATTTCATCAAATTTTTCTTGTTTGTTTTGGAGTTAAGATTGAAATTATGATGACCACAAGTAATACAGTGAATATGATTCTTTAAAGAATTTACAAAAGCAATAGACATATAAGAATCAATAACATTTGATTTTTCAACAAGAATTCTTTTATTCACTATTTTTGATTTAGGTACATCATTCCTTTTTGAAAATGAAAAACTATCTAATTTGTCATTCTTTTACAGTCTTTCATCTTTCTTTCTCCATACTAAAGTAGATAGCTCTGTAAGAAATTATTTTGTTTTCTTTAGGTTTATCCTCAGAATTTGAGTTAACTTTCTTAACTTCAGAGAGAGAATTTGAAGATTGTCCTTGTTCAAAATTTTTAACTCTGGTGTTAAAGTCAGAAGATGTTACTGATGTTAGTGTAGTAATCAATGAATTGTTTGTATTAGCAGGAGAAAAATCTGAATTCTGATATTCTAGTTTTAAAAATACAGTACCAAACATTTCTGAAGGTATCTTTGAAACTTCAGATTTTAATTTTTCTCCTTCAGTCATACATGATTGAGATTTATAAACCAAATAGCCATTTTTATCAATGATTTGCACCATATGATCATCATCATCTTCTGAATCAGAAGCATTTATTAGATCTGAAAATTTATTTTGAGTCATACTTTTTGAAAAAATATTTGAATTTTTTGTTGTTGTAGACTCATTATCAGAATTATCAAAAAATATATTGGGATTCTCATCAACATCCTCTAAAGATTCAATATCTGAGAATTCATCATATTTTTATTCATGTTCTGATTTATTATCAGAAGTATCTTCTGAAACGACTTCATAATTGAATTCAGAAGTTATTACAAAAGTAACTTCTGAAACAATTTCAGACTTAACAATTTCTGAAACAATTTCAGACTTAACAATTACTTCTGATTTTTCTTCAGAAATAATATTTGTTTCAGAAGATTTACAAATATTTGAAATTTTATTCATTTCTTCTGTTTCAGAGATTATTTCTGGTTCACCAGTTTTAAGAGGTGTTTCTTCTGAAAACAAAGTCTCTGATTTTACAAAAGGAATTCTTTCAGGAAAAGAATAGTTTACAGGTTTGGAAATGACACCTGTATTTGATTCATTGAAAATTTTCATTTTAGAATAATCATACAAGTTTGCAGGTGCCTTTTTTAATATTTGACTGTCATTATATCCTAAACCTGCTTTTATATTGTAAAATTTTGAGTTCTGAGCCTGACTAGTTAAAATATTCAGAGTTTGTTCAGTTTGTCCTTTTTTAAAATTTAAATCTTCTAATTCCTTAATCTTTTTATAAAAATCAAGTCTCTCTTGATTTAGAAAATTCATCTTAGCATTTAGAATTTCCTTTTCAGATTTTTCATTAATAACTTCTTTTTGTAAACTATCCATTTTTTCTTTTAAAACTATTTTTTCTCTCAGAAACTTTTTCAAGAATCTATTCAGCTGCTTGACAATTTTCTTTATATATTTGACTTTCAGCTCTGAATTGATTGACCAAAATTCTTTCACCTTTAATTCTGTTTCTGAGTGTTTCAAATTCAGAAAACATGTTTTGAAATTGATTTGTCATTTCTGAATCTTTAGTATTAATTTTAGAATTATGTTCAGAAGAGAGATTTATTTCAGTATTTAATTCAAAACATGAAGAAGATACCTCGGTGTCTTGTTTGTCCTTTTCTGGATCCATTTGACACATGTAGCAATTGGTTGTATAGTGAGCAACTTCTTCATCATCATCTCTATCACTCCAGTTTAACCAATCCTCATCATACTTGGTCACTAGAGCAGGATTAAGCTCCTTTTTCTTTGCTAACAGATGCTTTTTCTCATAATAGCCTGAATTCTTGACTTTTGGCATCTTGCATTGTCTTGCATAGTGTCCAGGCTTTCCACAGTTGAAGCACCTTGCTGGTTCAGATGTTTCAGATTGACCAGCCTCTTGACTTTGCTTAGGTCCTACATCAGATCTAGGTTTATTCTGATATTTTTGATTGTATCTTTGTTTGAATTGCCTTGTCATGAAAACAATATTATCAGAAGTCCTTTTAAGCTCCTCATCTGATTCATCCCCATCACAAATAGTTGTCTCTGGGATCCCACAAACTTTCTTGGCAGCAATGGTCAAAGAATTATTGTAGTTCTTGCTCAGAAGGGCAATTGTTTCATGTGTCTTCTTTTGTTCATGTTGCCTAACTTTGATTTTGTCTTCTTGTTGGAACAAGATACCATAAACATCATGAACAGTTTTTCTGGATAAGTTCCTTGTTACCATATTATCTGAAAAACTTGACCATTCATTTTCCAGATTGTTCAGAAATTTGTTATTTATCTCAAAATTTGATTTCTGAACACCATTTCTTCTTAGATCATTCAGAATGTTATTGAATCTATGATATGTATCAGTGATAGATTCATTTTCTTTGTATATGAAATTTTCATATGTTCCTACACAGATATTTAATCTCTGTGCTTGAGCCTCTGTGCTTCCTTGCATCTGAGCTTCTACTTCATCCCACATTGCTTTTGCTGAAGTTAAACTATCAACCCTATTGAATATCTCATTAGGAATTGCCATGGTGAGTAGAGTCAATGCTCTTCTATCAACTTTCATTTGATCCTTTTCAGCTGGATTGTACATTCCAGGACTCTTCTTGATTCTTGATGCAGGGATTTCAAGGGTGGATTCAGTTCTGGGAACAGTTGGAATCTCAACAAATACCTCTAGTGAGCCATTTGTGATTGATTGCATTAAGGCTTCATTTATGTTATCCAAGAATTGAATCATTCTGATTCTCCATTGATGATATTCTCCCAAGAAGAGAGTTGGTGGTTTCGTTTCAGATCCGATTGAGACTATTTCTTTAGACATATTTGATTGTTAGAAAATCGAGAATTCACCTGTGTTGAATTTGAATTTTGTAGATCAAGAACACCAAGAACTGTCAGATCTGACAAGTTCTTTCACAAATCTTCAAGAACAGATGAATTGCCTCTGATACCAATTGTTAGGACCCAAACAATCAAGATATCAATATATGAAAATATTGTAGATAGGAATGTGATAGCCAAATGTAATATGTATTGATTGAATGTACAGTATTACAAAATATGTCTTTACAATGTTAATAGAAAACATTAGTTCTAACTATCTAACAGCCAATCTATTTATACATACAATAGAAAGACTAAAGTAACGGTACAAAATGTGACAGACAAGTTCAGAACAGGTTCTGAACTCCTTCAGATCTTCTTCAGAAGTGTCTTCATAACTTCTTCAGAACTTCTTCAGAACCCAGTCTCTTTTGAAGCTGTCTTTATATCTCTATCAGTCCTCTTCCCAAAGATCCAGACATGGTAAAGTTCATACTTAAACTTTTAGGAAACAAAAGGAAGCCGGAAGCTCAAACCAAGAAGACAAGCCAATCTCAACCTCCAAAACCTCAAACTCAAACAGAACCCATATCGACTAGTGTAAGAACCAGAGAGTATCCCAAAGGTCAGAGTTCAAGCTCACAAATTCCTATCTCTAAGCCATCTGTCCCTGAACAACCTCTTATCTTTGAACAATCCAAACTTAGATCTGAAGCAGAAAGAGTGAAGAAAGAGATTTCAGACAGAAGGAAGGCACAATTACAAGAGGAACTTAGAAAATTTGATGCGTTCAAAATAACTACTTCAATAGAAATTTAATACAGGCATTTGTACGCAACAACTGATCACAAGGTCTATCTGATGCTTCCAAACTTTGCCAACGACTACAATGTGATTGATGTGATCAAGGCAAGATTTATGAGCCACAGACAGATGAGGAAAGAAGCTTACACAACTTCCCCAATCAAACGCATAACATGGGACAAACATACAAAGTTTGAAAACACAGAGCTGTTGTGTACCGTATATGAAGTTGAAAGGGAAGATAAAGAGAAATATTACTTTTGTGACAATGATCTCCTCTCAATCCATCCCTCTGACTTGATACCTTTAGGAAGGTTCATGAAGAACAAGATCAATTAAAGAAAAGATAGTAAAGACAAAGTTGCCTTTTTCAGAATCATAAGATGTATGAAAGCATATATAAGATACAGGAAACAGGTAGACTTTCAAATAGGACTTGATCATAAAGTGACTACTTTGAGCATTTCTGCACCAAATGAAGATAGAGAAGGAATTGAGCATCTTCCAGTTGTACAAATTCTGACAGAACCAGAGGACGGGATTGTTTTCAAGAGACCGAAAAGAAAGAGCTTCTTCAGAATAAAAGAAGCTCACAAGTATTCTATTTGGATTGTGAACATAGTCAAAGGATATGCATCACTCCAGAATGATGATGGAAGCAAAGAGGCTCATGACTGAATTATAACTGAGAGGATAGATAGTCAACTCAACATAACCTTAAAACTAAGACAAATCACAGATCAATTCCTGATGCTCCATTTTAACTTTTCATCCTGATGCTCCATTTTAATTTTTTACAATGTAACTTTTCTTTTTAATTATATTTGTTCGTTATAAAGAAATGAACTTCTGCTTTGCTATGTAATTCTTGCTTCTGGAATTCATACTTAGGGGGAGATTGTTAGAACTTAGTTTGTGAAAGTATGAACCAGAATCTGCCAGAAGTTCATCTTCTGATCTCTCTAATCACAGAAGCGCCCAGAGACCTGAAGACCCTCTAGATTTCAACTACATTTCCACACACGCTTTGGATGACGTGACAATCACCTTTTCCATACGTAACAAATTATGTTAGTCGTACAAGTGATGTGTCATTCAGTGATAGGTTAGCTCATTGACTTTTCTCTTTGTACTAGTATATATAGAGTTAGTTATCACTGTAATGTGTCGATTCCTTGAGAGAGAAATAGGTTTTTCATTCCACGTATTGTAATCAATCTTCAGATTATTCAATACTTATTCTCATTCAATCTTCATATTGTTCTTACTATTTTAAATTATTGTTCTAGTTATAATCATTGATTTAAATTTCTTCCGCTCATATCTGTTTATTAAATCTATTGATTATTAGAGTTTAAAACGGATCTGGGTTCCAATAGTCTCACACTTGTGTAGATGACTGTAACTATCGCTGAACCGCTTAAGGTCACTTAGCTAATTATCTCTTTCTTCAGCTTTGTACTTTGACTTTTGTTGAAAGATCTCGTTGTGTGAGTGTAGTCGTTAGTTCTTCAGGGATAGGATATTGTTCCTAATTATCAGTGATTACCGAGTGTAGTCAATGTATGCTATCGCTGATTCTGAACACTAACCTATAGATGGAATTATTATAAGAGGAATCATATTCAAATCACTTAAATGAGCTTGGATCAACATTCTATGGGTTAAAACAAGCTCCCAGAGCTTGGTATGACACCCTATCTAAGTTTCTCTTAAAAGAGAAATTTATTCGTTGAAAGATCGATCAAACCCTGTTTTTCAGTAAACTTAAGGATCACCACATTCTTGCTTAGAGAGACGTCGATGACATTATATTTGATTCCACGAAATCTAAGCTTTGTACTCGTTTTTCAAATCGCATGAAAAAAATATAAAACGAGTATGATGGGTGAACTAACATAATTTCCAGGCCTACCGATAAAGCAATCCGAGAAAGAGATTTTCATATGCCAGAATGAAATGTTAAGGAAATGATGAATAAATTTGATCTTAATCAAAGTTCTTCAATGGAAACTCCTATGGAACCTCCTCTAAACGTAAACAAATACGTTGATGTTAAACCTGTTAACATAACTGTTTATAGAGGAATGATTGGATCATTGTTGTATCTTACAGCTAGCCATCCAGATTAGCTCGCCCTTATAGCTTATGGGGCACTTCACTCGCTCAATACTTTTGCGCCATGACAATCTCACTCGAATTACGGGGACCTACACATATTAGTACAGTATACCGGGGTCCCCGGCCAGAAACACACGTGCAAGTTTTGAATCGTACGAAACTCTGGCTACTTCTCATTGCTCTCCTCTCGACGCCCTCTCTGAACATCTCTCTGGACTGCGTGCTAGCAAAGAAGGGAAGTGGCAAGGGATTTCAAAGAAGAAAAAAGAAGAGAAAGTCAACAAAGTAACCTAACCATCAAGAACAAGTATCCACTTTGATTGCAGATGCATATCCTTTACTCAACATACTTGTGTGCTAGATATCAATTTGAACCGAAGGAATCCCATCTGATTGCTGTAATGCAAATATTCAGATATCTAAAAGGAACACCTAATCTTGGTCTTTGGTACCCCAAAGACTCGGGATTTGATCTAATCGGTTATTTAGATAGTGATTTTGTAGTACGTAAAATTGATAGGAAGAGTACTACTGGGGGCAATTAGCTTTTAGGTGGAAAGTTGGTGAGTTGGACAAGCTAAAAACAAAACTCAGTGTACACATCAACTACTGAAGCTAAATATGTAGCTGTTGGTAGTTGTTGTGCTCAAATCCTTTGGATGAGAAGTCAACTCAGCGACTGTGATCTTCAGCTATAAAAAATTCCTATATATTGTGATAGCACAAGTGCTATTGTAATACGCAATACTCCTGTACTTCACTCGAAGGTCTGGCATATTGATGTCAGATATCATTTTATCAGAGATCATGTTATGAAGGGTGAGATTGAACTTCATTCTATACCCACTGATACCAACTCACTGATCTTTTTACAAAACCTCTTGAAAAAATTAGATTTAATGTGTTAATCATCGAACTTGGCATGTTAAATGCTCTAGAATAATACTCTCGGTGATTAACTTTTATTAGTGATCATACCCTGAACTTTTATGAAAGATATGAAAATATTGCCATGGTATGAGATTCTATCTCTACACTCTCCGAATGTCTTTAAATTCATAAAATGTTTCTCAAAAGAAACACTAATCACTGAAAATGCATTTATTTTCAATGATAAGAGGATTTAAATGGATAATGATTAACATTTATTAATTTAAATGATATTGTTATTATTTTGTGAAAAGACATGTCAATTGTTATTTGATACACGTCGACCATAACATTTCCGTATCCACTCAAACCTAAGGGACATGCAATGGTCATTATTACCTCTTTCTCAAAAAAAGTAAACCGTCATTTAGTTTTCTTCTACCCCCTCTTTCTCTCTCATCTACCTATAAAAGGTAGTTTCCACTCCTTTTCATTCTTTACGCTCTCATAACGTTCAAAAGCAAGAAAAGTTCTCTCGATTTCTCTTTGTGAACTCAAGAACACCAAGAACACACACTATTGTGTTTTTCCTTCTCACTACTTCAAAAGGTTGGTTTAATCTTCTTCCTAACTAAGAAACAACTTCTATGTTGTTTACTTCTTCACATCATATTTTAACTACTCGTTTAGATATATCAAACACCACCTTCTTTGATTTTGTTTGAAAAACCCTAAAAACCTGTTCTAAGGTTCATTCTTTAAACAAAAGACCTTTTTGGGCATTTTGATCCAAAATATCTTCCAATTTTTTCAAAAATATGTTTATGGTACAGTTTTGTACCAAAATAGACACTTTGGTGCTTTTAAACTTTTACTTTTTCAAAAACGTTTCTTGTAAAATATGCCAAATAACAAATATTTTGATATTTGTTCATCAAAACACTTGTTTTTTTTTAAATTTTGGGTATTCTTTGTACCAAAAATTCTTGGTTTATACATTTTTGTATTAAACCATGTTCTTTCTGTTTAGATCTTCAATTCTCTTAATAGAAATTGCCAACATCAACACTGAAGAAGCATCCTACGATAAAAATCCCACGGTAGTTGACTTCAAAGTTGTTGACTTCATGAACTTCGCACTTGAACAAGCATTGCAACCATCTACCACTCCTGAAGTTTCCCTCTAAATGCTCCTAGTTCAGAGATACGTCATTCTCTCTGCAAAACTGCCCACTCAGCTATGCCTTCTTCCATAACGCCATAGGTGTGAAGGAATACCTTCAATAGTTCGAGTACACTACATACAACATCACGAAGATCACTGAGAAGGCTTACGGCCTTTACGCTACTACTACTGTGATGTGAGCGGTTCAAATTGGTTTGATCTTTCCCAATCATCCTGGCCGGAACTTGTACGCAGCACTTGTACGGGGGTGCATGCATAAAGGTTTGGAACTTTTTTCTTATCTGAATCTTGAGAACAGGACCCTACCCTATTCTCGAACCCTCTGCCGAGCTCCACCCTGCCCGCATTTCTTTTTTTTTTTTTGAAGGGGCCAAAGAAATGTCTCCACCTGCTGCCAACAGTCTTTCTTCGGAATTCTACTGAACGGGTCGATCCTCCCCCCCCCCGTTTGTTTTAGCAACTTATCCTAAGGTCTCCTCGCCAAGAGCTCCCCGGCGACGGCAGAGGAAGCAACCCGCCTGCTGTGGCGGGGTGGCTTTTTTATTTAACAATAAGACCTGGACGATTATCCGTACTATTACCTTTTCCGTTCGCCTGGGGTTTATAGCCATGACTGTAGGCGCCATCAGGGGAGATCTGATGTTCCCTAAGAGGAAAGGTTAGCCATGGGCATCTGATCCCACTTTCGAAGAGATCGTTCGCTTCTAGGACCCAATTAGATATGACTAACCAAAGAATGAGAAGAACTCCACAAAGCACTGACGAACATAGGGAAGAATCGTTCAGCGATGATGGAGATCATTCAGCAACCAATGATGGTGATGCACCCCTATATCCAACGATAATGATGCACCCCTATATCCGGCGATGATGGAGATCATTCAACAACCAATGCCCATAACTGATGCTACAACCTCAGTTAGGATCAAAAGGATCTTAAATATTAAATGTTTTGTAAAGTTCATACTTCAGAGAAAACTTAAGACTTAAGTTCAGAGGTATAAACACCAAAGTTCACAAAGTTCAGAAATTTTGAAGATTAGAGTTTAGAAGTTCTGAAGAACAGAGTTCAGAAGTCAGAAGTATCAGATTAATTCAGAAGATAAATTCAAAAGTTCTGAAGAGGTGACTTCAGAAGTTCTGAAGAGAAAGTTCTGAAGAGACATTCAGAAGTTCTGAATAGATATTTTTGATAATGTGTCTTAATGTAATTGGGTTGTGATTTAAATGTCTGTATCTTTAGTTTTACCTGTCTTGAATAAATAGTTTGTAATCAGCTCCTTGCTCATTATGAGAGTCGATTAAAGTGTACTATGTGTTTTCTATAAGGTTTTCTCTCGTTCATAATAAAATGAGGATTCCTTGAGGAATTCATATTAAATCTGTTGTAATTAGGGACTTACAACCTCTTCTTCTCCTAGCTTCATGGTAGAGACTTGGGTATCCAAGCCACTAGAAAACCAACCAGTGGTTAACCAAGATACCTCATCCCCTTCCCTGAAAAGGAAGAACCCTTCCACTGATGGACGTAAATACTCCACCACGATCAAGTGTTCTGCTATGAACCCCAAGAAGATCATCTCTCAACAGGCAAAAGTCTCTGATTTTTGTGTAAAACCAACACCTCCTCTAACCTCAACCACGACAACGGCAAATGAAGCCGTTGCCATTTCTTCAGTGCTACCACTACCTATGATGACAAAGGTCTTTGAGCCTATAGTCACCAGCTATGCTAAAGCTGGATCAGGTATTACTTACACTACCCCCCTCTTAATTCTATCTCTTCTACCTATCTTCTATGATCCACACATCAACCTATGAATCAGGTTTTGTTGTCCTCACACATTATGAGGTTGAGAAGCATGCTATTCTCTTATCCGAATTGTTTCGACAATCTGATAATTGGGTAAGAACCCACACAAGACCTGTGGATGTTTCTCAGAAACTACCTCAGAGACAGATATGTGATCCTCATGACACATCTGTCGCAAGTTCCAAACCTGAGAGTAATCCTTTAGAAACTCTCAACGAACACAGTAATAAACATTCTTTCTCCCCATTTCTTTCTTCTAACATTGAGCTATATTTGACTCATTATCTTTGTTGAAATCCGCTGCAAAGAAGGACGAATCCCTGAAAAAAGGAGACACCCTGAAGAAATATGAGCCGAAGAAGGTCTCGAGGAAAGTCTTTCCCCCTCTGAAGATCAAGGCCAAGAAGGTCCCTCTGGCATCTCCCTTCGCCAGTTTATTGAGATTAAAAAATTTACATATTATAAGCGGAAAAAGAACAAGGAATAAACCTATTCAATTACAACCTTAGAATCACAAAGTAGTTTGACGCACAAGATAAGAAAGAAATAATACTGGAGGTTCAAGGAGAGAGGTTTGGCATGCATGAAGATCAAGATGGGGGTCTTCATCTTTTTATACCCCTTGCATTAAATGCAAGTCAGAGGGTACAAGCCACGTCTCAAGTATCCATACGGTACTTGTCCTTTGTCCATAAAGTAACCATACCTTATCAGAGTTGGTAAGCACGTGTGAGACAATAAACTAACTACGTACATCCTTTCTGACACCGTATGGGGGGTTTAACATTTGTGCATCGAGATTAAGATGAACTTTGATCTTGCTGATCGCTGATACTTGAGGCTCCACGGAGGAAATCTTCAGGTATCACTAAGGCATACGCAAGATCTCATTCTTTTTCTAGACAAACGTTGCTATCATGGAACCGGTTCAGATCATGAGATGTTCATCTCTCTCTTTAGTTAGGTCTTCGACTATCGCTGAAGGTTTCTTTTGGTGTGAGTGTTGTTCTTCAGATCTATTAAGTTTAGGTGGTGTTCCTGAGTTTCAACGATCCCTGAGTGCAATCAGTGTTTGCTATTAAATGAATCTGAATAGTAACTTAAACTTGGAATTTCACTAAGTATAGAGGAATCATATTCAAATCACTAAAAGGACTTTGGATCAAAAATCTCCCCTATTTGATTATGTTTAAGAAATATAGGAAAATTTTCTTTAAGATTAGTAAAGCCATAGAAAATTTAAGATGAAAAGTTCTAGGTACTAATCTGTGAAATTTTTTTCAACTTATTCACTATCTGAATTGTGTTTCATTTATAAGGATATGAAAACACAATTTTACAAGTGTATAAACTTAGAAATCATATTCACCGATAAATGAAAGAAAAAATTATTAGTGATTTAAACGGTTTCTTAGGTTATCGAACTCATAAGTTCCTAGTCCCTTTTACTCTTTTCAGGTATCTTTTCGGTAAATTGATGGCGTAAAGTACTTCATTGAATTTCATTACTTAATAATTTGAAGAATTACATTGGAAAATGAAATTACAATAATAAAGTAGAGTACAGTACACTGAAGGAATAAAAAGGAATAAAAAATTAGGGAGTAGGACCATTCTTCTTCTGAAACTGGAATTGATCATTTTTGTACGAGTAGGTGTATTAGAGAATCTTGAGGAGTTTAACTGGAGAGAGAGAGACATCTCCTTATTCCTGACAAACTTTTTGTTCCCATCATTGTGAAGAAAGAACATCCCAGGCTCATGTTTGCCAACTATCTCATTTTATTCATATTTCCTTTGAGAAGGCAAGGAGGTATTGAGCACCGAATGATCAGGGAGAACAAGATGAATGAAAAGACTATCCATGTAAAATTTAGTCTCATGTTCAATTTGAACGATGGATCTTCATCATCGTCGGACTTGGATCTTTTGTTTTTGGATCTTGACGGAAGAGGAGGTACCGGTACAAATTTAGGGATGTTTTGTAGAAGCAGATTCAAGTGGTGTTCTACTACACCTTTGAACTGAGACTTTGAATGTTGAATGCCATCTTTGATTTCCAACCATTCAGAGAAGCCATAGAGTTTGAGAAACCGAGGTGTCTTTTCTTGACTTCGGTTTCCTCTAAAGATGTTAAACTTTATCTTTGGACCGGATCTTGAATTTCTTTCAGAAATGATGACATTGGTAATGGTTTTAGGGAAGATTCGACAGTTGACCTTCTTTTTGCACCATTCCAGTTCTTCATTTTTCGCGGCTTGTAGAATTCATTCCTGAGTTCTTAGATGACTCCTTATGTTTGAGTTCAATTCGGCTAGCTTCTTCTTTGCTAAGGCTTCAGCGACCTTTAGACTTTCTTGTGCTTTTTTTAGCTTTTTATCTCCGAGTCGCTGAGCTTGTAGTGCTTCTTCTCTTTCTTCAGCAGAGAGAAAGGATAATTCATCTTCAGGTTGTTTATTTATAGGGAGGGAGTTGTCAGGACCAGAGGTACAAAGAGAAATTTTTACTCTGGTCGTGTCCAACTACTATATTAATTGGGTTATTATTGCTTCTTCTTCTGGTTCAGGTATGGGCTTATTATTTACACGCCTTTGAACAAGGCCTTCTTCGTCTTCAGCATCTGATTCAGATATGTACATGAACAGATATGCGACGAAGGTTCACTAGTGAATGGCGTCACCTTAGGGGGACATGGTGAGTTGAGATTCCGAGAAGAAGATTCAGAGTTAGATAATTCCTCAACGCTTCTAATAAATGAAGTACTGGAAGGTAAAGCGAGTGGAAGTGAGGAGGGTGGCTGGGGTTAAGATGAGGATGGTAAGTTTCAATAGGAAGGCTTACCTCCAAATTGAGCTCCCCCTCTTTATTTAGGAAGATGTACAGGTTGACATCCTTAGCATTGGTGGAGACCTGTTTGTTTTTCCCCGAGGGATTAGACGGCTCTTGACTAGGAGGGGACCTATCCCCCAAAGGTGTTTTGAATACCACACCTGTTTATAGTATTCTTGGTCGTACAACTGCGAAGAAAGAAGAGGGATCATATTCTTTTTCGTCATCCTCATCTCTCAGCGAGAATGAAGGACCTTCTTTTTCGTCCTCTTCTTTATTCTCTTCTTCTTCTTCGTCCTTGTTGGAACCCAGATCCCTTTCTAACAATTAATCAATAGATCGAATGTAAAAATATGAGCGGAAGCAAATTAGATCTACGAATTAAAACAGTTAACAATAAGAATAGTAAGAACGATATTTGAAGAACAAATGGTAATTCGTATTAATAACCTGGAAGATGATTACAATACGACGAATGAAATGCTTTATTTGCTCTCCAAGATGTATCTTAGATCGACAACTATTACATTCATAAAATGATCTATTTATACTAGCACAATGAATAGAAGTCAACATTCTATTCTATTACAAACTGACAAGTAAGCAAACCTTGTAACAAGTTCAGTTATAAGATTAGATACACGGAACATGTGCAGGCCACGTCATCAGGAGCGCGTATAATACCTCTGTTATAGTCCAGCTGTTCTTCCAAACTCTGGCCGTCTCTGTGATGAGTGAGATTAGAAGATGAACTTCTGATCTTTTGTACTTGCACACTTCTGGTTCATACTTCCCAGAAAATGAGGTCTAACAATCTCCCCTTAAGTATGAAGTCCAGAATGTTAAAAGATGAAATCGTTTGGCTTTAGTTCCGTTTATGTCAGAAGGGGGCAACCTGTAAGATAATCTTGGAAATCTAATCTATAATTTCTCTGATCTTCAAGACGCTATCAAGTCTCTTCACCATCTTCTCTATTGCTTCTTGGTCATGATCATCAACTTCAACAGAGGCATAACATTTGACAATGTATACTACTTCTGATGAATATTTGTATGCCTCTTTTATTTTGAAGAAGCTTCTTCTGTGTGGCCTCTTGAACACAACCCCTTCTTCTGGCTGAGTCAGCACTTTCCCAATTCTCAGAGCATTGAGGCCTTCCAAGTCTTCATTTGGAGCAGAGATACATAAGTTATCAACATTGTTGTTCAGCCCAATCTGAAAATCTACCTGTCTTCTGTATCTAATAAAAGATTTCATGCACTCAATGATCCTGAAGTAAGCAATCTTATCTTGACAATCCCTTTTCTTGTTCATTTGAATCTTCATGAATTTCTCCAGGATTAGAAGATCAGAAGGGTTAATGGACAATAGATCATTGTCATAAAAATAGTATGTATGTTTGTCTTCTCTGACTACCTCATAAATTGTGTACCAGATCTCTAATTGTTCAAATTGAGTGTGCTTGATAGCAGAGATCTTTTTGATTGGTACAATCTAATAGGCATCGTTTCTTGCTTGCCTATGACTCATAAATTTATCCTTGACAGCATCACTTACTTGATAGTCGTTTACAAAATTAGGCAGCATCAAGAAAATCTTCTGATCAGCAGGAGCATACATGTGCCTGTATTTCAATTCCAGAGTTGGTAGCTCAAGTCTTCCCAGCTTCTGTATTCTTTCTTCATATGCAGCTCTGCATTTTAATGACTCCTCTCGTTTGGATTTCTCAAAATTTTCCCGTGCTCTTTCAACTTCAACATTGGCTTCATTAGCTTCAACTTTAGCCTTTTCAGCTTCTGCTCTGTCTATTTCTCCTTGAGCCTTGGCTATTTCAGCTTCGGCCTTGGCTTCAACGGCTTCAGCTTTGGCTTTGTCAGCTTCATCTTTGGCTCTGAGTTCAGCCTCAGTTCTGGCTCTATCTTCTTCAGCTCTGGCTTTTTCAGCATCGATATTTGATTGAGGGGCAGGGGCAAAAGGACTTGCACTTGAAGGTTGGGATTTTCTCTTTTGTTTTGCCAATAACTTCAAGTAGAAACTTGGCCACCTCTGGATCTTTAGGAAGAGGACCAGTATGTGTGGCAAGTGGCGGCGGAGTTAACGGAGTTTGTTTAGAAGGAAGAGGAGCAGACGGTGAACGAGAAGAAACGTTACCTCTGTCTTGATCCATCTTCTGATAAGCAGTGTCGGTTTTGGCCTTCTTAAGATTTTCCAGATTCTCCCCTTTCTGAGAATCAGGATCCTGATCCTCAGACTTGCTGCGCTTGTGCTCTGCTTTCTTACATGCCTTTGCCTCCTTAGCCCTCTTCTTATCATCAAAAGCAGCAGAGATAGAACTTACCATGGTGGATAACTTCGAGACAGAGGTTTCTAAAGAAGTGATCTTCTGCTCCATGTTTGAAGTGCTAGTATTTGTCTCGGAGACATATCTCGAAGTTAAAGCATTAATCCTGTCAATCATGGCTTTCTGGAAAATATCCATGTCAGACTTCTTTACGAGGGAGAAGGAGGAAGCAAAAGCATCTTCAGTAGGAATAACGGCCTTGATAATCTTCTGAATATCAGCTACAAAAGAACCGTATTCAGCAACAGAAATTGTGACCACTAGACATGGAAGCTCTTCAGGAAGATGGAAAATTGCCTCTGTATCTAATAAAAGATTTCATGCACTCAATGATCCTGAAGTAAGCAATCTTATCTTGATAATCCCTTTTCTTGTTCATTTGAATCTTCATGAATTTCTCCAGGATTAGAAGATCAGAAGGGTTAATGGACAATAGATCATTGTCACAAAAATTGTATGTATGTTTGTCTTCTCTAACTACCTCATAAATTGTGTACCAGATCTCTGATTGTTCAAATTGAGTGTGCTTGATAGCAGAGATCTTTTTGATTGGTACAATCTAATAGGCATCCTTTCTTGCTTGCCTATGACTCATAAATTTATCCTTGATAGCATCACTTACTTGATAGTCGTTTACAAAATTAGGCAGCATCAAGAAAATCTTCTGATCAGCAGGAGCATACATGTGCCTGTTTTTCAATTCCAGAGTTGGTAGCTCAAGTCTTCTCAGCTTCTGTATTCTTTCTTCATATGCAGCTCTGCATTTTAATGACTCCTCTCGTTTGGATTTCTCAAAATTTTCCCGTGCTCTTTCAACTTCAACATTGGCTTCATTAGCTTCAACTTTAGCCTTTTCAGCTTCTGCTCTATCTATTTCTGCTTGAGCCTTGGCTATTTCAGCTTCGGCCTTGGCTTCAACAGCTTCAGCTTTGGCTTTGTCAGCTTCAGCTTTGGCTCTGAGTTCAGCCTCAGTTCTGGCTCTATCTTCTTCAGCTCTGGTTTTTCAGCATCGATATTTGATTGAGGGGCAGGGGCAAAAGGACTTGCACTTGAAGGTTGGGATTTTCTCTTTGTTTTGCCAATAACTTCAAGTAGAAACTTGGCCACCTCTGGATCTTTAGGAAGAGAACCAGTATGTGTGGCAAGTGGCGGCGGAGTTAACGGAGTTTGTTTAGAAGGAAGAGGAGCAGACGGTGAAGGAGAAGAAGCGTTACCTCTGTCTTGATCCATCTTCTGATAAGCAGTGTCGGTTTTGGCCTTCTTAAGATTTTCCAAATTCTCCCTTTTCTGAGAATCAGGATCCTGATCCTCAGACTTCTTGCGCTTGTGCTCTGCTTTCTTACATGCCTTTGCCTCCTTAATTTCACTGATAAATTGGAAGGTTGGGCGATCTCCTATCCTGTCCGGTCGTTGTGGCAAGCGAATCTATTGAGAGATATATTGAGCCGGTAAGCGGGGTTGACTTGCCGAGCAGCAGAGATAGAACTTACCATGGTGGATAACTTCGAGACAGAGGTTTCTAAAGAAGTGATCTTCTGATCCATGTTTGAAGTGCTAGTATTTGTCTCGGAGACATATCTCGAAGTTAAAGCATTAATCCTGTCAATCATGGCTTTCTGGAAAATATCCATGTCAGACTTCTTTACGAGGGAGAAGGAGGAAGCAAAAGCATCTTCAGTAGGAATAACGGCCTTGATAATCTTCTGAATATCAGCTACAAAAGAACCGTATTCAGTAACAGAAATTGTGACCACTGGACATGGAAGCTCTTCAGGAAGATGGAAAATTGCCTCTGAATTGGCCTTAATGCTAGCGTCCAGAGTATGAAAGTGGGCAGAAGCAGGATTTCTATGAGAATCTGTTTTATCAGTGATGAGCTTCTTGATGCCTCCAGAGCTTGAGACTGCGCTAACTGTTCTGTATGAATATTGTTGAGTATGGTTGGCTGAGAGTCAAGGGATAGTTTTAGATCGTCCATGGATCTCTGAATTTTATCACCAAATGCCATAAACGCTGCATTGGTGACGAAATCAGAAGGTGTAACCGGTGCATCTCCAACACTTGGAGCTCCTTGTCTCTCGCGTTCAGAGAGGCCCTCATTCACACATGTATTGACGTTGTGTGTGGAGGGACTTCCAACCTGTCTTCTAGGGCTATTATTGACAAACACCTCTTCGGTTGTTTTGATTGGTTCAACTTTTTCCCTATCATCAGAGGATGGGGAGCTAAATACAATGTGCTTACCTTTATAAAGGGTAAAGACCCCGGTAAGTGGTGCATCCTGTGGTTGTAACCCCTCTGATAAGATTTCTTCAGTATCTATACTATCATAGAGTATGGACGTACCCTCTGTTTACCCTAGGACCTCGTTGGTCACGGCGAGTTTTGGGGCAATGGAACTCTTATATAGTCATCATCGTCCTTTTGAGAGGATGATGAAGAAGAGGTGGAATGCCCAGTAGTGCTAGATTCAGTAGAAAGAAGAATATCCTCTGATCGGTTGGCTTCTAGGTGGATTGGACTGGGTTGTCCTTGGTCAATGAGTGTAGATGTGTTGGCATCTACCTCAGTAAATGTGGTTGCCCTTTGGGAAGAAGGTGAGATGCGCTCAAATGTGTCTCTATGGACAGCTTCAGTACCCTCTTGTAGTAAGAGGTCAGGATGGGTAGAAGCACTTGGGTGTTCACTCACATTCTTTTCAACCTCATGCTCACTTGACCCCTCACTGCGTAAACTAGGCTCTAAGTGCTCTAGGGTAGGTATGCTCGGTTCTGAGGATACCAGAGAGCTTTTATAGGATATGAGATTAGGAGAGGTTGTAGGTATGAGATTAAGCATGTACCTTGAGAGCGCCCTTGGTGATGAAAACCCAGTGTTGTCGATGGTCGGCTTATGGCAGCTCATGGATGCAATCTTGCAAAAGGGTTGAAGTAGAGGAGCCTTCAGAGCTCTTATGGCTGGAAAGGTGAATAAGGATAAAAATCGTGGAAACATCAGGGCTGGGAGAGTTCTTCCTTGGCTCTGGTGAGTAACCTTCGTAAGCACAGCATCTTTCATTTCTTGGAAAATCAGACTCGCATAATCCAGTGGGCGATTAAAGTACATACCATACATGATGGTAAGGATGCTTTTGCTTGCCTGGTCTAAGGAGACGATTTTGCAAGTTAGGCTCTTGTTCAGAATGGAAACCAGTACATTCCACATTCGGGGTAGATGATTTCTTTTGAACTCATATAACTTTGTGAGTGGTGCATTATACCCCAAGAAATTGATAAATGCAAGTAAGGCTTCAGGGGTAGGGTTTTGTTCAAGGGCAGGATTGGGTATTTTTTGTTCACCATCATCGATAATGGGTTGGGACAAATGAAAATACCTTGCAATTTTCTTCTTGGTAATGGGTATTTCCACAGCAGTGTCAGATTCGGTGAGGTGGCTGAAGTTTCCAATAAGAGTTTCTTCATCTTGTATGAACATGGATTGCCAAACTTCTTGTACATAAATTTCAGGGACATTGGGATTGGTTAAAGTTAGGGTTCGGTTTAGAGAATGGTGTTGGAGGAACTCTATCATGACCCTGTAATCGGCCAGATATGTGTTTGGATCGAGAAGTACCTGAACATTGTTGGCCTTCAATGGGAGTTTGATGACTAGAGCACTATCAGCTGTTGAGTCGATTAACCTTTCATCTTCATTTTGGACATGGAGATTTGCACATTGGGTCGCCATTGATGAATTTTGGGTGTTTGGAAGTCGATTGAGAGAGCAGGTTTGCAGTTGCTTGTAATAGCGTGAGGAAGACGAGGCACTGTAGTTGGGAAAGAGTACTCGAGTTGTATTTTGGAATGGAAAGGGTTTTAATTTGGGGATGGGGAAAACGGTTCGTATATGCTGATGTAAGCGCAGGCGTGCAGTCATGCAATAACTAGATCATTGACACATGGACAATTTGATTGCGTGTGTTATGACTAGCACGGGTATGGATGAGTCACTGAAAGGGTTTAATTATCTTTAAACCGTTGATTAATCACATAAAGAAAATTAAAAAGTAATTAATAAGAAAAATTATTAATTAATCAACATGAAATCTGTTGAAGAAAATAATTTTTAATATTAATAAAACTTTTTAATTTAATTTTAAAATCAGACATTTGGTTGGATAAAACAGTTTTTGAACCAAATGAAAGTTTAATATTTAAAGACATGTGTTTCTTAAAATGTCTTAATAAAATAAGAAAATTTTAATTAACCTTGAAGGCAAGAGTTAATTAAAATGAACTTATTAAAATGAAAATTCTAGAGGAAAAACGAAGTCAGAAAATAACTGGTCAGATAAAACATTTTATGACCAAAAATGTCAAAAAAACATCCATCAAGAAAAAGTTTTAGTGGAATCTGAAAATTCTTAGTAACCTTGACGGCAAGAGTTATTCAGAAGAAACAGATTCAATAAAAAATTTAAATGAAAACACGTTCATAAGACAGTTAACTTCTGTTAGACTTGATTTGCTCCCCCTCGAATTGATCGCTGTGCCCCCCCTCAAAAGTTGCATCTTGCTCCCCCTTGCTTTTTCAAGTAATGCTCTGTTGCTGTCATCACTTGGTTCAAAAAATGTAAGATATATTCTTTTGAAGCACAGAGGTGTCTAGAGGCTTCTGAGTGCCTCTGGATGTAACCATTGAAAGTGACCAGAAGCTTCTAGGCAGTTCTGATTTATACAATCAGAATAGAAAAAATAAGAATAAAATAAATCAAAATTTGGGAATATAAATAAGTAATTATGTTTTAATCCTATGAAGATCATAGTTTTAAAAGAAATTACATACTTGACATGCCCAACTTGCTGATTAAGAAATTAAAGCGCTTCTCATCCAGAGCTTTTGTGAAAATATCAGCAAGTTGAAAGTCAGTAGAGACAAATTACATTTCTATTGTGCCTATCTCTATATGATCTTTGATAAAATGATACCTGACATCGATGTGTTTGGTTTTGGAGTGCTGAACAGGATTTTCAGTGATGGCAATGGCACTTTCTATGTCACATAGGATGGGGATTTTAATGTAGACTAAACCGTAGTCTCTCAGTTGAGTCTTCATCCAAATGACTTGGGAACAACAACTGGCAACAACAACATATTCAGCTTCAGCTGTAGATGTTGAAACACAGTTCTATTTCTTGGATGTCCAGCTTATAAGCCTGTTCCCCAGAAGTTAACAGCTACCAGAGGTACTTTTTCTGTCCAACTTACATCCTGCATGATCAGAATCTGTATATGCCATTAGATCAAATCCAAAATTTTTAGGATACCAGAGACCCAGTGAAGGAGTTCCCTTTAGGTATCTAAAAATTCGTTTAACACCAGTCAAATGAGATTCTTTTGGGTTGGCTTGATAACAAGCATAAAGGCAAGTGGCAAACATAATATCTGGCCTACTAGCTGTCAGATACAGAAAAGATCCTATCATACCTCTATAGCCCGTAACATCCACTGATTTACCAGAAGGGTCAGAGCCAAGTTTCGTGCTAGTACAGATAGGAGTTTTCATAGGTGAGGAATTTTGAAGATGAAATTTCTTAAGCATGTCAGAAACATACTTAGCTTGATTTATAAAAATGTCAGAGGAATTTTGTTTGACTTGGAGTCCTAGAAAGAAAGTTAGTTCTCCCATCATACTCATTTCAAATTCTTGTTCCATCGATTTAGAAAACAGATCAACTTCTGATTGATGAGTAGAACCAAAGATTATTTCATCTACATAGATTTGGACAACAGTTAGCATACCTTTGCCTCTTTTGATGAACAGAGTTGTATCAATTTTCACTTTTTCATAACCTTTACTAATCAGAAACGTAGATAAGTGTTCGTACCAGGCTCTTGGTGCTTGCTTAAAACCATATAAAGCTTTATCGAGAGATAGACATACTCTGGATGTTTAGCATCTTTAAAACCAACAGGTTGTTCAACGTACACTTCTTCTTTGAGATAGCCATTCAGAAATGCACATTTAACATCCATTTGATACACCTTAAAGTTTTTGTATGCAGAGAAGGCCAGAAATAGTCGTATCGCCTCAAGTCTTGCTATAGAGGCAAAGGTCTCGTCATAATCTATTCCTTCTTCTTGACAATACCCCTTAGCCACCAGTCGAGCTTTGTTTCTGATCACTATGTCGTCTTCGTCGTTCTTGTTTCTAAAGACCCACTTAGTACCAATTGCGAGTTTGTCCTTTGGCAAGGGTACTAAGTTCCAAACTTTATTGCGTTCAAACTGAAGCAATTCTTCTTGCATCGCTTCCACCCAGCTGGGTTCTTGCAAGGCTTCATGAACGTGCTTTGGTTCGATCATGCTAAGGAAATTAACATAGAAGGTTTCATTTGCAGTAGCAGATCTTGTTTTAACGCCGTTAGATGGACTGGAAATAATAAGATTTGGAGTGTGTGATGTCCATCTAGTCATCCCAGTTTGAGGTACTTGTTGGGCTTGAACTTCAGTTTCAGAAGTTTGAATAACCTCATCTGGAATTGATTCTGAATCGTGAGCAACATCTAAAGTCTCCCTCTCATATGAAGGCACAGAAGAATTTTCCTCTGGAATTGAAGTGGCTTCTGGACAGTCGCTTGATGAAGTAGGAAGAACAGAAGATGTCAGGGGACTCTCATCAGAAATTTCAGGACCAGAAAGAGTAATTCCAGAAGCTTGAAGAACTTCAGGAATACTCAAGGATGGATTCTTTTGTATTTGCTTTGAAAATATTTCTTCGCCCATAAAATCTTAAAAAATGGCATCCATCTCGGATTATTTGGAACCTGAAAGATAATCAGATGTAACAGTGTTAAGTTTGAGTTCAGAAGTAGAATACTCAGAAGTCATTTGAGTTTGATCATCAAAATCGATGTTAATGCTTTCCATTACAGTCTTAGTACGTAAATTAAAGACTCTAAAAGGTCTTGAAATTAAGGAATATCCTAAGAATTTAGCTTCATCGGATTTCTTATCAAACTTGCGAAGTTTTTCTCTGTCATTTAGAATAAAACACCTGCAACTAAAAATGTGAAAGAATTTAACACTGGATTTTCTTTTATTTATAAGCTCATAAGAGGTTTTGAGATGCCTCTTAACAATAATTTAACGGTTCTGAGTGAAACAAGCAGTGACTACAGCTTCTGCCCAAAAATTGATAGGGAGACCAGAAGCTGCAAGAATCGTTCTGGCTGCTTCCACCAAGGTTCTGTTGCGTCTTTCTACTACACCATTTTGTTGAGGAGTACGCAAAATAGAGAAGTTATGTGTAATTTCATTTACAACAAGCTATGCTTCAAGCTTGGCATTCTTGAACTCAGTACCGTTATCACTTCTTAGCTGCTGAATCTTTTGATGTAGAAGAACTTGGATTCTGGTCATCATATTTTGCAAGACAATAGGCACTTCTGATTTTTGTCTAACAAATGCGAGCCATGTATACCTGAAAAATTCATCAATGAGTACCAGTACATACTTTTTACCAGATAAACTCTGGATTGCAATGGGACCATAGAGGTCGACATTTAACAATTGCAAAGGTCTAGTACAAGAATGATCACCTTTTGTTTTATGAGATGCTCGTTTTATTTTTCCCATTTCACATGCAGGGCAGAGGTGATCCTTTTGAAAGTGTACTTCTCGAAGACCAGTTACCAAATTGTGTTTGACAAGCATCTCAAGGTTATCAAAATTTAAGTGAGACATTTTGTGGTGCCATAACCACAAAACTTCACTCTTTTTCGAGATAAGACAGAGGGTTTCTTTACCGTCCTTTGATGTGAAGTTCATCATATATAGATTACTTTTTCTGTCCGCTCTCCAGAGTTCTTCACCTGGCTTAGAAATCAAGTAACAATTCTTTTCATCGAATACGACAAGTATTTTAGAATCACAAAGTTGACTTACACTCAGCAGGTTATGTTTCAATCCAGAAACATGAGCTACTTTTGATAATGTAATATTACCATCTTGTAAGTACCGTAGCCTTTTATTTGACCCTTACCATTGTCTCCAAACGTTAAAACTCCACCACATTTGTCTTTAAATTGGGCGAGTAAGTTTTTCGATCCAGTCATGTGCCTCGAGCATCCAGAGTCAAGATGCCAGATGTGCACACGCTGCTTCTCAATCACAATTAGAGTGTTTTAGGTACCTATCTTATAATGGGTCCTTTAACGTTAGTTGTAGACTTTCCACTCTTTTTATCTTGCACATGATTTGATTTAGCAGGATTTAAAGGTTTGTTTTTTTTATTTTCTGTATTTTTGTTTTTCTTTGGTTTAGTCCTGGAGAAAAGTTATCATATGAATGATCAGAGGGCCTAGAGAAAAATTGCTTAAGTTTTAAGAATAAATAAAAACATTCAGACTTCTGAGACATAAAGGATTTCATTGAATTTTCATTAGAATAATGATAATTACAATTCTTCTTGTTTCTGTCTATACTAGCATCAGTAGTTCTATTGAACTTCTTAGCTAGGCTAGACTTATGCTTAGAATCATAAGTGTTCTTCTGTTGAGGCTTCCTCTGATAAACCTTCTCAGGAGCTTTCGAAATTACTGAACAGAAGCAAAAAGATTAGATTTCCATTTGCCTTTTTGAGCAGCAGTAAACTTTGGAGGACTCGATTGCAGAGATTTTTGCTGAGTTTTCAATTTCTTTTTAAGACTTTCTTCTTTCTCAAGTTCAAGACAAGATTTGGCCTTAAGACACATCCCAATGAAGTCTGGATAAATGGGAACCGGTTTTCTTTGTCCAGTTGGAGGAACATAGAAGGGTGCATTTTCATTCTTAACTACCTCTGGAACCTTTTTGTAAACATAAGGTAATTGATTTTCTAAGTATGAAAAATATTTCTCTGAATTATCAAAGAAATCATCACTTTGGTCATCATTCTCCCAGGGATATGTAGTTAATTTCAAATCGTCTTGAGTCTCTGAAAGATTTAAGTCAACCAAAGAACAAGGAAATATCTGTAGATAGTTTTCGGAAGAATTTTGCTGAACATTTTCATGTTCAAGTTTAAAGCATTCATCCAGAGTTGAGAGAATATCATTTTCAAAACCAAGTCTTATCTCTTCTTCTGCTTGTGTAGGAATGAAAACATCGGCCTCTGGATTCAAAGTTATATGAACATTTGAGCCAAATTTGAAAATGTCACTTTTCTTCTGATTTTTATTCAGATCAACCTTTGTTTTTTCAGATGAATATTCGAAGTTTTTAAACTTGAGTTTTCGTTGATGATGACCGTTTTCAAGTTTTGATTTTTTAAAAATAGATTGTTCATATAAAATTGGAAACATAGGCTTCTGTTCTTGTCCTAGACAGAAAACAGATTTCAGAGTAGACCTTTTTTCACATGTGTAGGGATCCAGATCCTCGAAACCAAGTCCAGATCTCCCTACTTGTATATTTATTTTGTCATGAACTTTCTGAGCATCCAGATATGTTTTGATCTGTAGCTTTTTCTTTTGAAGTTCAATATGTAAAAATTCTCTCTCCTTTTGAAAATAGTTATTAAGTGCTACATAATTCAATCTGTCACTTTCTTTTGCTTTGATCTCCTTATCTTTGCCTTCCAAAAGTTTAGTGAAGTTCAATTTCTCTTCCTTGAGCTTAACTTCAGTAATTTTTAAAACTTTAGAAATCTTCTCATTTTCAGAACTTAGCTTCAGTTTTTCTTTTGTTAAAAGATCCATCTCTCTTTTGTAAATTTCTCTTTCCCTTTGAGTTACTGAAAGAGTTTGTTCAATATTTTTCGCAGTTTCTTTTCAACTGTAAGCTTTTGCTTAAGTTCTTCAAAATTATTCGAAAAAATCAGAAAGGTGTTTTCAAGTTCAGATGATTCAGAGATAGTACTAACCGGTGATTCAGAAGGCTGATCTTCTGATTCATTTGTTTTGACCATTCCGCAGAACATGGCTTCATCACCACTTGACTCATCTCCTAGCCAGTTTTCTTTTTTTGCAAAGTGAGCTCTTTCAGCGACATTATACTTGTATTTATTCTTGTAGTACATTTTGTCTTTGTCCAGAGCTCCCCTGCAATCCTTTGAATAGTGCCCTGGCTTGCCACATCTATAGCACACATCCTTCTTTTTCTTCAGTTCATCCTCTTTCTTCTCTGCCTCTGTCTTCTCAACCCTCTAGATCTCTTGTCTAAGAGTATAGTTTGGAGTTGAACGATCAAATCTTTTGCTTCCTTGAAAAGATCTATTACCAAACTTTTTTGTGAATTGTCTGGTAATAAGTGCTAGAGATTCAGCAAAAGCTTTGATTTCATCATCATAGTCAGAGTCATCTTCTGGGATTGCTTCTGTCATGAGAGCTTTACTCTTTCCTCTTTTCTCGATTTCTTTATTCCTTCTGACCGATCTTCTTGATTCAGAAATTAGAGCCAGAGGTCCACCTATTTTTGTTTTTTTTCTGAACGACCTCTTTCTCATGAGCTTGAAGTATACAAAATACATCATGTAGAGACCATTGTTCTAAATCCTGATTTGCTTGCAGAGACATTGAGAGATTTGACCACTCTGAATTCAATCGTTTAAGAAATAAGACATTGTTGTCTTCCTTAGATCTGACGATATCACACCTTTTGCATAGATTTAACAGAGTATTAAATCTATGAAAAGTTTGCTCCAGAGACTCTTCAGGAATAGCCTGGAAGCTATTGTATTCATTCAGAGCTTGAGCTCTTCGGTTTTTCTTCATTTTAGCGCCGCCTTCTAGAATGTTTTCCAGCTGATCCCATAGCTCTTTAGCAGTATCACAGGAATCCAGAGATTGGAAAATCTCATTTGGAATTGCCATGATTAAGAGACTCTTTGCCTTTTTGGCCAATTCCACCTTTGCCTTCTTTTCTTCAGACCAACTATCCGTCGACTTTGGAACATGTCTTGCAGGGATTTCATCGGTAACAGTAGTAGCAGGAACCCTTGGAATAGTTGTCATTGGAACAAACGGACCATTTTGAACAATAGGGTAAAGTTATGCATCCAATCCTTCATAAAAATTGATCATGCGAATCTTCCATTGAGGATATTCATCACGAATTAGAGTAGGAGGTTTGGTCTGGGATCCGGAGGTGTAAACAGCATTCAAATTTGAATTTGTCATTTTTTTTCCAGAAAACAGGGAGTTGAGAAAATAACAGGAGGATTTTTGAAATTTAGAACAAATAAATTTCAAATGAATTGAATCAGGACGATATTCTTACTGATTTTCAGATTTAAACCCAAATTACCACCGATTTGGAGAAAATTGTTATGAAATTAACAAATTCTCGTAAAACAAGGTAGAATTACGAACAGTAGCTTAAAACTAAAAATAACTGCAAATAGAAGAGGGATTTTTCAAATGGAAGAGATCTAATAATCAATAGATTGATTAGATTGCCCTGATACCATTTGTTGGAACCCGGATCCCTTTCTAACAATTAATTAATAGATCGAATGTGAAAATATGAGCGGAAGAAAATTAGATCTACGAATTAAAACAGTTAATAGTAAGAACAATAAGAACGATATTTGTAGAACAAATGGTAATTCGAATTAATATCCTGGAAGATGATTACAACATGATGAATGAAATGCTCTATCTGCTCTCCAAAATGTATCTCAGATCGACAACTATTATATTCATAAAAGGATCTATTTATACTAGTATAATGAATAGAAGTCAACATTCTAGCCTATAATACCTCTGTTGTAAGCAAAGCTTGTAACAAATTCAGTTACAAGATTAGATACACGGAACATGTGCAGGCCACGTCATCAGGAGCGCGTATAATACCTCTGTTGTAGTCCAGCTGTTCTTCCAAACTCTGGCCGTCTCTGTGATGAGTGAGATCAGAAGATGAACTTATGATCTTCTGTAGTTGCACACTTCTGGTTCATACTTCCCAGAAAATGAGGTCTAACAGTCCTCTTCCTCATCATGCAGAGTTAGGGAGACATCTTCATTCCTTCCCTGATTGGCTTCAGGATTTGATCTTGATGTGTGAAGCATGTATTTTTGTTGAAGCTAACGGTTCAGATCTTCTTAACTAGTGCTACACAGATAAATTTCTAAGTAAATTTCAGAAGTTCAAGATCAAAAGTCTGAGAGACTGAGGCATAACTTCTGAAGTGACAACTGAAGAAGTTCTAAAGTTTTCTAACAGGTTCTGATGAAGTTCTGAAGACATATTCAGAAGTGGTACTGAAGTGAAGCTCACACGTGTTTAGATACTATTGGTCTGTGATAGAACTACTTGTTAGGATAGTATCTCTCTTTGTGTATAAATAGAAAGTCAGTTAGTCTGTTTATAGTTAGTGATCATACTTTGTACTTTCATGATAGATACAGTTTGTAATACTTGTTCATATCAATAATACATACCACTTCGCTGCTCCAATCTTATTCTTTGTCTGTTATTCTTGTTATATCTTGATCTACGAGAACTATAAATTGGTATTAGAGCCAATTCATCTGTTTGCTGCTAGATCTACGATTTTCTTAATAAAAGTCTGTTAGTTCTGACAAGATTCTTGAAATCTGTTAATCAATCTCTTATAGATTGATTAGATCTACTTTCTTTCACAAAAACAGGTGAATTCACGATCATTTGTTCAAGATGACTAAAGAATATGTTTCAATTGGATCTGAAACAACGCCACCTACATTATTTCTTGGAGAATATGACCAATGGAGAATTCGTATGATTCAGTTTCTGGACAATATTGATGAGGCATTAAAGCAATCAATCATTAATGGTCCTTTTGAAGTATACGTGCAAATTGATGCAGTTCCAGCAACTGAAAATACCCCTGAAATACCTTCTACTCGAATCAAGAAAAGTTCAAACATGTACAATAATGCTGAAAAGGCTCAAATGAAGATAGATAAAAGAGCTTTAACACTGTTAACAATGGCGATTCCCAATGAAATATTCAACAGAGTTGACAGTTTTACTTCAGCAGAGGAAATGTGGGATGAAGTAGAGGCTCAGATGCAGGGGAGTTCCAAATCTCAAGCCCAGAGGCTAAATATCTGTATTGGAACTTATGAAAACTTCAAAGCTAAAGATGGTGAATCTATTACGGATTCTTATCACAGATTCAACAATATTCTGATTGATCTAAGAAGAAATGGTGTTCAGAAATTGAATTCTGAGATAAACAACAAATTTCTAAATAATTTGGGTAATGAGTGGGAAAGTTTCACTGATAACATGGTTACTAGAAACTTGTCTAGAAAAACCATTCATGATATATATGGTATCTTGTTTCAACAAGAAGACAAGATCAAAACTAGACAAAATGACAAGAAGAAAACCAATGATACTCTGGCTCTTTTAAGTCAAAAAATAAATAATCCCGAACCCACATCTTCTATGACCAAGATTTGTGAAATTCCAGAAGTTGATCTCTGTGATGGAATTGAATCTGATGAAGAAATGAAGAGGATGGCTGAGGGTATAGCCTTTATGACAAGACAGTACAATCAAATATACAATCACACGTATAAAGGTAAACCCAAAACTAAAGATAGAGCAGAGAAAGCTGTGAATAAGGAGGTGGTAAAGAAGGATGAAGCAGAACCAGCAAGATGTTTTAATTGTGGAAAACGTGGTCATTTTGCTAGACAATGCAAAATGCCTAAGGTTAAAAATGTTGGATATTATGAGAAAAAACATCTATTAACCAAGAAGAAGGAAACAAATCCATCTTTGTTTTCTAAGTATCAAGATGATTGGCTTTTCTGGAGTGATGATGAGTATGATGAGGAGGTAGCTCACTATACAGCCAATTGTTACATGTGTCAAATGGACCCAGAAACCAGTCATGATCATGACACATATATACTAATCTCTTCTGAATCTACCTTTGAACCATCTCTTGATAATAATGTTGAAGAACAAATGATAAAAATGATTTCTAAATTTGAAAACTTAAGAAACAGAATAAAAGGTGAAAGAACTTTGGTTAATAAATTCAGAGAAGATAGTCAGATTTATAAATTGAATTGTCAAAATGCTGAAGAACAAGTTGATAAACTTTCCGAGGAGAAATTTATTTTGAAAGAAAAATTGGATACTCTGCAAAAGGATATTCATAATGAGAAATCTAAAAAAGAGGTTTTAAGTGTCAAAATGGAATATCTTCATAAGGAAAGAATTGAATTGTATAGACAGATTAAAGAATTAGAAGATTTAAATTTCAAAAGAAGTAAAATTGAACAAATTTGAATATTCTGACAAGTGAGGCTCAAAACTCAAAGTTTTATAACATAAAAGCTGGTTTAGGTTATACTGAAAGTCAAATTTTAAAGAAGGCACCCTCAAATCTTTACAATCTTTCTAATATGAATCTTTTTAGTGAAGTAATGAAAGGTGTCTCCTCTAAACCAATAAACTTTAATTTGCCTGAAAGAATACCATTTGTGAAATCAGAAATTTTGTTCACAAATGAAAAATCTTTGAATTCTGGAAAATCTGAAGTTAATACAAAGTCAGGTGATTCAAAAATATAAGAAATATCAACTCTTGAAACTAATTCTGAAGTAATTTCTGACAGAAATTCAGAAATGAAAATTCAGAATCTTTTAGAAGAAACTTCTAAAGGAGTTTCTAAAGATATTTCAAAAGTTTCAAATGCTGATTCTTCTGAAGAAAATCATGATGTTAACTTTAAAGACAATTCAGAAGAAAATTCTGAGGAACAATATGAAGAATTTTCTGATGGTGACTCTTCAGTAGATGATCATGATCACTCAGAAATATGGTTTGATCATTCTGATAATGAATCTGACAAGAAACTAACAGGAGAAATTCAGAATTCTAATGAAAAATTTTCAAAGCTAAACAATTTTGTTGAAGATATGACTGAAGACAAATTTTCAAAACTTATGAATGCTTCTGATTCTGAAGATGAAAATGATGAACCTATTGTTGTTGTATTAAATAAAGAATGGTACCTGGTTTATAAAAAAAAACTTCTCTGGCAGAAGGTGATACGTTAAAATCTGAAGAACCTAAACTTCCTTCAGAAATGTTTAATTCAGTATTCTTAAAAGAAGAATCTCTGAATTTCTCTAATTCTGAATCACATTCATCTAATTCAGATTTTATTTCTAGTTTACCACCTTCACCTAATTCAGAAGTCAAAACAATTCTTAATAAAGGAACATCTAACTTGTCTTCATCTTCCTTTAACTCAAGAGTTAAGCATTTAGAAAAAGGTCAATCTTCAAATTCTAATTCTGAAAATCAATTCAAAAAGAAACTTGTTCAGAACTCCAACAAAAAGAAAGTCACAAAGCCTTATTATTCTAATCCTCATTTTGTAACATTTTCAGAGCTGTCCACTCTAGTTTGGAAGAGAAAAGATGAAAGCTTGACAAAGAAAGACAGATTAGATAGTTTTCAGTTCATTAAATAAAAATATGTATCAAAAGTTCTTACAATGAATAATAGAAAGAAAGTTGTTACAAAATCTAAATCAGTTGATTCTTGTTTATGTTATGACATGATAAAACTGCTTAAAAATCATATTCATTGTACTAACTGTGGACATCACAACTTCCAACTCAATTCTGAAATTAAAAAGGTTTCTCCAAAGAAACAAATCAAGTATGCATCACATATTTACAAATCAAACAACTCTAAATATCACATTAAAGATAAATCTGTGAAGAAATGAGTTGTTAAACAAAGTTCTGAATCTAATTCTGAATCAAAGTCAAAAAAACTTTAAATCTGTAATAAAATTCAGAATTCGTTCTTTCATAACTAATCTCACAGGACCCATCTACAAATGGGTACCTAAATCCAAGTAGTTGTTTCTGTAGATTCGTCATGTGTGGGTCTTAGATTCTGGATGTTCAAATCACATGACACCATATAAGGTTCTTCTAACTGAGTATACTAAGAGAAATGAAGGAACAGCCAGCTTCGGAAACAATGCTAAGGGTTATGTAAGAGGATATGGAACTTTTACGAAAGGAGATGTGAAAGTACTGAAGGTTTTCTATGTTGAAGGATTAAAACATAATCTGTTCAGCATAAGTCAATTTTGTGATAAAAGATGCACTGTTCATTTTGATATTGAACTTTGTCAGGTTCTCAATTATGAGAAAAAGGAACCTTTAACTGCATACAGAGATGGTGACATTTACACTGCTACATTTATAGAAGATGGTCAACTTAAAGGCATTTGCTACATTTCCATATCTATTTGAGAAGAAAGTTGGCTATGGCATATAAAAATGTCACATCTGAAATTTAAATCCATTGATGAACTAGGAAAGCAAAATTCTGTCATTGGTTTACCAAGGATTAGATATTAAAAGAACTCTTTGTGCGCTGCATGTGAATCGGGAAAGATCAAAAGAAGTTCTCATTCTTTTGAAGATGCTTTCCTTATGTAAAGCTCCTTTAGAAATGTTTCACGTGGATTTGTGTGGACCAATGCCCTTGAAGCTCAGCGTATTAGGGATGAGAAAATAAAGTAAACAGAGAATGATCTTGAACTAGCTAGAAGAATACTCAGGGAGGATGCCATAAGAGATGAAGCTACTAGGAAGCTCAACGAGAAAAGTGAAAAGAGTCGCAGAAGCTCTGGCACAAAGGGAGCTGTCTCAAGAAAAGTGGTTTGCAGGTACATGTACGAATGTATAGGCGCTCGTCATGCGAAAAGGAAGAAGCCCGGTTCTTAAAGTTCTATGGTTACTCTGAATGGTTGGAAATCAGAGACGCCATTCAGGGGTCCAAATCAAAATTCAAAGATGTGGTTGAAAGAGTGTTAGATCAGCTTTTGCAAAGGATGTCTCAGCACGTTCAAGTTCCTCCTCTCCATGAGCCTTCTAGAAGAAAAAGATCAAGCGCTGACGAAGGGCCCTACAACAAAAATGAATATGAAACTAAGTTCACCTACGACAGTATCCTTGGACATCTAGACATCCCTGATATCTCTAATCTTAATTTCTCTCTTCCTCATGGCTTACAGCTAGCAGAAGGCGATATCATCACAATCCCTGAAGCTGGTATGCTGTTCTTAGATAATGATGGCTTCCTTGGATTCTTCAGAAACTCAGAGATCACAAAGGCCTCCTCATAATTTGTTAAAGTAATGTACTATAACTGCTGGGCAAATATTGGACCTATATTAAGACAAGAGAAGATTTATCTAAATGAGTTACGAAGAAGACAAGAGAGACTCTCTGACTAGTTGGTAGTTTCTATTCCTTTGTAACATTTTTCAGTGTTTTGTACTTTACTTACAATTGTAATTTCATTTTCAATGTAATTCTCCAGATTATCTGTAATGAAATTTCAATGAAGTACTCTACTCAATTTGTGTACTGAAAACATCCCTGAAAACAGTCAATGGGACAATGAAAATAAGAGTTCTAATTTCTTTAAAAACCTCTTTAATCGCTGATATTTCTTTCTGAAATTTAATCAGTGAATGTACTTAAAGCTTCCAGATTTGTAAAAATTGTGATTTCATATCCTTATATGTGAAACTCAATTATAAGAGTAGACTAGCTAAAAAAGACCTCACAGATTAGTACTTAGAAATTTTACCTTAATATTTTTAAGTCCTTACTAATCCCTTCAAACAAATTTCTTGTGTTACTTAATCATAATCAAATAGGGGGGGATTGTTGATCATAATTCCTCTCAGTGATTTGAGCATGATTCCTCTAAATACTTAGTGAAAATTCCATTTATAAGGTTAAACTCAAATTCAACGATAGCACACGCTGGTTGCACTCAGCGATCGCTGAAACTCAGGAACCTTAATCTTATATATGAAGATTTGAAGAACAACATTCACACCACAAGAACATTCAGCAAAAGTTGAAGACCAAGCTGAAGACAGAGATAATCAGCTAATGATCTGAAGCGGTTCAGTGATAGCAAAAGATTGTCTAAATAGAAGTGTGATGTCTTGCAAGACCTCAACGATACTCTGATAGTTCATCCTCGAAGTTTCAAGTTCAGCGATCAAGAGAGGTCTAAAGCAAGATGAATGTTGATCTTATCCTCGATGCACAAAAGTCAAACCTTATACTATGCCAGAGAATGTTGTACAGATTGTCTCTTATGTCCCCATCATATCTTATATTGTACTGTTCACACGCGGCCAAAGGCATGGTTGATTTTGAACAAAGGACAAGCTTCAAATGAAAGCTTGACACGTGGCATATACCTTTTGTATTGCATTAATTGCAAACGGGTATAAATAGATGAAGATCTCTTTTTCATCTTCATGCATGCTACTTTCTTTTTTCCAAACCTCTGCTTCTTTTCTTTCTTACTTCCTTGTGCATCAAACTGTGTGATTTCTTAAGTTACAATAGAATAGGTTTATTTACTTATTCTAATTCCGCTTGTAACTGTAAGTTTGTTTATTCAATATAAACTAATTTAAAAACAAAAATCTGTGTTTGTATTCACCCCCCCCCCTCTACAAATTATTTCTATATCCTTGAACTCTTGTAGACTCCTTTGGGACCAACACTTGCCTTTACAATTTGTCGTTTTGACTTTGCCCTCAAAATCCCGTAAAACCTTTCCGACACCTCCAACAACTCCTAATAGGTCCAAAACATGGTTCAAAAGTTTAAAATCCCATCAACCACCTACTTCTTGGGAGTTGTGCGTGTAGTTTACCGAAATTGCAACGTATTTTGCAAACACTTATATAAAATGCAATCTACGCGACTTTTTCTACTTCCGACACTTCTAACACCTCATACTAACTTGTTCTCTAATCTTATTTTGGACCCTCATAATATCTAATTTAGCATATTTAAGAGAGTGGATGTTACAAGGGGGGGGGGGGTAAACCGCCTAATAACCGTCTGGTTTCCATCCCTACATGTTATTGACTACCCTTTAAGATGAATTGAGCTAGATCTCTCTAATGTTTAAGAGCCACAAGAGATCATAGATCGACTAGAGAGACAATTACGACGTAGAATCGTCTCATTTGTGAAAGTATTGTGGAATAATAGTATAAAGCTGGAAACGATGTGGGAAACAAAAGACTCGATAAGAAGGAAATACCCATATCTATGTTAAGGTACTAATACTCTACCCTAGTCCGGTGTCGGGGACGAAAACTTATTTTTAGAGAGGGGGAAATGTAATAGCAGTATCTTTTAATTATCTATTTCGTATAAGCTAAGAATTATAAAAATCTGATTTAGGACTAAGAATGTGAATAAATGCTCTAACCGGGTTAGAATTGAAATAAGTGATCTTGAGGGGTCAAATAGGTAATTTCGAAAAATATAAAAGCTGGAAATTAATATCTTTCATTCATTTTAAGCTCCAAACTTCAAGTAATCAGCTCCTTCATCTATTCCTTCATTTCTTGTTTTGATCTCAAATTCATGGAAGAATCAAACCAAGAGTAGAAGATTTTGAAGATTTGAGTCATAATATTGGAGGTTGTTGATCCAAATTCTCTCAATGTTAAAATGATAATTCTTTTTTTTCTTATTGAAAATTAGTAAGGATAAGTTTCTGTTTAGTTTCAGCGATTATCACTAGTTTAAGCGATTATCACTGAGTTCTATCAGTGATCGTTGAACATGTATTGTAACTGTCCCTGAACCTAAGTAATCCTTGAAGACAAAATCACACCAAAGAAACCTACTTCAATTGTGAAATTTGTTCAAGATCCATCGATTCCAGAAGGATCCTCCGCGATGTTGTTTTATTGTCCTCAAGCGTGCCTACCAACTTTGTAAGGTCACCTATTCATATGCGGCCAAAAGCCTGCATATCTGAAAAAACAAAAGACAAGCTTTCCAATGGATGTTTGCCACATGGATTGTACCCTCTAACTTACATTTAATGCAATGGGTATAAATAGAAGAGAAAAGCCTTCCTATCAATAATCTCTCTTCTTCACAACTTCTATATTTAGAAGCTCTCTCTTCTTTAATATTTTATTTTCTTTCTTTTTCATTCTTGTGCATCTCTTTGTGATTCAAAGATTGTTTGGAATAACTATTACCTTTTCTTATTCTGGAACAAACTTTTAAATTTTGTATTGATTTTTATACTTTAATAAACAAATTCAAAAAGTGAAAAGTTGTGTTTGTATCAACCCCCTTTCCATGAACTTCGTACTTATAAATCTAGGAGAATCCTAGTTTGGGACCAACAAAATTTTATATCTATTAATCTCTAATGTCTCCATTTGATGTTATTTTGATGCTTTTACGTAATTTATAATCTGATTTTGGGAATAGGTTTACATCTCTTTAGGTGAGTAGATAAAGTGTTAAGGTCTTTGTTAGTAGTACGTTGAATTTGATTATGTTTTGTGTTAGAAATGTTAAAATGGGAGTTTGGTTCACTTTTGGTACCAAAAGTGGACAATAGGATGAAACCATTGAAATGGGTTTAAGCTCCAATGATTGATGCCCACAACGTGTTTGATGAAATGCCTTAAAGGAATTTTCAACTCTATGAATTTTTTAGCTTTATGTCTCCATTTTGTTAAATTCTTATAAAATCGATTAGAGGTCCAATTGAGGTGTGAAATACATATTTGGGAAGCCCCATATGTTTACTATAATTGTAGTTTACACCAAGATTCATTGTCGGATGATACAAAGATACCCTGATCAATTTAGGGAGCTTGAGAATGTAAATTAGAGAGGCCCTCCTCTGATCCTGTTACCACCATAGCCACAAGGAGTCATAACAAGGTCACTCTGAAGCCGATTCAGATACCAAAATATATCCAAATTATTCCTCTAAGCAGCTTGAAGAAGTGATTATCCGAAGTTGGTCCTATGAAAAACGGATATGGACACTATTTGTAGAAAATTCATAAATAATTTATCATTTATTCAAACAGAGTGATTCCAAAACCATTTGAATCATAAGAGTTTGACCTATAACTTTGTTTTAGAGTTGAGAGCCTAGTTTGGCTTGTAAGTGAGTGACAATAGCCAAACAAAGTGTAACAGTGTTGATCTGTGCAACGAGTTTGTGTTGTTTGGTTTATTTAACCTTCATGCTAATTTCTAGCCTTTTCTTATAAGCCTACTAGAATTTATCAGAATTCAAATATAGGTTATTAAGAAGACTTAAAAAGGTTTTTTGACTTAGATTATCACGAGTTTTCTAGGTACAAATTCTAATTGCATTGTATACCTTATAGGACCGCAATTTGTCAGAACTCGAGCAACCACGTGGATAAATCATTTTGAATTGAAGGTACAAATTTCTATCTTTTTTCGATACCTGGACATGTATTTGTATACACGTGTCTACTCCTTGAACATGGTAAACCATGTATTACCTATCACATGGTTAAATGGTAACTTTGTACATTGAACTTTTGTAGTTTGTTTTGGTTGTGAGTTATCATGTGACATTATTACTTCGTTAAGGATTATATTACATTTATTCGATTTGAATCCAGAATAATTGTTGAACAATTGAATGAAAACCTTCAATGTGCAATGGATTTTGGAACTTGTTTCCATGAGATCGCATGTGTTGTAGATCTAATATTTCATTTTCGATTCTTATAAAATGATCGGTCATTCGAGGCATCAAGGTCGGGATCTTACCAGGGTGGCTATACAACCGTGGTGTACTCATTTAGAATGGACATGTATGAGGTCTGGCCAAGAAATGGTTATAGAGGGCGAATGCATCGGTACTAGTTACAACTTACATGGGTCGGGTCGTGATTATTCACGATAGGGGTTAGATGGTGAGTGTGCCCATAGTGCTGCCTCATGGGATTCATGTGCTCTGATCAACCCATGAGAATGGCATGTCTTCGTGATATGATTTTTGTCTATATGACCCTTATTATTTCTTTTTGATGTTCGGTTGGTTATACAATTTTTGCTCTATTGTAAATACACAGGCCATAGGTAACTTCTCTTATGCCTTACCAGTAGAAATCAATTCAGAGACCGTCCTCCAAAGAAAAGGCTTAGCCTTTGAAAGGCGTCGTCTACCTTCTTACTGACAGCACAACTAGCCGGGCAGGGGGAGGCGATACTAGTTATCAGGTCAGAGAGAGGCCTGGCCGTAAGCTGGCTACCTTCCCCGTCCGAAATAGACGAACAGGAACAAGCTGAAGAAGCGAGAGATATTTGAGAGATCGAACACAAAATGAAGTTTCCTTCTTGGGCTTCAACAGACAAGCATGGTTCTGTAGTCAAAGCAACTTCGTCAATTTCTTTATATATATTATATATTATATGAGTCACAATTATGAATCCGATGAACTTCTTTTTATGTAGTTTACAACTATTTTGGGTTTCCTTTTGAAAATCTTCGGATCATGTAAATTTTGGTTCTTTGGTATTTAACGCCTTGTAAATATAATTGTATACTATGCTTCAATTATCTCCATATGTTGGTTTGTAGTTTCGTGGTTATATTTTTTTACTGAAGCTCTAACTTTTATAGATCTACTTAGTGGAGTTATTATTGTTTTGAATGTCCCCTAAACTGTGACATCACCCCGTTCTCGGACACACAGGAAAGGTGTTTCACAATTTATAACCTCCTATTTAACCATAATCGTTGATCAAAAAATGAATGCTTCTGATGAGTTTGTAACGTTAATTGATTAATTAGCAAATAAATGATTCTGCATACACACGCGCGCGCACAGAGGGGCTTCAAATGCGAACAACAACCAAGTGAGATAATTAAGGAAAAGGCTAAAATGAAGTGCAAATTACATGTGATTTTACCATAATGGTGAATGCAAGGATGTGCAAGCGACATGACCGTTGACATTAGGTCGTGGCTAAAATCGCATGAATCATATGTTAGTTTACATGTGGTTTTAATGTAAAAGGGTGTATATGGAAAAAAAACACTATTTCTTATATGATTACATTTTTAACGACTTGAGTGTTTGGTTTCAGGGTATTATTGGTTTTCACTTAAATTCATCCTAAATGCCTTTTCAATATGTCTTTAGTTGATTGGATATCTTATTAATCGTATGTAATTAGAACGTTTTCTTATTCTCTTATTTTGTTTAATATTCTTATATAAATCTGACTATATACATATAGGGTAAAGATGAAGGGAGAACCTTGAAAAATAAAAGAACCAGATAACCATGAAAAAAGGGATGAAAAAAATATATCAAAAGGAATGTCAAATTAAAGAGAATAAAGTGATCGTTTATTTGGTGTATTTTGTTTCGCTCCAATTTTTGTTATATTTCATGTATTTTCCATTAAAAATTTGGAGAAAATATGTTTATTTAAAAAAATTTGGTTATAACCACATACGTTGGATCATCTCAATCTAACGGTATGGATGAGTTTTTCGGTTCTTTTATTTTTCAGCGTTCTCCCTGGATCTCATCCCTATATATATATATAGGAAGGTTCAAGGGAAAACGTTAAAAAAAGAGAACTGAAGAACACTCTGGAGACTTCCATCTGGACGGTGTGCACTAATGCATACCGATAGTTTTTGTTCCTATGCATCAATGCATCTATCATTACAGATGCATTGATAAATATTCACTAATGCATGTTACAAATTACCAGTATTCATTTAAAAAGGCAAAGTTCTCTTTTTTAACGTTTTCCCTTGAACCTATTATAGGAAGATGTTCAAATGAGAACTTTGCTTTTTTAAATGAATAAAGTAACACCCTTAGAACCACATATGATGTGGGTTTCACACAATATAAAATCATATCTAATTCAATGGTGGCCCTCATTGAATTAGATATGATTTTATATTGTGTGTGACCAACATCATATGTGGTCCTAAATGTGTTCTTTTAATCCTTTAAATAAGGAGTGTTCTTTTATGATCCCTCCTCTCTATATATATATATCAAACTTTATAAGTTTTATTGTTTAATATTAGATAAACTAAAATACCAAATATTTGAAGTTATTTTCATGCTTGTTTGATTTCAAAACTTTATTCTCTGCGTAGCCATCACCTATGAAATAGAAACCGCAAAATTAATCTATAAAACAAAAAATGTGAAGCAAGTTATAGGTGTCTTTCACAAACAAGTTGGAGATAGAGGCAAGTAATTCTTTGTGCAAAGTTATTGCAAGTAACTTGTGTGATATGACAAAATTTGAAGTCTTTCAAGCTACTCCAACTCTTTCTTTGATACTCAGAATACTCATATTTGATTTTAACTCATATCAAACAAAAACTTTAAGTTCAGTTATTACGGTTCACTATATTTTGTTCCTTAAAAAATTGTAAAGTTCTCCTTTGAACCTCGTTACAAACGAGAACTTTGGATTTCTAAAGCAACAAAGGAACACCGTTAGGACCACATATGATGTGGGTCTCATACAATATAAAATCATTTTGATTTAATGGTGAACCCTATTGAATCAGATATAGTTTTATATTATGTGGGATCCACTGATCCACATCATATGTGGTCCTAAATGTGTTCCTTTAAATGACGGGTGTTCTTGTATGATCCCTCCCCCATATATATATATATATATATATATATAGAGAGAGAGAGAGAGAGAGGTGGGTTCATATGAGGACGGTACCAATTTACGAGAATACGAGGACAATCCTCGGCCAATCATTTGTACATGAAATTTTTTCAAGTACAAAATCATATATGATTTCATGTACAAAATCATATGTGATTTTGTAAGCATCAGAAATGACACGCGCAACTTTTTTCGTGGGCAAGTCACTGGAAAAGTCGCGGCTAATTATATATGATTTTGTACGTGAATCATATATGATTTTGTACATGAAAAGTTTCATGTACAAAATAATTGGCTGAGAATCGTCGTCGCATTCTCGTAAATTGTTATCGTCCTAACATGAACCTATTTATATATATATATAGGGGCGGGTTCAAATGAAAACTCAAATTTGGTTGTGAACGTGAGGACAAATGAGAGTGCGACACATGTCACATTCAAAGAAATATTCAGACTGAATATAGTATATATATTCAGTCTGAATATTCCTTTGTATATTCAGACTGAATATATACGGACTGAATATTCTTTTGTATATCCAGACTGAATATATACTATATTCAGTCTGAATATTTTTTTGTATATTCAGTCTGAATAATTTATATTCGGACATATGTCGCGCTCCCATTTGCCCTCACGTTTACAACCAAAATTGAGTTCGCATTTGAACATTCCTATATGTATATATATATATATATAGGAAGGTTCAAATGAGAACTTTGCATTTTTAAATGAACAAAGGAACACTTGTGGATCATATATGATGTGGGTTCCACATAATATTAAATCATTTATGATTTAATATTAAATGATAAATGATTTAATATCATGTGGGACCCACATCATATGTTGCAAGGGTGGCAATCTTTTCATGGGTTGCAAAATAACGCCCCTCTATGTATAGAGGCGGGTTCACACGAGAACGGTAACAATTTACGAGAATGCGAGGACAATCCTTAACCACTCATTTTGTACATGGAATTTTTTTCATATACGAAATCATATGTGATTTTGTACTGGTATAAAAAATGACACGCACGATTTTTGCTGAAGGAAAAGTCTCGGCTAATCATATATGATTTTGTATGTGAATCATATGTGATTTTATACATGAATCATATGTGATTTTATACATGAAAAATTTCATGTACAAAATGATTGGCTGAGGATTGTCATAGCATTCTCGTAAATTGTTACCGTCATCACATGAACCTCTTTCTATATATATATATATATATATATATATATAAACGTCCTAATAAGATAATTTATAAGGCTTTAATTTATTGAACCTAATTAAAAAGTGTTATATCAAAAAGTGTTACAATATGTTTATAGAACGCTTTTGGGTCTATAGAACACTTTTGGGCGTCTAAACAAAATTTTAGCACGCTTGTCGTATTAGTTGTTATACAACATATTTGAAAAAATGTCCTATAAAAAGATTTGTTTATAGAACACTTCTCAAAAATGTTCTATAACATAACTAGTACCATACATTATTTTAGAAGTGTTCTAAAATTCGTTGAAACTTCCAAAATTGTCTATAAAGCTATTGTAACATTTCTAGATGAGACGCTTCATGGTTTGGTTCTTTAAACTTATATGTTATAAGGTATTATAATATGATACTTAGACATTTCAAACATTGTATAAACTCTATTTCGTCGTTGTTTTGGAACATTAATTCCTCTTCTCAATAAGGACTCTTTTAAAGAGAGAATTAAAGTAAGCATTTAATTTTTTATTTATTTACAATTTGATATATCAAATTGTGACGATTTTATATTTACTTAGGTCATTTGATTTTCCAAAAAAGAATGAAAGGATACAAGCATAGGGCTCCTTTGTAGGACCTTTTGTATGCAGTTGATGTAACTAAATCTGGAAATATGAACATACATAAACAAAACATAATTCGTTTCGAGGGTTGTCAGTATACAAATAAAGACTATTTGGTTATACAATAAGAGTTGTGAGAAGAGATTGATATCAATAGAGATAACGACAGTGATATGTCGATAATGATATTATATTATTTACATGTAAAGTAGATAATTAAAAAATTGTTGTTATGGTTTTAATATCATATTTATTGTATCCGTACATCGATATCAAGGTGGTTGAATATGTAAGGTCTTAGAAAAATCTACTACCACATGATATAGGCAACGGAAGCATACTTAAAAATCATCTATCGTAATACTAACAACCAATAAAGATACATACCTTCTAGATATTTAACTACAAAAGGATGAACATAAATTAACTTGTTTGTTTATTGTGATTGTCGAAAACCACAATTATAAATCAAACCTTTGATCTTGTTTCTTGGATGCTAAGGACCAATAGTATGAATCTCCCTAGTGGCTCATACTTAAGAACACCAAAATCTAACAATCAAGAGGATGCTTAAATCTTAAACTCTTATTAGGGTTCTCGATTTTGGGAGAGAGGGAGAGGGGAGATCGATCCAAGAGAGAGAGAGAGGAAAAACTGAAAAACTGATTTGGGGTTTGACCCCTAGTTCTGCTTCTCTATTTTATACTTAGGGGCGTTTGGTTCGCCGGAATGGAATGGAATCTGGTGGAATTGGAATCTGAATTCCTTTGACCAGATTTCAATTCATTTGTTTGGTTCATTGTTTTCAAGGATTGGAATTTGGAAAATTCCAAAGACTTCCAAAATGAGGCAATTTGAGATTCCTTAAGTTACTAGTGGGAATTCATGAAAATTGAATTTGTTTTTTCTTAATATCTAAAGTACCCTCATCATAAAAATAACTATAACCCTAATCTTTAAAAAAGAAGCCGACACCCCTTCACTTGGATTTTTGGTTCGGTTTTTTGGGTTTTTTTTTCAGTTTTCGATTTTTCGATTTCGGTTCAGTTTTTTCGAGGTTTTATTTTTCAATTTTCGGGTTTTCGATTTCGGTTCGGTTTTTCCTCACCCCTAGCAGTTAGGTTCTCCATCGTCTCGTGCAATAACTAAAATATGTCTTGCCCTAACAGATGTTGTTTTGCTGCAGTTTTTTGCTTTTTTCTGCAGTTTTTAGTTATTTTTACTATAAAAAATTATGATTTTTATTCTTTTAGCAGTTTCTGTATTTTTTGGCTGTTTTATGCAGTTTTTAGCCGTAAAAAAACTCAAATTATTTTTAGTGTTAAAAAAATTGAAGTAATTAATAATTATTTAGTTAAACTAATTTTAGTTTTAAAAAAATAAATTTAATAAAAAGGGTATTTTAGTCTTTTACTGGAATTTCATTCCAATTCCAAAGCTAAATTCTCGGAACCAAACAGACAGATTCCAATTCTTTCAACAGATTCCATTCCAATTCTGCCAACCAAACAGCTGGTCAAACCTGACAACATTCTATTTCAATTCCTTCAAAGTCAAATTTCTTTGACAGATTGCATTTCATTCAATTCCATTCCGCGAACCAAACGCCCCGTCAGTCCCCTTGAATCGATACACTTGATTAAATTACTTTAATCAATTATCAATATCCCTGTACTTAATAATTAATCTAATTAAATATATATTTTAGCTTCTAATTAGTTTATCATCCAATGACAAATTAACAAACTACTCAATTTTTCTTCTGATTGTTTATTTGGCTCTTAAGGGCAACCCAAAAGTACCCTGCTATTATAAGAAGTGTTACCAACAGTTAATAACTCTGGCCACTATATCCAACAGTCTCCCACTTAGACAAGTTATTAACTCTATTTGGTCTAACACTCTCTAATAATCAGCAGAGAGCATGCCATCCAATCCTGTTAGAAAGTATTTTGTGAAGTATGAATCAGAAATGCCTAAGTGTCAAACTTCAGAAGGGAATCCAGAAGTTCACCATCTGATCTCTCCCTCATCAGAAGCGCCCAGAGATCTCTGAAGACCTCTAGATATTAACTGCTTTACTCACGCGCTCTTGATGACGTGACATATCATACCTTCCTTGCGTAACTAATTATGTTAGTCGTACAAGTGACGTGTCACTTAGTGATAGGTTGTCTTGTTGACTTTATCATTTGTAATCATATAATAGAGTCAGTCTTCACAGTAATAGATGTCAATCATCCTTGAAAGAAATTGTGCGATTCATTCCAACGTATTATAATCAATTTCCAGGTTATTAATACGAAATCTCTTTTGATCTTCAAACAATTCTTATTGTTCTTACTGTTTTATCACTGTTTTAGTACTAATCATAAATCTGTGTTACTTCTGCTCATACTTTGTTATATCGATCTTTTGATTAATTGTTGTAAAAGGGATCTGGGTTCCAACAATTGGTTTCAGAGCTGGATAATCAATCTATTGATTATTCGATCTCGTCAAGTTTGGAGAAATCCCTATTCTACAAACAGTAAATTTTAGTTTTAAACTGTTGTTCATCATTCTACCCTGTTTTACGAGATTTTGTCATTTCATACAAATTTTCTCTTAATCAGTGGTAATTCCGGTTTATTTCTAAAATCAGTAAGAATATTGTCTCGATTCGATCGATTTGAAGTTTATTTGTTCTAAATTTCAACAGTATTTCCTGCAAAATTTAATCTCTATTTTCTGCAAAAATGGCGAATCAAAATTTGTACGTTGTTTACACGTCTGGATCACTAACCAAACTTCCTACTCTGATTCGAGATGAATACCCCCAATGGAAGATTCGTATGATCTATTTCTACGAAGGATTAGATGCAAATCTATATCCTACCATTGTGGATGGTCTTTTCGTACCAATGACTTTCATTCCTAGAGTACCCCCTACTGCCACCACTGATAAAATTCCTGCTCGTCATGTTCCTAAGGATAAGGGAAGCTGGACTGAGGACGATAAGGCCAAAGTAGAAATTGACAAAAAGGCAAAAAGTCTACTTATCATGGCAATTCCCAATGAGATTTTCCACTCTCTTGATTCCTGTGAAACAGCAAATGATCTATGGGATCAACTAGCCTACCAATTGGAAGGAGGTGCCAATATGATGAAAAACAGAAGAGTTCAAGCACTCAATGAATACAACAGTTTCCAAGCTCACCCAGAAGAAAGTTTGGAACAAACTTATCACAGATTTAATACTCTGATAAATTTGTATAAGAAGTGTGACATCATCAGATCAAAGGAAGATAATAATGTTCTGTTCCACAAACGCCTAAATCCAGAATGGTCAAATTTGTTCATGTCGCTCCAAGCTAATCAAGATCTAGAGATGTGGACACTACATGATGTGTTTGGAACTCTTCAAGCACATGAAAAGGAAGTCATTCAAAAGAAGACTAGCATTGGTGGACCTCTGACCCTCATCTTTGAATCAAAAGGATCAAGCAGAAGAAACAGAGAGACAGAGAAGAAAGGCAAAAGCAAGGCATTTGTCTCAAAGATCAATACAAAATATTTGACTGACTCTGAAGACGATGAAATAAGTTCATTTGTTGAATCTTTAGCTCTAATTACCAAACAATTCACTAAAAAGTTTGGTAATCGATCTTTCAATGGCAATAATAGATTTGACAGCAGAAATGAACGACCTGTTCAGCCTTATGTTCCAAGGCAAGAAATACAGAAAATGCAGAGATCAAATGCTGAGAAGAAAGAAGAAGAGGTGAACAAAAAGAAAGACGTCTGCTACAGATATGGTAAGCCAGGTCACTACTCTAAAGATTGCAAAAGTGCTCTTGTCAAAGATAAACAGTACTACAAGAATAAGTACAAGTACAACAGAGTTGATAGAGCAAACTATGCAGAAAGAGAAAACTGGCTCGATGACCAATCTAGTGGAGACGAGGCTCTATTATGTGGAATAGCCAACTCAGACAACTTAGAAGATCAACCTTCTGAAACTCCGGTTAGCTCATCTTCTGAATCTTCTAATCTCGAAAACACAATAATAAACCTAACTGAAGATTTCGAAAATCTAAAACAGAAGCTTGTGTTAGAAAAGAAACTTAGAAAAAATCTCGAACTAACTTTTTCAACTATTCAAAAAGAAAGAGATATTTTCAAAAGAGAGATGGACATTTTGACCTCTGAAAAACTTGAACTTTCTGAGGAATGTGAAAGAATTTCAAAACTTCTAAAAATATCAGAAGTCAAACTCAGAGACGAAAACCAGAATTTTCGTAAACTTCTAGAAATAAAAGACAAGGAGATTAGTGCCAAAGAAAGTGACATGAAAACAAAGATAAGGCAACGGTACTCTACGGTACTCGAGGCATATGACTGGAACCAAAAATTTACTCTCCAAATTTAAAAATAAATCTGGTGGAGCAGTAACTTTTTGTGATAATGGTGATGGTCAACAAAAGACAACGGTACTCTACAGGAAGGTAACATTACCTTATCCAAAGTAGCAAATGTTTTAGGATTGAAACATAATCTTCTGAGTGTAAGTCAACTGTGTGATTCTAAAATGTTAGCTTTATTTCATGATAAACACTGTTACTTACTCTCTCAAGCAAGTGAACTATTGTGGAAAGCTGACAGAGATGGAAATTTGTACTTAATGAACTTCACTTCCAAGAATGGAACATATACTCTCTGACTCATTTCAAAGAAGAGCGAAATAGCGTGGCTTTGGCACCACAAACTCTCTCACTTAAATTTTCTAAATCTTGAACTGCTTGTAAAACATAAGTTGGTTATAGGTCTTCCAGAGGTACACTTTCAGAAGGATCACCTCTGTCCTGCATGTCAGATGGGAAAAATAAAACGAGCATCTCACAAAACCATAAGTGATCATTCATGCAATAGACCTCTGCAAATGATGTATGTTGACCTCTGTGGTCACATCGCAATTCAGAGCTTATTTGGTAAGAAGTATATCTTGGTTCTAATAAATGAATTTTCCAGGTATAGTTGGTTGCATTCATCCGACAAAAGTCAGATGTACCAATCGTCCTACAAAACATGATGACTCACATTCAAGTTCTGCTACATTAGAAGGTATAACAACTAAGAAGTGACAATGGTACTGAATTCAAGAATGCCAAACTTGAATAATATCTTGTCCACAACAGAATTATTCAAAACTTCTCTGATGTACGCACACCTCAACAAAATGGTGTTGTAGAAAGAAGAAACAGAACTTTGGTTGAAGCTGCATGAACAATGGTCGCAGCCTCTGGTTTACCAACCCACTTCTGGGCAAAAGCTGTCGCAACAACTTGCTTTACTCAAAATCGTTCTATAATTGTTAAAAGACATCTCAAAACATCATATTAGTTAATTAACAACAGAATACCCTCAGTCAAATTTTTTCACATTTTTGGTTGTAGGTGTTTCATTCTGAATAATCGAGAAATGTTTGGCAAGTTTGATCCAAAGTCTGATGAAGCCAGATTCTTAGGATATTCATTAAATGCAAAAACATTTAGAGTATGTAACTTAAGAATTAAGACTGTCATGGAAAGCATAAATATTGATTTTGATTATCAAACTCAATTGACTTCTGATTATTCTAATTCAGAACTCAAGCTTAACACAGTTACCTCTGACTATCTTTTAGGATCCAGAGAATCCGAAATTAATGCCCTATTCGATGATTTTCTGGGTGAAGGGATACCTTCAGAGAGAATGCCCACACCTCCAACCTTGAACATTCCAGAATTTCTTCAAGCATCAGGAATAACTCTCTCTGGTCCCTCTACTTCTGGATCACCAAATGATAGTTCAGAAGTAACCTCTGAGCCTTCATTTAAGGGGGAGAATATAGGTGCTTCTCCAGAACCAGAACTAGAACCCATTCCAGAAGCTCAAGCAGAAGTTACAGAGGATTCTCTAGAACCGGAACTAGAGTCCATTCCAGAAGCTCAAGCAAAAGATACAGAAGTTCAAGCCCAACAAATACCTCAAACAAGGATGAAAAGATGGACAAAGTCTCATACTCCAGATCTAATAACTGGAGATCCATTTGAACGGGTTAAAACCAGATCTGCAACTGCTAATGAAACCTTCTTTGTAAACTTTCTGAAAATACCTCAAACAAGGATGAAAAGATGGACAAAGTCTCATACTCCAGATCTAATAACTGGAGATCCATCTGAACGGGTTAAAACCAGATCTGCAACTGCTAATGAAGCCTTCTTTGTAAACTTTCTGAAAATGCCTCAAACAAGGATGAAAAGATGCACAAAGTCTCATACTCCAGATCTAATAAGTGGAGATCCATCTGAACGGGTTAAAACCAGATCTGCAACTGCTAATGAACCCTTCTTTGTAAACTTTCTGAAAATACCTCAAACAAGGATGAAAAGATGGACAAAGTCTCATACTCCAGATCTAATAACTGGAGATCCATCTGAACGGGTTAAAACCGGATATGCAACTGCTAATGAACCCTTCTTTGTAAACTTTCTGAGCATGACAGAACCAAAGAAGGTTCATGAAGCTTTACAAGAACCAAGCTGGGTGGAAGCTATGCAAGAAGAGTTGCTTCAATTTGACAGGAACAAAGTATGGAAGTTAGTACCTCTGCCTAAAGAAAAAATCGCCATTGGTACTAAGTGGGTATTCAGAAACAAAAAGGACGAAGATGGTATTCTGATTAGGAACAAAGCAATATTGGTGGTAAAGGGATATTGTCAAGAGGAAGGAATCGACTACGATGAAACTTTTGCTCCAGTTGCACGACTTGAAGCAATAAGATTAGTTCTGGCTTTCTCTGCATACAATGACTTCAAGGTGTACCAAATGGATGTCAAATGTGCTTTCTTGAATGGAGACTTAAAATAAGAAGTGTATGTCCAACCACCGCCTGGGTTTGAAAATTCAAGACATCCAGATCACGTCTATCTTCTGGACAAAGCAATCTCCCAGAGCTTGGTATGAATGTTTGTCAAAATATTTGATTAAGCATTCATAGGAAAAAGGTAAGATTGATACAACCCTGTTCATCAAGAGATGGAAAGGTACGTTAACTGTATTACAAATTTTTGTGGATGACATCATATTTGGTTCTACTGAGAATATTCGAAAAAGTTTTGTGAGATACAGTTGGTGATTTCATCGGCGAAATCACTACGTTCAACGAAATCGAAAAACCGGTCCTTCCACTGAGAATATTCGCCCGGAAAGAGAATTGGGGGTTTTGTATCCGAACCAACTTTGAGTTAATTCCTATTTTGGGGAACCAACTTCCAAAAGTATCATTTAAGGGTTTAAAAGAAACTTTACATTTATTTAAGGGTCTCATTGACCGGTTCAATAGGTAACCGGTTACCTTAGTATGACGTGGCAAAATCTAAATTTTTTTATTCTTACATGGATATTAAGGATTCCATGTCATAACCAATTTAAAAGTAAAAAATAAAAGTAATATATTATTAGTGTAAATACGGAGCACATCACCGCCTCCCACACTAGCCCTTATTTTTCCGCCGACTCTCATTTTCATCCCTAAACGCCGGCGAGACATCTTGGAATCTTGTTTCTAACCATTGGCTTTCGTCAGTTTTTTTTGGTGTCTGTAGATTCGTCGATTATTTTTGATTAACTAGTAAATCAAACTTTAAATTGACTATTTTAGAGAACCTAATCTAGGAACGAGGTCTAATCGAGAGAGATTGAAGGATGCAGATTTAATGCCAGAGATTCAAGAACCCATTTGAAACCCATAACGAAGAACTTAGTCGATACTGAAGACCTAATAAAAGAACCCGACAGGTGTAGGGATCGAACACATTAAATCACGGAAGATTTTCCGTTTGTATAAAATATTTTGAGTTTTAGGGTTTATATCACTTGGCTCTTTCGATTTAGTTGTAGATTTTTGATTTTATGTAATTAGAGGATCTTGGTTAATATCTTACATATTTTTATAGATAGATGTTTGGCCATTTGTTTTTGGAAGTTTTCTCTGGTAAATATTTTGACGATTATGAAGGTTTGAATGTTTTTCAATATTTGATGGTGGTGTGTGGTGGTCAATGGTGGGGAAAAGGAGTCGACTGGTGGTGTATCTTTCATATATAAAGATAATTAACTGAAAAATAAATAATACAAACTACATGATTAACACAATAAATTTAGAAAAAAATTAATTAGTTTTTACTTTTTAAGTCTTCAATTTTTGAATAAAAATGTTAATGTCCATCTCATGTGTTATTAATGACGTGTAATCATTTTAATTTATTTTTGTAAATTTTATGATGACGTGTAATATGTGTAATCTTACTTGGCAAGTTACTTATGCCAAATCATCATCTAGCAGGTTAATAGGTCAATTAGGTCCTTAAATATATTTAAAGTTTGTTTTAGGCCCTTAAATGATACTTTTGAAAGTTGGTTCCCTAAAATAGGAATTAAATCAACGTTGGTTCCATTTTAATGCAATTTTCCCTTAAGTGAAATCTTGATTTGACAGAATAGAAAACTTATCGGCTAACACTGAGGCGATAATAGTTTTTATCGGGTTAAAGGCACTCGACAAGAAATCTTATCGATTTGAGAAGAATCGAGAAGAATTTATATCGGGTAAGAGTGAGGCGACAACTTTTTATATCGGGCCTTAAAAGGCGATAAGAACACTTATCAGATCTTTAAGGATGCGATTAAAAAATACGATTCTGAAAATTCTTTTTATCTTAATTTTAAACTATTGAAGAGCAAGAACGAAGCCTTCGTCGACAAAAAAAGAACTATGTCTTTTTAAGGAAGAGAAGATATAAGTTTCCGAGTCCCCAACAATATTAAAAATAAAATAAAAAGATTTACTTTAAAGTTTAAATAGTGTACTTGAGAACTCTTAAACTAGAAAAGCTGCAGAAGTTAGAGACCCTGAGTTTTCCAAAAAAAAGAAGCAAAAGTACTAAAATTTAAACTAAAGTAAAAAATTCGAATTATGTTAAAATCTAGTACTTGAGAACTCTTAAACTAGAGAAGCCGCAGAAGTCAGTGAGACTGAGTTTTCTAATAAAAGGGAAGCAAAAGTGCTCAGAATTAAATAAATGAAAACAGAATCTTATCGGGATATAAAGAGACGATATAAAATGTTATCGATAATAACTATGAGATATAAATTTCTTATCGAGAAAAAAAATATTAATTCTTATCGATGCTTAAGGATGCGATATACAGTTTCTTATCGACACAGAGAGGTGCGATAAGAATTTTTATCGATAAGCAAAGGTGCGATAAGAACTTCTTGTCGATTAACTAAGTTGAGACAAACAAACATCTTATCAAAACAGGCTTTGGAAGCTTGTGCCGACAAGTTTATGCTGAATTTTTTTTTCGAGAAATTTACCTTTAAATTGTCGAACTCGATCAAAATTAGATCAAAACTCAGATCGTGTAGCTCTGATACCAATTGTGGATCCCAGATTATGATCAAGTACTAAGCTTTTAATGTAAAACACGAAGAACACGATGAATATTGATGAAGATCCGAAGTCGGATATCTTACTTGTATTGAATAATATCAGATCTATCTCTCACAGATTAGCTCTCAATATTTCGCCCCCTTTTACATTGACCATATGCACCTATTTATATTAAAGGACTAAACGATATAAGGAAACTAAGAGAATGGCATTATACACTTGCCATGTTTACAATTAAGTAACGTTTCCTTATTTTTGACACAATTAAATAATGTCCTAACAGGGGTTCAGGCCAGAGGTTGCACCACTTACTGGAGTCTTCGGACTTTTTCAAGGTAAGCACTCATTAATTGACTCTCCACCCTCTGTTGTTGGCAAAATAGTCAATAATGTCAGAACATCCAAAGAGGTGACTGCTAGCAACAGCCCTCGAAGACAGGATGGAAGTCCCTCCACGCTCAATGTACAAACAGGCGTGAATGAGGGCCTCTCTGAACACGAGAGACAAGGGTCCCCATGTGTTGGGGATGCACCGGTTACAACACCTGACTTTGTCACAAATGCAGTGTTCAATGCATTTGTTGACCAAATGAAGGGATCTACGGTGGATCTAAAACAACTTATTCAAAACTAAGAGGCAAGCCTAAAGTCAGAGATGCCAAGTCTGATTGACGAATAAGAGAAGAACCTGTCGATGTAGAAGCCGTAAGGATGCGATATACAGTTTCTTATCGACACAGAGAGGGGCGATAAGAATTTTTATCGATTAGCGAAGGTGCGATAAGAACTTCTTGTCGATTAACTAAGGTGCGATAAACAAACTTCTTATCAAAACAGGCTTTGGAAGCTTGTGCCGACAAGTTTATGCTGAAAAAAAACGAAGCCTTCGTTGATAAAAAAAGAACTATGTCTTTTTAAGGAAGAGAAGATATAAGTTCCCGAGTCCCCAACAATATTAAAAATAAAATAAAAAGATTTACTTTAAAGTTTAAATAGTGTACTTGAGAACTCTTAAACTAGAAAACCTGCAGAAGTTAGAGACCCTAAGTTTTCCAATAAAAAAGAAGCAAAAGTACTAAAATTTAAACTAAAGTAAAAAATTCGAATTATGTTAAAATTTAAGACTAGTACTTGAGAACTCTTAAACTAGAAAAGCTGCAGAAGTCAGTGACCCTGAGTTTTCTAATAAAAGGGAAGCAAAAGTGCTCAGAATTAAATAAAAACAAATTTAAATGAAAACAGAATCTTATCGGGATATAAAGAGAAGATATAAAAATTTATCGATAATAACTATGAGATATAAATTTCTTATCGAGAAAAAAATATTAATTCTTATCGATGCTTAAGGATGCGATATATAGTTTCTTATCGACACAGAGAGGTGCGATAAGAATTTTTAGCGATAAGCAAAGGTGCGATAAGAACTTCTTGTCGATTAACTAAGGTGCGATAAACAAACTTCTTATCAAAACAGGCTTTGGAAGCTTGTGCCGACAAGTTTATGCTGAAAAAAAAAATCGATAAATTTACCTTTAAATTGTCGAACTCGATCAGAATTAGATCAAAACTCAGATCGTGTACCTCTGATACCAATTGTGGATCCCAGATTATGATCAAGTACTAAGCTTTTAATGTAAAACACGAAGAACGCGATGAATATTGATGAAGATCCGAAGTCGGATATCTTACTTGTATTGAATAATAATAGATCTTTCTCTCACATATTAGCTCTCAATATTTCGCCCCCTTTTACATTGACCCTATGCGCCTATTTATATTAAAGGACTAAACGATATAAGGAAACTAAGAGAATGGCATTATACACTTGCCATGTTTACAATTAAGTAACGTTTCCTTATTTTTTACACAATATAATAAAGTCCTAACAGGGGTTCAGGCCAGAGGTTGCACCACTTACCGGAGTGTTCGGACTTTTTCAAGGTAAGCACACATTTATTGACTCTCCACCCTCTGTTGTTGGTGAAATAGTCAATAATGTCAGAACATCCGAAGAGGTGACTGCTAACAACAGCCCTCGAAGACAGGATGGAAGTCCCTCCACGCTCAATGTACAAACAGGCGTGAATGAGGGCCTCTCGGAACACGAGAGACAAGGGTCCCCATGTGTTGGGGATGCACCGGTTACAACACCTAACTTTGTCACAAATGCAGTGTTCAACGCATTTGTTGATCAAATGACGGGATCTATGGTGGATCTAAAACAACTAATTCAAAACTAAGAGGCAAGCCTAAAGTCAGAGATGCCAAGTCTGATTGACGAATAAGAGAAGAACCTGTTGATGTAGAAGCCGTAAGGATGCGATATACAGTTTCTTATCGACACAGAGAGGTGCGATAAGAATTTTTATCGATAAGCAAAGGTGCGATAAGAACTTCTTGTCGATTAACTAAGGTGCGATAAACAAACTTCTTATCAAAACAGGCTTTGGAAGCTTGTGCCGACAAGTTTATGCGGGAAAAAAAAATCGATAAATTTACCTTTAAATTGTCGAACTCGATCAGAATTAGATCAAAACTCAGATCGTGTAGCTCTGATACCAATTGTGGATCCCAGATTATGATCAAGTACTAAGCTTTTAATGTAAAACACGAAGAAGACGATGAATACTGATGAAGATCCGAAGTCGGATATCTTACTTGTATTGAATAATATCAAATCTTTCTCTCATAGATTAGCTCTCAATATTTCGCCCCCTTTTACATTGACCCTATGTGCCTATTTATATTAAAGGACTAGACGATATAAGGAAACTAAGAGAATGGCATTATACACTTGCCATGTTTACAATTAAGTAACGTTTCCTTATTTTTGACACAATTAAATAAAGTCCTAACAGGGGTTCAGGCCAGAGGTTGCACCACTTAGCGGAGTCTTCGGACTTTTTCAAGGTAAGCACACCTTAATTGACTCTCCACCCTCTATTGTTGGTGAAAAAGTCAATAATGTCAGAACATCTGAAGAGGTGACTACTAACAACAGCCCTCGAAGACAGGATGGAAGTCCCTCCACGCTCAATGTACAAACAGGCGTGAATGAGGGCCTCTCTAAACACGAGAGACAAGGGTCCCCATGTGTTGGGGATGCACCGGTTACAACACCTGACTTTGTCACAAATGCAGTGTTCAATGCATTTGTTGATCAAATGAAGGGATCTATGGTTTATCTAAAACAACTTATTCAAAACTAAGAGGCAAGCCTAAAGTCAGAGATCTAGACTCTAAATTCTTCCATAAGCTCAATTCATATAACTCAGAGAGAACAGACTTAAGCTCTGGAAGATCTCAAGAAACTCTTTTCTGACAATGGTGAATCACAGAAGAACTCTGCCTCTGATCACTTCAACAGGCTGCATGCTTGAATAAAAGCTAACTCAGAATCCATCTTCAATATTCCAGCAGCCATCCCCTCTCCAGAAGTAACCATTTCAGCTTCTGAGTTGCTGACATCCAGAAACTCATCAATGTTGTTGTACCCTCTGCGGCTTCTACATCAAGAGGTTCTTCTCTTATTCGTCAATCAGACTTGGCATCTTTTCAAAAGTCAATGATGGATAAATTCAACGCCATCAATGCCAAGTTTGTATCTAAGATCAACAACTGTAGCTCTAATGAGTTAGCACAGAAAGTATCTACCTTAGATGCTTCTGTCTCCAAGCTAACTCCATTAGAAGAGGAAAAGATCTGAGGATCAGGACTCTGAATCTCAGAAGGGGGAGAGTATGGAAAAGAAGGCCAAAACCGATGGCGCTGAAACTACTCAAACTCAGAGAAAAGGTAAAGCCTCTGCCTCTACACCTTCTGAACCACCAACATCATCCAAACAAACCCCTCTTACACCAACTCCTTTGGCTGTGAATTCTGGCCCACTTCCCAAAGATCCAGAAATGGTTAAGTTCATTCTCGATCCTTTGGGAAACAAAAGAAAGCCAGAAGGTAAACCTCAGAGTGCAAGCTTGTCAGAATCTCAACCACAACAACCTCTACCACAAAAACCACAACCTCCACAATCTCAACCAAAACCTCAACCTCAACCACAACAACAAGATCAACCAATTTCTTCCTGTGCTAGAACGAAAGAGTTCCTTGTTGATCAAAATCCAAATCCCTCTGTCTCTGCTTCTGAACAACCACTTCTGACCAAACCAAGCTTAAGGCTGAGGCTAACTAAGTTAAGGCAGAAATTGAAAGGGTCAAGAGGGAAGCGTCAATCAAAAGAAAAGCTGAGATCCAAGTGGAAAAGGATAAGTTGAAGAAGTATGAACGTCCAACCACACTAGAAATTGAGCACAGGCACAGATACTCAATCACAGAACAAAAGGTCTTCCTAATGCTTCCTAACTTTGCCAATGACTATCATGTAAGCGATGAAGTCAAAACAGATTCATGAGTCATAGGCAAATGAGGAAAGAGACCTTCTCTACTCTGCAAATCAGAAAAATCTTTGGAAATAAGCATGTCAAATTCGAAAATATAGAAATTATGTACACAATCTATGAAGCGATGAGAGAAGACAACAACAAGTACTACTTCTGTGATAATGATCCATTATCCATCAATCCTTCTGATCTCATACCTCTGGGAAGGTACATCAATCCTTGTATTATTTCCTTAATAGAAATGAATTGTTGTCTTTATAATTTCTTGTAAATTCCGAATTTCATACTTGGAGGGAGATTGTTAGAAAGTATTTTGTGAAGTATGAATCAGAAATGTCTAAGTGTCAAACTTCAGAAGGGAATCCAGAAGTTCACCATCTGATCTCTCTCTCTCTCATCAGAAGCGCCTAGAGATATCTGAAAACCTCTGGATATTAACTGCTTTACTCACGTGCTCTTGATGACATGGCATATCACACTTTTCGTGCGTAACTAATTCTGTTAGTCGTACAAGTGACCTGTCACTTAGTGATGGGCTGTCTTGTTGACTTTATCATTTGTAACCGTATAAATAGAGTCATGCGTCACAGTAATAGATGTCGATCATCCTTGAGAGAAATTGTGCGATTCATTCCAACGTATTGTAATCAATTTCCAGGTTATTAATACGAAATCTCTTTTGATCTTCAAACAATTCTTATTGTTCTTACTGTTTTATCACTATTTTAGTATTAATCATAGATCCGTGTTGCTTCCGCTCATACTTTGTTATATCGATCTTTTGATTAATTGTTGTAAAAGGGATCTAGGTTCTAACAAATGCAGCTGCCGAACTCTGATAAAGATTCGCTACTAAGATAAGTAATTTTATGTTGCTTTGTTCTACAAGATATCATATGAACCCGAGACATGGATAATTGTCTATCTCATGGTTCAAGATTATGTTTCCTGATTTCTGAAATGTGTTAAAAACATCAGACAACTCAATCGAACACATCAATTGTAATCAGGGTTTGGCCAAACACTTAATGTCAACACCAAATCATCGAGAAGCCGATATATATCGCTTCTCCTGTTTAAGTAGAAGGGACAATAAACTTTGACTACACAGTTCATTTCCATTCATCATATTATATATGGACATACCCTATATAATCGCCAGTTATGGACAGTGTTAGAGCACACCAAAGCATAACTGAATCCTAGAGCAAAACTCTATGTATCTGCGTTTGAAGAACATAAAATATTATCATCTCAAAATTACTCTGATTTAATCCATGAAGTAAACTTTCGAGTGTGGGTTATTCCAATACTCAAATCACTATTGAGTACTCGTGAGTGTTATTTGCATTCTCTATGCTTCTAACTCTCCACGACAGTCTTGAATCACTACTCACTTCCAGGAGTATGACTGACTTTGGAGGTTTTAAGTAAATTAATACTTAGGAAGTTGGTTCTAAACATGCAAAATAAAAACAGATAACAAATTAAAAGTAAATGGACGCAATCCAGCATATAATATAATCTCCATATCATAATCTCCAAATCAGAAACAATTTATTACGTTTTAATATATATCAATCTAATAACTAAAACATTCAAGATATATTGATGATTCTAACACCTATGGCTTTAGTTTGATACTTATGCTTGGGTCGAGTTAATGCTTTCGTGAAAGGATCCGCCGGATTCTCATCAGTCGGCACTTTACTCACCACGATCAGTTTTTCCGCAACCTTGTGTCGCACAAGGTAATACATCCTCCTATGGTCTTTAGATTCTTTAGTCAATGCGACTGCACCTTCATTATCACAGAAGATTTCAATGGGTTCACTGATGCTTGGTACAATGCCCAGATCACCTATGAAATTTGTCAACCATCCAACCTCTTTCGCTGCTTCACTAGTTGCGAGGTATGTTGATTCACACGTGGAGTTTGCCACCGTACGTTAGAAATCACGGGGAGGTTTAAAACCCTTTTTAAACATACAACATAAAGTATACACAATGGATTTTGTATAAAACAATTTCCAATAACAGAGATCCAATTTAGTAAAATAGATCAACCAAAAACAAACTAGAAAAAAGCAAGATCTGAGTTTTACCTTTTAGATCTAGGAAACTTTGGTGTAGAACAAGCGTTCAAGTAAGAACGCCTCTATCGGTATCCACACGAGCAACACAAATTGGATGCTAGTCCGTTCTTTAATTCAAAGATCTGATTTCTTCTTTTCTTGAAAGTCAAAATCGATCAGAGAGAGTAGAGAGGGAGAGAGGCACCGATTTGAAGAGAAGAGGAGGAGATTAGGGATAACCCTAATCTCCTTAATCCTTATCTTTTTATGCCCGGCTTTATGGGCTTTTTCCATCATATGGGCCCTTGGCGTTTTTATCTAATTAGACCACTTCGGCCCATAAATATTATTTAAACCCTTTTAAGTAATAATACTATTTAATAAACTAATCTCATAGATATAATTAATTTTCCCATTTTATTTTATTGACATTAGTTAGACTCACTTAGCCAAATAGTTATGAAATAAACTTTTCCTCTCTTTTGATTGAACAGTAATGTATCACATATATATTATTTTGTTGGTGTCATTATTGCTTTTTGTGTGTGACCCCATATGTTCATATGTAATCAAAAATATAGTTAAACTTAATAATCTTGTTTCTTTCACATAAATGCAACAGACTCCCACTTGTGCATGGTACAAGATTAATTAACTATATAGATTGTGGTAAACGTCTAGCAACAGGCCACAGTCCCTAAGTACATATGAATGTTAGTTTCTATAGAACATAAATTCAATTGCACAATGATCTCATGTCTTATGTCCCTTTGCTACTGACATCAATTTGAACTTAAGGCATGGATCTTATCATCGTCATATTAGTTCGATGATAGGTTTCTTGATCTAGAACTCGAATACGATCATCAAACTAGATTGACCAACTGTCAATGCCGTTTGGGTTTGGCCATACACTCATATCTATTTGATTCATCAAGGGACCCAAAAATGTCATACTCTCAGCTAGTAGAGGAACAAATTCCGTCTTGACTATATGTGACTATCACAAGATTCATATCATGTCCAATAGTAGCCTTTTTAACTATCTTATTCAGAACAACGTATGACCACTTCAGAACATAATGATACACTCATTTTAATACCAACGTATATCTCAGGTCTAAGGATATATAGACACAATCATTTTCAAGATTCACCAATGATGTCGATCCATGAAGTGTTATCTTGAGGTTGGGTCAATGCAATATTTACTAACAGAGAATACATGTGAATTTGGTTCGCAACAAGATATATATTCATCAACAATGAATATCCACCAACATTCACATTAGTCTTAGTTCATAGTTATTCCCATAACATGAATGACTATGGAAGTTTAGAATAACCAACATTTACTCATGGATTAAACATGCTAATATAGAACACAATAATATTTGATGAAGACGATCATACCAAGTATATCAATTCATAACTTAAAATAATACTGTTTAATGTTCCAAATATCCAAATACTAAAATAGATTGCTAGCAAAACGAAGTCCTATGCCTCTAGCGTAGTCATCATGCTTAGCATGAGGCATGGGCTTTGTAAACGGATCAGGTAGATTCTGATCCGTGTGAACATTAAGAACATTAATCTCATTTGTTCGGACGTCTCGAACATAGTGAAATTTTCGCAAAATAAGTCGACTGCCTTTATGTACTCTTGGTTCCTTTGCAAGCACCAAAGCACCAGCATTGTCACAGTACATCTCTATTGGTTTTTAGTGCCGAGTTCAACAACGAGCTTCCTTATCCAGACAGCTTCTCGAGCTGCCTCGAAGGCTGCGATATATTCTGATTCCGTTGTAGATTGTGCCACCATGCTCTGTTTCGTACTCCTCCAATTAATTGCACCTCCATTCATGATGAAGACATAGCCTGATTGGGATAGAGAATTATCTCGACCCGTTTGAAAGCTCGCATCAGTGTAACAGTTTGAGCTCCTCATCCACACCCCCGTAAACCAAGAACATATCTTTAGTCCTTCGCATGTACTTAAGAATACTCTTTACAGCAATCCAGTGACATTCACCTAGATTCTGTTGATACTAGTCATACTCAAAGCGTATGACACATCAGGTCTATTGCATAACATGGCGTACATAATAGATCCAATGGCAGAAGCATAAGGAATTCAACTCATACATTTCACTTCATTAGGTGTAGTAGGGCACTGAGACTTGCTAAAGCTAATCCCATGTTGCATCGGCAAGGCTCCACGCTTGGAGTCTTGCATCCTGAACCGTTTCAAGAAATCCAATTAGCCGCTTTGATCTATCTCTATAGATCCTAATTTCAAGGATATATGCTGCATCTCCTAGATCTTTCATGGCAAAGCAATTTCCAAGCCAAGTCTTAACGTCTTGCAGGGTTGGAATATCATTCCCGATGAGTAGTATGTCATCAACATACAAGATTAAAAAGCTTGCAGTGCTCCCACTAGCTCTAATGTGAACACATGGCTCATCTTGGTTTTTAGTGAAACCATACTCTTTGATTTTCTCATCAAACCGAATATTCCAGCTCCTAGATCCTTGCTTCAATCCATAAATGGAATTTTGAAGCTTACACACCCTTTTAGGATACTTTGGATTCACAAACCCTTCCGGTTGCATCATATATACGTCCTCGCTTAGGTGGCCATTCAAGCTGGCGATCTTGACATCCATTTGCCATATCTCATAATCATAATATGCAACTATAGCAATAAGTATCCTAATAGCTTTAATGTTAGCCACTGGAGAGAAGGTTTCCTCATAGTCAATACCATGAGTTTCCGTGAAACCTTTCTCCACACGGCGAGCCTTAAAGGTGTGTACATTTCCATCCATGTCAGTTTTCTTTTTGAGGATCCATTTGCACCCAACAGTCTTGCTGTTTGGTGGTAGATCAACTAAGTTCCAAACTTGGTTGTCTTTCATGGATTGCATCTCTACATTCATGGCTTCAAGCCATTTAAGATTCAACATCCGATACAACCTCTTGGTAGCTAGCAGGTTAACAATTATCCCCTAGTTCAACTTCCTCAACAGTCAAAGAAATCCATATCTCTTGGGTTGTTGAGAAAACCTGTCAGATCTGCGAATGACTGGTGTTTCATGTTGTTCCTTAACACGTTGGATGCTAGCGCTATTAGAAGGTGCTGTATTTTGTGGTTCTCGAACTTCTTCGAGATCTGCATTGCTCCCACTTGCTTCTTGTAATAAGAGATTTCTCTCTAAAAACTCAGCACCCCGAGCAACAAATACTTTGTTCTAGGTGTGGTTGTAGAAATAGTATCCCATCGTCTCTTTAGGATACCCCAAAAAAATACACTTAATAGTCCTGGATTCTAGTTTGCTATAAGTCTTACATCGTACGTGGGCTTCGCAACCCAACCTTTTAAGTAAGAAAACTTGGGTGCTTGCCAATGCCATAACTCGTTTGGTGTCTTAGTTACCTTCTTAGTTGGAACCATATTGAGTATGCGTGTTGCAGACTCTAAGGCGTAAACCCAAAAGGATAGAGGCAAGGTAGTTTGGCTCATCATAGATCGAACCATATCAAGTAAAGTTCGATTTCTCATCTCGGACACACTATCTTGTGGAGTTCCATGTGGAGTGAATTGTGAAACAATCCCACATTCTATTAGATGATCCATAAATTCTTGGCTCATATATTCACCACCCCGATCAGATCGGATGGATTTTATGGTTTTACCAAGCTGATTTTCTACTTCATTTTGGAAGACTTTGAACATTTCAATAGCTTCATGTTTATGTCTCATCAAGTAGACATACACATATCGACTAAAATCATCAGTAAATGTAATGAAGTTGGCTTTACCATCTCTTGACATGGTTCTAAAAGGCCCACATACATCAGTATGTATGAGTCCTAGTAGATCATTCGCCCTTTCTCCTTGTACGGTGAAAGGAGCTTTAGTCATCTTTCCACTTAAACATGACTCACATATATCAAATGACTTAGAGCCGGTTAATTCCAAAATTCCGTCCGCCTGGAGTTTGGCTATGCGATTCTTGTTTATGTGACCAAGACGACGATGCCATAGATATGATTTATTCAAGTCAGACTTAAATCTTTTGGAATCACATGTATAGACAGATTTACTATTTGAGACATCATCATGCATGACAACTTCATGAATACAGTTACGAGGAATCACATCAAAATAAAATACGTTATTTTTATGAACTGAAATACCATAGTCTGTAAAAGCAGGTAGAAAACCAAATTGTCTCAAATGGGAAACTGAAATAATTCCTACAGAAATACTTGGAGCATAATGACAATTTTCCAATATTAAAGTAAGGCCACTTGGTAATTTCAGCTCATAATTTCCGATGGCTTCAACAGGAGCACGTGTCTTACTGCCAACGAACAAATCCAAGTCGCCTGGTTTCAGTTTCTTACTTTTTCTCATCCCTTGCACATTATTAAAAATGTGAGTTCCGCAACCAGTATCAAGTACCCAGGAATTTGAGGAAAAAGCATAAAGTTCTATCACAAAGATACCTGATTTGCTGGACTCTCCAGCTTCTCCTTTCCTTAGTTCAGCAAGGTAGGCATGACAGTTCCTCCTCCAGTGACCTTTCTTCTTGGGTTGAGGTGCAAACTTTGGTGCAAAGAATTTTCCTTTGTCCTTCCCCTTAGCTTGCGGCTTCTTTTTGACGTGACCCTCCCTTATCATCAGAACTGTTGGAGTCTTGGTTGGAATATTCTGCTTAGCAGTTTTGACTATCAGATGCAACTCTGAGATAGATTTCTCCCATCCTTTCATATTATTGTTCAAAATGAACTGGTGATATGATTTAGGCAGATAGTTGAGAACTAGCATGATAGGCAAGTCTGTGCCATGGGAGGTCCAAGCCATTCCAACTGATCAACGTAGCTCTTCATTTTCAAAACATTAGAGCTAACCGATTGACCTTCCTCCATTTTGCATGCATGGAACGATTTGACAGTCTCAAAAAGTTCCTGCTTGGCTTGTTGTTGAAACATTTTCTTCAGCTCCTTAAGCATTTGGTATGCTTCAAGAGTTTCCATGTCCTTCTGGAGGTCAGGGATCATACTTGCGAGCATTAGGCATGCTATTTCACTCTGCTCGTAAAACTTTTCATCCAAGCATTACGGACGACATCAGTGGTGGTTTCAGGTGGAGTTTCTGGTAAGGGGGTGTCAAGAACGTGCGATTTCTTTTCATGCTTAAGGACGATCCTCAAGTTACGATGCCAATCAAGAAAATTTGCACCATTTAGTTTATCCTTTTCCAACAGAGAATGGAGTGACATGTTGTGTACGGGTGTGGTCGTCATCTACAAAACAAATAAAGTTCCTTTTATTTTAGTGTTTTCAATATTAATCCTTTAAAAATTAATTACCCTTTAATTTTATAAAGGCTAAGATCCGCGTTGAAAACTTATTGTTATGCTCTGTTGATCGTACACATTACAATAAGTTTAAACGGTAGGTATCGGGTACCATTTGTATCCTTATACAACTCTTAGATCTTTATGGGACTCTTGAACAACTAGTGTCCAATCGGCATGTTTAGTCCAATCTTTGCCCCAAGCTTAGGTCTTACTAGGGCGTTGGTTAAGTCGTTCAATTTAGAATTGTGAGAATTTGCCTTAGGTCTTAACATGGCGCAATTTATCACCTTGGGACAGTGACACACTGGCTCTTAGCGCTACCCAAAAATTTTAGTGTCAAGTATCCTAACGATTGGATGGCGTGACTTAAATTTGATTAAGGGTATTATTTTTGTATAATCAACATTGTACAAAAATTGTGTTACGAAAATTTGCATGCATCCAAATATTCGTGACAGCTTTTGTTAAAACCAATTTTAACTTTATTTCTTTGGAAATAGTGAGCTTTAAATAATTTTTCATAAAACTCAATTTTGTGTTTTATCTTAGTTTCCAAAAACTTTTGACATAAATATAGTCAACAATTATATCGCAAACAATAAAACACATATGCATAGCCAATGCCCAACCTAAAATCGATTTTACGAGCCAACATAAAATCGATGGTCAAACTAGGGACAAAACTTTTTCCGTCGCCTTTGTGTTGGTAGTCGTATTCGATCTCCCCAAGCCTTCAATCTTCGTCTTTTATGATTTTACAATAAATTGAAAATAAAAGATCTTATCTATATACTTACAATTTAGAGAAAATACACCATAACAAAATTGTAAGCTAATCTAGAAATTTAAATTACAAATGGCACCAAATTACCAATAAAAATTAAATTACATATGGCACCAAATTGCCAATAAAAATGAAAAACAACCACACACAGCCATAGGTCTATAGGCTAAAATGGCCATGCAAAAAACAACAATTTATATCAACAACATAATCCAAGAACGATTTGATTCATGGCTAATCATGCATGCTCATAGCCATGAAGAACAACATTCAATAAAAACAAGCCTTTTATAATTATCTTCATAAATATCAACAATATTTATGAAACCTTGAATATTTGATTAATGCAACTTGTTGTAATTAAACAATAAAATCGAATCAATCAAAAATTCAACCGGTAATCTATATACTCAAAAGTGGCTCTGATACCACTATTAGAAATCACGGGGATGTTTAAAACCCTTTTTAAACATACAACATAAAGTAAACGCAGCGGATGTCCTATAAAACGATTTCCAACAGCAGATATCCAATTGAGTAGAATAGATCAACCAAAAACAAAACTAGAAAAAGGCAAGATCTGAGTTTTACCTTTTAGATCTAGGAAACTTTGGTGTGGAACAAGCGTTCAAGTAAGAACGCCTCTATCAGTATCCACACGAGCAACACCAATTGAATGCTAGTCCGTTCTTCAAGTCAATGATCTGATTTCTTCTTTTCTTGAAAGCCGAAATCGGTCAGAGAGAGTAGAAAGGGAGAGAGGCGCCGATTTGGTGAGAAGGAGGAGGAGATTAGGGATAACCCTAATCTCCTTAATCCTTATCTTTTTATAGCCGGCTTTATGGGCTTTTTCCATCATATGGGCCCTTGGCCTTTTTATCTAATTAGACCACTTCGGCCCGTAAATATTATTTAAACCATTTTAAATAATAAAACTTTTCAATTAATTAATCTCGTAGATATAATTAATTTTCCCATTTTATTTCTTTGACATTATTTAGACTCCTTAGCCAAATAATTTTTAAATAAACTTTTGCTCTCTTTTGATTGAATAATAATATATCACATATATATTATTTGATTGGTTTCATTATTGCTCTTTGTGTGTGACCCCATAGGTTCATATGTAATCAACAATATAGTTAACCCTTAATAATCTTTTTCCTTGCACATAAATCCAACACCGTGTCCTGTTTGGAACTTTTCCAAGTCACGGCCCCACCATTCAACAAGAATACCCATCCTGACTACGAGCGGGAATCATCCCAGTCTGTCTGGAAACTCGCATCAGTATAACATGTTACTCGTAACTCATCTTTTCCACCATGGACCAAGAACACTTCTTTAGTCCTCCGAGGATACTTAAGAATGTTCTTTACAGCCTTCCAATGATTTCGCCTGGGTTCCCTTGATATCTACTCTGCATGCTTAAAGAAAATGAGATATCAGGTCCAGTACATGTCATGGCATACATGATCGATCCTATAGCAGATGCATATGGAATTCGACTCATCATGTCCAGTTCTTCAGTGCTTGGACATTGATCTTTACTCAATCTTATGCCATTTTGCTTGGGCAAATACCCTTTCTTGGAATCACTCATATTGAATTTCTTCAATATCTTTTCCAAGTATGTACTTTGGCTAAGTCCAATTAAACGCTTGGTTATATCTCGATAAATTCTTATTCCAAGTATGTATGCTGCATTTCCCAAATCTTTCATAGTGAAACATTTCCCGAGCCAGACCTTTACATCTTGCAACGTCAGAATATCGTTTCCTATGAGTAGTATGTTATCAACATACAAGACTAGAAATACAACATTACTCCCACTAGCCTTAACATATACGCATGACTCATCTTCTCTTCGTGAAAATCCAAACTCCTTTTACCTTTTCATGAATACAAAGATTCCAGCTACGAGACGCTTGTTTAAGTCCGTAAATGGATCTTTACACCTTGTCTGGATACTCGGACTATACAAAACCTTCAGGTTGTGCCATATACACATCCTCATCAAGTTTCCTGTTAAGGAAAGCTGTTTTTACATCCATTTGCCATATTTCATAGTCATGAAGAGCAACTATGGCAAACAATATCCTGATAGACTTAATCTTTGCTACTGGTGAGAAGGTTTCATCATAATCAATCCCTTGAGTTTGAGTGTAACCTTTCGCAACCAGTCTAGCCTTGAATGTGTGCACATTCCCATCCATGTCGGTCTTCTTTTTGAAGATCCACTTACACCAAACTGTCTTGTGACCTAGTGTACGATAAACCAATTTCCAAATTTGGTTATCGTACATAGACTGCATCTCACTCTCCATGGCCTCTTTCCACTTGGCAGCCTCAGGGCCTTCCATCGCTTCCTTGTAGTTGGATGGCTCATCCGCACTATCAAATGTTTTATCATTGGCTAGTGTATCTCCTTCCTTTATTATATGAAAACCATAATAAAACTCAGGAGGTCGATTAACTCTAATAACTCTACTAGTTCTGCGAAGAGCTGGGGGAGGTATGTTAGTTTCCTCAACAGGTGGTTCAATCTCTTTAGGATGTTATGTGCCCACGTCATATGAAAACACTGCTGACGTTAGATGAACCTAGAGGGTCACACGCATAAGAGTGTGTAGCTCACGAATTAACCAAGTTGGTTATAACCCAACAAAGTTACAAGTTGTAAATTGTAGAATTATTATTCTAGTAGAATAATAATTAAAGTGTGTGAAATATAATTATGTTAATTATAAAATTTAATTATTAAGTTAATAACTAAATTGGAATAATTATTATGCTAATAATTATAATTAAAAGTCCATCGGGTCTAAAATAATGTTTTATTTAAAAGCCCAAAAGGTTAAGTAAAGTTTACTTAAGCCTAATTGGTTAATTAATTATTAAGTTAATAATTAATTAAGATATTGAAAGTTTTAATTATGTCAACTAAGCCTTGTGGGCTTAATTGTGCCCGGTCCGAGAATGGAGGAAAACTATATAAAGGCGTGTTGCCTTATTACTTTCATCATAACAACACAACACAATTGACAAACTTGAAGTTTTTCTCTCCTCCCTCTCTCCTCACTAAATCCGGCGCACCACACACAAACCAAGAAGAAATCGATTTCTTCTTGGTGTTCTTTGGGTTTGGGCTAGCAACCATTCGTGATCGGAATCACATTCGCGTGGATACCGCTAGAGGGGATCTATTTTGATTCCTAACGCTTGTTTGTGATCAACCATTTCAAACCATTGAGGTATAATTCTAAACCCCCCATGGTTGTGTTTAATCCTTAAAGTTGTTAGTAAGGGATCAGTTTTAGGCCCGTTTTGGCCTAATAAGGTTTTAACCTGATTTGATTGATTCGTTGGGCTTGTAAATTATATTTAATTGGACCCAAGCCCGTTTGGTTGATCTTGTTGTTTGCCAAGATGGATTCGATTTAGGCCTATGACCCGTGGTTGTTTTATTTTTTTTCTTGTTGGTTAAATTAAAATGTATTTAATTCATGGGTTGTATTTTAATGCAATCTAGGTATCATTTCCGATTTCAGTGTAATGTAATAGTTAGGTTATGTTAACCTAGTATAGTTTCTGTAAATCGGAAGACCGAAGGAATCAAAGACGGTGTGCCAGAGTCCACCATGGTTGGCAGAGCTAGGGGAAGTCAACTTCCGGTGTCCTTAGGGTTCGGTCCGGGGTTTTCGTGTAGCTCACGAAAACCTCATAGTTAGGCCTAATCGAATCCATGTTGTGTGTTTGCATGTTTACATGTTTGTGGTTGTTTATTTTTCCGTATTTTATTGCGTTTAATTATATGATATAATTATTGCGATGAGTTTCAAAATTGGAAAACTATATTCACAACCACCAAAATCGGTAAACTGTAAATGTTTATACAAATTATTTTGATATGTTATCAAACTAATACCGATTTCAATAAACTGTAATATTTTACTGAACAACTTGATATGTTATCAAACCAATACCAACTCTAATATTTTGTAAATGTTTTTACAAATAAATTTGATAATTTATCAAACAATGAGTTTTAATAAATTAATTGGCACTGACTCAAAATTGTTTTAAAATCGATTTTAAAACGTAAAATTGGAATGAGGTCGGTAAAACCCCTCACGATAAAAGTGTGAGTTTTTCACCACCCATTTAAAACGGTTATTGAGCTCATAACTAGTCTATTTCCAGTGAGCATTAGCGAATGTGGGTCGGAAAAGTGTGTGATAAGATAAAGTGCCGACTCACGAGATCATTGGACGTTGTGTATGCCCGCCTGTAATGATAGTCGTGACCGGGACGACCAATTTTTGAGTTGCTACTCAAAATAGAAATTGTGACGTTTTAGTATGGTTAAGCTCACTTGAGGTATTTGTACATTGTTTATTACCCGTCTACAAATGATCTCATAGTGAAGAAGTGAGATTAAATATGTCTTTGGTTTAAAAGAATCTCACAAAGGATCTAAGAGTTGTGATGATCACAATTGGAAGTTGCCTACCTAAATAGTTAATTTCACCATTTGCGTATTGCCCAATCCTGAAAATTAATGAAATATGGATCTTAGCTAAAATGTTTGAATTTTTTTAAGGGTTATTAAAAAATTTAAACTAATCAAGAAAACACAAACTCGAACCTATCATAGTATATTTTTCAACCCGTGTTCAAGGTGGGAATTATGAATGGACAAAACTTTTGGAATGGTTCCAACTGTTAAGGCTTGTCCTATGATTCGAAAAGAAATTCTACATACTTGAGCTTCCCCCTCCAAATCTTCCAGCAAGGGATGCATCTGAAAGTGCTCAGGTTGCTTATGATAATTACCAAAGAGACCCTATCAGCGTAGCCTATTTGATGTTAACCTCAATGACTCCTAAACTTCGACGGGAGCATGAAGAGTTGACAGCCTGGGAGATTATGAACAGTCTGAAGACCATGTTTGGTCAACAGCTAAGACAAGAAAAGTTTAAAACTTTGCGATTACTACATGCTTGTATGATGTAGGAGGGAACACCGGTTCGTGTCAATTTCAAAAGAATAAAAGGACACATTGACCGATTAGCTCAGTTAGGGTACCCTCTTGGACAAGAGCTAGGGTCAATATGGTCCTAAACTCTTTGTCTAAATCTTATGATAGCTTTGTGCTCAACTACTATAATAAAGGGTTGAATGTATCTCTATTTAAATTGCTTTGTGTGCTAAAATCTTTTGAAAAAGCAAACCACTCCAAGTTAGAGGAAGCCAAAGCCGCTTTGATGATCGAAACGCAAAGAGGGATAAGAAAGAAACGTGGTGTGAAAGTTATGACTGGAAAATGAAAGGCAATGACTGGATGTTCCAGTCGTACCAAGAAGTATGAGGGAAAGTTTCCCCTGGAATCAGTTTCGTTCAAAAGAAATGATCCAGTTCTTATGGCAAAGAAGGAGAAAGCTATGATAGTTGGACCTTCAGTTATGTTTACTATCGATTTACTCACTTCTGATTATGATTCCTGGGTATTGGATACCGGATGTGGAGCTCACATTTGTGTTTCTCCATAGGGACTAAGAAGTGAAAAGCAACTGCGACCAAACAAGTTGGAGCTCAAAATGGGCAATGGGGCAAGAGTTAATGATGTGTCCCAAGGGAAATATGATATGATCCTTCCAAATGGCCTAGTCTTGAAACTAAATGATTGTTTTGACGTTCCTAGTATCGTTAGAAACATTGTTTCAGTTGCACGTTTGAGACAAGATGGATTTATGTTTAAATTCCTTGATGATGGATCTATATTTGCATGTTTGCATGGTATATTATATTTTATTGCCAGGCCAGTTAATGGCATTTATGAAATAGATATTCATGGCGATCTCAATAAAAAATCTATATATAATGTGAATACTAAAAGACTTAAGAAAGACTTAAGTCAAACATACTTGTGGCACTGTCGTCTTGGCCATATAAACAAGTAGCACATTACCAAGCTCCAAGTGGATGGGATATTGGAATCAACTGATGATTCTTTTGATAAATGTGAAGCTTTTTTATTAGGGAAGATGACTAAGGCACGTTTTAAAGGAAAGCCTGAAAGAGATAATGAGTTGTTAGGAGTGATACATACTGATGAGTGTGGGCCCTTCAACCCAGCCACAAGAGATGGTTGCTACTACTTCATTACATTTACTGATGATTACAGTAGATATGGATATGTTTACCTATGAAGCACAAGTCTGAAAGCTTTGAGGTTTTCAAAGAGTTCCAAAAATATGTAGAGAACCAACGGGACAAAAAGATAAAAGCCCTTCGATCGGATCAAGGTGGTGAATATTTGAGCCATGAATTTACTGAGCATCTTAGCAAGTGTGGGATAGTATCCCAACTTACTCCACCAAGAACACCATAGCATAATGGTGTGTCAGAAAGGAGGAACCGTACCTTGTTATATATGGTCAGGTCTATGATGAGTCATAACAAGTTGCCTAAACGTTTTTGGGGATATGCTTTGCAAGCAGCCACCAAAATACTAAACAATGTACCAACCAAGAAGGTCGACAAGACTCCATATGAGATTTGGACTGGGAAGATCCCAAATCTATCTTACATGAGAGACTGGGGTTGCGATGCTTATGTTAAGCGAGAGGCTTCTAGGAAGCTGGAACCCAGATCTGATAAGTGCATCTTTGTAGGATATCCCAAGGAGACGATTGGTATTGTTTCTACAACCCCAGTGAGAACAAGGTGTTCATTCACGCAATGCCAAGTTCCTAGAAAATGATTTTCTAACTAAGCCAAGTGATGGGAATAAGGTGGAACTTGAGGATGTTTGGGAAACACCTTATGCACAGGTTGACACTAGCGCTCGACAAGATGTTGAACCTCGACAAGATGCTAAGGATACCAACGAGAAACAAACGATCCGAAGGTCGGGAAGGATTCGTCAAGAGCCGGATAGATACCTAGGGTTTCTAATAGGCTGTTACGACACGGTTGATGATGAACCGTCAAAGTACCGACAAGCTATGTCAGGTTTAGAATCTAACAAATGGCATGATGCTATGAAAGTCGAGCTTCAATCCATGACTGATAACCAGATCTGGGATTTGGTGGATGCACCCAATGGCTGCAAAATCATAGGGCGCAAATGGTTTTCAAGACAAAAATGACATGGATGGGATTGTGCACACATATAAGGCTAGGTTGGTGGCAAAGGGTTTCACAAAAACTCATGGTGTAGACTATGATGAAACATTTTCTCCGGTATCCATGATTAAATCCATTAGGATTTTGCTTGCTAGAGCTCCATATTACGATTATGAGATAGGGCAGATGAATGTCAAAACCGTGTTTCTTAACGGAACGCTAAGCGAGGCGTGTACATGGTACAACGAGAAGGTTTTGAAGATCCCAAGCATCCTAATAGAGTGTGTAAGTTGCTTAGATCCATTTATGGACTGAAGCAAGCGTCTAGGAGTTGGAATCTTCGATTTGACGAGAAAATTAAAGAATTTGGATTTGTCAAGAACGAAGATGAGCCTTGTGTATACAAGAAAGCTAGTGAGAGCATTGTTGTCTTCCTATTCCTGTATGTGGATGACATACTAATCATTGGGAATGACATCCCGACACTGGAAGGTTTATAAGCCTGGCTAGGGAAGTTTTTCTCAATGAAGGACCAAGGAGAAGTTTCCTTTATCCATGGAATTAAGATCTATCGGGATAGATCAAGGCGCTTAATTGGATTAATCCAAAGTACATATATTGACAAGGTCTTGAAATGCTTGAAAATGGAGAGTTCCAAGAGGGGGAACTTGCCAATGGTACTTGGAGTACAACTGAGCAAGTCTAAATGTTATTCGGGGAAGGAAGATATAGATCGCATGAAGGGTGTTCCCTATGCTTCAGCTATTGGATCTATAATGTACACCATGATATGTATGCCTTAAGCATGACTAATAGATACTAGTCGAACCCTAGTGAACCTCACTAGGTAGCAGTAAAGAATATCCTCAAGTACTTCAGAAGGACTAAGGATATGTTCCTGCTATGCGGTGGTGAAGAAGGAGATCTGTCTGTCGAAGGATACTCAGATGCTAGCTTCCAAATCGACTGTAATGACTTGATGTCACAATCAAGTTTTATGCTTAAAGACTCAATTGTGAAGTTTGGTTAAGTCAAGTTGGGCCAGCATGTTGCGACCAAAGTCACTTACACTTGTAGGTTCAAGTGTTGCAAAGTTCGTTCGAAAGATAATCCGGCAGATCCATTCACTAAACCTATGAGTCAGAGTAAGCATGATTGCCACACTAGCTCAATAGGTTTGAGGTTTTTAAGTGTTTGAAATGACGTGTAAATTTAGTATGACCTTTGGAACATTAAGTAATGAAATTCTATCTGTTTTGGCATACTGGGTATGAGTGATTACATTAATTTCTTTGTGTTATATATTAACATGTTTAAATCCAAACCTATATTATATAGTTTGAATTTATCCATGGTCGGTTGTCACTGGGGGACTGGTGATGAAATAAGATCATAGTGAAGTTTGATTACGGTCAAGTTGGGCCAGCATGTTGCGACTAAAGTCACTTGCACTTGTAGGTTCAAGTGTTGGAAGACCCGCCTTTCGAGATCACTTCATAGATCGGCGTCATAAAGTGAGTCTTGAAGATGATAGTTATTTATTTATCCTTTGACCTGAGATGTATATTGGGACCTCGAGCATAAGGAGTGTTGTACTTTGATATATGTCTAACATCACCTTTGACCGGGTGATTATAAGGGCTATGTTGGGTGCAACATGTTCTATGTAAGAGTCGTATACATGTAATGTGGAATTTGCTCCTCTCAAGTTGAGAGAGAAATCTCTGGGCCCCTAGATTATATTAAAGTGAGAAATGTATGGCCGTACACAAGTGGATTGATTGAATCAATAGTACTTGTTCTCTCACTCAATGTCGGGATCGAGAAACATAATAATTGAAAAACCAAGGGTGAGCCAGATCAATGCCTTAAGTTCAATTGAGATATCGTGAAGCAAAGGGATAAAGGATACTCTGATCATCACATTGACTTTTGTCAATAGAATCTGAAGCTGAAGAGTGTTCATTCATTTGACTTTGGGGGCAGTGGCGCGTTGCTAGACACATAACCACTATCTGTGTTTTATGTGGCGTGTGCAAGCGAGAGACTATAGGATCTTATGTGCCCACATCGTATGAAAACACTGTTGACGTCAGATGAACCTAGAGGGTCACACGCATAAGAGTGTAGATCACGAATTAACCAAGTTGGTTTTAACCCGGTAAAGTTACAAGTTGTAAAGTGTAGAATTCTTTATCTAGTAGAAGATTAATTAAAGTGTGTGAAATATAATTATGTTAATTATATAATTTAATTATTAAGTTAATAATTAAATTAGAATAATTATTATGTCAATAATTATAATTAAAAGTCCATCGGGCCTACCAAAGCCTAGCGTCTCCTATAAGACTCTATTACCTAAATTCTTTTGTTGAGGTTCTGGCACTTCTTCCTCCGGCCCTCTATATACATAGCGAAGAAAGGCAAATAATGTTTTATTCAGAAGCCCAAAAGGTTAAGTAAGTTTACTTAAGCTCAATTGGTTAATTAATTATTAAGTTAATAATTAATTAATTAATTAAGATATTGAAAGTTTTAACTATGTCAACTAAGCCTTGCGGGCTTAATTGACCCCGGCCCGAGAATGGAGGAAAACTATATAAAGGTATGTTGTCTTATTACTTTCATCATAACAACACAATGCAATTGAGAAACTTGAGGTTTTTCTCTCCTCCCTCTCTCCTCTCTAAATCCGGCGCAAGAAGAAATCGATTTCTTCTTGGTGTTCTTCGGGTTTGGGCTAGCAATCCTTCGTGATCGGAATCACATACGCGTGGATACCGCTATAGGGGATCTATTTTGATTCCTAACGCTTGTTTGTGATCAACCAATTCAAACCATTGAGGTATAATTCTAAACCCCCTATGATTGTGTTTAATCTTTAAAGTTATTAGTAACGGATCCGGGCTAAAAGGGTTTTACCAGTTATTGTTTTTCCGCTGCATGTTTATTTAGATCCCGGTCTTAAAGCCCTACAACCTCCTGTTCAGTGCTAATGTCAACTATAGGCTCATCATTGGTTGTTTCCTGAATTTCTTCAAGATCAAGATTGCTCCCACTATCCTCTTTGGAAATAAGCTCCCTTTCTTGGAAGACCCCCCTTCGAGCTACAAACACTTTGTTCTCAGAAGGTTTGTACAATATATATCCAAAGGATTTGTAGGGATAACCAATGAACCAACACTTCTCTGCTCTAGGTTCTAGCTTGTCGTTAGTTTCACGCCGAACGAAGACTTCACAACCGCAGACCTTCATATGTGCTAACAAGGGACGAGTCTCAATCCACATTTTAGAGGTTGTCTTTGTAACCTTCTTAGTTGGGACGAGGTTTGAGATATGAGCTGCAGTTTCTAAGGCATAGCCCCAAAATGATATTGGAAGTGTAGCACGACTCATCATGGACCAAACCATATCAAGTAGTGTTCGATTTCTTCTCTCGGTAACACCTTTGAGGTGTGGTGTTCTTGGAGGAGATAATTGCGAAACTATTCCACAATCCTTTAGATAGTCGTAGAATTCATAACTCAAGTATTCTCCGCCTCTGTCGGATCCAAGCATCTTGATCTTCTTGCCCAGTTGGTTTTCTACTTCGTTTTTGAATTCTTTTGAACACTTCAAAGGTATCCGACTTATTTTTCATCAAATAGATAAATCCATATCTACTGAAATCGTCAGTAAAAGTAAAAAAAACATCTCTCACCGTTTCTCGTGGCAGATCTGAACGGTCCACATACATCTGTGTGCATTAAGTCCAACAGATCCTTACCCCTTTCCATTGTTCCTTTGAAAGGAGTTTTTGTCATCTTGCCAAGTAAGCAAGACTCGCATTTTTCATCCGACTTTAAGTCAAATGATTCCAAGATTCCGTCCAATTGGAGCTTGGCGATGCGTTTCTTGTTTATGTGGCCAAGATGATGATGCCATAACGATGATTTATCCAATTCACTATTGGAGGAACCAACATTTATAGTTAAGTTATTATTATTTCTACCAACACAAATCACGCTTGCATACATACCATTACAAGGAGAAGCTTTAAAATAGAAACAACCATGTTTATAAACCAAAATGCAACCATTATTATTATCAAATTGAAATTCAAAACCATCCTTGTACAATGCATGCAAAGAAATAACGTTTCTAGCCATTTCTAGCGAGTAGGAACAATCTAATAACTTTATTGAAAAACCACTACTAAGCACGAGCTCAAAATCTCCAATCTTGGTAACAGCGGCAGTCATCCGGTTTCCCATGACCAAAATTAGCTTCCCATGCTTCAACGTTCTATTTCCTTTTAGTCCCTAAGAATTGGTGCAAATGTGAGTACCACATCCCGTATCAAGAACCCATGAGTTAGTAATCGAAGTACTATGAAGTTCAATCATAAAAATACCTGAGGTGCCACACCCTTTGACTTTGTTCATTTTCAAGTCCTCCAGATATTTTGGGCAGCTTCTCTTCCAATGGCCCTTTTCTTGACCGTAAAAACATGTGGCCTCTTTAGGGTCACTTATGGGTGCCATGTCAGAAGAAATATCTCTTCTCTTGAGGCCTTGGTTGCGAGAAACAACTTTAGCCTTTCTCTTCCCTTTGGGATAAGAAACTTTCTTCTTCTTACAACCACCTTCCCTAATGGCGAGGACAGGAGCAGTTGAGTGACCACTTGGGGTCTTATCCATACTTGATTTAGCAGATTTGGACATGCCATGGAGCTCCATCAAGGTCTTGTCCATATTGTTCATATTGAAGTTCACTACGAACTGTTTATATGCCCCACTAAAAGAGTTTAGCACCATGTCAATGTCAAGCTCTCTTGAGAAATTGACACCTAGATTGCCCAACCTGTCAATGTACGCTTTCATCTTTTGCACATGCGCACATATAGGGACACCATCCTGTTGCTTACATTCCACAAGCGATTTTACGACTTGGAATCTTTCTTGCCTCGCTTGCTCCTGAAACATTTCACAAAGCTGCTCATTAAGTTCGAACGCCCCATGTTCTTGGAGCTCTTTTGAAGTTCCAGGGACATGGACGCCAACATGAGACACACGGTTTTGTGGATTCCGCCAATTGCTTGTTATATTGAGTTATTGCTTCAGCTCTTGCATCATCATTTAGTATAGGAATATCCTCGTCGAGCAAATACTCTTTGTCTTCGTACCTCAAGGCAATTCTCAAGACACGAATCCAATCCAAGTAGTTTGGCCCAGTCAGCTTATCTTTACTTAGGATAGAGAGTAACGTAAGGTTGGATGTTGAATAAGTAGGAGGGGCAGGAGGAGGAAGATTTTCAGCCATCTGTAGATATAGTTTTAGTTAGTTTGATTTTTAATCCTTAAAATAAATTACCCAAATATTTAATAGGGCTAGGATCCATATTTCACTTTATGATGCGAAAAGGGATGCAGTAATCACATCACAAAGTTTATTTAGGTAAACAAATGCTATTTGTTAATTTCGTTTCGTTATGAAACTCCTAGTGTTTTTGAGATTCATTGACTAATGTCAATGACATGTTAATCTCGATTATGCTTATCTTCTATTTGTGACTGGGATGTGGAGGATCACAAACTAGATAGTGAATCGACCATGTAAAAAGCACATGGACCCCTCGGCTCAAGTACGCTTGAGATTCACGAGCGCCATATTATTTTCGACTATAGTTTCATATTAACGTGTCGGCAAAGCGCCCACGCTCCGTTAACAAACTATAGAATATGTGTGTTCTTTTTATTGGTAGCATAAGACTTTCACATTTCTTAGTATATGTAAACAGGATTTTGTTTTATATTTCATAGGTAATACATTTAACTTGTCACATTGACCTATCAAACCGTTTCAGTAATTTCACTAGTCCACACAAGAGGCGGTGAGTATGGTAACGCGGGGCATTTTAAAAACCATTAACTCATTCGGAAACCATATTATAGGTAACCTCCTTAAACCCCCTCAGAATGCTTATAGTGAGAACGCCTAGTCTCGGTTTGACTATCAATGTATTTATAATTTAATATAAAATTTTATATATACAATTAAGGTCTATTATATATCTATACTACTTTAATATTGGTTTGATCCAAAAGTCTTAATTACTACCTTTTATGCATAAGGTACAAGTATTTTATGCATAAAATTTGAAATTCTCTTAATTACAAGTAAGGAAGCATGATATACAAGTTTTTTATGCACTCATCTTAACCTCACCAGTCACCACCATCAATCTCGCTTAAGCTTTTTCAGTTCCAATACATGTCTGGAAGACAGAAAGTTTTCTAAGTTATTTCCCAAAAGAGTTTTACCCACCTTCTCAAAACAGACCCAAATTCAAATTCAAATTATCCCTCACATTGAAATGGTAACACCTGTGTATCTTTCTTGAACAAAAAAAAGTCCTTTTCTATTTTCATGTTTCCTGGTTTCTTACACCACCTAATTAAGGAGTCTTAGAGTGTCCTTTCATCAACCGGACTTTTTCTTCTTACCAATTTCATGTCTCAAATGTGTTCAAGACTGATCAATCCAGAGGCTCCCACAAAATATGTGTATAAATCTGGCTTGGTATTCTCCATCCTCCAAAACGCCCTAGAACAAGCTCCCAAACCGAGGTAAGATTTTGGCTTTGGTTTTGATTTTGATTTTGATTTTGATTTTGATTTTGTAACCTCAATCCATACTTTTTTCATGGTTTTTGTGTTCATACAGTGATGTTCAAGGAATGATTTTTGTGACTTTGAGTTCTTCAATTAGCATATGAATACCTATTGTTTGATTATTTATGTGACCCTTCTTTATGAATATCAAATGTTCGATCAAATTTTCCAGTGAGCACACCAAATGTTAATTTGATGTTACCACCTCTTTATGTTGCAAAATTGAAAGAGTGTTTTCTTTAATCTCAGTTTTGAAGAGCGAGAGAGAATGCTTTGTTTGTGTAGGCATTGATTTTTTTCTTTTTGTTGGTTATGATGTGTGTAGGTTCTGAGTGTGTTTGATTTCTTCAATTTTGACTACTGGTATGATTCATGTTTCTATTTCCTTGTGTTAAGTTTATTTGATTCCAATAAAGTGTTTCTTGTGGTACCTAATTTTTAAACACCAAGTGTTTGATAGAAGTCTTGAATGAGAAAAAAAGTCAACTTAGAAAGTTCCTAATGCTCTTAATTTATTTTCTTTCTTTAAGTTGCTTCACTCTGCATCATATGTTTCTTTCTTAATACAAATTCCCCGATTGTACTGAACATAATCATCATTCGGTCTTGGAGATTCATATGTATGTTCTTTGTGATCTTTTTCTTATGTTTCGTCGCTTTTCGTTGAGTCCTAAAAAGTTGATGGGTTTTTAACATTTTTTATGTTTGTAACTTTGTATTCTTATTGAGATCAAGATACCAACAAGCCCAACTCATATTTGAAACAGAATGCAAATTAATTTGATCACGACTGTGTTTCGATTTGGAACATTGTGCTATAACTTCTTTGAATTGGATATGCATTTTCTGTAAGTTTGATTACAACCTGTGTATGAATCTTTTGAAATTTATCGTTTCCTTCATCAACGATTATAATTCTGTGCAGGTAAGGAAGATGAGGCCGTTGTGCAAAAGTGAAAGTTCCGAGGACGTGTCTCCTGAGTGATAAATGATTTGATCATTTAAAGATCTTGGTTAGAGTACGGGATCATCTTTCCTATATTTATCGGGATAATGTTACCGATTTCATTTCTTGATATGCAACAATTAAGTTTAATTTTATAGGGATAATTGTTCATATTAGAAATCTGTAAGTAGGCAATGGAGGGTGTATTGATTGACTGTATAGAACAACTTCAATATCTATTGTACTATAATGCCATTTTTAGGTGTGAAAGCCTTTGCTCAGAATTCCCCTGAGACTCAGAGGTACATGACTTCTGAAACTAACTCTTCAATCTCATGGTTCTAAAGATCTATTACTTCTTCAAATTTTGAATATAGTGCTAAATTTTGTGTACTTTTAGCATCAATTATATCGTTGTGATCAATTAATGGTACTTGGTCGGAATATATTGAACCTTCTTGTTTAGAAAAGATTCATTTTGGACTCTTTTCTTAAAACACTTCATTTGGTAAATACAAGAATCGTATATCTTGGACTTGCATTATGGGTTTACCATCCATCATTTATCCTCATCCTTTGATGACATGCATTGCAGCTTCTTTCTTCCATCTTTTCTCATCGAGAAAACATGTCAACACCCCCAAAAATGCCTCAGTTTTTATAGATTAGATGAATCAAAACTCCATTTTGGGAACGAGATATTATGTGTTTATCCCCTACTAATACGTGATTATGCTTGTTAATACTCCATAAAAATATGATTTACTCGATAAATATTTTCTTTTTAACAAAGAATAATTTTCATTTCTAAATGCAATAAAGTATCGCACTCCGGTGCCATTGCTAGTATATATATATATATATATATAAATTGATGGAATTTTAAAACAATTTAAAAGTATAATTATCTAATTAATTTTAATTAACCATGTGAGATCACATTTAATAATTAATATAATCGTTTCCATAATGAATTTCAATTAAACATGTGAGGACACATGCTAATAATTAATTAATGTAAATATTTGACATACAATTTATATTTACTATATAAATAATGTTAATATTTATCTTACAATATTATCCAACTTAAATATATTTAGTGTTAATATTTATCTTATAATTATATGCAACTTAAATATATTTAATGTTAATATTTATTATGAATATTTATCTTGTAATATAATCCAACTTAAATATATTTAAGGTTGATATTTATCTTGAATATTTTTCTTATAAATTATAAGATTATCTTTTTTAATATTTGCCAAAAATCAATTTGTGTATTTTCGGAAAGTTAGGAAACTAGCCAAAAATTAATTAGGGTATTTAAGGCAAGCTAGAAAACTAGCCAAAAATTAATTAGGGTACTTCACATGGATCTATTTGGACCAGTCAGCGTCCAATCCATGTTTGGAAAGAAATACACTGTGGTGATAGTTGATGAATATTCCAGATATACATGGGTATTCTTTCTTCGATCCAAGAGCGATGCACCTGATGAAATTATTTCCTTTATCAAAAGAATGGAAGTCCTGGATAATTTGATCGTTCGTTCCATGAGAAGTGATCATGGCACTTTATAAAAAACAATACTCTGATTACTTTCTTTGAAGAAAAAAGAATCACTCATAATTTCTCATCAGTGAGAACCCCTCAGCAAAATGGTGTTGCTGAAAGAATAAACCGAACAATCATTGAAGCCTCTCGCTCAATGCTCAACGAATCGCGTCTACCAACTAAATTCTGGGCTGAAGTAGTTAACACTGCATGTTTCACTCAAAATCGATCCCTGATAGTCAAACGATTCAAGAAGACCTCCTATGAATTATCTCATGGAAGAAGACCCTCTCTGAAATATTTGCATATCTTCAGATGTAAATGTAATATCCTAAACGACAGAGATCACTTAGGAAAATTTGATCCAAAGCCAGATGATGGTATATTTCTTGGATACTCCTCAGTATCCAAGGCATTCAGAGTCTTCAAGAAAAGAAGACAACATGTTGAAGAAATCATGCATGTGAACTTTGATGAATCTCGTTCATCTAATTCTATTCCTATCTCTGAAGACGATGAGGAACTAAAAAAAATTGGATGAAATCTCTTTATGGGGAACCTGAATCGTATTTTCAGACATCCCCTATCGCTGGAAATAATGATGATGAAGGTCCTATCTTCATTCCTACTACAAGTAATGATCCATCTTCATCAGGTATAGACGTTACTCCCTTAAATCAGATTTCTCCCTCTAATTCCTCCAATGGTGATTCATCAGTGAATAATCATGCTCTTATCTCAACACAAGGGAATGCACAAACCTCTGGATCTCCACCAGGAATGATAAGGAATACTGAAGAACCTATTACTGACGGTTCCACCATTCCCCTTGAACAAGAACAAGTCGTTAAATCTCATGTTGATCAAACTCCACAACTACCAGGTCAGCGATGGACTGTAAATCACCCAATAGATCAAATTATTGGTGATCCAAACGCAGGTATTAAAACCCGTAGGGGTATAGGTAACATCTGTCTTTATGTAATCTTTATTTCTCTAATTGAACCTAAGAAGATCGATGATGCTGTCACTGATCCAAATTGGATCTCTGCGATGCAAAAAGAGCTAACTGAGTTTCGTGGAAACAAAGTTTGGAATCTTGTACCTCTTCCATCTGGTAAAACTGTTATAGGTACTAAATGGGTATTTCGTAACAAACTAGATGAAAATGGCACTGTAATCTGTAATAAGGCTAGACTTTTTGCTCAGAGATTTGCTCCTGTAGCTAGACTAGAAGCCATAATACTTTTCTTAGCTTATGCTAGCCATTAAGACTTTAGAGTTTTTCAAATGGATGTTAAAAGTGCTTTTCTAAATGGTAAACTTAAAGAGGAAGATTATGTTCAGCAACCTCCTGGGTTCACTGATCCTAAACATCCTGGTTTTGTTTTCAAACTTCAAAAGGCTCTTTACGGGTTAGAACAGGCTCTTAGAGCTTGATATGATACCATTTCTAAATATTTTCTTAAAGAAAAATTTGTTCGTGGAAAAATTGATCGAACCCTTTTTCTCAGGAAATACAAAGGTCATACCATACATGCTCAAATATATGTTGATGATATTATATTTGATTCCACAAGACTCAAATTATGTACTCGTTTCGCTGAACGCATGAAGAATGAATATAAAATGAGTATGATGGGTGAACTAACATATTTTCTAGGTTTGCAGATTAAGCAATCTGAAAAATGCATCATTATATGCCAAATCAAATATGCTAAAGACATGCTGAATAAATTTGAATTGGCTCAATGTTCAGCAATGAAGACTCTTATGGCACCTCTTTGACTTTGAACAAGGACCCTAATGGGAAGCCAGTAAATGTCACTGCCTATAGAGGAATGATAGGCTCTCTGCTATATCTCACAGCAAGTCGCCCTAATATCATGTATTCTACCTGTCTCTGTGCAAGATATCAAGTTGAACCCAAGGAATCCCATCTGATCGCTATAAAGCGAATCTTCAAATATCTGAAAGGAATTACTAATCTGGGTCTTTGGTATCCCAAAGGCTCGGGGATCGATTTAATTGGTTACTTTGACAGTGATTTTGCAGGTTGCAAGATTGATAGGAAGAGCACTAATGGTGGCTGTCAGCTACTAGGTGGTAAGTTGGTATGTTGGACAAGTAAAAAGCAAAAGTCAGTGTCCACATCAACTGCTGAAGCTGAATATGTAGCCGCTGGAAGTTGTTGTGCCCAAATCCTATGGATGAGGAACCAACTCAGAGAATATGCTCTTAAGCTCTCCAAAATTCCCATTTATTGTGATAGCACGAGTGCTATTGCTATTGCAAATAACCCTGTACTTCACTCAAAAACCAAGCATATAGAGATCATATATCATTTTATCAGAGATCATGTTATGAATGGTGAAATTGAACTTCACTTTGTACCCACTGAATACCAGCTCGCTGACCTTTTCAATAAGCCTCTTGATGAAACTAGATTCAATCTATTAATCAGCGAACTCGGTATGTTAAACGCTGAAGAATGAAAAATTCTTAGTGATTAACCTTATTCAGTTACAAAGTGTCTTTCAAACCAACTTGTTGGAACCCATACTTAGGATTTGATTATTCCTTGTAATAAATAAACTTCAATTTTTGTATTGTAATACTTATTTCTGGATTCATACTTAGGGGGAGATTGTTAGAAAGATTCATACTTAGGGGGAGATTGTTAGAAAATATTCTTGTAAAAGTATGAACCAGAAATTTGACCAAGTCTTGAACTTCAGAAGATGATTCAAAAGTCCAGAATCCAGAAGCGCCCAGAGGTTTGATGACCCTCTGGATTTCAACTGTCATACCACACGCGCTTCTAATGACGTGGCAAGTCACACTTTCCGTGCGTAATAAATTATGTGAGAAGTACAGGTGACGTGTCACTCAGTGATAGGCTAGCTCGTTGACTTTCTATTTGTAATAGTATAAATAGAGTTAGTTATCACTATATTCAATGTTGATCAATTGAGAGAATTACGCTTAGCATTCAGCATATTGTAATAGTTCATCAGGTTATTCAATACATGTTTCCTTTGATCTTCATATTGTTCTTATAATGAATTGCTTACTGTTCTAGTATAAAATCATAGATTAATTTGCTTCCGCTCATATATCTGATACATAATCTGTTTATTATTTGAGTATAAAAGGGATCTGGGTTCCAATAATTGGTATCAGAGCTGGATAATCAATCTGTTGATTATTCGATCTCGTCCAGTTTGGAGAAATCCCTACTCTACTAGAATTTAATTTCAGTTCTTAAACTACTGTTCTTCATTCTGCCCTGTTTTATGAGAATTTGTTAATCTCTGTTTTATGAGAATTTGTTAATTCTAAAATGCGAAAGCTAATTACTTCGTTTCGATTCATGTGAAATTTAATTGTTCTAAATTTCAAACGTATTTCCTGAAAATCGATACTCTGTTTCTCTGAAAAATGGCGAATCAAAATTTGAATGCCATATACACTTCCGGTTCCTTGACCAAACCTCCTAAACTAATCCGAGACGAAAATCCTCAATGGAAAATTCGAATGATCAACTTCTATAAAGGATTAGATGTAAATCTAGACTCTACTGTTCTAAATGGTCCTTTCGTACCAATGACCACTACTCCAAGAGTACTTCCTACATCTACTACTGAAGAAATTCCTGCTAGCCAAGTTCCCAAAGAAAGGGAAAATTGTACTGATGACAATAAGGCCAAAGTTGAAATTACCAAAAAGGCAAAAAGTCTACTGACCATGGCAATTCCAAATGAGATTTTTCAATCTCTTTAATCCTGTGAAACAACCAAGGAATTATTGGATAAACTCGCCAATTAATTAGAAGGAGGTGCCAAAATGAAGAAGTACAGAAGAGCTTAAGCCTTGAATGAGTACAATAGTTTTCAAGCACTTCCAGAAGAGACTCTAGAACAGACTTACCACAAAATCAACACTCTGATAAATCTGTGCAAAAAATGTGATATTATTCGATCCAAGGTGGATAACAATGTCTTATTTGCGACATTGTCTATGCAAGCTAATCAGGATTTGGAAATGTGGTCTTTACATGATGTGTTCGGTACCTTACAAGCACATGAGAAAGAACTACAACAGAAGAAATGTGGTCTCTCATTTCTGAATCCAGAGGTTCAGGCAGAAGAAGGAAAGAGACAGAGAAGAAGGGAAGAGCAAGGCATTTATCTCAGAGGCTGGTCCAGAAGATCTCTCTGATTCAGAAAATGACGAGGTCAATTCATTTGCTGAATCATTGGCTCTCATTACCAAAAAGTTAACAAAAAAGTTTGGTAATCATTCATTTCAAAGCAAAAGGTTAGAAAACAGAAGTAAACGTCCCAATCAAACCTATATACCAAGGCAGGAAATACAGAGGATGGAAAAGTCAGAAAATGAGAAGAAGGAAGAAGAGTTGAAAAAGAAGAAGGATGTGTGCTACAGATGCGGGAAGCAAGGTCATTACTCCAAAGATTGCAAAAGTTCTCTTGTCAAAGATAAGCAGTACTACATGAATAAATATAAATACAGCAAGATAGAAAGAGCCAATTATGCAAAGAAAGAGAACTGGCTAGATGATCAATCAAGTGGAGATGAAGCCATGTTCTGTGGAATGGCTATGACAGATGACTCAGAAGATCAACCTCCTGAAACCCCGGTTTGTACTATCTCTAATTTTTCTGAACTCGAACAAACAATTTTAAATCTAACTGTTGATTTTGCAAATCTAAAACAGAAGCTTCTCGTTGAAAAGAAATTGAGGAAAAATATTGAACAATTTGTTTCCATCATTCAAAAGGAAAGAGATATTTTTAAAAGGGAAAAAGAAATTATGACAGAAGAGGAAAAGACTTTAAAACTTCATAAGTCAACAGAAGCTAAACTCAAAGAAGAGATTAACATTTTTGTTAAACTTCTAGAAGCTAAAGAACAAGAAATAAAATCCAAAGAAAGTGACAGATTAAACTTTGTTGCACTTAAAAAATATTTTCAGAAGGAAAGAGAAGATCTGCACGTTGAACTTCAAAATAAAGAGCTTTTGATTAAAAATTATCTAGATGCTCAGAAGGTGCATGATAAGATAAACACACAAGTAGGGAAAACAAGCCTTGGTTTCGAGGATCTGGATCCTTATACGTGTAAAAAGAGATCTACTGTAGACTCTATCTTCTGTATAGGTAAAGAACAAAAACATGTCTTCCCATTTCTAAATGAACAATCTGTTTTTAAGAAATCTAAATATGAGAATGGACATCAAGTTAGAAAGTTAAAATACAAAAACACAAAATACTCTTCTGGAAAAGTAACTCGGGTTGATCTTAAACTTGTCCAGAAGAAAGAAGCTGTTTTTCATTTTGGTTCATTCACTCATATAACTTTAAGTCCAAAAGCTGATGAGTTCATACCTATACAGGAAGAAGAAGAGCTAAGACTCAATTTTCAAATTGATAATCTAAAAACTCTGGATGTGTGTTTTAAATCTAACCAAGCAAAACGTGAACACCAATTTTCTGAAAATCATCCAGAGATTCTCCCTTGTCCCTTCGTCGATTTAAATCTTTGTGACAACAAAGAAAATGATTAGTGTGTTACTAATGATTGGGAAAATGATGATCCAAATGTTGATGATTTCTTTGAAATATCAAAAAAATGAATGTCATATCTTGACTTCTGTTTTCCTACTGATTATGTAAAGATTCCACAATACATAAAGGGCAACAATGCTCCCTTTATGTATACTAATGAATCTCCAGAGATTAGAGCAGCTGGAATGGAAAAGAAGTTGAAAAACTTTCTAACGGGATACCTCTGTATCTCAAACAATACAGAAAAAGAGGTACCATACATCCAGATTTCCTTGAGATGTGCATCAAAACTAAATCTTGTCTTGATCTAGAAAAGGAAAATAAAATCAAAAAAAATGAAAATACTCAAAACAGTCTCTGAACCCCCAGCCTCAGAAGTTTTCTCGAGCACAAAAAGAAAAATGGAAAACTGACTCTTATGCTCATGTTTCAGTAAAACAAAGTGTTCAAGAGAAGTCTCCACATAAGAAGCCAACGAAGAAAAGTTTAAACATTCGAAAGCATAAGTCTAGGCTAGATAAGGAGCTCAATAGAACAACTGATGCTAGGATAGACAGAAATAAGAAATACTGTAATTATCATTCGAGTAATGAAAATTCAATGAATTCTTTTATGTTTCCGAACTGTGAATGTTTTTCTTTATTTCTAAAACTCAAACAATTTTTCTCACGGCCTTTTGGTTATTTTTTTGATAATCGTAAGCACTCAAACTTCAGAAATCAAAACAAAAGAAACGATCCGAACAAAACAGGTGAACTAGAAGGACTCATTATGAAATGGGTACCTAAATCTCCGGAAAATTTGTAAAACCCGTAAATTTCTTCTCACAAAGGACTCATTATGAAATGGGTACCTAAATCTCTCTGATTTTGAATGCAGAAACAGCGTGTGAACATCTGGTATATTGACTCTGGATGCTCGAGACACATGACTGGAACGAAAAACTTACTCTCCAAATTCAAAGATAAAATTGGAGGTGCAGTAACGTTTGGTGACCATGGTAAGGGTCAAATAAAAGGCTACGATATTCTTCAAGAAGGTAATGTTAACCTATCCAAAGTAGCTCATGTTTCTGGATTGAAGCATAATCTTTTGAGTGTAAGTCAACTCTGTGATTCTAAAATGCTAGTGGTATTCGATGAAAAACATTGTTACTTATTCTCTAAAGCAGGTGAAGATTTATGGAGAGGTGACAGCAAAGTTAACTTATACATGATGAATTTCACTTCTAATGATGGTACAGAAACCCTCTGTCTTGTCTCAAAAAAGAGCGAAGTAGCTTGGCTCTGGCATCATAAATTTTCACACTTAAATTTTCAAAATCTTGAACTGCTTGTAAAATATAACCTGGTAAGGGGACTGCCAGAGGTACACTTCCAGAAGGATGATCTCTGCCCAGCTTGTGAGATTGGAAAAATTAAAAGAGCTTCCCATAAATCAAAGAGTGAGCATTCGTGTACAAGGCCTCTACAAATGCTTCATGTTGACCTCTGTGGTCGCATTGCAATTCAGAGCCTTTCTGGTAAAGAGTACATACTTGTGCTAATAGACGAATTTTCCAGGTATAGATGGCTTGCTTTTGTGCGCCAGAAGTCAGAAATTCCAATAGTACTAAGGAACATGATGACAAGGATACAAGTACTTCTGCAAAAGAAGGTACAACAACTCAGAAGTGACAATGGTACTGAATTCAAGATGCCAAACTTGATGAATACCTTACCAATGAAGGAATCACTCAAAACTTCTCTTCTGTACATACTCCTCAACAAAATGGTATGGTAGAAAGAAGAAATCGCACTTTCGTCGAAGCAGCAAGAACAATGCTTGCAGCTTCTGGACTACCCACCAACTTCTGGGCTGAAGCTGTAGTAACGACGTGCTTTACTCAAAATCGATCTATTATAGTCAAGAGGCATTTCAAAACTTCTAGTGAACTGATAAATAACAAAGTACCCTCAGTTAAATTTTTCCACATTTTTGGCTGCAGGTGCTTTATTTTGAATGATCGAGAGAAACTTGGGAAGTTTGACAAGAAGTCTGATGAAGCCAAATACTTGGGTTACTCTTTAAATTCAAAAGCCTTCAGGGTTTTTAATTTGTGAATCAAGACTGTCATCGAAAGCATTAACATCGACTTCGATGATCAAACCTAATTGACTTCTGACTATTCCAATTCATAACTCAAACTTAACAATGTTACATCTGACTATCTTTCAGGCTCTAGAGAATCCGAGATCGACGCAATATTTGATGAGTTTCTGGGGGAAGAAACACCATTAGAGAGGATACCAAATAATCCAACCTTGAATATTCCAGAGGTACTTCAAGCTTCTGGGATAACTATTTATGGCCCATCTGCGTCTTCTGGTTCAACAAATGAAAGTCCAACCAACTCCTCATCCTCTGTGCCTTCATTTGAGGGGGAGATAGTTGGCTCCACTCCAGAACCAGAAGTTGCCCCAGAACCAATCCAAATCCCAGAGCCCCTGGACATAGAAATTCAAGCACAGCCGATATCTCAAACAAGAATGAAAATATTGACCAAATCTCACTCTCAAGATTTAATCACTGGTAATCCATCTGAAGGAGTCAAAACTAGACTTGCAACTGCCAACGAAGCTTTCTTTGTAATTTTCATAAGCATGGTAGAACCAAAGAAAGTTCACGAAGCCCTGCAAGACTCAAGTTGGGTGGATGCAATGCAAGAAGAACTTCTACAATTTGACAGAAACAAGGTATGGAAATTAGTCCATCTGCCTAAGGATAAAGTTGCAATCGGTACAAAATGGGTATTCAGAAACAAGAAAGATGAAGATAGGATTGTCATAAGAAATAAAGCAAGACTGGTGGCTAAGGGATATTGTCAAGAATAGGGCATTGACTATGATGAAACTTTTGCTCCAGTAGCAAAACTAGAAGCAATCAGACTTTTTCTGGCCATCTCTGCATACAAAGACTTCAAAGTATACCAAATGGATGATGTCAAATGTGCATTTCTGAATGGGAAACTCAAAGAAGAAGTGTACGTTCTACAACCTCCTGGTTTTGGAGATGCAAGACATCCAGATCATGTTTATCTTCTGGACAAAGCTCTGTACGACTTAAAGCAAGCTCCCAGAGCATGGTATGAACGACTATCAAGGTTTCTGATTGATCATTTCTACGAAAAAGGTAAAATTGATACTACTCTGTTCATCAAAAGAGGCAAAGGTACGTTAATTGTAGTTCAAATTTATGTGGATGACATTATATTTGGTTCAACTGATAAAGCAGGAGTTGAAATATTTTCAAAACTAATGGAAAGTGAGTTTGAAATGAGCATGATGGGAGAATTAAACTTCTTCCTAAGGCTTCAAGTCAAACAAACTACCTCTGGCATTTTTATAAATCAAGCCAAGTACGTTTCTGACATGTTAAAGAAATTCGAACTTGACAATTCCACTACTATGAAAACTCCAATATCTCCTAGTACAAGGCTTGATTCTGATCCCTTAGGGAAATCAGTTGATGTCACGAACAACAGAGGTATGATTGGATCACTTCTGTATTTAACAGCCAGCAGACCAAATATAATGTTTGTCACATGTCTCTGTGCAAGATATCAAGCCAATCCAAAAGAGTCTCATCTGGCTACCGTTAAAAGATTTTTTAGATATTTAAAGGGAACACCCTCTTTGGGCCTCTGGTATCCCAAAAAATTATGGCTTTGATTTTATTTCATATACTGACTCTGATCATGCAGGATGTAAGTTGGACAGAAAGAGCACCTCTGGTAGCTATCAACTTTTGGCAAATAGACTAATCAGTTGGACATCCAAGAAGCAAAATTGTGTGTCAAATTCTGGGGGAAGAAACACCATTAGAGAGGATACCAAATAATCCAACCTTGAATATTCCAGAGGTACTTCAAGCTTCTGGGATAACTATTTATGGCCCATCTGCGTCTTCTGGTTCAACAAATGAAAGTCCAACCAACTCCTCATCCTCTGTGCCTTCATTTGAGGGGGAGATAGTTGGCTCCACTCCAGAACCAGAAGTTGCCCCAGAACCAATCCAAATCCCAGAGCCCCTGGACATAGAAATTCAAGCACAGCCGATATCTCAAACAAGAATGAAAATATTGACCAAATCTCACTCTCAAGATTTAATCACTGGTAATCCATCTGAAGGAGTCAAAACTAGACCTGCAACTGCCAACAAAGCTTTCTTTGTAATTTTCATAAGCATGGTAGAACCAAAGAAAGTTCACGAAGCCCTGCAAGACTCAAGTTGGGTGGATGCAATGCAAGAAGAACTTCTACAATTTGACAGAAACAAGGTATGGAAATTAGTCCATCTGCCTAAGGATAAAGTTGCAATCGGTACAAAATGGGTATTCAGAAACAAGAAAGATGAAGATAGGATTGTCATAAGAAATAAAGCAAGACTGGTGGCTAAGGGATATTGTCAAGAATAGGGCATTGACTATGATGAAACTTTTGCTCCAGTAGCAAAACTAGAAGCAATCAGACTTTTTCTGGCCATCTCTGCATACAAAGACTTCAAAGTATACCAAATGGATGATGTCAAATGTGCATTTCTGAATGGGAAACTCAAAGAAGAAGTGTACGTTCTACAACCTCCTGGTTTTGGAGATGCAAGACATCCAGATCATGTTTATCTTCTGGACAAAGCTCTGTACGACTTAAAGCAAGCTCCCAGAGCATGGTATGAACGACTATCAAGGTTTCTGATTGATCATTTCTACGAAAAAGGTAAAATTGATACTACTCTGTTCATCAAAAGAGGCAAAGGTACGTTAATTGTAGTTCAAATTTATGTGGATGACATTATATTTGGTTCAACTGATAAAGCAGGAGTTGAAATATTTTCAAAACTAATGGAAAGTGAGTTTGAAATGAGCATGATGGGAGAATTAAACTTCTTCCTAAGGCTTCAAGTCAAACAAACTACCTCTGGCATTTTTATAAATCAAGCCAAGTACGTTTCTGACATGTTAAAGAAATTCGAACTTGACAATTCCACTACTATGAAAACTCCAATATCTCCTAGTACAAGGCTTGATTCTGATCCCTTAGGGAAATCAGTTGATGTCACGAACAACAGAGGTATGATTGGATCACTTCTGTATTTAACAGCCAGCAGACCAAATATAATGTTTGTCACATGTCTCTGTGCAAGATATCAAGCCAATCCAAAAGAGTCTCATCTGGCTACCGTTAAAAGATTTTTTAGATATTTAAAGGGAACACCCTCTTTGGGCCTCTGGTATCCCAAAAAATTATGGCTTTGATTTTATTTCATATACTGACTCTGATCATGCAGGATGTAAGTTGGACAGAAAGAGCACCTCTGGTAGCTATCAACTTTTGGCAAATAGACTAATCAGTTGGACATCCAAGAAGCAAAATTGTGTGTCAACTTCCACAGCAGAAGCAGAATATGTTGTTTCTGCTAGTTACTGCTGCTAGTTGTTGTTCACAAGTAATCTGGATGAAGACCCAACTCAGAGATTATGGTCTAGTGTAAGACGAAATTCCCATCCTATGTGACTCAGAGAGTGCAATTGCAATCACTGGAAATCCGGTTCAGCATTCTAAGACCAAGCACATTGATGTCAGGTATCATTTTATAAAGGATCATGTGGAGAAAGGGACAATTGAGATGTATTTTTTCTCCACTGATTACCAACTTGCTGATCTGTTCACCAAAGCTCTGGATGAGAAAAGATTAAATTTTCTAATCAGCAAGTTGGGAATGCTAAACATATAATTTATACAGAGCCTATAAGTAGCTTATAAGTTTTTGTATAACTACTTATTTCGCATGTCTTTTATTTTACTTTTACTTAGTCAATTTCAGAAATTTTAATAAACCAGAGCAGTGCAGAGGTCTCTGGGTGCCTCTGTCAGTCATAAGGAAACTTGTTGCTCTTACATCGTATGATCCAAGCACAGGTCAAGGGGGAGCATTAAATGCAGAAATCAAGGGGGAGCACAAAATCACACATTATTCAAGGGGGAGAATTCAATTTTCTTTCAAAATCAAGTCTAACTATATTCTGAGATATGTTAGTTGTCTTCTAGATAATTTTTTCCTTAAAATTTTTGCGAATTAGCTACTTCTGAACTAACTCTTGTCGTCAAGGTTATTCAGAAATCTCTAATTCAACAAAAATTGTTCTAAAACATTATTCATATGACATAAAACTTTCTTTTGGTCTCAAAACATTTTATTTGACCAATTGACTGATTTTAAATATTTTAATATTACCAAATAATTTATAAAATCTTTCCCTTAATCCACATTTTTTGTTGATTAAATGATTGTCTTTTATTTAATATTCGCAGGGAATATTCAAAATAACAAAAGCGGGACTGAATCTCGTCCAAAACCAACGAGAAAACCCTTGATTAACACATTTCGTCGGCCACGCGTCGCTTACCCTGAAACTTCTTCCATGATTGCACGCCTAAAAATCTGACGTCAGCATTAAGAAACCGTTTCCCATCCCAAGTCAGATAAACCCTTCATATTCAAAACCCCTCGAGTTCAATCTTTCAATTCCCACTATATAAACTCGAGAAAATTCCCATTTCCACTTTTTACCATATTGAATCTCTCGATTATCCCTGTGCACTCCATTGTTATAAAGATTTGCAAACCTGCAACTTCAAATCCAAAACCCCTCAAATCCGCAAATGGCCAATCCATAGGAAAATCTGAATGTACAAGATGAAGAAGACCGAGTGATAGATTCCACAGCTGAAAGTTCCCTAGTCGTTAAGTTACCCATAAAACCAAATAACGTGGATGTTTTACTTGAACCAAATACATACATCAAAGATTATCGAGTGATGAACGAATTTCTGCAAAACCATTCCTTAAACTGAGCCCTAACCTTCATAAGCCCAAATGTACCGGAAGTATTCATTCAAGAATTGTGGCAAACGATGTATATTCAAGATGAGGAGACTCTTACTGGAAACTTCAGCTACCCAAATGACGATGAACGAACTGTCGAAGTACCGATCACCAAGAAGAAAATATCACGGTTTTTTCATCTACAACCCTCCGTCATCGAAGTTGAAGGTCAAAATGTTCCTAATCCTGCTCTTTCACTGAATCCCTCATCAACTAATCTGCTGGAGTTTCTGCGCTTTCTAGGTTACAACGAAAACATCAATAGAATTTCAGATTTCAAAAGGAAGAAGTTACCACCTATGTGGAATGTTCTGGTCTCCCTACTCAACAAAAGCTAAACTTGTAAGATTGGTTCTCTAGATCAAGCGAGCACTAACATCCTGACCATGATGTATGGGATGTTTTTCAACAGACCTCTGGACTACACAACTTTAATATTTCAAGAGATGTATGCAGTGATCAATCTAAAGGTCATTCACCAGTCAAACGGCAAAGCTCTTCCAGCCCTAATGTTCCCTCGATTTCTGGCTCTGTTCATCTATCCAGCGATCTCACGTTTAAAAGTTCCATCGATTCATCTCTTTGCAAAATCTCCACGATGAACTCTCACAAACCCACTATCGACAAGGACATCTATACCACTCAGAGGGAACTATCCAGGTACATGCTTGATCTAATACCTCCAACCTCTCCAATTCTAATCTCTTATAGAAGCTCTGGTCTTCTCAAAACAGAGGATACCTACCCCAGAGCACTTAGAAGCTAGACTAGTTGGTGAGGGGTCGAATGAGCCTGTGAATGAAAATAATTCGAGTGAACAACCGAGTATTTCTAACCATGCCGAGAGACTCTCAAGAGAGAGTGAAGAAGATGTCCATAGAGACACATATGAGAGAATCTCGCCGAGTCCAACCAGAGAAACCACACCTGCAGGGGTAGATGCCAACACATCTACACCCAATGAACAAGGAAAACTCAAACCAAACCACCCTGAACCAAACCGATCAGAGGACATCTTAAATTCCTCTGCATCAAGCAAAACAAGGGAAACCACATCATCTTCATCATCCTCTCAAAAGGATGATGATTAAAATATAAGAGTTCAATTGCCTCAGAACTCGCCACACACCACACAAAATGTTGATATCTTCGTGACCAACATATTAGAAGAAGAAGGAACGTCCATACCTTCTCCTAGGATAGTTGCCAACGAATTCCCATCAGAGGGATTATGACGTCAGGATGCACAACGTACTTCTGTCTTTGACATGTTCCAAGGTACGCACACGTTTATTGACTCTCGGCCCTCTGATGCTGGAGATAAAGTCAATAACGGCAGAACATCCAAAGAGGTGCCTCTTAGGAGCCCTCGAAGACAGGATGGAAGTCCCTCCACATTCAACATCTAACAGGTGTGCAAGAAGGCCTCTCTGAACGCGAGAGACAAGGGGCTCCATGTATTGGAGATGCACCGGTTACCACCTATGACTTTGTCACAAACACAATGTTCAGGGCATTTGTTGATCAATCTCAGAGATCTATGGTGGATCTAAAAGAAACAATTCAAGACTCTGAATACAACCTCAGATCAGAGATTACAGCTCAGAATTTCCTAATATGCCAAGTTCAAACCAGACAAAAGGAACATTCTAAAGCTCTAGAAGATCTCAAAAAGCTAATCACCGATACAGTAGAAGCTCAGTAGAATTCTGCCACAGACCACTTCAACGGATTGGATAGTGGAATCCATGCTAATACAGAAGCCATCTTTCATATTCCAGATGATATCCCTCCACTAGAAGTTACCATCTCTACCTCAGAGTATGGGTCATTTGTTGCTGACATTCAGAAGTTAATTGTAGTAGTCGTTCCATCAGAAGCCTCAACTTCTATTGCCTCTGCTCTTATCAAACAATCGGACTTAGCTGCTTTCCAGAAGGCAGTGCTGGACAAAATTAATGCAATAAATGCTAAGTTCGTGTCCAGAATCAACACCACCTCCTTCTTTGAATTAGCCCAGAAGGTATCAACTCTGGATACCTCTGTATCCAAATTAACTTCCATTGTAAGGTCCAAGTATGGCAAAGTTAGTTCTGGTACCCTTCTCAGAGATCCAAGTATGGCCAAGTTTATGCTCGAATTTCAACAGAACAATAGAAATCCTGAAGCTCATGCATAGAAACCCAGCCAACAACCTAAATCTCAAACGCAAAGCCCACATCTACCAGCGCAAGACCTAAAGATTCTCTTTCACCCTCTCTCAATCACTCTAAAGCACAACCTTCAACAAATCCCAAAGGTTATAACTAAAGCTCTAAATCCCCTGTCCCTATCTCTGAAACCCAGTCTCTAATCCAATCAAAGATCAATCCAAACCTGGCAAACCAAATCTAGAGGTCCAAGCCAATGAACATGACAAAGTTCTTACTGAATTGGAGAACAGATTGAAAAAGATAGCAGGCAAAAGACAGATGGATTCAGAGCAACTAAGTAGGGTTGCACCATCTCAAATTTCTACCACAAGAGAGACTGTGCAAAGATGCCTATATGCCGTCACAGAAAAGAAAGTTGATTAGATTTTTCACAACTTTGCCAAGCACTATAAAGTAAGTGACGAAGTTAAATCAAGGTTCATGTGCCATAGACAACAGAGAAAAGAAGCTTTCACAACCTCTCCTATCAGAAGAATAACTGGAGTCAAGCACTTAAAGTTTGAAAATACTGAAATAATATATACCATCTATCAGGTAGAGAGAGCAAATAACCAAACCTCTTATTTCTGTGACAATGATTTGCTCTCCATAAATTTTCTCTAGGAAGATTCATGAAGAATAAGATGAGCTGTCTTAAAGAAAGTCAAGACAAAGTAGCTTTCTTCAGAATCCTATCATGTATGGAAGCCTTTGTGAAATACTAAATGCAGGTGGATTTTCAAGCAGGCTTTGAACGTCAAGTGACTATACTGAGCATTACTGCCCTAAATGAAGACTTGGAAGGCATTGAGCACCTTCAACCCAGACACATTATTCTTGAACGAGAAGAAGGGGTTGTCTTCAAAAGACCAGTCTGGAGAAGATATTTTAGAATCAAGGAAGCTTTCAAATTTTCAGAAGGGATTGTAGAGATCATAAAAGTGTTTGTTTCGTTACAAAAGGAGGATACAAAAGTTGAAGCCAAGATCAGAATTGCAGCAGAAACAATAGAGAAAAAGCTTGAAGAGGTGATCAAGATGAGGGAGCTTACAATTTAGTTTTACAAACTGATCAGTGGACATCCTCAAGCTCCTTTCTGATTTCTTGATTATCATTTGTATTTGATTATTCCTTGTAATAAATAAACTTCAATTTTTTTATTGTAATGCTTATTTTTGGATTCATACTTAGGGGAAGATTGTTAGAAAATATTGTTGTAAAAGTATGAACCAAAAATTTGACCAAGTCTTGAACTTCAGAAGATGATTCAGAAGTCCAGAATCCAGAAGCGCCTAGAGGTTTGATGACCCTCTGGATTTCAACTGTCATACCAAACGTGCTTCTAATGTCGTGGCAAGTTACACCTTCCGTGCGCAACAAATTCAGTGGTAGGGTAGTTCGTTGACTTTCTATTTGTAATAGTATAAATAAAGTTAGTTATCACTGTATTCAATGTCAATCAATTGAGAGAATTACGCTTCTCATTCAACGTATTGTAATCGTTCATCAGGTTATTCAATACATATTTCCTTTGATCTTCATATTGTTCTTATGATGAATGGCTTACTGTTCTAGTATCTAACCATAGTTTAATTTGCCTCCGCTCATAAATCTTACACATAATATGTTGATTAATCGAGTATAAAAGGGATTTGGGTTCCAACACAAATATTCATCACCTGCACTGTGATCAAGTAATACATGTATTTCACCAAGTTACGTACTTCTATTCTTTACACTCTCTGAATTCTTTCTTATTCAGAGAATGAATCTCAACAAAGAAAAACCATCACTGACAATTCTTTTATAGCTTATGATGAGGATTTTAAATGGATAATGATTAACATTTATTATTGAAATGATAATCTTATCCTTTTTCCAAAAGAAAAGGACATGTCAGACCTTTTTATGACACACGATGGACCTCAACGTTTTCTATCCTATCAATCCCTAGGAACGTGCACTGGGTCATCATTACATTTTCAAAAAGCTAAAACTGTCGTTTAGTTTTCTTCTCTCTCCTCTTTCTCACTCAATCCATCTATAAAAGGAAAATAATTTTCCTTTTTACTCTTTACGTGCTCATATTTCTCAAGGCAAAGGATTTAAAATTCTCTCTGTATTTCTCAAGAACACGCACTTGTGCGTTTTTATCAATCTTGATTTTTCTCAAGGTTTGATATTTCTTTATCTCATTATTGTATTAACAACAACTTTAATGTTGTTTATAACTTCTAATCTTCTATAACTTCTTGTTATAAAGATATATTTCTGCTTCATAGCTGTCTTAAGAACACCATCTTCTTAAAACCTGTTCTAAGTTTTTCTTTTAGAACAATAGACATTTTGGTAACAAACTTCATTTTGATCCAAAATCTCATCTAAACCTTTTATCAAAACTGTTTATGGCATTTTCCAATACCATAAATAAAAACACCTTATTTAAAAGATCCTTGTAAATCAACAAGTATTTTGATTTTGTTCATCGAAACCCTTGTTTTTCTTAACATTGTGGTATTCTTCATACCAAAAATCTGGTTTTTAATTTCTCTTATTAAACCATGATTTTCCTAGTTCGTGTTCCTATCTTTGAAACAGCAATGGCATCTGCAAGCTCCCGGTTCAAGTATGCTGAAGGTGAAGTTCTTCCAGTGACAAACTTTGTTGGGGCTCCAGAAGCAAAGTTCACCCCTGAACAAGCAATAGTCAAGCCAAGCAACTTCATAGCCTTGGTTGATATCCCTGCTTACAAACCACAATTCGCTGCTAGTGCAAAGTTTATCATGAAGTGCCCTCTGATTTATGCCTTCACACATTTTCCTGTTGGAATCACTGCTGATGTCCAGCATTTCTGGTATACTTCTCACACCGCCACTGTAGCCACTGAAAGAGGAACTGAACTCCGCGCTGTTGAGTTCACCACTGAAAAGGGAACATATGCCATTACCTCTGGTGTTGTACGCTCTTCTCTTTGCCTCCCATAAGAGGTAAGAATAATTCATGGGTCTCTGCACCAACCAAGGAAGAACTCATATCCCTCCTTGACTACATCGGCTACAAATGAGACTCTGATGCCAAGACCCTCACCAAAATTAAGAAGAAGCGAATGCTAGCTAGGTGACAATACATCTTCACCTAGGTGATTCAGTGCTTAGGCACTAACACTGGTTCACAGGATCAAGACAACAAGCCATTTTTGGAGATAACTTTTTTCTCTATGCCATGGTAGAAAGATTAAATTTCACTGAATACATCTTCAGCTAACTATAGAACAGGGTTCTGTCACCTAAGAGGGACAAGACTATCCCTTTTCCAAGATTTGTAGCAACAATCTTTGAAAATTTCTATGAGGGATACCCTAAGGTTAAGAATCAGACCTTCTCTCAGGTAGGGAAGAAATCCCTAGAGATTGATGAACAACTAGGAGATGCCCCCTACTTCCCCTACATGTTGGATCTCATCAGGGACGCTGCCCCTGTTGTCACTTCTGCACCAACTCCAGCCGATCAGGTAGTTTATGTGTCTAAATCACTAACAAACCCATCAGTGATTAACCTCAACACTTCTTTTCCTCCCAAACACAAACAGCCGACTAACGGTCATAAAAAGACTGCCACTCAGAAGCCCCCTACAAAGAAGCAAAAGAAGAGTATATCTCAGCAATCTACTCCTCCTAGCTTCAGTGTACAACCAACGCCTCCTCTCTCCCTAGCCACGACAACCGCTTCTACGTACGTTGCCGTCTCCTATTCCTCAGCACTACCCCCATTCTCAGCGACTCCGGTCATTGAAAAGTAATACCCAGCTCCGCTGAAGCTGGATCATGGATAACATGCACAACCTTCTATTCTTCTTCTTCTATCTACTTTTCTTTGGTCCGCACATCAACTCATGATTCAGAGATGGTTGTCCCCATCTATGATGAGGTTGAACGGCATGCTATCCAAGAACCAGTTTTGTTTCGACAATCTGGATATTGGAAAGCCACGTTCACAGGACCTGAGAATGTCTCTCTTAAACATGTACCATCGCATGTACCATCCTTGAGAGTAATCCTCTCGATACTCTCAAGGAACCCTTGGTTATACATACTACCTCCCACCATACATCTTCTAACCCAAAGCTCTTTTTGGCTCCTCTATCTTTATTGTCAATAGGTGCCGCTGCTACTGTCTTCTCATCAACAACCAGCACTACTGCCTCCGTCGCTGCTCCTCTCTGTGGACCTAACGTCTCTCCTACTCCTTCCAGCAACCCTACTTCTTCTCCATATCCTAAGATCAGAAAAGTTGCAGATCTAAAGAAGGTGAAAATAGAGACGCCTTCAATTCAGCTTTCTCCTCTTGTTGCTGAAATCCCAAAGATCTCTCTGCCTCCTCCCTCGTTCCCCGCCATGGATTTATTGGTAAATGGGTGTTCCCTGAAAAGGCACAGGGCGGATACGTTGTAAGTGTCCTTAGAGATAATCTTCAAGCAAGTCAGTGGCATTCTTGGTATGAAGGCGACCATCAATAACATCTACACTAATATTCAAACAGTAAAGGATGATAACTCTGCCAATGAAAGGGCCATTGAAGGTCTCGCTAAGGCATTTGAAGAACAGGCGAAGACAATCGCTAAAATGCAGAAGACACAAGCTGATCTTATGCGTATCGTTCAAAGTCTTGCTGACAGAGCCCCCTCATTCACTGAGGTTGATAGAGGGTACCTGAGTGTGGTTTCTCAGACTCTGACAACGCACGCAAAGACTCTCTCTGACATGGGTTCTAATGTGCACAATTTGTTGGTGCACACTCTCCCTGTTGATAATAAAGAGGGGGAGAAATTTGCCAGAGAGCTCGCTGATGAGCTTATTGGTCAAGCAAAGACAATGCTTCCTTGTGAACCCCTACAATTAGATACCACCTCAACAGGATCCAATTCCTGAGGATGGTGATGAAGACGAAGAAGAAGAAGAAGAAGAAAATGATGAAGAAGGCAAAGATATCCCTTATCAATCTCTTGGTGGAAATGATGATGACAACGATGGAGAAGGCTACTCAAGATTCTTCACTCAAAATCATCCAGGTGTTTCTCTGCCTGGAGCAGTTTTCAAAGAACCCTTGGGGGACATGCCACCTCCTAGCCAGGAACAGTCTGATCCCTTAGGAAAGAACAAGCAAAGGATGGATCGCGATCCCACTTCAACATCTTCTAGTTACTTACATTCCTCCCTCTGAAAATCAAACTTACCTCTCCTCTTCTCCTCCAAATTTCGGCTCTGATGAACCTCTCTCTGATTCTCCCATTCTTAGTGACCACTGTCCCCCAAAGGACTCTCCATTTTTTAGGGAACCTTCCACTAAAGATCAGTTCTTGTACATATCTGAATCTGAATCTGAACAGGAAGAAGGCCTAATTCAAAGGCATGTACGTAGGCAAAATATCCCTGAACCAGAAGAAGAATAGAGACGAGCTAACTTCATAAGAGATCTCGAGCTGGCTAGAGTAAAAATTCCTTTTCTTACCTCTGTGCCTAAAGTTCCTGTCCCAATAAGCGTCCATGACGAATTCTACTTCTTATCACCAGAAGAACGAGCCCTTGAAGCTCGGAGATTAAGAGATCAAGAAATCAGGCAAGCACAAGAAAGTCTAAAGGTCGCTCAAAGGATAGCAAGGGAAGAAACAATAAGAATAAAGCGTCAGAGACATGAAGAAGAAAGGAGTGAGCGAGTAGCGGCAAAAACTTGCTGAAAGGGAAATGACAAGAGACAACCTAAAAGTTTTATCCTGTTACAACTCAAGAGATGATTCTACGAGCCCTGAATAGAGAAAATGAAGAACCTAAGGATGTTGAACTAGAATCGTGTATGAAAAAGGTTGACTTTCGCGTTCGCTCTTCAACAATAACACGTGCAACTATCCTAGGACGCAATCGAAGAAGAGATCCGAAGATAACCGTAACTATGTTCAGAGGCGATAGAAGCGAAGAAGAAGAACCTCAATTCCTTAAGTTTTATGGATTCTCTGAATGGCTCGAAATCAAAGATGCCATTTAAAATTCCAAATCTCAATTCAAGGGTGTAGTAGAAAGACATCGTGATCAGCTACTACCAAGGATATCACAACACGTCAGCGTTCCTCCTCTCCCTGAGAAAACAAATAAGAGAAGATCAAACTCCGATATTGAAGAAGGTCCATCGTTCAGAAATGAACATGAGACTAAATTTGACCTTGACAGTCTCTTAGCCCACCTCATTATTTCTGATATCTCAATGCTTAATACATCTCTGCCTGAGGCGAGAAAGTACGAAGAAAATGAAATTACAACTCTCCCTGAAGTAGGATTGGACTTTCTAGGAAATGATGGGCAAACAAGGTTTCTCATAATTAAGGAGATCAAGAAATCTCCTTCAAAACTCATAAAGATCATGTATTACAACTGGTTGACCACCTATGGTCCACAATGCCTTCAAAAGACGATCTATGAGAAATAATTACGAAGAAGAACAGAAAAGCTCTCTGACTAGTCTACATTGTTTTTTCAATTCCTTTGTAATACTAGCCTTCAGTGTATTGTACTTTACTTTTACAATTTGTATTTTCATTCTACTTGTAATCCTTCAAATTATATTTTAAATGAAATACAACGAAGTACTCTACTCCATCTGTGTACTGGAAAGATCCCTGAAAATAGTAAAAAGGGACAATGAACATCAGAGTTCTATTTTTTTTTAAAACCTTCATACTCACTGATATTACACTTTGTGATCAATTAGTGAATGTACTTTATAGCATCTACTTGTAAAAATTGTGTTTTTCATATCCTTATAAATGAAACTTAAATTAGATAATTAGACTAGCTAAAAAAGATCTCACAGATTAGTACTTAGATTTCTTTACTTTAAAATTTTCTAAGTTCTTACTAATCTTTTCAAGAAATTTTCCTATGTTGCTTAATCATAATCAAATAGGGGAGATTGTTGATCCAAACTGCTTTCAGTAATTTGAATATGATTCCTCTTGTAATTAGTGAAAATTTCGTTTATAGGATAGTGTTCAGAAATCAGCCATAGCACACACTGACTGCATTAAGTGATCGCTGATGATCAGGAACAACATCATATCCCTAAAGATCTGAAGAATAACACTCACCCCACAAAGTCAATTCAGCGACTGTCGAAGGCATAACTGAAGAAAGAGATGAATAGCACGTGATCTGAAGCGGTTCAGTGATAGCAACGTTCATCTACATGAAGTGTGAGATCTTGCAATAGCTTCAGTGGTACCTGAAGATTTCATCCTTGAAGCTTCTGGTTCAGTGTTCAAAATGGGCCTACTCAGCGAGATAAAAGTAGATCTTATCCTCGATGCACAAAAGTCAAAATCTCCCATGCCTTGTCAGAAAAGTACGTACGAATTGTCTGTTATGTCCCCATCATATCTGATTTGGTTTCTGTTCATAGTCAGCCAAAAGCATGGTTGCTGTTAGATCCAAACAATCAAGAATGTAGAAAGATTAAAGATCAAGAACAAGAATTAGATCACTGAAGTTGTATGTTGTATTGATTACTTCACTGTATTACAATATGTGTATCTTTTGAAGCTCTATTTATCAACGTCCGTTATAACAACCTATCAAACTATCTATTTATATACAAATGGAAATGGTAAAGATACAGTACAAATATAAAAGACATGTTCAGAACTTCTTCAGAAGTGTCTTCAGTATCCTCTTCAGAACTTCTTCAGATTCTTCAGAACTTCTAAAGTAGCCACTTCAGAAGTTATGCCTTAGGCTTTACTTCACTTGACTTCAAACTTTTGAATCTTTCTCTTCAGAACCTAGTCTTCTTTTGAAGCTACTTCCGATATCTCTCAATCTCCCCCGTAGCTTCAAAAGTTTAAGTCATACTTCCAAAAGTTCATAATTTCTCTAACATCTTTAAGAATGAGATTTCCGTACTCTAATATAGATTCAATGATCCTTATCATTTCGTTTGCCAGCTTTCTGTATTTCTCCCATTCTTCATCACTAAGCTTCTTTTGTCTTTTATTTTACTTCTTCTCCAGTTTATCTCTTATAATCATAAGAGTTCCATTACAGCACTTGTGTAGTTATTCAAATCTTACAAAAAACAATCTATCAAAGCATTTGCACACAAAGCCTGGAGGCTGAATGATCAGAGTGATACTTTTGAGTTTTTCAATATCTGGTAAGCTTAAGTTTAGAGCACTCATATGAATCTTTTCTTTGTTCATAACATAAGCCACATGAAAATCTGTCTTAGCTGCCCAAATAAACTCTCTGTACAAGCCATCTCTGAGAACTGGAAAAACTTTTCTGAACTTGGAAATGGAGTCATGAAAGGGATATAAGCTTCTGTATACTCTTAGGAGATCTCTGAGGTAGCCATTCTGGAAATCAGCTTCTGTAAAAGTTGAAATTTCACCATCTTTTCTTTCAACAGTGAAGTAAGCATGTTTGTAATTGTTTTTCTGTTTCAGATCAGCAGTGATTACTTTCACTATTGGACTCTCTTTTCGTACTTCACTTACAGGGAGTCTGATTTTTCTAATGATGTATGAATACCATTGTTTCCATCCAAATGACTTATGAATCCAGCAATCAATATAATTGAACTTTTGTTCATATTCCATGAACATTTCTGCATGGAAAAATTCAAGAAACATAGGGAAAGCATTTTCTTCAATCCTTTGCTCTTGTAGGTGTTCAGATTCAAACTTCTGAGGAATAGGAGCAATTTCTTCTAGAGAATTTTCAGAGACCTTTTGTTTTCCTTTTTCAATTTCTTTAACTTCTGAACTTTCTATCTTCTGAGAAAGTTTCTGAATTTCTTCAATGTCTTGTTTCTTTGTGTGAATCTGAAAATCATAGACATTGCTCAGAAGATAATCAGCTCCTTTGATTTGATTTACTCTTGTGTGCCCAGCCAATGAACTCTTTCTTACATAATCTCTGAAACATATTTTTTCCTTGATCAAGTAGATTATTTCTTCTACAATATCAGAGGAGGGAAGATATTGTTCTGCATACTCTATTAACCATTTCAGAGTAGAAGTTGAGTACTTTGGTATGTCTGAAAAAATGAATGTCTTTGACTGATCAGCTCATGTTTTCTAAGTGAATCCCAAATATGGATTAGTGAAGATCTTTGTAATTACCTGTCTTTTAATACTTTCTGGCTCCAAGAGATTGACATTATCTAATTTGAATTCTAAAGCCAGGTGAAAATCATGTTTGATTAGATTTCTGACATAAATCTCTAGAATTCTTCGGATTTCAGAAACAACTTCAGAATCTTCTTTCTTGACACAAAAGTTCAGAACAGTAAGTTTATCCTGCAACCTCAACTTGCAGAAATCAAATAAAGAGAATTCTGTCAAAGAAACATCTCTCCTTTCAGCTCCAAAGTTTATTATATACAAATCACCTTCAAAAGCTTTAGATATACATCTGATCTTCTTGATTAGGGTTGAATCATGCAATCCTTGTACCCCATATCTTTGTACATAAGACCTAACTTTTGAAATATAATCCTTAGACCATTCATCATTCACATAGTCTTCTAAGGTTCCATACCTGAGATTTCTTCTATACATGCCAAAATAAGTATCTTCAGGAAAGATAAGCTGACTTTCTCTAGATATTTAAAAAATCATATCACTTTCATAGACCTGATCAACTATGGGTTCTTTAAGAACAGGAAAATCAATTAGAGGAATGTTTCTGAATCTGACATGTGGTTTGTCTGAAGCAATCGTTAAGATTTCATCTTTAAAATCAAAAGCTTCCTCTTCCATATGACTTGAATAAATTTCAATTTCAAACCACTCAGCTGGTTGATTAAGAAATTCTTTGAAAATTATTAGTCTTTCATCCAAGAATCTACACTCCAGATTCCTTGGATGATTCAAGATGATATATCTCCAACAATATTGACTAACCAGTATAAACAAGTTTTCAGAAACTTCATCACTTTTAACTGCTCTTAGAACTTGAGGTTTCCATACAATCAGATCTATGTTCTCATTTATTGCAGTCATTCCTTCATTCACTTCCATTTCTTCATCAAATAGAATTACATCAGATAAATCACTTGGCTCTCCAATAATGTCTTCAAAAGCAAGATACTCATTCAACATTTCTTCATTTGAGTCAGGAATAACATCTGTGTCTTCAGAACTGAGTTTGTTTTCAGAATCCAGAGACACTTTCTCAGTCTCATATCCTGCTTCCACATTGTTTTCCGAAGTGACTTTTTCTACTTCTAAACATTCATCTTCTTGCATGTAAAATATCATCTATTGCTTCAGAAGTTCTATAATATTCATCATTTTCAGTTTTCTGAACTTCTTCAGAAGTTTTCTCAGAAGATCGTTTAGAAGCTTGAAATTGAGCTTCTTTAGAAGATTTTTCAGAACTTTGACCTTGTGGCATTGCAACATCTTCAAAGACTTTCTGTCTCTTCTCCCCCACTTGATTTTCAGGACCATCCTGATCATCAAGACTACGCTTTAAAGTCTTTGCCTGAGAACCACACACCAATGCAGAAATGCGATTGGTCAAAGAGACTTGAGAATTCTGAATAGAAGTAAATTGATTCAGAATCTGAGATATGGCATCCTTTGTTGCAAATTTAGAAGATGTTGTCTGAGTAGAAGAAGATGGCATGGAAGTCTTTAAAGATTGAACTGTGGAAATGACTTCAGAAAAAGAATCCAGAATAGTGTTTTGAAAATTCTTGAGATCAGAAATACTTGCTAGTTGAAATTCATGCAATTTATCCACCACTTTCTTCTCCTATCCATCCAACCTATCCTCCATCACCTTATAGTTTTTATCCGTCAATTCCTTAATGTCCTAAATCTTTGCAAATTCAGAAGTACAGAAATCTTTGAATTCAGAAGATGAGGGTAAGGATCCAAGACCAACAGATAGTCTTGTTTGCAGTCCTTCAGAAGAAGGCTGGCCTGTAGATGTCACCATATCATGAATCACTTGTGATTCTGTTAATGGAGCTTTGGTGATGTTCGCTCCACCAGGTCTTCCAACCAATCCTTGATACCCTGCGATAGGTATATCGATGGTTGTTGTGGCAATGTGACTAACACTTTGTTTGTGGACATCTGAAAGAAGTGTGCTTGTGTGAATGTTGAGTGGACTCTCAGACTCAAAGTGCTCGAAACTGTGAAAGGGGGACATATTACCTTCTTTTTCAACAATAAATTCTTCCAAGTGGGAACCTATTGGTAGATTAGTTGCTTGCCCCATATGTGTTATTGAAACACCCTTCTGTTGAGAGATGGGTGAGTGGCTGGAGGGGTTAAAAAGTTTTGCCATGGGCTCACTAGCTTTTTCAATACTACCCACCAAAGGATGTGAAGTAATAGATGATGTGGGTGCCCGGCTTAGAACAGTTAGTTCACACGTTTCTTTATTTTTTACTTGTGGTCTTCCCTCTTCAGTTCTTTTTCTTACTCTTCTACCCAATCTCTCATTTTCATTTTTCCTCTTCACACCATGAGGTTGTTCTCCCCCATGAATAGCCTCCCCACTTTGCCTAGGAATTTTAGACACCTCACGATGCTCACCACTCTTGTTAGAATCAGGGGAAGAGACTACTGGTTTAGGTAGTCCCATTGATTCACAATACTCACTAAAGAACCTATTTGATGATTTTACAAGTGCAAGTAAGTAACTTGGTAATGGTAAAACGTTTGGAAATTGTAGTTTAGCATTTGGTGGTCTGAGATTATCCATTGAGAAAAGGGGAACATGTACCTCATGAGTCAGAACAGGAATTGCAGGAACAGCTTTCATGGCCCCTTTGATGAAGGTTTGAAAGAATCTTTGAGAGGGTATATAGTTGTAAGTAGACTTCTTCAAAACTGTAGACTTGAGTTCATCAAAAATAAGTGAAGCATAATCATAATTCTTGTTGAATGCGACTCCATGAAAAATTATTCTCCCATTTGTTGATGCTTGATCTAGACTTGAGCTTTTACTAGATAGGCAAGTGTTCGGAATTGTAAATAAGCAGTACCAGATAGGGCGTAAACACTTCCTTCTGAATGAGCTTAATGCATTTAATTGTTCAGAGTATCCTAACTTCATAAAGTCTGAGATCATCTCAGAAGATGATGGAATAGGATCAAATGAAGTTTTCCCAACAACTTCATCCTCCTTTGAATGAAAATGGATGCTTCTAATGTCTTCAACAGAAATGTAGACTCTATAGCCATGAACATATGAAGAGATATCATCTGATTCTTCATCAACTTCTGCTTGAAACCACCATTGTTGCAGATATGAAGCAGGGACCAAAAATTTTCTTGATAGCAAGGCTCGAAGGGGATGTTTCTTCAGAATTTCAATTAGGATCATTTGATCTTCATTGAAATCAGTAGACCTTAGATTCAGGGGGCAGTTGTTCTTCTTGATTTCAATTAGTTTCTCTTCAAGTACATAAAGTTTTGACAAATCAGGACCATCACTGCTTTGTGCATGAGATTGAGAGTCAGCAACACCAACATTTGACTCAGAAGCCACATCAATAGGCTCAATTTGAGTTTCCCCAAGTTTGTCAGTTCGCGGGTTAGGGTTAGGGTTAGGGTTTGATTTGGGATTTGGATTTGAAGGACCAGCTTCAGAAATCACAGTAGTAGCAGTGTCTTTTAAAATTTGTTCATCATCTAGATTGATCTCCATTGATCCACCATTATCTTCTTAGGAACAATTTTGAATGAATCATTGCTTGATGATCCATTACTGTCACTGAAACGAGACTTTGCAAATTGAACAATTGAAGTCGACATAGTTGAAAATGAGGAAAAATTTGAGTTTGAATGAAGATCAATCAATAGGGAAAGATTTCGGAGGGAAAGATTGGTAGAAAGTGAAGACGAAGATGAAAAATCATGGATTATAAATGACTGAATAATCGTGGATGGACACGTGGCTAAAAGTAAGAGTGATTAGAGTAGTAATTCTCATTTATTCGGATAAATGAACCGTTTAGTTGACGTGCTTAAGGATTAGCCAATAAAATTAAAACACGTGGCACACGATTAGTCTTTATAACGGGAAGAAAAATTCTGAGAACAAGTTCAAAAAAATTTCAGAAGAAGTTCAGAACTTTTGAGAATAAGTTCAGAACTTTGAATGAAATGATTCAGAAAGACTTCAGAACTTTCGAAATAAGTTCAGAAGTTGACTTAGAATACTTCAAAATCACAAAAATCATTTAAAACTACAAACTTCTGAAAAAATTAAAACATTTGAATAATTCAGAAGTAGGTTTAATGGAATATGTTATCCACCATTTCTTCAGATGTGTACAATGGAATATGTTATCCACCATATTCTTCAGATGTGTACAATGGAATATGTTATCCACCATTTCAGATCTTAAATGTTATAGAGGAGTATTAAAGACTTTGAATTGAAGTTTGACTCCCCCTTGAAGCAAGAAACAATATGATTCTCCCCCCTTAAACAATGCTAGACCTCAAAATTGTTAGAAATAAAAGATAGAGAAATGAAAAAAAATTGCAAGTATTATAAGACAATAAATTTGTTTGAAAATTATGCCTCTGAGTTAAAAAAAAAAAAGTTCTGAAAACTTAACTACGCAAATTCTGAAGGTAAGATTTCTCAGAAATTTGAAGAAATAAACTAAGAACATAAAATTTTTAAATTGGAATTGATGCTTAATACTTACACAAACATATTCATCATACCCAATTTACTTACCAAAAAATTAAAACGTTTTTCATCAACTGCTTTGGTAAATAAATCAGCTAATTGATGATCAGTCTGAACAAAAAACATTTCAATATTACCTTTTTCAACATGATCTTTGATAAAATAATATCTGACATCAATGTGCTTAGTCTTTGAATGTTGAACTGGATTTGCAGTAATTGCTATGACACTTTTTGAATCACAATATAGAGTAATCTTTTTGAATGTGTAGCCGTAGTCTTTTAGTTGTGTTTGCATCCAAATAACTTGTGAGCAACAAATTGCAGCAGCAACATATTCAGCCTCTGCAGTAGAAGTTGAAACATAATTCTGATTCTTTGAAGACCAACTCACAAGTCTATCACCTAAAAATTGACAAGATCCAGATGTACTTTTTCTGTCTAGTTTGCAACCACCACAATATTTATTATCGAGCCTCGTTCACTCGATAACAATTTATATCGAGCCTATTTCATTCGACAACATTTATTATCGAGCCTCTGTCACTCGATAACAATTTTCATCGAGTATTTCACACCCGACAAAAATCCTTAATCTTTCTGCCCATCCGATAATTTTATTATCGATCTCCTTTGTCTCTCGAGAAAAACCTACTGTTTCGCGAGGCAACTCAGAATTTTTTAAAAATCTCATCGATCGAGGTCCACTAGTAAGTACAATGACTACCCGTGAAGCCATGACAATTGAAAACTGATAATCAGGTTTTAAGATTTTGAGACAGATTGGATGACTTATTCGAGTACTTCTACTAGGATTACTTTGGACCATCCACTGATACTTCTCTCCAGATTCCCCCGCCTACCTTGGAGATTGCCGAGACCACAAATCTTTGCGGACCGCCAATTACAACGGAAACCGTCGCAACTGCTGCATCTCCAAGCACATCGTCCACTGCTCCTCCAAATCAAACCGTTTCAATGGATACTCCTCTCGTGCCACCTGAACCTCAACCAGCTGTTCAACCAAATCTTGCGGAACCGACATCCTCTCCCCTACCATCAACTTCGGCCACTAAGGATGTCACAAGTGCTACAAGATCCTCTACCTTGGCTCCAACCTTGGAATCACTTCAAGATCTTCCGCTAGGCTCATATGAAGATGAAACCCCGGATCCAAATGCATTTCAACCGCTTCCTCATACAACCAAATGGACCCGTTCTCATCCAGTTGATCAGATAATTGGTGATCCAACCAGACCAGTCATTACACGAGCCGCCTCAGCCAACGATTGTATGTTCTCTTCGTTCATAAGCAAGATTGAACCCACATCCATTCACGAGGAAATGAATGATCCTGATTGGATTGTGGCAATGCAAGAGGAACTCAATCAATATGAAAGCTTGAAATTTTGGCGCCTTGTTCCCCGTCCTCGAAACAAAACCATTATCGGCACGAAATGGATATTCAAGAACAATCAAGATGAAGATGGAGTCGTTATACGCAACAAAGCTAGACTTGTTGCAAAAGGATACCGCCAACAAGAAGGTATTGACTACGACGAAACATTTGCACCCGTCGCCCGCATTGAAGCAATCCGGATGTTCTTGGCCTACGCGGCAGACAAGAACTTTGTGGTTTTCCAAATGGACGTCAAGACGGCCTTCTTAAACGGTGTTCTGCGTGAAGAAGTCTATGTTTCTCAGCCCGACGGGTTTGTCAACTCCTCCAAACCGTCTCATGTCTACATTCTGGACAAGGCTCTGTATGGCTTGAAGCAAGCCCCTCGCGCATGCTACAATAGTTTGTCTACCTATTAAGTGAAGAACGGATACTCCAAAGGTAAGATCGATCCAACTCTTTTCATCAAAAAGGACAAAGGTGACATTATGCTTATACAAGTCTACGTGGACGACATCATCTTCGGTTCGACTAACCCACAACAATGCAAAGAGTTCTCCGAACTCATGATTGCAAAATTTAACATGAGAATGATGGGAATGATGATTTTTTCCTTGGTCTACAAATAAAACAATTTTCTACGGGAATATTCATCAACCAATCAAAATACATCTCGGATATGTTGTGTAAATACAACATGACGTCATGTTCTTCGATTCGTACACCCATGTGCCCGGGTTCACAACTACACGCTGATCCTTCGGGAAAAGATGTGGATTCTAAAAATTACCGGGGCATGGTTGGTTCTCTCATGTATCTTACGGCTAGTCGTCCGGACATAATGTTTGCCACCTGTCTATGCGCGAGATATCAAGCATCTCCCAAGGAATCACATATTAGTGCAATCAAACGGATTTTCCGGTATTTAAAAGGTACACCTAATCTTGGCCTATGGTATCCCAAGGATACGGGTTTCGAGCTAACTGCCTTTTCAGATTCGGATCACGTCGGATATATGATCGATCGCAAAAGCACTTCGGGCCATATTCAATTCCTCGGAGACAAATTGGTCAGCTGGTCCTCCAAGAAGCAAGCTTGCGTCTCCACGTCTATCGCGGAGGCTGAATACATCGCTGCCGCAAGCTGCTGTTCTCAAGTACTGTGGATGCGCACTCAGCTCAAAGACTATGGCTTCTGGTTCAACAACATACCCATCTACTGTGATTCCAAAAGCGCCATAGCTATTTCAAGCAACCCGGTTCAACACACGAAGACATAGCACATCGACGTCCGATAACACTTCATCAAGGATCACGTCGAAAGAGGTACAATTGAACTCTATTTTGTCCATACGGAACTTCAGCTTGCCGACCTGTTTACCAGAGCACTGGATGAGAAACGATTCCAGTTCCTAGTATCCAAGTTGGGAATGCTGAATCTTAAAATCTGATTATCACAAATCAGTCTGTCTCAAAATCCTCACAACGCCCAATCCTTCTCTGCCACGTGTCCTCACTCGATGACCACTATTTAAGAAATCGGGCCCCTCTCTGAAAGAGACTTCTCTCACAAGTTTTTGAATTTTCGTCTTTCTCTCTGATAAACCCTTCAAGTTCTTGGCCTTCAAAGATCAAAACCTCAAATCTTCGAGTTTTTCAGATCCGAAAACACCACCAGGTTCATAATTCTCCCTTTATCATCTTTAATTCTTGCACATTGTTCTTAAATCCACTGCATGATTCGATTTCTGTGGTTTGACTGTTCGGTTTTTTGATGACTGTTGGGTTTTTCCGATTTTGACTGTTCTTCAGTCAAAATCGTGGGTAGATAATTCTTTTTGGACTTACATGCTTTACCAATGTTGCTTTAAATCACTTTTCGCACTTAGTAATAGCATTTTTTTCATTAGTTTTAGGCATTGTTTTGGGTCTGAGTACTTAGGGTTGTTCGTCTGTTAAGTATGCGTTTTTTTCGAGTCCTTATACAACCGTTGAATTTTTATCGAGTCTTGATAATTTGACCAAGAACATCATCTTCTTCACTAAGGCTTTTTATCAAGCCCTTCGGACTTGATAACATTTGTTATCGACTCAAATAGGATCGATGAAAATCACTAAGTATTTTTATCGAACCGTTAGAACTCGATAACATTTGTTGTCGATTTTCAAAGGATCGATGAAAATTACTAAGTGTTTTCATCGAGCCCTATTAGACTCGATAACATGTTCTTACATCTTCCAAGTTTTTTTATCAAGTGCTTAAGACTCGATAACATGCCATTCAAATGTTCAAGTGCTTTTATCGAGTCAATTTGAATCGATAACATGTTTTAAGAATTTTCATCGAGTCTCAAAGGATCGATAACCTGTATTTCTCGATTCCTAATGACTCCTCATCCATCTTACAGATTCACAGGTTTGTTCTTTCAAAATTTTTAAACAAGTCTTGTTGTCGACCCAGCTCACTCGACAAACTTTTGATTCTCGATCCCATTGCACTCGATAACAATTGTTATCGACCCAATGGGACTCGACAAAAAGACTTAGCATTTTTGTTCATGTTTTCATTATCACTTCAGAAGCTAACTGTTCATCTGTTTGACTAACTATCTTATTTCAGTACCCATGGCAGCCATGAATGATCCAAACCTTTCCGATGATGAACACCTGATGCCTTCCGAACGTTCAACAGAACCCAACATCAACGCAGCTAACCAGGATGACATCTTGATGCCTAGAGCACATCTTCGAAAAATCAAACCGAACAACCACCGTCTAGATTTTGGCATCACAATCGAACACCATGTCATCATCAACATCCTTCAACGACATCCGCTTCGTTATGCTTTTGCATTGGACAAGCGGGTACCCCTGTTCTATCTCCAGCAATTCTGGTACACGTTGATATACCATCCGGACGAAGGTGACCACCATTTTACTGCTCAAATTGATGACTATGTCACCCGCTTAACTCCATCTAGGATTCGACGCATCCTCCGCCTGCCGGTCGCCACAGCCGAACAGCCGTACGACGCCTTTGCAACCGACCAACAGCTGGTTGCCGACATCCTAGCCCTTGGGTACGAGTCCACCGAACCTTTCACAAGTCCCGACCAGTTCAAACGGATGTACCTGCCTCAGATCTGGTTCACGCTATTCACCATCGTCAATCGATGTCTGACTAGCAAGCACACTGGCATGGACAAGGCCAGCACTGCGGTTCTACGAATATTTCACGGCATCGCTTCCAACCGTCATTATGACTACGTGATGCTCATCTGGACGGATTTTGTGGAGCTAGTAGAAGACAAGTCCAACTATCGGGATCGTGCCTTCATACCATTCCAACGGTTCCTTCAATTATTCATTCATGCCATGATGTCTTCCAGACCAGCCATCCCTAGACGCACCGGATCACCATTAGGACCGACCAACTCCCTGAAGTTTCTCCGGCTCAATGACAACCAGTTTAACTTCATCATGCCAATCCCTGAAGCTCTTCAAGCCTATGCCGAATAAACTGCACCGAGTGTGATAGCCTATAGGGAGAGACTCGGCTTAATGGCTCAACCACCTCCGGTTGTGCCTGCCCAACAGCCAATCCATGAGAAACATCCTGTGCAGGAAAAGGGTCCTAGAATAGATGAGCAGGTTCAGAATCATGGGGATCCTGAACAGGGCGATGAGCGTATAGTGAGGGGAAACGACGAGGGCGGTGCACCTGATCACCAACATCTGCTACCCCATCAATCCCAATACCACCAACCCACGAGCTGCTTCTACTTCCAAATCTACCCCGCACATCAAAATGCTCGTTAGCCGTAGCTGTGTTCGTCCACGACCCTCATGATTCGATGAAGATGAATCCGATTCTCAACCCCTTTCCCGCCGACCGAGAACTGCTACCATTGAAGAACAAGCTCTACGTCGCATTGGCACACAACCACCCCTATCCGACTCTGCATCGAACACCGATGACCACCAAGCTGCAACAACTAATGAACTTGATGAGCCAAATGACCCCTTTGACTTTGAAACCGATCAAGTGTCTACCTCAATATCCGACATATACACCGAGCCATATACTGGAGAAATAAGGAGAGAGGAGGGAGTATTAGTTGAAAAAGAAAGTGTGAGCGTGAGTGATGGGAAGAGAAAAACTACAGTGAGCGAGAGATCAGATTCCCCCATCCAGGTAACCGAGTCAACTAGCCCTACTCATTCGTTGGGTATGACTAGTGGACAAGACGCTGTGGACCTAGCAGCGCAAATGCACGCCCCCCTAGCCACTCTGAAGGCTCCCAATAGCCAACAGTTTCAAACATACTTGTGAGTCTAGCACCTAATCTAGCTCCCCTCCACTCGGGAGGCATAGCTATTGAAACAAGAGGCAGTAGCTCACATGCTTCGACTTCATTTGTATGCACATCGAGTCTAGAGCCCGCTAGGGAACACGAGTCTGTACACACTGCGAGCCTCCGTGGCCCAGTCGGAACTCCTATAGTGATGTCCATTCCGGACATTCCACGAGGATTGGGAGGAAATCCTACCAGCGCTACATCTATGCCAACGCTGAACGTAGGTCATACAGTTGCTTCAACTGTTATGTCAAAGGGCAATCTAGGTGATCCCGGTGTTACCCATACCGCAACCACATCTCAACCGTTTTCTATACCCCCGGAAGGCGAAGCGATCATTGCTGCCCACTTACAAAAGGCAAGAGACACTTGTTGATCATGTTGCTCTAATGACAGCCGAGAAGAAAGCCTTCGTGCGTCAAATCCGTGAAGTCGCGCGCCTTAAAGATCCGACTCCTCATCAAGCCGGCCCGTTGCATCCATGCACAAGCCGTCCAAGCACTAGCGGCTCTCTTCAGTATAAGTCAATTCTGTGACAAGTATTGGAAGGTCGCCTTAAAGATCGGCCCCAAAGCCAACTATCATTTCGCATAGTTGTGGAAATATAACAAACTCCATGTAATTGACCATTTGCAGTGAAAGTTGCATTGTAAGTATCTCCATCTCTATAAGCAGTTAACTCATTTTTGTTTATTGAGCTCAGAACATGACAGTAATCTATATCAAAATTGACCTTCCAATACTTGTCACAGAATTGACTTATACTGAAGAGCTTATGTTTTAGACCTTCCACATAGAAAACCTTCATCACTTTGACATCTCCTTTGGAAAAAGTTCCATATCCTCTCACATAACCTTTTGCATTGTTTCCAAAGCTAACTGTTCCTCCATATCTTTCATGATAATCAGTTAAAAGTTCTTTGAAAGGTGTCATGTGTCTTGAACATCCAGAATCTAAGACCCACACATGACATATCTGCAAAAATGATTATTGAGATTTAGGTACACATTTAAGAATGGGTCCTGTGAGATTAGTCAAAAACTTTGAATTTCTGAACTTTGACTTAATCTTCTGAAAGTCGGAAGTTTGTTCATAATTTTTGAATTTATCATTTTTAGTATTATTTTTAAGTTTCTTTTTATTTCTATATTTGTTTCCCAATGTAGCTGAGAATTTCTGAATTGATTTCTCAAGAGTTGTCTTATTTGTTTTGGAGTTCAGATGAAAATTATGATGACCCCAGTTAATGCAGTGAATATGTTTCTTCAGAATATTTAATAAAGTAGTAGATGAACAAGAATCAACATTATTTGATTTGTCAACAGAAGTTGTTTTATTCACTTTATTAAACTTTGGTACATCAATTTTCTTTGAATTTGAAAAACAATCTAATTTGTCAGTCTTTGATAGTGTTTCACCTTTCTTTCTCCATACTAAAGTGGATAGCTCTGTAAAAGATAAGAAATGAGGATTAGTATAAAAAATTCTTTTACTCACTTTAGTTTTAACTTCAGATTTAGGATTAGAATTATGAACTTTAGAATTTGAAGATTGTTCTTTTTCAAACTTTTTAATTCTGGTTACAAAATCAGATGATATTGAACATTTAACTGATGATAAAGATGCTTTTATTGACATAGGAGTACTATTTGTTGAAGTAGAAGAAATTTCAGTTTTCAGAAATTCTGGTTTCAGAAAAACAGAATTAAACTTGTTAGAAAGTACTTTTGGTGCTTCAGATTTTAAAATTTCTCCTTCAGTCATATTTGATTGTAATTTATATACCAAATATCCATCTTTATCAATAACTTGAACCATAGGATCATTATCATCCTCTGAATCTGAAGCATTCATTAAATTTGAGAATTTATCCTGAGTCATGCTAGATGCAAAAGATTTTTGATTTAAAATATTTTCAGACTCATCATCAGAATTATCAAAAATAATTTCTAAATTCTCATTATTATCTTGTATAGATTCAACATCTGAGAATTCATCATATTTTTCTTTATGTTCTGATTTATTATCAAAATTATCTACTTGTAGAACTTCAAATAAACTTTCAGAAGTAAGTTCAGAAGATAATTCAGAAATGTTCTCAGTTTTAATAAATGGTTCAGATTTTTCTTCAGAAACAGTTTTTGATTCTGAAGTAAACTAAGAAATGATTGTAATGTTTTTATGCATTACTTCTGTTTCAGAAATTGTCTCTGGTTTGCCAGAATTAAGATATTTTTCATCAGAAAATAGAGTCTCTGATTTTACAAAAGAAATTCTTTCAGGGAAAGAGAGATTAACAGGTTTGGATATGACACCTGTGTTAGTCTCATTAAAAACTTTCATTTTTGAATAGTCATAAAGATTTACAGGTGCCTTTTTCAGAATTTGACTTCATTATATCCCAATCCTGCCTTTATATTGTAAAAGTTTGAATTTTGAGCCTGGTTTGTCAAAATATTCAGAGTTTGTTCAGTTTGTCCTCTTTTAAAGTTCAGATTTTCCAATTCCTTAATCTTTTTGTAAAGATCAAGTCTTTCTTGATTTAGAAAGTTCATTTTAACATTCAGAACTTCTTTTTCAGATTTTTCATTTATGATATCTTTTTGTAAACTATCCATCTTTTCTTTTAATAATAATTTTTCTTCAGAATTTTTTTCAAGAATTTGTTCAGCTTCTTGGCAGTTTTGTTTATAGATTTGGCATTCAGCTCTGAATTGATTTATCAATATTCTTTCACCTTTAATTATGTTTCTGAGATTTTCAAATTCAGAATACATATTTTGAATTTGAGTTTGCATTTCAGAATCTCTAGAAAGTTGTTCAGAATTTGGTTCAGAAGAGTAATCTATTTCAGAATTTAGTTCAGAAGATGAAGAAATTACCTCAAAATCATGTGCATGTTTATCTTCTGGATCCATTTGGCACATATAGAAGTTTGAGGCATAGTGAGCTACTTCTTCATCATATTCACCATCACTCCAGTTTAACCAATCCTCTTCATACTTGGTTACCAAAGTTGGATTAAGCTCCTTCTTCTTAGCAAGAAGATGCGTTTTCTCATAGTAGTCTGAGTTTTTTACTTTAGGAGTAGACTCAGGAGTAGACTCAGGAGTAGACTCAGTTCTTGGTACTGATAGAATTTCCACATAGACCTCCAGAGGGCCAGTTACGATCGATTGCATTAAAGCTTCATCGATATTATCCAAGAATTGAATCATCCTGATTTGCCACTGATGATATTCACCCAAAAACAGAGTTGGTGGTTTAGTTTCTGATCCGATGGAGACGATTTCTTTCGACATCTTTGATTTGAAAATAGATCGAGAATTCACCTGAAATTGAATCTTGAATTTATCAATCAAGAATACCAAGAACTGTCAGATCTGACAAGTTCTTCTCTAAATGTCAAGAACAGATGAATTTTCTCTAATACCAATTGTTAGATCCCAAACAATCAAGAATGTAGAAAGATTAAAGAACAAGAACAAGAATTAGATCACTGAAGTTGTATGTTGTATTGATTACTTCACTGTATTACAATACGTGTATCTTTTCAAGTTCTGTTTATCAACGTTAGTTATAAAAGCCTATCAAATTATCTATTTATATACAAATGGAAATGCAAAAGATACAGTACAAATATAACAGACATGTTCAGAACTGCTTCTGAACATCTTCAGAACTTTTTCAGAAGTGTCTTCAGAATCCTCTTCAGAACTTCTTCAGAATCTTCAAAACTTATGCCTTAGGCTTTACTTCACTTGACTTCAGACTTCTGAATCTTTTTCTTCAGAACCTAGTCTTCTTTTGAAGCTACTTCTGATATCTATCAGTTGCTTTATGAACAAAGGACAAGTCTCAAATAGAAATTTGACATGTGGCTTATACCTTTCGCTTTGCATTTAATGCAACGGGTATAAATAGATGAGGAACCCTTCTTCATCTTCATGCATGCTACTTTCTGTTTCTTAAACCTCTGTTGCTTTTCTATCTCATTCTTGTGCATCATCTTTGTAAGTTGTAATAGAATAAGTTTTATACCTGTTCTAATTCCATTTACAACAGTAAATTTTTTATTCAATATAAACTCATTTAAAAACGAAAAAGCTTGTGTTTGTATTGAACCCCCCCCCCTTCTACAAACGGATTCTATATCCATTGAACTCTTGTAGACTCCTTTTAGACCAACAAACATGTATTACATTACTTATAAGAGTGGAGAATCAGTTCGAAGTTATTTCACCCGGTTTAACTTAGAAATTACAAGTATCCAAAACTGCGATGTACGAATTGCTACTAAAGCTTCCAAGAGTGGACTTGAGGAAGAATCAGAATTGTATTCAGATCTAAACAAATACTCAGCCGAAACCTTTGAGGATGTATAAATTAGGACTCTCGTTCGATTACGCGTTGAGAACGACATAGTGTTTCTAAAGAAACATAACCACAACAAACGACCTTGGGGTTCAAACTTTTAGAGTTGAAAATAAAAAGTCATCCACGCCAAGATCAACACCATCAGAACTCAAATGTTAAATTTCCTAAAAAAAGATGTTCCTTCAACTAAAAAATTTCAGAATATCGTTTCAAAGGAACTAATAAAGATTTTTTGAGGCTTCAGAAACCATGAGTTACATAACTAGTCGCCTAAACATACTAAGGTAATAAGTTACATAACTAGTGGTTCAGATGCATGTGGACTAATGTACTATGCAAGAAAAAGACATGATGATCAAATATAAGACATGTCATCTACTTCCAGGCCTAACAGGTCCAGGACCGAGGAATCGCTAGAATATAAGACATGTCATCTACTTACGCCTATGTTTTCATTTTTATACTTTTAACACTAAAAATGGGACAAATGATCTCCCCTAAGTGTAAAAGGAAAACAATAAAATGAAAAGCACTTTTACATTACCAACCATCTTCCCTTTTAACTTTTAATGTTTAGAGCACCCCTAAGATAAGACAATCATTTATCTCCCCCTCGATGTAGCAACATCGTTCCAACAGAAGTCTTGGAACCCTCTAGGATTTGACTCCTGAAGAAGCACTATCTATGGGATGCGAGTCGAGAGGATATCAAAACTTCTAACCATGAAGAATTTCTACTTCTAGGCTTTCCTCAATAGGCTAAGTTAGAGCCGGGTTAGACTTCGTTTGCACATGATTTCATCCAAGTCCATGGCACCCTTTGATATATTGTTCAAAAAGTAGCACTTGCTTTGGGAAGCTAGTCCAAAGGGTCCTGATAATTCTACAAGAAGCTCTGGATAAGAAACGTTGCTACTTCTGATCTTCAAGGCTTAGTCACTTCAATGAGGGTCTGAAGTTGAAAAAATTAAAATATTCCCAGCTCCCCCTTAACATGATACTCTTGTGAAGAAATCCTCCCAAATGATCCATTAGCACTAGGTAATCTTCAGAGGCTCTAGAGTACCAAAAAGAAATCTTCAAAATACGAGGAGCCAAAAATGAATATCAACCAAAAATATATGTTCATTTAGAAATCTAACTTCATAAATTCTGATGTTTGTTTTCAGAAATCTAAATTAAATAATTTAGAAGCTCCTACTTTTAACTCTGAAGTATTTGTATTTGTTCTTTTATAAAATTTTCTCATTTCTATATAGCATTTTTCAAGGGGGAGATTTTATTTTTATTTTTCTGAAAGCTTGTTGACAGACTTGGTGAATTGCAAAAAGTATGTGTGTCAACTCAAGACTTCAAGATTTTTCAGGAATCTATTCTGAAGTCTTTCTCAGAAGTAATTTCATCTGTATCAAGTTTAAAGGAATCTCTGCCTACAACTTCTGAACACTCTGGCATCTCAAATTTGGCTACCAAGGATTCTATCAAGTTAATTCTTGACAAGTTGACAACTGTGCAAACTACAGAGGTTGCCCTTGATCAACGAATTAAGGCATTGGAATGCAGGCCTCAAGCAGAAACTCTTAAAAGAAATCATGATGATTAGGGTCCTGATGATCATGAGGGGGAGAAAAGGAGAAGAGTTTCAAGTTTTGAAGACGTACAACAAGTATTAGCCCAATCTTCTGAAAGATCTTCAGAAGATGTTATTGTTGTTGAGGTTATTGCTTTAGAAGTTCAAAATTCTGAAGTTCTTGAAGATGCAAATGTTCTTATTTCTGAAGATGAACGTCATGAATATCTTGCTTTTGAAGAAGAGGTTGGTGAACCAGGTGATTAGTCGGATGTAATTCAATTTAATGAAGAGGAGGAAATTAATGAATTAAGAAATCTAGTTGTATGGAGAGCAAATGGACCGAATCTCGAAAGGCGAGAGGCTTTCATAAAGACGTATGATAAACGGAGGGTCGAGAGCCTTAAGGTTCTAACGGAGCTTCCACGGTCTCAGTCCATGAAGGTGCTTACTTTTTTCAATGTGTTCCTTCTTGCAGTGAAGTAAGGAACGATTGATCTCTCTTCTTTGAGGTTATACAGAATGTTAACAGAAGAAAAGAAGAAGATCTTCTTCATATATTCAACTGGTTAATGAATCTAATCATTTTGAATTCTGATTTTATGAATTATACTTGGAATCTGAAGTGCAGTTTCATAGATGAAAGATTGTCAGTATTTCAAGATTTCTAAAATCAACAATCTGAAGATGTGTATATTCAGATTGATTTAAGTCATGTGGATGATATTGACTTTACTGATGATATTTTGTTGGAATTCACAAAAGATATTGAAGTGAAGCATAAAGAATGTATCAAGATTCCAAGAATTTCTCTGGCAATTCTTGAAGAACCAATTTTAAATCAAGTGTTTACAAAAGAAACCATATTCAATCAGACAAATCAAGAAAGAGTTGTATTTCCTGAAGAAACTTATGTTCAGATGTACAAAGGTAGTCTAACAAATGCTACTTTAGAAAGCTTCGTAAGTGGTCAATGGAGTAAAGAATATGCAACTGAGGTCAGAACTTATTATCAAAGACAAGGTATTCAAGGCATGCTTGATTCTACTCTTATAAAGCAATTCAGAAGCATTAGCAGACAGATTGAAGAGATGATACTCTAATTGAGTTTACTAAATATGATATTTCCAATCTAAGACTCCAAGACAAAATGTCTTTGCTAAATTTCCATGTTAAAAGAAATGATTTGGATGTCACACCCCGCTAAAGCAGAAACACGAGGCGTGATAGTTCAAGATTTCATTGCGATAGGGCTAAAACAACACCAATCATCCATTCAATTACATAACAAATTAAAACCAAAATTACATCATGCAAATCCAAAGTTTTAAAAAAATAAAAGAAACAAAGTGTCCAAACATAATGATTTATATTCTAAAACGAGATTGATGATGACGCACCCATAAAACAAGCATTTCAGTTAATATTTCTTACCCCTGAAAAGCATGATAAAAACAAGGTACACTACAAAGGGTTGGTGAGTTCACAGGTTTTCAATATTATAAACATCTATTGCATAAATGAATATTGAGAAAAATAACTTTTATGGCACTTAGTAATACATTTAAATCTTAAAACGTTCAAGGCATTTTGTACTCTAATTTAAAGTAAGTAATGAGCCACCACTAAACCTTTCGACCACAAAAACTCTTTTTAATTCTACCTTAGCGGTGGCATTAAAACCCTGCATATGTAGAACCTTTATTATAAGTATAGTGCACCCCTACCTGTAGTTTTTGGGTGGGATTGCTATCCACACCCCTACTTGTCGGTTTATAGGTGCGATTGTCCGTCCAATAGCGCTATCCACAAATACCCTCGGCTTCTCACTTGAGTTAATAGTAGTGTACAAACTTTTATAGGATATTTTACTCAATACAAACTATTAGTGTACATGCCTTAGTGCCCATAACATAAATTTCATAATATTTCTCATTCGACAATGCGAAAAGCTCAATATTTCATTTATTCATACTTTTCACCCCAAAACGTATACAACACTTTAAAAGAGAGGCTGTGAATAGTCACCTTTTAGCAAAAAGCTCCGCTTAAAACACGATACGTTCGCTTGCCGGCCTAACGTTTTCCTATCAAAATGAAACACCCAAATGGGCACTTATTTGTCTTAGGGTTACTTATGAGGATGAATATGTTTTAAGTCTTTAAATGTCCATATATGTCCAACTTGGTTAACAATTAGTCCGTCGTATATAATGCACTTATGCCCTTATTATTAGATTAAAGCAATAAATTATACGAAATTGTATGTATTTTGTATCATTATAGGCCTTTAGGTGATTAGAGTTCATGAAATTACAAATTTCAGAATCTCACTTTCTGGCAGAAACTTTATGTTCTAAAAATGATCAAATGAAAGTATTTTCCAAAATGACAAATCTCTTCATCTTTTTATATGTGATATAATACAGTGTTAGGGTCATTGTGACCAATTTTCATGCATTTGGAGATATAAAAAGGGTCCAAACAACTTTTACAAGACAAAGTGTCATAGTTGGTCAAGGAATTTACACACTCTTGGTCAAACATCTATTTGAGGAGTTATACTCAGTGTTTTTCAGAAATTCCAATTCGCTTAGATACCTGACACATAAAGAAAGCTTTTAAAAGAAGAATTACTCAATTTGAATGAGTTATGAGGGAGTTATGGAACCTTAAAGTTGCATGCACACATCTGTCATTATCTAACAGATTCACAGTTGATTGCACACTTAACTTATTTAAATTGGTTAACACCTCAAAACTCTATATTTTTTAGTGGGATCATATTCAAATGAATTCTAACTCTTAAAAGAAGCTTCCAAAAGAAAAATCATGCATTTTAACTAAATAAACAAAGAGATACAGACATGCAAATTAGGGTTCACTTACTGGTGGGTTTACTGCTGCACAACCAAAATGTTTTGGATGTTTCGAAGGTCAAAACTCCATATTTTTGAGTGAAACCACTTTGGTTGCAAAGCTAACTCATAGAACTAACTCTCAAAAGAAGTATCATCCTCTTTCATTGAGTTTTGAGGGACTTATAGCATTTCCAACATGCATGTGACAATCTGTCCGAATTTTACTTTCTGCATAACAAATTTGTTTCAAAGTTTCAAATGGTCAAAACTTCATCTTTTTTAGTGAGACCAAATGCATTTGAAAGATAACTTAATAAACTAAACTCCAGAAGAAAAAGAAGGCATTTTGAATGAATAATCAAAGGGTTATGGTCGTTCAAAGTACGGTTTACCTACTGTTGAACTCACAGTTGCACACTTGGTTTTGTATGAGTGTTTGGGGGTCAAAATTCAATGTTTTTAAGTGAGACAACTTGGATTAGAACCCCAACTCATAAAATAAACTCTTAGTAAAAGATTCATGCCATTTGGATAAGTATTTGGCAAGATTTGGGCGACATAAATACAAGAGAGTATTCTATCAGCTTCCAAGAATACCATTTTTATGAATCAAACCCACATGCAATGTGTTATTGCTTAGATTTCTTGAGTATCATTTGTTTGGGTCATGGATTATCACAATTATAGAGATAATTTACATATCTTTGGTGTATAATCTACCCTTTGAACTAAGAATATCATAGATGAGATGAAAAGCAACTAAAAAGCACAAAAAGTTTGGGGTTTTCACCAAAATTTGTAAGTAAAAGATGAAAATAAAGATTTTACCTTACTTGGATGATGAAAGAGATTCAGTACCTTCTATGTTCTTGTTAGGTCTAATATTTTGTTGTGACAAAATAAGGAAAGGATGTGCATTAATTGTAAAAGGAAGTTATAATTTCTTAAAGTCTTTCCTTCCTTAATTAGATCAGACTTTTGATTATAAATAGGAGTCTAGGGTAACCATAATAGGAGTCGATTACTAGAGAGCCGATATAATGTCATATTAATATTGTAATCGTATAAAAGTGAGATATACGACTACGAAGCTTTTTTATCTGTGTGTTCTTATTGTGTTATTCGATATAATCATTGTGCTTGCATATTCTGGGATCAATAAGTGGTGTCAGAGCCAATCGATCTGAGTTTTGCCTATTTTCTGAAGTGTTTTTCCTAAACAGAAGGTAAAATCTCGATTTCCTTTTCTTGAGTTTTTCTCAATTCATACATCTTAAGCTTTACCCGATAAAAATTCATATAATTCCAGATTTGTTTTTTCGTCTATTCCTTTTACTCGATAAATCACTATCCTGCTTTAATTTAAATTTTTGTCGATTCAAAAGTTCAATAAACTTGATTTTTATTCAAACTACTTAAATCTGTTTTAATTAAAATTATTCTAGTTTATTTTGATTACTTTTGAAACTCTTTACATAAGAAACTTAGGAACTAGTGAAATTCTTAAAGAATTCTCAAGTAAAAATCTTAAACTCTAGTAATTTTAATTTTTATTCTAGACTGAACTCATAAGAAACTCGAAAACTTAGCTATTATTGTCCATAAAAAGACTTGTTCTTTTTAGTCAAGAACCCTTTGTTCTTGTTTTCTGGTTTATCAGTTAAAGAAAATTCAAATTAAATATCCTTGAATTTTTATCGAATCCTTATCAATCAACAAAATTTATTATCGAGTCATCTGTAGTCGATATAAATCTTTTTGATTCAATTTTTTTGCCAAAGAATTTTTATCGAGTCTCTGTCAATCGATAAACATTAGTTATCGACTCTTTTCTGATCGATAATTTCTTCTTATCGACTCAATTTATTCAATAGTAAGTTTTATCGAGTCCCTTCACCAGACAAAATCTGTTATCGTGCCACAATCACCCGACAAAAACTCTTGTCATCTCAACCTAACCCGATAAATTTTTTGTCGACCCTCCTTCTATCGAGAAAAACTTTCTGTGTGTCAAAAACAACCTAGAAAATTTCCAATACTCACTGATCGTGATCATCGAGCCAAGTGCAATGACTACCCGCGAAGCTATGGTCATTGGTTCAGATATGAAACCCCAATTCTGTTCCCCGGAGAATACTCACAATGGAAGGACCGATTTCTCGATTTCATGAACGTAGTGATCACGCCGATGAATACTCTTAGTGGAAGGACCGATTTCTCGATTTCATGAATGTAGTGATCACACCTTTCTATCAACAATTCCATGCTATGCCAAATGCCACTCCTCCGGTCGTTGCCACAAGAGGAGAAAAACCAAAAGCTTCTTGGGATGCCACGGAAAAGAGAATCATGAAGGGTGATCAACTAGCTCGCTCATACCTTCTAATGAGCCTCCCAAATGATATCTACATGAGCATCGATAGCCACAAAAGAGATGTGGGATGAAATCAAAAAATTTATGCTCGGAACAAAGATTGGGACTCAACTAAAGATCACCAACTGTATCTTGCAATACGAAGAATTCAAAGCCAAAGAGGGTGAAAGTCTTACGAACACTTACACTCGTTTTGTTCAATTGGTGAACGAGTTAAGCAAAAACGAAATTCGTAAGACTAAGATCGAGAACAATGTGAAGTTTGTTAGCAATCTTCAACCGGAATGGCGCCACTTTGCCAACCAAACCAAACATAGCAAATTTCTCGCTGAACTCGATCTTCACGAAGTTTACGAAACCCTACAACAAGACGAAGAAGAGGTACTTGAATTGATGTGTGCAAACACCAAAAAGAATTCTGATCCAATAGCCTTAGTAGCAAAAGGTTCATCTCATACATCCCAAAGCATATCACAAGACGTCATTCCTGATTTAGAAGACGAAGATTTCGATTACGATCCGGAAATCGCCAAATTCCAACAACAATTGGCTTTTCTTACAAAATCGTTCCAACAAAAGTTCTCTCGTCGCTCAAATCCTAATCAACAACGATATGCTTCGGGACCAAAGCACCATGAACGCAAAGCCATGTTTGAGCCTATGCCAAGGAGAGAAGAATCTCGTCCAACACCCAAATCGGAAGACAAATTCAAGGGTGAAATGAGCCTGTGCTAAAACTGCGGAAAATCCGGCCACTATGCCGGTGAATGCAAAAAGCCAATCGCCCAAGACTCAAACTACTTCACCTACAAATTGATGTTGGCTAAACAAAAGGAAGCCGGTAAAGTACTCATGGCGGAAGATGAACAATGGCTCAATCAAGGTAATAATAATAATGATATGGAAAACGAGGTACAAATACATTTCAGTCTGATGGCTTATTCTGATGATTCCACTTCAAACGCTTCCGACTACGCACCCGAGGTAAGCCACTCTAACTATGACAATTTCGTTTCCCAAATGCATGATTTGATGCTTCAATTAAAAGAATTACAATCTAAGTTGAAAACCGAGAAACTTTTGGTTTCCAACTTAGAAGCATGCTTAGAAAATAATCGTAAACAACTGCTAGTTGCCCAATCTAAACTTGCAACATCTCACAGTATTGCACAAAATCATCAAAAGGAGAAAACCATTTTTCAAGAAGAAAAATTTTAGTTACAACAACAAATATCGGATCTCACAACACAACTTAGAAAATCTAAATGTGAGACCGAAGAATTTTCTTCAAAATATGAGTTTGTCAGTATTCAAAGACAAGATCTTTTGGAAAAACTCAAGGATTTGGAACTCAAACTGTATAAAATTGGTCAAACTGAGCACACAATTCATTTAAACGCTCCAAAAGACTTGGGTTCAAAAGCCGGATTAGGATTTGATAACCCAAAACACTTAGAAAAGGCCATCTACAATACTCCGACTATCTATAAATTTGAATATCTGAACCTTGGTACGGATTACAAAATTCAATTTATGAAGTCGGATTCCAACGTCGAAGAAAGGGAAGATTTGAATAGGATAAACAAGGATTTTCATCAAATTCCTTTCTGCTATCCTCAAATAGTAGAAGAGGAATCTTCACAAGAAACTCTTCCAAATGACTATTTTCCATCTTATACCGATGAAGAACTTCAAATCAAATTCCTGAATTTAAACCTTATATTCCCACCTTGTTCTTAGAAAAGATAATTATTCAACTTGAAAAGGTGTTGGAAACTGAACGTTCTTCGTGGAAAAGGAAAGAGAGGCATTTATTTTAAAAATTCAAAATTTGGAAAACGAGGCTTTACAATTACACAACAATCACGAAAATGATTATATTTTCAATATTTCTTCGTGTAAAGCTTTCGTTAGCAATTACTTAGATGATTGTGAAGAGTTGTTTAAATTAGATCCAAACTATATTCCTCCTAAACAAAAATGTTCCCCTTCTCCCGACCAATTTGATGATAAACTAGATGACCTTGAGCCAATGTAATTTTCGAATGCAAATCCTAATCTTTCTTTACTTAACGATGAAGAATGTTTAAATAATTTAACTGCCGACTTTGACTTCAATCCTACACTTCCAAATCATACGGAGTTTTTGGACAAAGGCAAAAAATTGAATCAGTTTCGCTTCCGGAGGATCCGAATGAGTGTTCCACAAGTCAAACTCTTTACACTCATTCTAACCAAACGAATCAAAATCAATTTATTTCAAAAAGTACCAACATTTGTCCTATTGATGTTTCAGCTGTTCATACTTTAAAGACCAAACAAGTTTGGGTTGAAAAAGGCAAACGCACTTCAAAGTTGTCATCCCGCAATAAAGACAAATTTTCTTTTACAAATTCATTCGTTTCGACATTTAATTAAATTTTCTCGTAATCAAATTTGTTGCTCAAACTGCGGTGTGAATGACTTTGTGCGCTTAAATTCGTTTGATTATGGTTGTGATTATTTTCCGAACATGCATAATTCTTATAATTTTCATCATAATTATTTTCAACCTCCGCCTGTTTATAAATGGGTTCCTAAAAAGACCATGACTAACGACCCTAAGTCCCACTTCAAGTGGGAACCCAAAGGTACAAAGTCAACTAACCCCGAAGGATCCATTTACAAATGGGTACCTAAATCTGCCTGATTTTGTGCAGATCGGTCATGTGTGGTACTTAGATTCTGGTTGCTCCGAACACATGACCGGACAAAAGGAGCTGCTTGCCAATTACAAAGAGAAAAAGGGCGGATTCGTAAGATTTGGCAACAATCACTTAGCACCCATCAAGGGACATGGAGACATCATTCAAAACAACATCACCATTTCCGATGTTTCCTATGTTCAACGCCTGAGTCACAATCTGCAAAGTATTGGCAAATTCTGTGACAAACAACTTGAAGTTAATTTTCGACCCGAAAGATGTTGTGTGCGCATCTTTAAAGGAAAAGAACTATTAGCCGGCTCGCGCAAATCCAACCTATACACCATTGATCTATCCCAAGTGACCGCTCCTTCCAATGTTTGTCTAATCTCCAATGTTTCCAATCCCAAGAACTGGTTATGGCATCGACGACTTTCTCATTTGAATTTCAGAAACATCAATCGCCTCTCCATTCACGGATTAGTCACCGGTCTCCCAAAGATGAAGTTTGACAAACCACACTTATGTGAAGCATGCGAGATGGGAATGATGAATAAAGTTTCTCACAAACCCAAGATGGTTCATAGCACAACTCGACCCCTTCAGCTCATCCATATGGATTTATGCGGCCCAATGTGGACTCAAAGTATTCATGGCAAGAAATACGTTCTCGTAATGGTTGACAATTTTTTTCGCTTTACGTGGGTTAAATTTCTTCGCTCAAAAGATGAAACTTCCAACACAATCATCACTTTCTTGAAAGCCATTCAAGTCAAATTGGAACTCACCGCTCAAACCATATTCACTGATATGGAACCGAATCCAAAAATCGTTCCCTTGACGGTTATCTCGAATCCGTTGGCATTACTCACACATTTTCTGCAGCTCGAACTCCACAACAAAATGGTGTGGTCGAACGCCGCAATCGTACACTAGTTGAAGCTGCCCGTACTATGCTTACATTTGGGCCGAAGTTGTCAATACCGCTTACAACACTCAGAACGGGTCAATCATAAACAAGCGATTCAACAAGACACCATATCATTTTATATACAATTGCATTCCATCCATCGATCATCTTCACACCTTCGGTGTTCGCTGCTTTACTCTGAATGAAAAGGAAGAGCGTGGAAAACTCAAGCCAAAAGCCGATGAAGCATATCGGATCTATGTGAACCATGCACGTTGTGTCACGGAAAGTGTCAATATTTAGTTTGATACTAAAGCTGAAATGGCTCCTGAACAACACAGTTATGGACACGCACTCACCGGTATTCTAGCTTCCGAACAACTCCGTTCGGAACTTGCTCAAAACCCCGCTCAAGCTTCCACTTCCAAAACCGCATCATCAGATCTAGATGATTTGTTCGAGTACTTTTACTCGGGTTATTTCGGCTCCCATATTGAAATACCCAAACACATCACCCCGCCTATCTTGGAAGTTGCCGAGACTACCGGTCTTTCTAGACTGCCAGTTACAACGGAAACCGTCTCACCTGCTGCAACTCTAAGATCATCGGCATGCACTCCACCCGTTCAACCTAATGCTCAACCTGATGCTTAACCAAGTTCAGACCCGCTCCCTACGAAACCGGCATCCTCTTCCCCGCCATCGGCCTCCACTCCCAAGGATGTCACCAGTTCCACAAGATCTTCTTATGTGGCTCCTGCCTTGGAATCACTTCAAGATCTTCCCCTCGGTACATATGAAGACGATACCACGGACCCCAACGCATTTCAACCGCTTCCTCACACTTCCAAATGGGTCCGCTCTCATCCACCCAATCAGATTATTGGAGATCGAACCAAACCAATCACGACGCGTTCTGCCTCGGCCAACGATTGTCTATTCTCTACCTTTCTAAGCAAGATCGAACCCACATCCATTCAAGAAGCAATGAATAATCCTGATTGGGTTGTGGCCATGCAAGACGAACTCAATCAATTTGAAAGCTTGAAAGTTTGGCGCCTCGTTCCCCGTCCACAAAAACAAAACCATCATCGGTACCAAATGGATTTTAAAAAACAAACAAGATGAAGATGGGATTGTCATTCGCAACAAAGCCTGGCTTGTCGCCAAAGGATACCACCAGCAAGAAGGAATTGATTATGACGAGACCTTTGCACTCGTGGCCTGTATTGACGCAATTCGAATGTTCTTAGCGCACGTGGCACACAAGAACTTTGTAGTTTTTCAAATGGACGTCAAAACTGCCTTCTTAAATGGTGTACTCCATGAAGAAGTCTATGTATCCCAACCTGACGGGTTTTTCGATCCTTCAAAGCCAAATCATGTGTACATCCTCGACAAGGCTCTCTACGGCTTAAAACAAGCCCCGCGCGCATGGTATGACAGTCTTTCTGATTACTTGGTGAAAAATGGATACTCCAAAGGTAAGATCGATCCTACTCTTTTCATTAAAAGGAAAAATGGTGATATCATGCTAATTCAAATTTATGTTGACGACATTATTTTCGGTTCGACTAATCCGCAACAATGCAAGAATATCTCCGAGCTAATGACTGCCAAGTTCAATATAAGCATGATGGGTATGATGAATTTTTTTCTTGGCCTTCAAGTCAAACGATTTTCAACGGGAATATTCATCAACCAATCGAAATACATCTCGAATATGTTACGTAAATATAACATGACGACATGTACACCGATTGGCACTCCCATGTCTCCGGGTTCGAAACTACACGCTGATCCCTTGGGAAAAGCGGTGGATTCTAAAACCTATCGGGGAATGGTTGGTTCCTTAATGTATTTAACGGCTAGTCGACCGGATATAATGTTTGACACATGCTTATGCGCTAGATATCAAGCATCTCCTAAAGAATCTCACCATAGTGCTATAAAAAACATATTTTTCGATATTTAAAAGGTACTACTGATCTTGGCCAACGGTATCCCAAGGATATGGGTTTCGAGTTAACTGTCTTTTTAGATTCTGATCACGCCGGATGCATGCTTGATCGCAAAAGCACGTCGGGCCACATTCATATTTTAGGCGATAAACTGGTAAGTTGGTCCTCGAAAAAGACTGCTTGCGTCTCCACTTCCACCGCGGAAGCCGAATACATTGCTTCCGCAAGTTGCTGTTCTCAAGTACTTTCGATGCGCACGCAACTCAAGGACTATGGATTCTGGTTTGATAAGATTGTAGTGGCCCGACATTCTTCATATACTGTGACTTCAAAAGAGCAATCACCATCTCAAGCAATCCTGTCCAACACACGAAGAATAAACATATCGACGTTCGGTATCATTTCAGAAAAGATCATGTCGAGAGAGGTACATTTGAATTATACTTTGTCAATACAGAACTGCAGCTTGCCGACTTGTTCACTAAGTCCTTGGATGAGAATCTACATCAATCTTGGTTTCTCGTTTTGTTGTCTTTTGAACTTTATTTCCAGTTCTGTATTTGCATTTCATTTCCTTCTTTTCGGCTATTTTCGTCGTGTGTCTAACCATTCCAGCTTTCAAGGGGGAGCAGCAAGGTACGTTTTTCATTAACTCACGATTGTAGTGGGAGCAAAGTTTTAATATTTTACGTTTTTTTAGGGGGAGCACTAATTTTAATTTTAAATCGAATCAGACTTAGTTTTAAAATCAAATGAAAGGTTCTCGAACCCTAAGGGCCCGACAAAAATGTTTTTGTCGACCGTACTTGGCTCGACAAAAACCCCACTCGACATCATACTGATGTCATCATCATTCTCGGCCCAATAAGAATTTGTCACGTGTCATCACCCGATGACCCACTAATTAAACCTCGGGCCCACTCTAAAACAATTACTTTTCAAACAAGTTTGATTTTCCCTCTGTTCCAGAAATTGATTCCTCAAATCTTCGAGTTTCACAGATCAGAAAGCATCACCAGGTTCGCATTTCTCCCCTGATCAACTTTAATTTGTGTCATTTTTCCATTTAACCATTACATGACTGTGATTTAGGGCTATTAACTGTTCAAATTCTGAAAACCTTTTGGGTTTCCGATTTGTGATCTTTCAGTCGTCTTTTAGGTTTGTTTTTAACATCTTTGGGATTATGTTTAGTTTTAGATGTAATAGAGGTCACTAATCGCACTTAGACTTAGGGTTTTCCCTCTCTTTTAGGCCCCTTTTGCATCTGAACACTTAGGATTTTTTAAATGGGTTTCCTTGAATTTTTATCGACTCCTTAAAGACCAGACTTAAATTTTTGTCGAGTCCCAAAGAATCGATAAGAACACCTTCAAGTTGTCTAAGTATTTTTATCGACTCCTTAAGACCCGACTTAAATTTTTGTCGAGTATCAAAGGATCGATAAAACTATCTTCAAAATATCTTAGTTTTTTTTCTCGAGTGTTTGATACCCGATAAACTTTGTTTATCGACTCCCCATGACCCGACATTCTTCTTGTCGACTCACAGGTTTGTTCTTTAACATTTGACCAAGTCTTTATGTCGACCCAACTTGACTCGATATCCTTTTTCGTCGATCCTATTGCACTCAATAAACCTTTTTATCGACCCTACTGGGCTCGATTTCCTTACTTGCGTAAAGGACTCGATATGTTCTCCATTCTTATCGACCAAACCGAACTCGACATTCAGACTTGTATTTTTTTATATCCTTTAATCGTCTATAGAACTGACTTCTCCTATGGTTTGCTAACTGTGTTTCTTACAGTTCAAATGGCGGCTATCAACGATCTGAATCTTTCCAATGATGAACACCCCATGCCTTCTGAACGATCAACTGAACCTAGTACTAACGCAGTCAACCGAGACGAACTCTTTATGCCTAGAGAGCCGAACTTAGAAAACTCAAACCAAACAACCACCGTCTCGATTTTGGCATGTTGATCGAACACCAAGTCATCCTCGATATCCTTCAACGCCACCCCCTTCGCTATGCTTTTGCCTTGGATCATCGAGTTCCCCTGTTCTATCTTCAGCAGTTCTGGTATACCTTAACATACCATCCGGATGACGGTGACCACCACTTCACTATCAAGATCGATGACTTTGTCACCAGTCTAACACCTTCTAGGATTCATCGAATCCTCCGTCTGCTTGTCGCCACCGACGAAAGGCCATTTGATGCCTTCGTGACCGAAGAAGAACTCTGTACTGATATCTAGGCCCTAGGATATAACTCCCCCGAACCTCTAACGAGCCCCGGACAGTTTAAAAGAATGTACCTGCCACAGATCTGGTTCTCACTTTTCAACATCGTTAATCGATGTCTTACTAGCAATCACACCGGCATGGACAAAGCAAATACTGCGGCCTTACGTATATATCACGAAATCGTGTTCAACCGTCACTACGATTATGCGATGCTCATTTGGACGGACATCGTTGAACTCGTTGAAGACAAATCCAATTATCGCGATCGTCCTTTCGTACCCTTTCAACAGTTCCTTCAGCTATTTATTCATGCCATGCTGTCATCCAAACCTGATATAACTCGACGAACAGGATCACCGTTGGGACCAACCAACTCGCTGAAGTTCCTCAAGCTCAATGACCGACAGTTTAGACTTCATTATGCCTATCCCTGAAGCCCTACTTGCCTATGCTGATCAGAATGCACCGAGTGTTATAGCATATAGGGAGAGACACGACTTAATGGCTCAACCACCTCCGGTTGTGCCTACCCAAGAGCCAAACCGCGAGGAAAATCATGAGAACGGAGAGGGTCCTAGGGTAGATGAGCAGGTTCAGGATCATGGGGATCCTGAACAGGGTGTTGAGCAAATTGTAAGGGGAAATGACGAGGGCGGTGCACCTGATCAGCCAATACCAAGTACCGCTGCCCCAACTATCCCACTTCCACCACCCACTATCCCACGGGCTGCTTCAACTTCCCGACCTACTCCTCACTTCAAAATGATCGTATATCGTACCCGCATTCGCCCGCGACCTTCCTTGTCTGATGAGGATGAATCTGATATTCAACCACTTTCCCGCCGTTCAAGAACTGCAGCCATCGAAGAACAGGTTGTTCGCCGAATTGGTCAACAACCACCTCTATCCGATTCCACATCGGACATTGAAGAACAAAATGCTGCACCAACTGATGAACCACATGATGAGCCGACTGAACCCTTCAATTTTGAAACAGACCAGTTCTATGGATCAATGTCTGACATTTTTACCGAGCCTCAAATTGGAGAGATAAGGAGAGCGGAGGGAGATTTAGTTGAAAAAGAATGTGTGCGCGTGAGCGATGGGACGAGAAAAACTATTGTGAGCGCGATACCAGACTCCCCCATCCAGGTAACCACGTCTGCCAGCCCTACTTATTCGTTGGGATGTGTAGTGGACAAGACGTTGTGGACCTAGCAGCGCACTTGCACGCCCCTCCTAGCCACTCTGAAGGCTCCCATCAGCCGACAGTTTCTCATATACTTGTGAGTTTAGCTCCTTATCTAGCTCCCCTCTATTCGGGAGGCACAACTATTGAATCAAGAGGAGGTAGCTCACCTACTTCGACTTCAGTTGTATGCACTTCGAGTCTAGAGCCAGTTAGGAAATACGTGTCTTCACACACTCAGAGTCTTCGTAGCCTAGTCGGAACTTCCATAGCGATGTCCCTTCCGGACATTTCACGAGGATTGGAAGGAAATCCTACCAGTGCTACATCAATGCCATCACTGAACGTAGGTCATCCAGGTTATTCAACTGTGATGTCAACGGGTAATCTAAGTGATCCCGGTGTTTCCCTCTTAGGTACCACTGCTCCTTCTTTCACGATCTCTCCCGAAGCTCAAGCGCTTATGGATGCTCAATTCCAACGAGCTCAAGATACGTTAAAAGCTCATGAGGCTCGCATGACTGCTGAAAGACAAGCCTTTGTTCACGAAGTCCTTGAAGCTTCGCGCTCCCGGCAGCCAGATCCGAATCAATCTAGTTTTTCCCGACCGAGCAGCAGTCGCACTCCACCACCGAAACCACAACATCCTGATCCGACCCCGGACCCCCGAAATCGACCTCCCTCACCACATCGATATGAATACAACAATGATGAACTCATGTCCATGTTGTATGCTAATCTTTTTGCCGAAGCCACTGCTCAGGGTCAATTTGAAGATTCTTTCACGGGTCTTCCAAGGAGAAATCTGGAAATTCCCATAGTCACTCGATATGAGTTTGACCTATTCAAAGCCGACATGGAACAAAAGCTATCTGATATGCATACGACTCAGCAAAGGAATCATGATGATCTACTTGGTGCCATTACCGCTCTTGGCACTAAACTTCAGGACTCTTGTAGACCGGTTGTTTCCGTTCCTGCCCCTCGACCTGCTCAAGACGATCCGGGCAATGCTCCTAATCGTCCTGAGGCGAAGACACGCCGAGTCTCAAGAACTCAGTCTCAACCATCTGCTCCAACTTCTACTGGTCCATCTGCGCCATAAACCCTCCGAAGACAGCATCCTAATCTGACTCAAGAAGTGAATACGCCTACGGTTGAAAACCCTACTGTAGATATTAACTTTGAGAGCACATCTAAAGCTGCTGAACCAGAGTCCAATGAAGAGACAGTCGATGTTCAAAATCTAAGGAATTCCGTGAAAATTGGTTTAAAGAACCATATGAACCAGTTCTCCAAGAGCAAGATTATGTGAATTTGAAGCACACGGAAAAGAACTATATTTCAAGAGATACAAATGAACCGAGACTGTTACCTCATCAAATTCGGTGGCAAAGGATGCTAACTGAAAACAAGTTAAAATGGGTAAATCAGCAGATCCGTGTACCCTGTCTTGAAGAAACTATGGAACGGATATTCAGAAAGAATATGTAACCTAAAGACTTGGCGCACATCCACTTAGTAATGGAGATGGATCCAGCTCAAGTCAAAGGGTATGTTCACATCCTGAAGATGAGAGCTCTAAAGCCATCCAAAGTGATTTCACGACACAAGATCATCGGAATTATGCAGATTGGTTCTGACAAAATTCTTCAACTTGAGTATCCAACTTTCAAAGTTAGAAGAGAAGATGGAAAAGTATATACTTTCTCTGAAGCTGATTTTTCTAATCTTGACATTTTAGATTTTGAAACTTCGTATACCGAGCTAAGAGACAAGAAGAAAAGAAACGAGGATGAACAAAGATCTTTAAGAGCGGTGGTGCGTCATATTCAAAAGGAACTCCGATATAGTTACCTTCATGATCTACAACGAGGCATTGATAGTGAACAGAAGAAAATTCATATTGCAAAGCCTAATCAAAGAATTCCTGATTTGGATAAATTTGATGTTACAACTGTTCTCACATATCCAGCTCACGGAGTAGTGTGGATGCATGTGAAGGGTGAGAAAAGATTTCTGTGGTTTGATGAAGTTGCTGCCTATTCGGATGGAACATTGTGGGGGAATTCGTAACAGATTATCTGCCGAGATTGGTACTGATAAAAAGAGTACTACAAGGATGAGCTCAACAAGAAAAAATTCTATTTTGGAAGCTATCAGGTTAATTGACGAAAGCATAATGTTTCGTCAAACTCTTAGGGGGCGTTTGGTTCGCAGAATGAAATCTGTAGGAATGGAATCTGTCAAAGGAATTGGAATCCAGAAGGAATTGGAATGGAATGTTACCAGGTTTGACCAAGTGTTTGGTTTGCAGGAATGGAATGGAAAAACTGAATTCTGTCTGTTTGGTTTGCAACAGAATCGGAATGGAATGATGAAAAATGACAAAAATACCCTTTCTTTTATATTTTTTTAGTTATAAATAATAATAAAAATTAATATTTAATGAGAAAAAAAATTGTGAATTACCATTAACAAAATCATATATAACCATAAACCAAACCATTCAAGTTGCCACATCAAATACGCATACATAAATATTGTCATCAACAAGGTTTTCCACATAGTTAAAAATGGTCATAACATAGTATCAAATAAATATACACAAAAATGATTGTTCATACACATTTTATAGACCGATTGGTCTAGCGTAACCAAAATATTGTTTTAAAACCAAACCGGTCATTGGTCCAACATAAATTGGACCCAAAAAAATAAGTACTAACCATGTGTACTCCAATCAAATTCTACCACCAAAAGATTGTTTTTTACCACCAACCCATCAATTGTCCAACATAAACCGGACCCAACTTTCACGTCTTTCCTCCTTCAAGCTCCAAAAGGTGATCACGGATTCGGAGTCCTTTGTTATCTTTCGCAATGCACTAAACATTTCAGTTTCAGAAAATGTCCCAAACTTCTCAATCTCATCCGCAATCATGGAAGTTTTTTTGAGCATTTGAACTTCAACTTCCACCAACAATGACGATGCTTTCACAAGTTTCTTACCAAGCATAAAGGTTGCATTGCTAATTACCTCTTGCAAAGATTCACTCCTATTCTTCCTTTTCTTGCTTCCACTTGTGCACTCTTGACTTTGCACATTTTGAGGATTTGTGTGTGCATGAGAGGTATCATCTTGATCATTAGAAATGTCGTCCTCATGTTGATTGTCATGGTCTTCCATGCTTGCATTCTCCATCTCCAAAGCATCTCTCACTCTACTTCCATTAGCTCTATCCTTGCCAAAACAAATGCACAAGTCCTCAAAAAGGGGAAATGTCTTGTTTTTCCATTTGGCCGCCCCTCTATGAGCCTATATTATAAATAAAACAACTAATTATAAAAAAAACAATGAACAACTAATTATAAAAAAAACAATGAACAACTAATTATAAAAAAAACAATGAACAACTAATTATAAAGAACAACTAACATTTGTTTCGCTATTAAAACAACTAGTACCTGTACATAAGCCTCCCAGACTGGTGGTTCAGCAGTCACACAACATGTTTCACTATTAAAACCAAACCCGCTAGTATTACTCCCATGCAACATGTCATACACAGTCTGCCAATCTCTTTTCATTGTCTTTAGCCTTGACTCAATATAGGGTTTACCCATGATTCCAGAATCGGGAAGTGATTCTTTTAGAGCTTGTTCCAAGTGCTGTAAAAAGCCGGCTTTGAAGCCATTGTCAGCTTTATAGGCTCCACTATTAACCATATTTACAAAACATTCAACAAGTTTAGCATCTTCTAGTGCAGACCAAACCCGATAGTTCCTTCCGTTACTCGCCATACCTATGGAACACATAGCTATAAACATAAACATAAACATAGAGTTGAAAAACAAAAAGTTGATAAACATAAAGTTGATAAACATAAACATAAAGTTGATAAACATAAAGTTGATAAACATAAAGTTAAAGTTGATAAACATAAACATAAAGTTGATAAACATAAAGTTAAAGTTGATAAACATAAACATAAAGTTGATAAACATAAAGTTGAACAATAAATTCAATTGGAAACATTCCAAGACTCAAACAAATCTTGCGCTAAACTATCTCTAAATGCAGTCCACACGGTTGATGTTCCAATAGAAGTGATAACATCTTCATCTCCGGTTCCATTGTCTTCAATCCCATCATCTTCTATTCCAACCTCGGATTCATATTCATTCTCAAATGGATCAATTGGCATTTCTTGCCTAATAAAATTGTGAAGGAGACAACATGCCATTATGATCCTATTCTTTAGGTCAACCGGATAATACGAATTATCTCTCAAAATACCAAACCTTCCTTTCAAAATACCAAAACATCTTTCTATCACATTTCGTGCAGAAGAATGCCTCATGTTGTATAATTCTTTTGCCGTTGTTGGTTGGTGTCCCTCACGCCAATCATTTAAATGATACCTTTGACCTCTATAAGGGGCGAGAAAACCCTCCCCATTTGTATACCCCGCATCTACCAAGTAATAACATGGTCTTGGCACCTTCAATCCATGTGGCCTAAGAAGTGCATCACGAAGAACTCGACCATCTGCTGCTGAACCCTCCCATCCAGGTAACACATAGATAAATTGCATATCTTGTGAACACACACCTAATACATTTGTAGCAATGTCACCTTTTCTTGTTCTGTATCTAGGTCTGTCTTCAATTGGTACTAAACACTTTATATATGTTCCATCTAGAGCTCCTAAACAATTCTAAAACAAAAAACAAAACGATCATTAGATACTTTATGTTACTTGCGTTTTAGTTATAAATTTTTTAATAATTACATATACCTTGAACCACTTCCATCTTCCATCGGTAGAGTCCTCAAAGAACGAGTTCGGAGTTTCTTAAACAAATGTGGATGTAATCTTATCACTGCACTACAAACTCTCCTAACAACTCTACTAATGGTTTCTCCTGAACGATGAAAACGACATGCCATTACCCGATTCTTAACATTATGAGCAATTATGTGAAGAAAAATAGCAACTTGTTCATCAATACCCATATTCCTAGTTGCTTGTAATCCCCCTAAAGTCTCAAGTGTATCACATAACTTATTAAAACATCTTCTATTCATCCTAAGATGTGATATGCAAATGGTATCACTCTCATATGCATACCTATGTAATATTGAATATCGATCCACATTTAAGAAAGAATATTTAATACATGGTTTATCCGTTTGATGGTTGGCTATTAGTTTGAAAATCATAGTGAAATACCAAACGATAGCAATCATAGCTTCGTTCCAAAACAATCTAATAAGCCTACGTCTACGTGTTGTTGCTAAACTAAGTCGGGCCATTTCCTGTTCCAAAAAACAATATGGTATTAACAAACATTAGCCAAAAATCAGCCCCTAAACAGTACCAGAATTCAGTAACATAAATCATCAGTAGCATAAAAATCAGCAGCAAAAATCAGTAGCAACAACAGTAAACAATAAATCGAAAAGCAGAAATCATCATATGAGGCTTTAAAAATCATCAGTAGCTTTAAAAATCATCATAAAAATCGAAAAGCATAAAATCATCATAAAATCAAATTAAAACAAACACAAATTCACTTCTCTAGACTTTCTTTCTTTCTAATTAAAGGTACCTTTTTCTCTTTCTTTTTCTTATACTTTTTCTTTTTATTGTTCAGTTGTAATTAAATAATTAAAGATTTTGTACGTATAGGTTTAGTTTGAGATATCAATCAGAAGAAATATGGGTTACTGGAAATCAACAGTCGTGCCAAAGTTCAAGAAGATCTTCGAGAAAAGCAGTAAGCAGTAAAATCGAAGAAGAAGAAGAAGAGCAGTAAAATCGAAAATAGAAGAAGAAGCAGCAGTAAATCGAAGAAGAAGAAGGAGCAGTTGAAAATCGTAAATCGAAGAAGAAGCAGCAGTAAATCGAAGAAGAAGAAGGAGCAGAAATCGAAGAAGAAGCCGTAAATCGAAGAAGAAGCAGTAAATCGAAGAAGAAGCAGTCGTACCTGATTTGAAGAAGAAGCAGAAATCGGGTTTCAAAAGACGATGAAATGGGGGGGGGTGCGGCTAGGGTTTTTATTTTCTATGGAGGGTAGTTTTGTCATTTTTAAAATGTTACATGGAATGGATTTCAATTCCATCTGATTTTCAAAGGAATGGTCAAATCCTCAAATAAAGGAATGTTTGGATTTCAATTCAATTCCATGTGTAACCAAACTTTGGAATGGAATTTGGTCAATGGAATTGACCATTCCAATTCCATCAGATTCCAGCGGATTCCGGCAAACCAAACGCCCCCTTAGAAGATTTGAAGGCATGTTCGAGTTAAAGAAATGAAGATACATTTTGCCACAAAAGGGGAAATTGTTAGGTCTAATATTTTCTTGTGACAAAATAAGGAAAGGATCGAAACATGTCCGTCTTCCTGTACTCTTACAATCTTTGGCATAATGTCCTCCTTTGTTGCATTTTTGGCAGATAATACATCGTCCAACATGCTGTTTATTGCACTTGTCACACATAGGGTATGTTCTTTTCTCTTTCTCTGCTGGTTGAGTCTGAATTCCATAGTTCCCTGTTATCTTCCGATTTTTATCCATTCTTCCTCCAGATTGCCTTCTTGTGGGTTCCTCCATCTTTCTCTTACCCTGAGCCTTGCTTTTTGCAAACAATCCTGAACGAGTAGCATTATTGGTAAGTCTGGTTGCCGAACTCACTGCTTCTTATAGGGTTTTCGGGTTTGCCGAAGTAACATCTCCGCGTATTTCAGGAGATAAACCCCAAACATATCTATCAACTCGGTTCTCTTCAGGTGTTACCAGATGTGGTACCATTTTTGCTAGTTCATGAAAACGGGCAATATAAGAGTCTATATCATTCCCTTTCATCTCATGATTCCAAAACTCTGCTTCCAGCTTCTGAATCTCATTCCTTGGGAAATATTCTTCCTTCAACATCATCTTGAACTATTCCCATGTAAGTCAGTTGGCCACTTCCCGACCTCGCATTTGAACATGAGTGTTCCACCAGGTTAATGCTCGCCCTTGTAAAAGACAGGCAGTAAACTCTACTTTCTTTTCCTCAGTACACTTGCTAATGTGGAAAACAGACTCCATGCTCTCTATTCAAGTCAATAATCCAACGGGTCCTTCAGTTCCATTAAATTCCTTAGGATTACACCTCCTAAAGGATTTATATGTACATTCTCTATTTCCAGATCCTTGATTGTTGTTTTGGTTAGTGTTTAGGCCAGCTACTACTTGGCTAACGATGTTTGGAAGTGCAACCATGAGTTGCTCGGATACAAGCCATGCGACATCGGAATTTTCTCTCCTCGGAGGCATTGTTCTAAAACACAACACATTGAGTTTTGGTCAAATTCTATTACTATAGCCGTATTATGTTTACTTACTCAGTTATACATATCTTATAACATACATCTAGTACTATTCATAAAAACATATATCCAAAGCAATATACGATAATCAAATAACATGCATAACTTTCCAAAAATAAAACCAAGCATTCCAAACATAAGTTTCAAAATACAATCCCAAAAGACATTATTTTGTTTATAACTTTTAATAAGTAGGCTACAAACCTCAAAGGAAAGTGTTGTCATCCGAAAGCTTCACTAAATAAGTCCACTAATGCATCATCGTCCAAACTAGCAAACCTATCACCACCACAAGAGCTCCTACCATCCACGCTAAGTACGAGTGCAATCTTTCAGTCGCTCTCCTAGCATCAAGAGAAATCTCCAAGACTCTATCCGTAAGTACATCATGCGAGTTTAGAATCGCCAGTATGTCGTCTTGGGAGTGTCGATATTGGTCCAACCTATATCTGTGAAGCTCTACTTCATTCGCCATACCCGAGACCCATGCGTGCTCTAATGCGGTCATGCCCCGAGATTGCGGCACGGGGACTCCAATCGCTGGGGGAGGAGGGGTCAGGCTTTGCGACCAGGATCGCGATCTAGATGGCTCGTCCGAAGGTTCGGAGGGGACTGAGAAAGTCACCTTCCTAGGAGGGAGAACGCGCTTTCGGGCGGTCCTCATCATCCTAGGCCCTCGCGATGGACCTGCCACAGTGGTTGGAGGTGGCACTGGAACAGGAGATTCGACGGAAGTCTCCCATGTGGCTGCATCATTTTCCTCAGACGGGTCATACTCCTCTTGGATAGGTGGGTCTCTTCTAGGGCGGCTAGTGAAATAGCCGGATTCGTCGAGGGAATATCCTTGGTTGGAGGATGAATGAGACATTTTTAAACTACGATAGTAACAAACTTAATTACTAAATGTACTTTAGTTAAGAATAATTCATAAAAATGCTTATGCAAACTCACACTTATGACCATGCTTTTCATTTGGGCAAGAAGTTCCCAATATAATTTTTCTATGTCTCCCTTATACATATTAGATTAGACATAGGTGATCAGGCTTTGCCTAATTTCAATATGCTAAGTCGACACTTAATCCAATTATACTAGTACTAAGTTTTCGAAAACTTTTGGTTATAGTATTTGGTTTTTATAGAAAAACCGGTGTTCTCAATAACCTATGGCTCTGATACCAACTCCGTCACACCTCGCTAAAGCGGAAACACGAGGCGTGAGAGTTCAAGATTTCATTGCGATAGGGCAAAAACAACACCAATCATCTATTCAAATACATAACAAATTAAAACCGAAATTACATCATACAAGTCCAAAGTTTTAACAAAATAAAAGAAACAAAGTGTCCAAACATAACGATTTAAATTCTAAAAAGTGATTGATGATGACACGCCCATAAAACAAGCATTTCAGTTAATCTTTCTTATCCATGAAAAGCATGATAAAAACAAGGTCAACTACAGAGAGTTGGTGAGTTCATAGGTTTTCAATATTATAAACATCTTGTGCATAAATGAATATTGAGCAAAATAACTTTTATGGCACTTCGTAATTCATTTAAATCGAAAAACGTTCAAGGCATTTTGTACTCTAATTTAAAGTAAGTAATGAGCCACCACTAAACCGTTCGACCACAAAAACTCTTTTTCATTATACCTTAGCGGTGGGACTAAAACCCCGCATATGTAGAATCTTTATTATAAGTATAGTGCACCCCTACCCGTAGTTTTTGGGTGGGATTGGTATCCACACCCCTACCTGTCGGTTTTTAGGTGGGATTGTCCTTCCAATAGCGCTATCCACAAATACCCTCGGCTCCTCACTTGAGTTAATAGTAGTGTACAAACTTTTATAAGACATTTTACTCAATACAAACTATTAGTGTACATGCCTTAGTATCCATAACATAAATTTCATAATATTTCTCATTCGACGATACCAATAGCTCAAATATTTCATTTATTCATACTTTTCACCCCAAAACGTATAAAACACTTTAAAAGAGGGGCTATGAATACTCACCTTTAAGCAAAACGCTCTACTTAAAACACGATACGTTCACTTGTCGGCCTAACGTTTTCCTATCAAAGTGAAACACCCAAATGGTCACTTATTTATCTTAGGGTTACTTATGAGGATGAATATGTTTTAAGTCCTTAAATGTCCAAATAATTTTTAGAAGACAAAGTGTCACCGTTGGTCAAGGAATTTACACACTCCTAGTCAAACAACCATTTGAGGAGTTATACTCAGTGTTTTTCAGAAATTCCAATTGAGTTAGACACCTGACACATAAAGAAAGTTTTTAAAAGAAGCATCACTCAATTTGGATGAGTTATGAGGGAGTTATGGTACCTTAAAGTTGCATGCACACATTTATCATTATCTGATAGATTGCACAATTAACTTATTTAAATTGGTTAACACCTCAAACTCTATATTTTTTAGCGGGGTCAGATTCATATGAATCCTAACTCATAAAAGAAACTTCCAAAAGAAGAATCATGCATTTTAACTAAATAAACAAAGAGATATAGATATGCAAAGTAGGGTTCACTTACTGGTTGGTTCACTGCTGGACGACCAAAATGTTTTGGATGTTTGGAGGGTAAAAACTCCATATTTTTTAGTGAAACCACTTTGGTTGCAAAGCTAACTCATAGATCTAACTCTCAAAAGAAGAATCATCCTTTTTCATTGAGTTTTGAGGGTGTTATAGCATTTCCAACATGCATGTGACAATCTGTCCGAATTTTTATTTCTGCAAAACAAATTTGTTACAAAGTTTCAAATGGCCAAAACTTCATATTTTTGAGTGAGACCAAATGCACTTGAAAGTTAACTTAATAAACTAAACTCCAGAAGAAAAAGAAGGCCTTTTGGATGAATAATAAAAGAGTTATGGTCGTTCAAAGTAGGGTTTACCTACTGTTGAACTCACAGTTGCACACTTAGTTTGGTATGAGTGTTTGGGGGGCCAAAACACAATGTTTTTGAATGAGAGCACTTGGATTAGAACCCAATTTAGAGCCCAATTTAGGTTGACTAAATGTTTATAAAAAAACATCAGATAGAAGTAGTTTTAGGTCCATTTTCCTCAATTTTTGGTAAAAAATGGTTAGATTTTTAGTTTGGACTTCTACAATTGAAATTAGAATTCTAAATCATCAAATCTTATTATAATTGGTGCAATTAAGTGCTTTGACATTTTATAAGACGTTTCAGATAGTTATGGGTCGGAACCGGGCTTTCCAAGCAACTACCGAAAACTATTGCAAATTTTGGTCATTTTATACTAAATAGCTCCTATTCAAGTGACTCCCCTAATTTAAACTCTAATAAAAGCTAATTAGATGCTAACCTGGAAGTCTCCGACTTGACAATTGTCACATTAGAGCTTGTACTAGAAGTTAGAAGAATACTTGGTATCTATCTCAGAAACCTTGTAAAACATGATCTTCAACTTGCTTTGGAAAGGGGATTGAAGAAGGTGAACTTATTGGAACCAATCATGGTTGAAATTGCTGGACTTTTAAAAGTATTTACTAATCCAGAACTTGGTTTTCAATACAAAGAAGAGGGATCAAGTAAACTTACTTTCATAATTTCTAACATCCCAAAGTATTCAACTTCTACTCTGAAATGGCTATCTGAATATGTGTCATGGATTCCTGGAAGTAAAGAGGTAAAAGATGAAATTATTTACCTGATTAATGAGAGAATTTACTTTAGATAGCTTATCAGAAGAAGCTTAAATGTTTGGCATTCCAAGATAAACACAATAAGATATACAGATTATCTGCTGAGTAACTTTTATGATTTTCATGTTCATCCTAAAGAACAGAAAATTGAATTTGAAGTGTTGGAAGAAGTTCAAAATGTGCAAAGTTCAGAAGTTGTTGCTTCTTAAAAGGTTGGAGAAACTTCTGAAAGAGTTGAAAGCGCGGAAAATCAAGAAGTTGGTGAAGAGCAAGTTCAAACAAGAAGGTTGTCTGAGGCTGAAATACTTCAACAAGCAAGGATTCAAGAGCATGCCTATACTCTATTTCTTGAATACTTTCATCCTAAAATGTTCATGGAACAAGAACAATGGTTCAATTATATTGATTGTTGGCTTAATAAGAAGTTTACATGGAAGCAATGGTATAGCAGAATTGTTCACAAGCAAAAGCTATCAGTTTCTGAAGCCAGAAGAGAAAGTCCAATTGTGAAAGTAATTAACGCTGATCAAAAGAGCAAATTGTGTTACAGGTATTCATTTTTCAAGGTGGAAAGGGCAAATAGAGAGTAAGCAATTTTACTGAAGCTAGTTTCCAAAATGTGCATCCAAGAGATTTGGTGAAGGTGTACAATAGACTCAATCCATTTCATGAGAGAATCACCATGTTTAGAAAAGTGTTTCCTATATTAAAAGATGGCATCTATAGAGAGTTTATTTGGGCCACAAAGACAGATTTTCAAGTAGCCTATGTGCTTGGAAAGGAGAAAGTGAACTTAAGTAGACCAAATTTTGAGCTTAGTGGTCTGAGCAATATGAAGAAAGGAACCTTAATTATTCATCCTCTTGGATTTGTATGCAGAGCAGAAGGAACGATGTTATTTGTTGAATATGATGAAATTCACAAATGTTGTAATGGTACTCTATTGGCCATTAGTGAAAGGTTAGTAAAATGTCAAAAGAGAAGACCAAAGAACTTTAGTGATGAAGAGTGGTCGGAATATAAAAATATTGCAAAAGACATGAACTAAAGAATTGAAAATCTTTTGTAGTACAAAAAACTTATTTTAAGAGAAGTTCTTCGGATTCTAAACTTCTGGATTTATAATTTGAACTTTTGAAGCTAAGGGGGAGATTGTTAAGAATAGCAAGATAGCTTCAAAAGAGACTGGGTTCTGAAGCTCAACAGTTTAGATCTTTTGAACTAGTACTGGATAGACAAATGATTAAGTAAAGCTCATAAGTCCAAGGACAGAAGTCTGAGGACGTGTTTTCAGAAGTAAAGCTTTGAAGAAAAGCCTAAGGCATAACTTCTGAAGTGGCAACTTCAGAAGTTATAAAAATTCTGAAGACAGTTCTGAAGCAGTTCTGAAGTGAAGACTTACAAGTGTATAGATATCATAGGTCTGTCATGTAACCACCTGTTAGTTTAGTATCTATCTCTTGTATATATAAAGAGTCTGTTAATCTGTTATATGTACATATTCATACTTTGTTCTTTCATGATACATACAGTTTGTACTACTTGTTGATATCAATAATACATCCGACTATGTTGCTCCAATCTTGTTCTTAGTTTTGTATTTTTGTTACATCTTGAACTACGGGAACTATCACAATAGTAGACCTTGAAACCACCAAGTGTCTAACTCTGAGAGCCCCGATGTGAGATCCGAGGATGAGTATTTTACTTGGAAGTTCTTTGATCCTTGACAGAATTTCAACAACTTATTTCTGGTTGCAAGAAGCCATTTATGATGAAATGTTGGTTCTAAATTGTGCTTCTTTGACAGATCACAAATATCAAGAAGTAAAAAGAAAATAGAATATAGAACTAGATTTACAGCAAGGAAGTCGGATGTTGTATTGATAATGACAAGACTACACAGATATGTCCTTACAGTACAATAGATCTATGAACGTTAGTTCTAACCAACTAACTAACCTTCAATTTATATACAATATGGAAATGATAAAGTAACAATACATTAAGTGAAAGACATACAGAAGTAAGTTCATAACTACTTCTGAACATCTTCAGAACACAATTTAGAAGTTCTTCAGAACAGTATGAGAAACTTCAAAACTTCTGAAGTAGCCAGTTCAGAAGTTATGCCTTAGGCTTATCTTCACTTTAGCATCCTGTTTTTGTTTTTCTGAGCTTCTGGACTTTCTATATCTCTTCTGACCTTCTTCAGAACTACTCTTCAGAACTAGGGCTTCTTTTGAAGCTATCTTATGAACTCTATCATTCTTGATACCCTATTTTTGTTCAGAAACAGTTTCTAATGAAGAACGAGTCTAGAACTGAGATGAACTAAATTCGTGGCCATTTTGTACTCCATGATCTAAGCATTAAGCAAAACATTTTGAAGATTGACATGTGTTAGTGCAAGCCACAATACCCGACATCATCACCAAAAGATCTATTGTTAGCAAAGAAGGCTACTGTCAAGTACCATTGCACTGACTTCTATGATGCTTATGATCATGAAATATCTAGAGTTTAAGAAAACTCAAAATATAAGAATTTTAGATTAGTGTTTTAGATTTCCGTACAGATCGTATTCACCTTCTCTAGAGCTCGGACGCATAAAGTATGATCAATTTAGCATAGTAGTGCAAATATGTCCAACAACTAATGTTTCAACGAGCCACCTTTTGGTTGAGTGAAACTTCTGGTCTAAGGAATGCAATAATTCAAGAGGTCTGGTTGTTTGCTTCAGAAGCATTGGTTGTTCACTCTAGAAGGTCTCGTTCTTTTATCAAGAAGCAAATCCTATTCAATGCATAGCATCTTTGCCTAAGCACACTACATTCCACTTCAATGATACTTTTAGACCTTCTACAGTTTTAATCTCTAAAAACTCAAAAAATGAAACTTGTAGATTCGTTTGTTTTATACCCATCCCGTTTGAATTTCCTCAATTGGTGTTGTCATGAGAATGAAATGAACGAGATAGCACAACATTTCAAATGTCAGCATCCTAGTTTTTTATCATCACCATAAAAAATTGAATCTTTTTTTGCACAACCAAAATACAATCAATGTGTTGATTCCAAAACTTCGGTTCTTGACATTGAAAATGATTCTTCGTCATGTCATATTAAGAAACCAAATTTCTCAAAAGCATTTTCTCAAACACTTTGTGTGCATAATGAATTTTTTTTTATCAATTTGGCATTTATTTTTTTCCCACAAATACCATCCACATTTCAGATCTGATAAGATAAACTTGCTGAATCAAATATAAATGAAGTAAAACTGAATTTGAATACAAACAGATTAAAAAAGAGTATGAAGCGATGAATAACATAGATTTAAAAACTTAGATGAAATAAATTGGATTCAATGAGATGAAATTGGCAAATTGGATCGTTTGACTTAAGCAAATCAATCTACTCTGATACAATTTTTGGTTCTAGTTTTCTCAATATGATTAAAGTTATAAAATGTAGAGTGTGGAAGCTAACAATAATCAAAACAGGGTAAAACAATTTAGGATGTACAGTAAGAACAATGAGCTTACATATTCTACGTAGTCATCATATCTATTAATGAAATGATTCATATTACAATATGATTGATTCAGGAGGATCACAAGGAGTACAAAAAATCTAAAATAGAATGCAAATTGTTCATGAGGAATCATTACAAATGAGCTAAGAATGAGTTCCTATTTATAGGCATAAATAGAAATCAAAGCATTACACCAAACGAATTAATCCACGTGTAACGATGCTCTAACCAACTAAAGGCGGGAATGGTTATGACACTTGAGTGGCATGCTTGATCATTTGATCTGAATTGTTGAGGTACAAAAGTCATCCAGAAGGTGCGTTTTACTTCTTGTTGTTCATAAAAACTTTTGGGTGTACTTCTAGTTCTTCTTTTGGGTTCTTGTTAACTCGGTTCTGGTTGCATAAGACCTGAAGCTTTTTCATACCTTTACAAAGAAATAATATTTCTATCAATCTCCCCCTAAGTATGAATAAATAAAGTATATTTAGCTAGAATGCATGAGCCCAACCAGGATCCTCTTGAAATATTTATTTACTATAAGATAAGTAGAAATTACAAGACAACATGAAAAATTAAGAAAACTTAAAATTCATCATCTAGATGGTTCTGTGAAATCATCCAAAATTGTACCATAAGGTTTATGTACTCTATTATTATAAGGCCAGAAAGCCGCTTTGCATGAAACAGAAGAAATTCAGGCCTTTCAATCCTTCTCTCTATTTTCCATTGAAGAATACGGAACGTTTCTATGGAGTGCTTGAAGCCTTCTTGCACTCTAAAAAACTTCTTCTCTTTGCTCTTTCTGTAGACAATCCCTAGCTCTGGTTCTGTTAAGGTCATTCTAGATGGTGTACAGGCTAGGTTGTCTAACTCTTCATTTGGTGTAGAGACAAAGATTTGTTTATTGAACTTGTGAATTTCTTCATATCTAACAAACAATTTTTTTTTATTGAACTTGCACACAAACCCAGGAGGATGAACTATCAGAGTACCCTTGTTGATTGAACTCGTTCCTTAAAGCTCAAAGTTTGGCCTGCTTAAATTCACCTTTTCTCTGCCCAAGTACAAATGCCACTTGAAAGTCAGTCTTAGTTGCCCAGATGAATTCTCTATAAATTTCACCTTTTATGACTGGAAACACTTTTCTAAATCTGGTAATATAATCATGGAATGGATTAATACTTCTGTAAATCTTGACCAATTCTCTTAAATGGACATTCTGAAAATCAGCTTCAGAAAAAGTGCATACTTCACCATTTTCCCTTTCTAAAGTGAAGTAAGAGTATTTGTAATTCAGCTTTGTCTTTTGGTCAGCATTAATTACCTTCACAATAGGACTTTCTTTCCTTGACTCTGTGAGTGGCAGCTTTAACTTCTGAACAATTTTACTATACCATTGCTTCCAAACAAAAGATTTTTCTAACTAGCAATCAATATAAGCAAATGGTTGCACATTTTCCATGAAAATCTGAGGATGAAGATACTCAAGAAATAGAGTAAGTGGTTCTGCTTCAGACGCTTGAGTAACCGGTACTTGTTCTTCAATAACTTCTATGCTTTTTCCTTTATCTCTTTCTGAACTTAAACTAGCATGTTCAGAAACTTGAGTTTGACTATCTTTTAACACTTCAAATTCAACTGTTTGATCTTTAGCATGTATATGAAAATCATATACATTACTTAGCAAGTAATCTGAATCTCTTTTTGTATTTTTCCGTTGATGATCAGCAAATATGCTTCTTCTTACCAATTCTCTGAAGATTATCCATTCATTTATCAAATATTTGATCTCATCTTCTATTTCTTGTGACATACAAATCAAAGAAATATAATCACACAACCATTTCAATGTTGATGAAGAATATTTTGGAATATCAGAAACAAGAAAGGTTCTCTTGTTTAAGCCTGCAGCTTCATGATGAAAACCAAGTTCTGGACTGATGAAGACATTTGACATTCCTTCAAAGCATATAAAAGTTGGTTCCAACAGATTTACTTTCACTAATCCATACTCCAAAGCAAGTTGAAAATCATGCTTAATAAAATTTCTGAGTTACACACCAATTATTCTCCTTAATTCTTGCACCATCTCTGTGTCTTCTCTTTTTACAAGAAAATTTTGAAGTGAAAGCTTGTCCTGCAATCTCAGATTATAGAAATCAAACTGAGTAAATTCTAACAGAGTTCCATTTCTTCTTTCAGCACCATATCTGACAATCTCTAAATCTTCTTCAATTGATCTCTTAACACTTTTGAAGTGTCTGATAGGACTGGGATTGAATATATCTTGGAAGCCATTTCTCTGTTGAAAAGATTTGACTTCTAAAAGAAAGTCCTCATTCCATTTATCACTTATATAGCTTTCCAGAGCTGCAAACATCAGACTTTGTTTATACAGATAACAGTAAGTGTCTTCAGGAAAGATAGTACTAGTATGCTCAAGTTCATCAAAAATTGCTTCTTTAGTGAAAAATTTATCAACTAAAGGTTCTTCAAGAAGAGGTAATCTGAATATTGGAATTAGAATACTTTCTCTGTATTTAACATCAAACCAACCTTCATAGTCCATTATTACTTTTTCAGGAAAACCAACTTCACTCATGTGACTTATATCTCCTTCCACATATGCATACTGAACTTGTTGATTATAAAACTCTCTGAAAATGGATAACCTTTCATCCAAGAATCTAGACTCCAGATTCCTTGGTGAACTCAGAAAAACAAACTTCATAATAATCTGATAAAACAAATACCACATTGTATTCAGAAGATCTTCATCTTCTCTTCTATTAACAATAAGTGGTCTCCATATTATTATATCTCTTACCTCATTTACTTCCTCTTCTTCATCAAACATGATAACATATGATAAATCACCAGGCTCTCCAATTACATCTTCAAAAGCCAAATATTCATTGAGCATTTCTTCATTAGAATCAGGTATTGGATCTTTTTCATCGGTTCTAGCATTGTCTTTGGAATTAAATGATACCTTTTCTGTTTCATATCCTTCCTCACCATCTTCAGACACGACTTGTTCTGTATTAACACCTTCATAAATAAGTTGCATATTTACAGCTGGATCAACTTTAGAACATACACCTTCAGGTTCAGAAGTTAGAATTTCTTCAATTGCTTCTAACACTTTCTCATTATTACTTTCTTTCTGAACTGCTTCAGAAGTTGGTTCAGACGTATGTGATTTAAATAACATAGCGTCTTCTTTAGCATACTCAATTACATTTCTTCTTTTCTCCTCCACATGATCATCAGGATCCTGATCATCATGACTTCTCTTCAAAGTAGCTGATTGAGGTCTGCACTCCAAAGCTGAAACTCTTTGATCCAAAAGTGATTGAGTATTCTGAACAAGAGTCAATTTATTCAGAACTTTTAGGATATCATCTTCAGTAGCCAAGGAAGATAAATCTGGTTGTGCAGAGGAAGATGGTACAGAAGTTTGTAGACTTGCCACAGAATAGACAGCTTCAGAAAATGACTTGAGAATAACAGCTTGGAAAGCTTTGAGATCATTTGATGAAACAGTCATAGACTTCAATTCATTCAGTCTATCCTCCAACTTCTTTGTTGATTGTTCTGTTAGGGCCTTTATGTCCTTCTAAATCTTTGCAAATTCAGAAGTACAAAAATCTTTGAACTCAGAAAGTTCAAAAGATTGGGAAATAGAACCAAGACCAACAAATGGTCCTGTTTGGATTCTTATAGAAGTAGGCTGGCCTGTTGATGTCACCACATCATGAATCATTACTAATTCAGTTAATGGGGCTTTAGTGATGTTCACCCCACCAGGAATTCCTTCAAATCCTTGATATCCTAGATTATGTATATCTATTGAAGTTGTTGCAATGTGACACACACTTTGCTGTTAGATATCTGATCCTTGATATCCTATATCAGGACTTCCTTCAAATCCTTGATATCCTAGATTAGGTATATCTATTGAAGTTACTAATCAAAACCCTAGGTATCCAAACATGCTTTATACCTAACTTTTACATTAAACATCTAATGTACTAAAAGCTTGAATTCACAGATCCATACTTTGATTATGTACTTCATCTTCAATATTTAAGCCTCCGTCTTTCAAGAATTCATCATACACCTAATTATATGAGGAGATTTGAATGTTTTGGGGCTTAGGTTGAAGAACCAATTCAAGGTTTAGAGGGAAAGAGAGAGAGAGAGAGAGGTAGGTTGCAAATGAAGGATTTTGGGCTGAAATTATGAGTTTATATATTTAGTAATAGAATCCTCATTTGTCAAAAATTACCCCTCATCATTTGCCTAATTCACTATTGTTATATACATGGAAAACATTGTATACATGCGATAATTGTGGCGATAGGGCTAGACGATACGCAAGTTCTCCAACACGCTCCAGAACATCGAACGGACCGATTTATCGAGGGATGAGCTTGCCTTTGATTCCAAATCTCCAGAAAGCTTTGAATAGTGGAGCTTTCAAAAGGACATGTTCACCCGGATGGAATTTGAGAGGCCTGCAGTGTTTGTCAGCATAGCTTTTCTGGCACGATTGAGCTTCTTTCATTTTCTGGATGGAAATATTGACTTTTTTGGTAGTTATCAAACCAAGTCGTGTCCTTCGATGACTTCTATTCTGACTTCATTCCAGCAGGTTGGTGCACGACATTTTTGTCCGTATAGAGCCTCGTATGGCGCCATCCCGATATTGGATTGCCCGTATAGAGCCTCGTAACATATCTTCGAGCGTTTGAATTGTTCGTTCTGTTTGCCTCGTAACATACTCAGTCCGGTACAGAATCGTGAAGTCAATCGCGAGTCTCTATTAGAGGTAATAGAAATCGGTGTACCGTGTAATTTCACGATTTCTCGTTGGAAAATTTCAGCAAGTTTATCGACTGAATACGTTTCCTTACACGAAAAAAAGTGAGCAGATTTTGTCAGGCGATCCATTACAACCCAAATCGCGTCATGTCGCTTTGGCGTTTTTGGTAGCCCGATTAAGAAATCCATGGAAATGGGTTCCCACTTCTATACAAGGATTTCTAATGGTTGTAATAAACCACTGGCCCGCGGATGTTCAACTTTAACTTGTTGATAGGTTAAACAACTTGCCACATATTTGGCGATATCCCGTTTCCTTCCATTCCACCAAAAGTATTGTTTCAAGTTTTTTTTAAAGGCAAAAGTATTGTTTCAAGTCTCTATACATCTTGATAGAGCCAGGATGAATTGAAATAGGTGAGTTGTGGGCGTCATTCATGACTGTGTTTTTGAGATCAGCAACATCAGGTACACACAGTCGATCTTGGAACCAAATAATACCATCATTGTCAACCTGAAATTCAAATTTTAGATAATCTTTCAACTTTTACACAACTGCCCATAGCTCACCATCTTCATCTTGTGATTCTTTAATTAGATAAATCAAAGTTGGTTTAATCGTACAAGCAAATAACAAACCAACATCTCCATGAAGATAGAACTCAATGCCCGGCCTTTATAAATCCGCAGAAATTTTAGGTGGCACCATTATACAAGATACATTACCGACATTTTTGTGATTTAAGGCATCCGCGAAAACATTCGCTTTGCCTGGATGGTACTGAATTCAATCATCATAATCTTTTAGAAGTTCGAGCCATCGTCGTTGCCGCATGTTCAACTATTTTTGAGTAAATATGTACTTCAAGCTCTTGTGATCTTTAAAGATATCACAAGTCTCTCCATATAAATAATGGGGCCATATGTTCAAGGCAAAGATAACGACTGCCAACTCCAGATCGTTTGTTGGGTAGATTTCTTAATAAGGATTCAATTGATGAGAGGCATATGCAATAACCTTTCCATGTTGCATCAAAACACATCCAACGCCATTTCATGAGGCATCACTTTACACTTGAAAACCTCCTGACCCAGATGGTAAGGCTAAGACTTAAGTTGATACCAATCTATGGTTGAGTTCTTCAAAACTGCATTCCTGATCATTACCCATTCCCTTATTCGCAACCTACCTCTCTCTCTCTAGACCTTGAATCGGTTCTTCAACCTAAACCCCAAATACATTCAAATCTCCTCATATAATTAGGTAGATGATGAATTCTTGAAAGATGTAGGCTTAAATATTGAAGATGAAGTAAAGAGTCAAGGTACGCATCAATGATTTCAAGCTTTTAGTACCAATTAGATGATTAATGTAAAAATTAGGTGTAAAGCATGTTTGGATACCTAAGGTTTTGATTAGTAAGTTCAATCTTTGTTAAAGCATGTTATTTCTATGTTTTTGTTTAATAAAGAAATGGTGAAATAAGTTCCAATTATCTATTTGGGGTTTGAGAAAGTTTCATATTCTTTCACCATGGTTATAGTAGCAAAATTAACAAAAAAGGGACTGTTTTAGCTGTGAATAGGAACTATAATAGTTATAGGTTGTTCAAAAATTCCTAGAAAATCACTCGTTTATCTGATTGAGGTGTACCATATATAGTTAGAAAGGTATCTGAGTATGCTACAACTTTGTATTTTATATACAGAGCTGATTCCAAGCCTATAAGGCTCAAAATAGTATATTTCTATAGGTGGTACTATGCAAAAACGAGAACTACACATTGTTTTTAGAAAAATCATATAAATTTGTGTTTGCTTGTAACACCTTGATTTCTGTTCAAGTTGAAGAAAGTGTTGAACCGGGTGGTCTATTAATGAGAAGCTAATTTCAGAGTTTGAGTGGTGGTGTTGTGAGATAGTGACAACTGTCACAATAGCACCAATGGTACTAAGAGTATGGTCGTCTTAACTATTGTGCCATACGATTATGGCATCTGTCACAATAGCACAGGTGGTACCAAGTGGTTGGTGGTCCCAGCAAGTGTGTCATGCTATAGTGACAATGGCACAATGTACCAACCGGGTCTTTGGTAAAATTGAGTCCTCTTTGTATTCCACTCTTAGAATCAACGAGATATGTATATTTTGAAGTAAATTATATTGGGTATCATCCACAAGATGAGTAGCGGGATCAAAACGGGTGAAAAGTGGGAAAAACACCTCAAAATGGCCCTGGCTATACGGTCACAATCGCCTGTCAGAATGGCCCCGAATGTAACGTAGCTTAAGAGATGAATCAGACTGATTTTTGGACACGGGCTATTGTGCCGGTGACTGTGACATGGCACAATCGCCTCTCACATTTGCGGGCGGCCTTCCAGTGGTTAAAAACGGGATGTTCGTCATTTGGCCATAACTTTTTCATCACAGCTCCGATTGAGGCGATTCTTTTTGCTATCGTTTTGTATTTCAGAGCTCTTTAAGATGGTAACAATGTTGATTAAAGGTTACTTGATTATTTGGGATTCCTATACGTTGAAAGGTACGATCACCTCTCCGAAATCTTGAATCTAGGGTTTGGTTCTATGATTTCTGATTTGGGTTTGATTTTGGTGTATCTTGGGGTTGTTTATGATCTAGATGAAGGTTCTATAGGTGGAAACTGTGGATTTGAAGTCCTCACCTAATGAAGCTCGGTATTGGGATAAAACCTAGATTTAGCCTAAATCTAGCTTGTGAGTTCATTCTTACCTTTCTAAAACTTTATACATGTCAAAATGATGTAATTACCTTAATATTATGTTTAGAATAAGTATTTCTATACTTGGAAGATTTTGGTAAAACTAGCTCAAGATGTTACATTTGGGTTTCTCTTTGAAATGATGTTTTGAATACAAGGAAGGGTTTTAAAATACTCTCATGAGTATATTGGTAAAAATATGATGTATAAACCTAAATGTTATTTTGACCTAATTTTGGGAAGGAAGGTTTTTTGAACATGGGAAGTTATTTCACAGGATTTGTGAAAGGAAATTAATACGTCGGAAACGAACGTATTAGGAAGTTAATACATCGGAAACGAATGTATTAGGAAGTTAGACTAGTGTAAATGGATCCATAGGCACATATAGTCGGAAGTATTTGAGGATGGAACTTGTAATACTTCATGGTTTGGGGTTGAACATGTTCGGAAGAGTTATCGATGTGAAGGCGGGTCATTCCCGTGGATGTTTCCCTCAAAGGAAGTGCGTACCTTTTAGGTGTTAATCGGGAAGGAAGAAAAGAAAAAGGTTTTATGGAAAAGCTTCTGGTTAAGTGTTTATTTACCTCTTTCGATGTTTAAATGGCTTTTCTAAATTTGAAATGGTTGTTCTCACTGACTTTAAGCTTAATACTTTTTCTTAAAATGACATGTATATCAGGTGATCAAGTTGGTGGGGCTTGAAGGGTTGAGTGGAGCTAGATGCTGGTAGTGGCATCCTTTGGAAGTGCACTTTCGTGTGTATAGATGGAGTTACATAGAAGTGTATTTTGAGGATTTAGAGACACCGAACTTAATCTGTATCTTATAATTGTATATATTAATAGGTTGTCGTCTAGTATCCCTTAGAAGTTGTAAATTCTCTAACTTCTCCCCATCTTTATGGGTGATGTTTATTTTATAGAAATTATTTCGCATTTTTATTCGGTTTAAATTTACTTCCATTTTTAGGGGTGTTACATTGCTGCAAATGATATGAATCCATAACGATAGGGATCCTAAGAAATAGCTCTACAACTTTTGTTTAGACATTATTAGCTAAATGTACCTCTATGTATGGTAAAAATGTTAAACATGAATTTGGGAGCAAGCTGTCAAATGCCGGGGATTTAATAACATTAATTGTCTGTACTTTGAGCTTTAAGGATTTGTGTCATCCGTAAATCTTGTCCGAATCTTTCTCAATCAATTGTAAATTTATTTAGGGTCATTCTTGGAATAAAAGGGTGGCATAAACAACGGGATATGAGCTTATTATTCGATTATCATCTAAGATACGGCAATTCTTTTGACTTTTCATGGTCATTAACCTACTATTGAGGCAGTGTCGTATCTTATTCGCTATCAAGGCATCTATCACTTAATCCTATATTTTCTATTTTTGAAATCATATTCGACTATTTTGAGTTTGAAAACTCCTATATTTGTTGGTCCCTAATATGTCTTTGTTAATGACTCATATTTAGAGCTATTATTATAGTTGTGGTTATTGATATCAAGGGTCTGAAGACCAAACCGTATCACGAGAATACGTTGTTCCCAAAGATGATCAGTCCATTAGCGCATCCATGAGGAAACGGGTGTGTGCACAATACAACAATCCTCTCCGTGGATTTAACCACGACCACAAATATCATGTAATAACGGTTCCTAGAATCGATCCATACGCCATCTAATTGACTGGTAATTATTTAATTCCCCTTTTAAGGGCTACATACAATGAGGACGCCATGATAGTTGTAGCCACCATGGAAGCATCCAAATACCGGTGCTTCCAATATTGAGTCCATAGTACGAGTTCACAATATATACGATTTAATGAGTCAAGTGATCAATGTTTCAAATACGAACGTAAGTCATTATTCAAAAGGAATAATGCTAGGTCTGAAAATATTATATTCGAGATGACAACTATTGAAGACGTGAAGGGCTAAAGATTTAATGTTTAAAATAAGGAAAGTGTTGTTTTGTAAGAAAAGGCAAGTGTATAATGTCTTATTCTACTATTTTCTTATACCGTATTTCTTATACATGTAAATAGGAGTCTTAGGCTATTCATTAAAGTGAGTGGAAAAGAAGTCGATTACCCATAGAGTTAAATTACTTTCATATCAATATTGTAATCACACAAGTGAGATATACGACTACGGAAATTCTCTAAACACTTTGTTCTTATTGCTTTAATACTTAATATCATTGTTCTTGCATATTCTGGGATCTACATGTGGTATCAGAGCGGACGATCTGAGTTTTTACGATTTTCTGAAGTCATTCACGAAACAGAAGGTAACTATCGATTTCTTCGGGGTTTTTTTTTAGTTTTTCTCGATTACGCTTTACCAGATATAAATTCATATTTTTTTAAGATCCGTTTTTCTCTATTTATCCTTCATTCGTTTGACTGTTTCTCGATTACGCTTTACCCGATAAAAATTCTTATTTTTTTTAAGATCTGTTTTTTCTCGAGTCATACTTCATTTGATTAAATTTTTGTCGAATTCATAGTAAATTATTCTTGATTTTAGTCAAACTTATTTAATTTGTTTTAATTAAAGTTATTGTAGTTTATTTTAATTACTTTTGAAATTCTTTACATAAGAAAACTCAGGAACTAGTGACTATTGCAGCTTTTCGTACTAAATAATTCTCTAGTAAAAATCATAAACTCTAGTAATTTTGATTTCTTTTTCTTAACTGAACAAATAAGAAACTCGAGAACTTAGACATTCTTGTCCATAAAAAGACTTGTTCTTTTTAGTCAAGAACTCTATTGTTTTTGGTTTCTAGTTTATCGGTTAAGAAGAAATCGGATTATCGAGTCCCTTGTGATCGATAACTTCTTTTTATCGATTCAATTTTTTTTAAGAATTTTTCTCGATTCCCATATACCCGACAATAATATTTATCGAGCCTCTAACGCCCGACAAAAACTCTTGCCATCAAAGCCCAACCCGATAAAAAAGTTTTGTCGACCTCTAGTCAATCGAGAAAACTTTCTGCTTCACAAAAACAACTCAGAAAATTGCCAAAAACTCGTTGATCGAGATCATCAAGCCAAAATCGTGAAGCAAATGGAAATTGGTTCAGACACAAAGCCCCCTGAGGGAAGTCTCTCGGACCATGATCAGTTTATGAATGACATGATGATACAATTGCAAGAACTACAATCTAAATTGAAAACCGAGAAACTCTTGGTTTCCAAATTAGAGGTCCGTTTAGAAAATAATCATAATCAATTGCTAATTTACCAAGCCGACCTTGCAACATCTCAAAGTATTGAACACAATCGTCAAACGGAGAAAACTGCTTTTCAAGAAGAAAATATTCTTTTAAAACAACAAATCTCGGATCTCAAACTTCAGCTGAACCAATCTAAAAGAGAGACCGAAGAGTTTTCATCAAAATATGAAGTTGTGAGCTTTCAAAGACAAGACCTTTTGGAAAAGCTCAAAGATTTGGAACTAAAACTGTATAAAATTGGTCAAACGGAGCACAAAATGCATTTAAACATTCCGAAAGAGTTAAGTTCAAAAGATGGATTAGGATTTGATAGTCCGAAACGTTTAGAAAAAGGCCATCTACAATACTCCGACTATTTATAAATTCGAATATGTGAACCTTGTTCCGGATTACAAAATTCCATTTATGAAGTCGGAGTCCAACATCGAAGAAAAGGAAGATTGGAAAAGACAAAACAAGAATTTTCATCAAATTCTTTTCTGCTATCCTCAAATAGTAGAAAAGGAATCGTTAAAAGAAACTCTTCCAAATGACTATTTTCCCTCTTATTCTGACGAAGAACATCAAAATAAAATTCTTGAATGTAAACCCTACATTCCCACTCTATTTTTAGAAAAGCAAATTGTTCAACTTGAAAAAGTGTTGGAACTCGAACGTTCTTCATCGGACAAGGAAAAAGAGGCATTAATCGCTAAAATTCAAACTTTAGAAAACAAAGCTTTACAAACTCAAAACCCCGAAGTTGACACAACTTCAAATATCTCTTCTTGTAAAGCCTTTGTCAGCTCATATTTGGATGATTGTGATTTTTTATACATCCCGATTGATCCTAACTACTGTCCTCCAAAACAAAAATGTTCTCTCTCATAAGAACAAATAAATAAGGAATTAGATGACCTTGAGACAAAGATTTTTTCGGATACAAATTCTAATCTTTCTTTACTTGATGACAACGAATGTTTAAACGATTTAAATGCTGAATTTGACTTCAATCCTACACTTCCAACTCATACGGAATTTTTGGACAAAAGCAAAAAGCCAATTGAATCAGTTAAGAATGAGTGCTCTACAAGCAATTTGTTTTCTAACCAAAAGGATCAAACTCACTTTTCCAAATCCATCAATTCTCATTATGTGAAAAATGCTAAACATGGTTTTATTCATGTTTCAGCTTTTCAAACTCATAATTCTAAACAGTTTGATAATGATTTTGTTGCTAAATCCGGAAATTTCAAGAAGTTTAAGATGGTTTGGAGAAGGAAATCAACTACAGATGGTAGTGTTAGAAACATGCCACATACATCTCCTGTAGTTTATGAAAAATCATTTGTTTCCAAGACTAAATTGCCTTATTTTGTCAAATCTATTAATCAGCTAATTAGTCTAAGTGCCACAAAGATTTGTTGTTCTACATGTGGAACAAATGATTTTTTCAATCAAAATTTCATTCATAAACGGTATGGTACTTACAGTATCCCCACTTCCCCACTTATTGCATCTAAAGCTAACCTTCGAGGACCCAATAAAGCTTGGGTACCAAAATCTTTTTAATCTGTTTTGTAGGTATGTCATGTGTGTTCCAAATTCAGAATATCCACATCACATGACAATCTTTCAAAAGGTTATGCTACATTTAAGGGGGAGTACCACATGTTTACCATTTATTTAGCTTCATAGTATCTCAGCTATGAACCTGTCCTTATCAGTTCAAAACCCGTTTTACATTGCATTATGACTTCTGAATACACAAGTTCAGAACTCGGACTTTAATGTTTTAACTCTTTTTGTGTTAGGAATTAGAGGTTTATATGGTCAATCCAAAGCCGGAAGGACCTACCCATGAACCACATCCCTAGGTTAGATATCCTGAAAGGGAATGATTAAGATAAATTTGAGTGATTGTGAGATAAAAGAAAAATGTGAGGGTGTGACAAGACTTAAAAGAAAATATTTGGTCTTCACCAATCCTAAACAGTTATCCGGGTAGCCACACAATCTATTCATTCTCGATTCTTTGGAGATGAATATTGAAATAGACATGGCCCCAATGTCGATAACTTGTGTCACCTCACCCAACTACTCAAGTATCTCATGAAAGATATTTGTTTCATATATCACGGAGAATGAGCATATCTGCTATCTTTTCTTCACTCGGAAGATTAAGATATTGAAAAAGGAAGACACACCTCCAGTCTTCGAACTTCATATTTTGTGCACAATCGAGTCTATTTTTGAGCCAAAATATATCCAAATATTTCTTTGACACATTGCACGAATCTTTGTGATTCAACAAGCATAACTCCGTGTTAATGCCGGAACGGTTTGAGAAGATAGTTTTCTAACTTACTTCAATGATAATTGGAAGTCCTGTCAGAGATTCATCATTGCCAACTCTGAAAATAGGCCACTTCAATTGAATTTATTTTGATTAAGTGATAACAGTTGCTTCACGTGCTTCTGTATGTTAGTTTTACACGCTTCATTAGTTAACTATTTTTTTCGTCTTTGGTTATTCATAATGATTCGGATTCTCCTTATCATTCTAAGGAGAAGAGATTGTATATCAAAGAGACGACATGCTTACATGCTTATTTGGGAGAAAAGGAAGATGAGAAATGCTGATTTGTTGTTGAAGACTGATTTTGTCGAATTTCCTTACTTTATTTTTGAAGAAAATGTGTTAAATCAAGATGATTTTGTCGACTGCCGAAGATAAAGTTGAAGAGTCATCGACTGCTTAAGACCCAACAAAATTTCTTGTCGAGCAACAAAGGACTAACAAGTAGACTAAGTGTTTTCATCGCGTCCATTTAGCCCGACACCTGATTTGATCGACTCATCTTGGCCCGAGATATTTTTATGTTGACCCCATATTTTTAAGCCACATCTGAGCTTATCGAAATGGTTGACCCGAGAAAGTTTCGAATAAAGGTAAATACCCTACGACATCGCGGCTCCTTCGATTTTCTTTTCATGCTAATGCTAAGGGGGAGCTACGGAGCTTACAAGAGATCATTTTCGTAGGGGGAGCAGAAGATTCAAGAAGAAAGATTTAAAGATTTGTTGACAAAAGTTTCATCGTCTTCAAAAGAGTGTTGATTTGCTGAATTGTAATCTCGAATACAAAGGGGGAGATTGTTAAGTTTGAAAATATTGTATCCGAGATGACAACTATTGAAGACGTGAAGGGATAAAGTGAAAAGTTAGCAAAGTCTTTAATTAGGAAAGATTTAATGTTTAAAATAAGGAAAGTATTGTTTTATAAGAAAAGGCAAGTGATCAATGTTTCAAATACGAATGTAAGTCATTGTTCAAAAGGAATAAAGTTCAACAACATTTAACAAGCATAAAGGAATTTGGAACCAATGATTTCGGAATTTATCATGAGTTATTTCGATTCGGAAGCGTTATTCAAATGGCTATTTCTGTGTCAAGTGAGAAATGATATCCGTACCTGAATAGAAGACGATGAAATAACACGAGTTTTAGGACTCCCTTAATTTCAGTTCCAATTTCTCAAAGTCACCTTTACGTAAACAATTTATCTATTATCACTTATGTAACAACCAACATATATACTTGAGAAATTTTATTTCTATGCCGTAATGGGTTATTGTTTTACATAAGGTGGTTGTGGGTGATTTGTATCAACTATAAGGGCGTTCCAAACTCGTAGTATTCCATTGATCTCTATTCAGGTACTGATATCTTACCTCACTTGACACGGGGATAGCCATTTGCATAAGGCTTCCTAATCCGGATAATTTCTAATAAATTCCAAATAGTTGGTTCCAAATTTCATTGTGTTTGTTAAATACAATTGAAGTCTTGTTTCGTTTATGATTTACTTGTTTGGAATTTGGATCACTTGATCATTTGACTTGTTAAATCATATCTATTGTGAACTTGAACTAGAGACTCAATATCGGGAGCACCGGTATTAAATGCTTCCATGGTGGCTAAAACTATTATGGCGTCCTCAACTGTATATAGTCTTTAAAAGCTGACTTGACCAGGTACCGGTCAAAATAAATGGCGTATGAATCGATCCTAGGAACTGTTGTCGAATAATATTTGTGGTCGTGGTTAAATCCACCGAGAGGATTGCTATCTTGTGCTCGTACCCCTTCTGACCATTTGTTGCGAAACATTCTTTTTAATTATTACCTAATGTTATGTATTTCTTTTCATCTTCTTATCTCATATTAATTGTTTGGTTACTACTATCCGTTCACTAAGCATTAAGCTAAGATGTTTTAAATATACTTAGAGACAACTTTAAGCTTAAACTTCCAAATGAAGGTTGTAGAAACTTCTCATAGGAAACAAATCGCACAAGAATAACCTTATTTGGATCAAGGACCAATTTACTATGAATTTTACAAAAACAAATGCAACTCCCGAGTTTAATTTGACCAGTTTAGAAAACACAAGATTTTGAGCTGTCTAGAATCAGAATTACCTCATGTCATAAACTACAACGATGTAGTAGACCCTTCAATCATTTCAATGGTAGGAATACATACAGAGCCTCTGACTGCAAGTTTTCTCGGATTTCTCTAAGTACATTCTCCAGTGACACTCTCAACTATAGATGGACCTATAACAAGATGCCATGTGTGCAGAAGCGGTTATCCACCTTTACAACTAGGCATTATCTCATTGGCTAATGAGTTGACTTTCCTTTTTTGTACTATAAATAGGAAAGTTTTTTAGGGTGTCTGGGTGCCTTTTTGAGAATATCATTATGATATGTACTTGAGAGAGAAAGTAAACTTTAAGAGCTTTTCTACACATACTGTTGTTTCTTCTTGGTGTTGTTTGTGTAATTGTCAGAATATATTATCAATAAACATGATGACTGTTGTGTTACATTAATTGACTCCTGAGTCTTATTCTCTTATTACTTGCAGTTATTAGTAGCTATTTCATTTAGTGATTGGTATATTGCTTCTGCTTCCAATTCTATTTCATTTATAAATTCACCAAATTATGAGTTAAAAGAGGATTTGGGATCCTACAGTTCGTATCAGAGCCATCTTATCATTCTATTGATTAGTTGATCCAATCTATTATGAAGAATTCCTTGCTCAACTATATTTTCTCGTTCTAAATACAATTTTACGAATCTCCTGCAATTTGTTTTTTTACTTTGGTTAATCCAACAGTAATTCATATTTAGATCTGAGAATTGTGTATTTTTTTCACTCAAGATAAGTTTTAATTGTTCTAATTTTATCTTTCTTTCACCAACAATCGTATTCCTCTCTAAATTTCTATTACCCTATTTTATGCAAATATGGCAAATCCAAACAGGAATGCTATGTACAATTCCAGTTCCTTAACCAAACCTCCCAGACTACAAAGGGATGAAAATCCCTAGCGGAAAATTCGTATGATAACTTTCTACGAAGGTTTGGGATTCGGATTTATACTCTTAAGTGTTAAATGGACCATACATACCTATGACTATAATTCCTCGAGTACTAGCCACTGTCAACATTGAAGAAAGCATTGAGATGATGAAGAAAAGAAGAAAGTTGAAATTGATCTAAAAGCCAAGAGGCTGCTCATCATGGCAATTCACAATGATATATTCCAATCACTGGATTCTTGTGATACTACAAAAGAACTTTGGGATCAACTGGAAAATCAACTAGAGGGTGGTGCAAAGATGACGAAGAACAAAATAACTCAAGCTTGCAATGAATACAACAGTTTTCAATCTCTTTCTGATGAAACGCTTGAACAGACATATATCACAGATTCAACACTTTAATCAATAAGTGAAGAAGATGTGATGTGATAAGATCACAGGAAGACAACAATGTCCTTTTTCGCAAGCGTTGAATGAAGAATGGTCAAGCTTATTCATGCCATTACAGACCAACCAAGATTTGGAACTATGGACGTTACACGATGTCTTTGGTACCTTGCATGTTCATGAGAAGGAGGTACAGAAGAAAAAAAAACATTGGTGGTCCGTTGGCTTTAATCTCTGCATCCAAGGAAACAAACTCTACACATTCCAGCAGAAAGGTCAGACATGGGCCCTAAAAAAAGAAAGAAGAGGAAAGGCAAGGCACTCCTAACTAAAAGTGATACAGAGTCGAGACAATGTGGTTTAGAAGATGATGAAATAAGTGCTTTCGCACAATCTTTGGCTCTAATCACTAAGGAGTTCACAAGAAAATTTGGGAAGATATTTTTCCCAACCAGATGAAGAGAAGACAGAGGTGAGAGGCCCTCTTGTCAAAGATTCTTTGCACTAAATAAACTAGTACAGATATAATAGATAGGAAAGGGTAAACATGGCAGAAATAGAGAGTCGGGTGTCTAACTCAACAAGTGACGAAGAAACTCTTTTTTGTGGCATGACAATGACCAGCGGTGATGCATAGGAAAACTCCTCTAACTCTCAGCTATGCTCTATACCTGGGCGTAAACAAACTGAACTTGAAGAAACTGTCTTTTATCTTGCTCACGCTTTTGAAAAACTCAAACGACAAAAGCTCTCGCAAGAAAAAGAAAATCGAAAAATAATTGAATAGGAAGATAACATTTATAAACGAGAGATGGAACTTTTGACTGAGGAAAAACAAGAACTCTCTGTGGGAAATCAAAAGATTTTAAAACTCAAAATTTCAACAAAAGCAAGGTTGAAAAAGGAGATAGATGTACTTAAAAAGTCATTGAAAGAAAATGATACGGAAATTGAGGCAAAAGAAAGTGAAAGGTTAAACTCTATAACCCTTAAAAATATTCAAAAGGGAAGGGAATTTCAGCACATAAGACTTCAAAAGAAGGAGCTCTTGATCAAAAATGATCAAGATGCTCGAAATGTGCAAGAGAAAAACAACTCGCAGATGGATAAGGCTGCTCTTGGTTTTGATGAACTTGATCCTCATACCTTCCAGAAAAGGTCAACTCTGAATTATGTGTTTCATGTGGGAAAAGAACAAAAACCTGATTTTCCTATTTTGTATGAACAATCTGTTTTCAAAAAAATCAAAATATGAAAATGGTCATAGAGTTAGAAAACTTAGATATAAAAACATTTCATACAGCTTTTGTTAAGATCTGAAGAGTTGTTTCAAAAGAGTCCATAAGTCGGAAGACAAGAAGTTCTGAAGTTCTGAACTTGTGCTAAAAAGATAAGTAATAAAGTCTTTAGAAGAAGTTTCAGAAGTCTGAGGATGAGAATTCAGAAGTCAGAAGTTAGAAAAACGGTCTAAGGCACAAAGTTCTTAAGAGGAAACTTCAAAAGTCTTAAAGGAAAACTTCAGAGTTCTGAAGGAACTCTGAAGAGATGATTCTGAACACAATCCAACACTTATATATGTGCTATTTGTCTATGATGTACAAACATGTTGTATTAGAATATCTATACCTGTAAATATAGATAGGTTGTTAGTTAGTTTATAGTTGAACGTTGTTTTACTTTCCCATACTTGCATATGTTGTAATATTGTTCTTTAATCAATATACAGCCGTCTTCCTTGCTCCAATCATATATTCTTTACTGCTTAATACAGGAAATGTTAATTGGTATCACAGTTAATCAACTATTCTTGATTTCAATTCTTTTCTTGATATCGATCAATTCGTTCTTGATCTATCAAATGTTGATAATTCTAGATCAATCTCTGTTCGATTGATCAAAATTATGTAATTCTAATCAATTATAATTGAACTCCAATCATACTTACAGAATGTCGAAAGAATACGTCTAGATTGGATCCGAAACCAAACTACTCGCCCTAATCATTGAAGAGTATCATCAATGGCGAATTCGAATGATTCTATTCCTGGACAACATTGATGAAGAGCTTATGAAATCCATCATTAATGGACCACTGGAAGTTTATGTTGAAATCGATGCATTTCCAACAACTGAGCATACCTCTGAGATCCCAGTTACAAGGTTCAAGAAGAGCACTTCAATTTATAATGTGGCTGAAAAGGTTTAACTAAAGATCGACACACGAGCCCTAACTTTACTAACCATGGCTCTACCCAACCAGATATTCAATAGAGTTGACAGTCTAAAGTCAACAAAAGCCATGTGAGATAATGTCGAAGCCCAAATGCAGGAGAGCTCTAAAGCTCCGGAAAATAAGTTGAACATCTGCATAGGTAATTATGAGGGTTTCAAGGCAAGAGAAAATGAATCTCTTAGTGACACATACAACAAATTCAATGACATCTTCAATGATTTAAGGATAAATGGTGTCCAAAAGCTTTACTCTGAAATAAACAATAAATTCTTGAAGAATCTTGGTCTAGAATGGGACAGTTTCACTGACAACATGGTAACTAGAAATCTGTCTAAAAAGACCATACATGATGTGAATGGAATTCTGCATCAACAAGAGGACAAAATCAAATCTAGGCAGATTGAGAAGAAAAGGGTCAGTGAATCAATTGCCCTTCTAACCAACAAGGTAAGCAGTTACAGAACTGCTCCTTCTAAAGTCATTGAGATTCTAGAATTGGAAGATTTTTCTGGGTATGAGTCTGATGAAGAAATGAAAAAGCTGGCTGAAAGTATTGCATTCTTAACAAAATCCTTTAATCAAAAGTATAATAAGAAGATTATTAAAGCTGGGAATGCCACACCTGAAGCTAATGGGAGAGAGAAAAGTTATAAAAAGAAGGAAGTTAAGGAGAAAGAAGAAGGTGAGCAACCCAGATGCTTCAATTGTAGGAAGCCAGGTCGTTTTTCTAGAGTGCAAGGTAAAGAAATTGAAAAACACATAATACTATGAACAAATGTTAGATCCCAAATAGATAACAATTGAGAAAACTCCATAAATTGTAGAGAAGAGATACAGAATTAAAGAACAATAATCATCAAATCATCAACTCATATTCATGTATTGATTAGTATGGAAGGGAATTATGAAGAATACCACACATTGGAATGGAAAGACTCTCATTAGTCTACGTGTGTGTAACGTGTATTGTTTCCCAAGACTCAAATTTCAAATGAAGCTAAGACGCCATATTTATAGGTGCCTTTTACAATTGCGAAGCCCAAGCCCATAACTCCCAAGAAACCCAAAATACAATTCTTTATTAAATATTCTATCTAATTGGGGCAAATTAGATCTAACAATCCTCCCCTAAAGTTTTATTAAGAAAGCATTATCAAATAAACTCCCCCTTGCTTTCTTTAGAAACTCTTATGTGCCATTCTTCAAGTCTTCAAGGCGTTACAAGCTCTCCTCAAATGTAGGCTCATATTCTTGAAAGCCCGAGACGTTTTACACATTCTGTCCAGCTTTCATGACTCAACCTCATCGCAATTTTTGACCGTTAAGGAGCCTGATTGAGAAAAACATAAAACATGCACATTGAACTCCAACCTTTTTTTTCTTATAAACAAGCTTTGATTCAACCAATTTGGATAAAAATTGAGTGAGTTGTGCAAGTTTCCCCTCAGCTGCACAAAACAATAGTAAAAACAAAAAAATTGACACTTTAGACCTCTTTAAGTTGAGTTCAAATCCGAGCTTTAGATTGAAAAACACAGAAGATAGTGACAAGAAATATGCCACACTTGTATCTTGAATCCATGAAGAACGAACATGCGAAAACTCATCTGAAATCGGAAGGAATATGAGTGATAATCAATGCTTTCATTCCAGCATCGGTCAACAAACTTTGACAGCGAATAAGACATATCAGCTCACGAAATTTATGAAAACTCAAAACTTCAAAGTCGTGCATCTGTGTTTTATCGTTCCAACGCAACTGGATTCCTGTAATTTGGAGCTTCGAGAGAAATGATGTGCACGTGTTTCTGAAATAGCGCAATCCCGTCAGAAAACCGAAAAAGAATCGGGTTACGGGCTTTAGTTCGTTGTGAGCTCTGGACCAACGAACTTTGATTATTCATCTCTGGTCCACCTTTGATCCAGTTTTGGTTCATCACAAGGTATGGTCTTTGTGAGCTCCAGTCCGCGTATTTTGATTGCACCGAACACCATGAAGAGCACCATGCACAACCTCTGCATAGTCTATACAGAGCTTCTGGTTCTTCTTTGTTGCTTCAGGTCATACAGAGCCTCCTGGCTTGTCTGTGCAAAGCTCTGCATGAGGGCACTTCTGACCCGTCTTGATCAGATCCTCTAGTTTGTTACACTGTTTTGGGCAGCTGCAAGTTCGAAGTTCATACAGACAACCATTTATTAAGCTTTGCAGCTCGTGTAAAGAGGTGTACAATAGTTAGCTTGAAACATCTTCTAGATGACAATTGATCTATATAGACTAAAGTTTGACAGCCATCATTCAGTACCAAGAAATTAGTATTATCCGAAGATAGTAGCTTAATCCTCTAATTAAAGATTCTGAAAAAAAAATTCTAGAAAACTTTCAGAACTGTTTTTGATCGCAACTTTTGGACAGCTTATGAACTGCTACTGATTGTAACTTCTGGCCAGCTTCTGGACAGCTTTCAGAAGGTCTGTACGGCTTTTGATGAAAGCTTTTGATGTTAAGCTTCTGGACAACAACTTTTGATCTGGTTTAGCTCACCTTCTGATTACAACACCTTATGATCTGATCGAAGGTTGTAATCGACTTCTAAAAAATGCTTCTGATCGAAGCAAACTTCTGATGTGCATTTTCTGCAGCAAACTTCTTCAGAATTTTCTGATGGTAACTTATGATTAAGCTTCGATTAAGCTTCTAATTAAGCTCTGCAACGCTTCTAGTTTACGTATAGAACTGTCTGATTTGCACACAGATAAGTCCAAGGTTGTTCAATAATCAGCACCAACAACAAAGGCTACAAGAACTAAGTTTTTCAAAGTGGCTCTTGTAATTATAGATCGCATCTATAACATTTCAAATTAAAATGAGATTTTCAATCTGTAGTGCTGTCATAACATTTTGCGTATAGCATAATAGAGTCGAAAAGAGGAATTGATGCTGACTCAGCTGGTACCGTAAATCTGCATACTGCAAGTAGTGCCGCTAAACTTCAACTTTAGTGATAGATGTGTCCTCCATAGCCTCAGCTCTAGATGTTTCAACAGTCGACACAGAAGAGTAGAGGACTCTGGAACATGATTCATATCTGAATGGGCTGTACTCTTCGTGACAGATTTCGTTGATGGTACATATATCAATTTGGACACTATCATAATGGAGTTTGTGTTTATGATACTCTTTATGGGTCTGGTTTAGCTCTAGTCTATTTCTAACAGGTAATATACGAACTCGTCAATCAGCTGCTGAATGAGATACAGAGACCAAGATCTGATTTTCACGCTTTACAATTGATACCTCCATATTTAGCTTCCGAGATAAGTTCTCAACAGTATGAAATGTCTTTGTATAGGTGCTTCATAGCCCAGTCATCTTTGGTTGAAGACACTGGTTCATGCACGTTCACATTTATCTAAGAATCTAAATGTTTCATTTTCTCTAAAGAGGACCTGTTCTTCAGCAATAAGTTTCTTCTGCAAGATGTCTTCATGCAATATCATTGAGCAACCATGAATGAATTCATAACAGCTTTCATCTGGTTTGCGGAGCTTGCTTCTTGAATACAGCTTTTCAAAAATTACTTCTTGAAAAGTAGTAGAGCTAGCGATTAGAGGCGATACCATCTCGACCACATCATCCACTTTCTTGATAATAGGAAATCAAATTCTTGGGGCATCAATAGTGGATAACGTGTCTTATGTCTGGAGCTCGTCCATTATAAATGATCGACTCTTCACAGACTTTTTCTATAGCTGTTGATGTCAATACAACAAATGGAACATCTAACAAAACATATCACAGCTTGCATAACTGTTTGTGCTCCACCCAAAAATCATGGCCCCACTCCGAGATGCAGTGTGCTTCATCAACTGCCACTAGACCAATTTATGTCGCAAGCAATTTCGACTAGAAGCTGCTAGTAAGAAAATATCCCTCCTCTGGAGTCATAGACAGAATGTCATATTCACTATTTTCAACTTATAACTATAACAGTCCCCCCCCTTTTTTGAAATTAACGGAGGGACCTATCCTGTTACCACCTGTTCATTTTCTTGTCGAACGCTTTACTACTTCTTCTACAACAGAAGAAATAAAAGTTGTTGGAAACTGAACAGGATCATCAACCAAGAACACTTGTTTGCATATAGTAGCCAAAGGAACAAGTGTTGCAGGTTCCACTAGGTAATCTATCGACACGGTTTGAACAGAATGATGTGCCTTAAGACCAATCCAAACAATCTTAGAAGTGGATGCTCGGTCATTTTCATCTTGAAAATCAATGCTCAAAAGATTCAACATCATCTCATAAATATAGAAGCATCAATCTTCAAATTTGACGCAAAAAATAAAACTTCAGAAAAACAGCAGCTCTATGAGCATTATATCCAATCTTCTTTCTTGTAAAATTTCCGGTAAAACACTCTATATAACCATTTGAGCAGCTGGTATTAAAACAGGAGGTGGAGACCTTGCTTGTTTTACGAGCATAATTATCTCCACCACCATCACATTCTCCTCAATTTTATGGAATATGTGAGTAGCCATAATAATCAATAGCCGAAAGATCCGATATGAACATCTTCTTTATCCCTCCAATTTCAAACTAAATCAGGTTATTGATTCTTTGTAAAATAAACCCAAATGAAAAAAAAAGTACAATCTCGGATTAACATAAGGCCAAATCAAGGATCGACAGCCCTACTACCAAGATGCTGAGAAGCTATGGACTCAAGCACGCAACAAGATGGGATCAAAGATCAACCATCTACTTAGTGCTAAAAATTAGACAAATAAGAGGAAGATCAAATTTAATCAACAACACATATACACATGTAGTAAAACTGATTAGATCGAATAAAATTGACATTAGATCTTTATAGACACATTTCAACATACATGCGGTGTGCAGAATCAAATTGAGTTAAGAATCAATGAAATCTTCTATCAGCGATCATCCAAATCTCATCTAGAAGAAGTATTGGATCTCAAATAAGCTCAAAACAGAAAATTATATCGCATAAATGATATTTGGGTTTTGGCTCATGTGATTGAAACATTCGAAGCACCAAAACACCAATTCTACAATTGTTGCCATAAATGACCGAATTGAAGAAAAGTTTCTTCAATTGGCTCTGATACCAAATGTTAGATCCCAAATAGAAAACAATTGAGAAAACTCCATAAATTGTAGAGAAGAGATAGACAATTAAAGAAAAATAATCATCAAATCATTAACTCATTAACTCATATTCATATATTGATTAGTATGGAGGGGACTTATGAAGAATACCATACATTGGAATTGAACGACTCTCATTAATTTATGTGTGTGTAAGGTGTATTCTTTCCCAAGACTCAAATTTCAAATAAAGCTAACACGCCATATTTATAGGTGCCATTTACAATTGCAAAGCCCAAGCCATAACTCCCAAGAAGCCCAAGATACAATTCTTTATAAAGCGTTCTATCTAATTGGGGAAATTTAGATCTAACAAAAAAGCTGAGCTGTCGAAGAAAAAGGACTTAAAGATTCATGTATGCTGAACAAGAAAATTGACTCTTTTGGACTAATGATGAGGATAATGAAGAAATTGCTCACTATGTAGCAAAGTGTTATATGTGCAAAGATCATCCTGAAAGTCCCATACTGAATATGAAAGTGATTATGAGGTTGTTAGAATCCGAAGAATCCAAGGAATTTGGATCCTATGTTTTGAAATGTTTTTTAAAGTAATTATTCAGATATTCAGACTTCAAAGTTCAGACATCACAGTTCAGAATTTCATAAGACTAAGTTCAGATGCTCTGAAGAACAAATTACAGAAGTCTGAGGTTCATAAGTTCAGAATATCAGAAGTTCTGAAGAGGAGTTCAGAAGTTCTGAAGACAAAGTTCAGAAGTGGTTCTAAAGTGAAAGTTCAGAAGTTCCGAAGAACAAAGTTTAGAAGTCTGAAGAATTCTGAATAGAGTTTTTGATGACATGTCTTTATGTAATTGGGCTGTGATGTAAATGCATGTAACTGTAGCTTTACCTTTCTAGTATAAATAGAGAGTTTGTTTGATGGTTTAAATGTTGACTGAATTGAATAGAAAACTTCATATATGAGAGTCGTCTAAAAGTGTACTGTGTTTTCTTGTAAGTTTTTCTTATGTTTCTTAGTAAAATTAGGATTCCTTGAGCAATATTAATCAGATATGTTGTAATAATGGACTTAAAGAGGTAAACCCTTCTCCTGATAATGAACTACAAGAACAAAATTTAAAACCGAACTCTGAATTTGAAGAAATAAGGAAGAGAATCAAAGGATAAAGAACTCTGGTTAACAAATTCAGAGAGGAATGTCCAATTTATAAAATGAACTACATAAATGCAGAAAAACTACTTGATAAAGTATCTAAGAAAAATCAATGTTAACTAAAAAAATATTTACTCTGAAAAAGGATGTCAATGAGGGAAAAGCTGAAAAAGATGTATTGTACATTAAATTGGACGTTCTGAATAAAGAAAGACTTGAATGATACAAAAAAGTTACAGAACTAAAAGATCTGGAGTTTAAAAGAGGTTAGGCATAACAAACTCTTAAACTATAAACAAGTCAGGCAAACGATTCAAAATTTTACAATGTCAAAACAAATCTTGGTTTTAGTGAAAATAAACATTGAAAAGTGCACCTTTAAAACTCTATAATTTATCAAAAATGAAAGTTTTTGATGAAAGCAAGAAAAGTTTTGAACATAAATCTGTTGATCCGAACTTGCCAAAAAGAATTCCAATAGATAAAAAGTTTTTAAAGTCTAAAACTTTATTTAAAAATTAAGAGTCTCAGAAATCTGATGAATCATAAATTGGAAATAATTTAGAAGATTTATTCAGAAATTTCTGAAGAAAAATATGGTGAAACTTCTGAAGAAACATATGAAGAAGTTCCATATAAGAAATCTTAAGATAGTTCTATACAAAATTCTGAAGAAAATCTTGAAGATAGTTCTAAACAAAATCTCTAAGAAAACATGTGAAAACAAACCTGAGGAGAAGTCAAATGGAAATCTCAAAGAACATTTTGAAGAATTTTAAAATTGTGAATCTGAAGAAAATTTCACAATACAACAAGTATTTGTTTTGACGAATCTGATGAATCATTTACAAAATCTGATTCAAAAGAATCTGAGGCTGAGGTTAACTCTTAAAAGATTTCAAAGCTAAATGATTTTGTTCTAAATATGTCTGAAGCTAAATTTGAAGATTTAATTAATCCTTCAGAAGATGAAAGTTGTTAATTCCAGATATACCAGATAACAAGGAATCACAATGCAAGTATCAATAACCACATCAATGGATTCTCAATGTCAAATGTATATTGATATGTTTCTTCCTAATACAAGATGAATATGACAATGAATTCTACTTCCAAAGTACACAAGACATAGGTATTTTTACCCTTACTCTATTACAAAGAGTCAACTACAATTAAACTCTTGTTGACTTTGTTGACTTCAAGTTTTCATTTTCTTGTCTGCAACATTGTAATATTGTATACAATATATTTATATCTAACGATCTCCCCATTTGTATTCGGGATAACAATTTAGCAAAACAGCTCTAACAATCTCCTTCTTTATTTGAAGACGATCAAACTTTGTCAACAAATAAGATTCAACTGAGAAACAATCTTCCCCTTTGTAGTCAATCATATTGCATCTAAAGAAAAACAAGCTACCCATTATACAAATTAGAATCTTCAGATCAAAATCTTCAACTTGAATAAATCTTTAAAAACATTCGGAAGACTTTTCATCAAAAGCTTCTACAGTCAACAATCAATTGGTATGGCTCGAAGCTTTGACACTACGCGTACTAAGCTTGTCACCTATATAGAATGAGAGTGTCAATATTCAAACATCTTCAATTAGTCGTCGAACATCTTTAATCAATCTTCAAACATCGTCAAGTAACTTTGACTTGAAACCAATTCGTTTGCTTAATCATCAATTCTACAATCTTTGAATCTAACAACTTTTCAACCTTAGAATCAAGATTTAGATTTAGACTCTTTTCAAATATATGAGTACTTTGTTAATCTCTGTCAACTTCAACTGTTAATCCCTATCAGTTATGATTGCTTCCCCTCAACATCAACATTAAATCTTTGAATAATTTTTCGCATGTAACTTCTTGATCAGATTTTTACACGTGACTTCAAGTGCTTGTATGTATCTTTGATATATAATTTATCCCCCTCATGATGATTAGGAGAATCAGGAGAACCATGAACGACCAAAGACTAAATCATTTTAGGTGTATAAAACACAACTGTTTGCTCCACTTCAAAAAGATATCTATGTCAGAACAATTTGCTCCCCCTTAAAAATAAATTTTTTTTCTAAAAAAACTGCTTCGGTAGAGCAAACGGGTAATTGGCTAACATAGAAGCCCATTTAGGAACTATTATCACTACACTGGAAATAAAATTCAATTGAGTGGCCTATTTTCAGAGTTGGCAATGATGAATCTCTGATAGGACTTCCAGTCATCACTAAATTAGAATTATAAACATCTATTCTCAAACTGTTCCAGCAAAAAAATATGCACTGGATCCACGAAGACTCGTGCAAGTTTCAAAAAAATAAAGCATTATATGGAATTTAAGGCTTAAAATGTGAAAATACATTTCACATACTCAATGTGCATTGAATATAAAGTTCGGAGAGCAAAGGTATGTCTTCCTTTTTCAATATCTTAATCTTCCGAGTGATGAAAAGATAGCAGATATGCTCATTCTCCTATATGAAACAAATATCTTTTGTGATATACTTGAGTATGTAGGTGGGATGCCACAAGTACTTGACACTGGGTCCATGGCTTTTTCAATATTCATCTCCAAAGAATAAGAATGAATAGATGATGTGGAAACCCCGTTTACTGACTCGGTTTGGTGAGAATCTTTTTAATCTTTTGACCTCCTCTCACACTCAATTTATTCTTTTAGCTCACTAGCACCCATCTCGCATGAATTTTTCAACTAGAACTCCCTCATATCAGTCTCGTATTCAATCACATTTGATAATGATTGTAAATCCAAATAAAATATTTTCAGCTTGACACTCTACCCCTTCGAATTCCTTCTCATTTCCATTTTATCTCAACACACCCCTTTTCAAGATCATCCCAATGATCAAGAAACTCAAATACCATCTAGACCCCTTACTGATGTCTAGCCTTTGGTATGTTTCTTGGGTAGGTCCTTCCGGTTCTGCATTGACCATAAAACTCAAAATTTCTATCACACATACAAAAATATATCATATGCTGAAATGTTGATGTTGTCAGGAGCATAAACATTTAACTCCGAGTTCTAAACTGAATTGTTTTGAAGTCAAAAAAATAAAGTACAGGTTCTAAACTGAATTGTTTAGAAGCTAAACATGAATGTTTCTGTGTAGGAATGTCAATGAACATATATGAACGCTAAACAGATTGACTCAGTAAGCACCGTGTTTTTAAAAACTATGATTAGAATTTAATTGTGACAAACAAATTACAATTATTATTTTGAATAAGAATCGAATCATTTATTTGGCATTTTAAAATTTGGTGATGAATTTCAAACGAGTGTATTTCCACCGAATATATGAGACGCGGAAATGGCTAATATTCCAACAAAATATTACATGTGGTAATTCAAGAATAGATTTTCAATCAGAAAGAAACAAACACAAGTAATACAACATATTTTTCCACTCAAAGATATAAATACTTACTCCCCTCAAACCATTAACAAGTCTGATCATGTATTTTGAATAATCGGAATTCAGCACGACACATGGGTCCTTGCATGTTAGCTTTTGTTTGAGGTATATACTGTAAGATCCGAACCATCTATTTTTCCTAGATGTTCTAACAATAGATCTTATCACTGGGATTCATGAATAGAATACGTACCGTACCATCTATTCACATACCTTTGATTCACAAAGTCATCTGTTCCACATGTTGAACAATAGATCTTGTTTTGGCATAGACTGATCAACTCATTGATTGATTTGACAAAGTATGAAAGATCAATCCTTGAAGTGAATGACTTTGTGTCAACTGCAGAAGATTGATATGACTTGTTTCTAACGTCCTCATCTGCAGTTGATTTCTTTCTCCAAACCATCTTTTCCTGCGTAGAAGTGTTAGTATATAAACCATCAACAGAAGAATTATCGAAGAGATTAGAAGGACGAGTATGTTCTAGCGATTTGGTAGATGGTTTTGAAGGAATCTTTAAAGAAGTTGAATTTGAACCGGTCTTTGAATTCTCACTAGCTTTGTCAGATAATTCAAGTTCTTTCAGTTCTGTTTTCAAACCATCTCTTTCTTCAGCCATACAATCAAATCGCATTTGCATTTCAGATTTCAGAAACTGATCCTTCACCATATCAATTTGTATTTCAGTTAATTGACTATAAAGTGCATCTATCTTTTCCTCAAACATTTCTTTTTCTTTCCTGAACTCTTTTTGTATCTCAGTCTTCTTTTATCTATCAGACTCTGATCTCTTATCAACTTTCAAACTTATCTTGTTATTTGTAAATTTCTTTTCCTTGTCATTTGTCAATTTCTTTTCAATCTCAGAAATCTTCTGTGAAAAAGCAGTAACCTTTGATTCAAGAATTTGTCTATCAACATCAAAATTACTCTTTTCATTCTCTAAGCTTACTTTTAACCACTTCTTTTTATCTGATAATTCTTTTACAATTATAGTATTCTTCTTAATAAAATTCTTTTTATCAGAAGCAGCAATCTTTTTCTCTTCTTCTAATAATTTCTGAAGCCCAGTTATTTTTGTCTTTAGCTAATATGCTTTTGATCAGAATAAGTGTTTTTTTCATCTATTGAATCTTTTTGTACATTATGAAACCTTCTTGTGAAGCTCAGTAGCAGTCTTTTGACTAGAAACAACAATCTTTGTTCAACTGCTAATAATTTATGAAGTTTAGAAATTCTTTTATTTAGCTCTGTAGCTTGTGTAGCCGACTCTTTCCTTTCTATCTCATACTTTTCTCTTTCAGATTGAATGACTTTTTCAAAATGATAAACTTGTTTAGATAACTTTCCGATAGTCTTCTCACAAGATTTTATTTTTCTTTCAAAATTATTTTTTTCAGTCTCCAATTTGAGTTTCTCATCCATGAGCACTTTTAAACCAGCTTCAATGTTGTATTCAGATATCTTATTCTGCAGTTGATAAATTCTAAGCAAGTGCTCAAAATCACAATTTGTCTTTATAAGTTTAATTTTCCTATTTTTCCATTCCTCAAGAGAGCCATGCCTAAATCGTTTATCTTTTAGCTCCTCGAATTGTGCTTGTAGTACCTTATGTTTAGCAAAATCAAATCTTAAAGATGCAATATGTTTGTCATTTGTAACACATTCGATTTTGAGATTATAATTCTATTTCTTCTGACTTGCAACTTCTTCTTATAGAGAGGATACCTGATAATTTAAATCAGTAGTAAACATCGTTATTAGATACGAAGAACCGTTAGTCAAATGATTTGCAAAAGATTTGAATAATTTTGACTATCAAACAAGTGCGGAAAAGTAAAGTTGAAAACTTAGTAGCTGAGGGTTCGTGCGAAGCTCGGATAAATTTTTATGAAGGATGAATAAAAAATCCAACATATAAATTCAAAATTTGAAAGGGAAATTTTGGTAATTTTTAGACATTTTTTTGAAACGTAGTATCCGAGGGTTCGTGCGAGGCTCAGATAAAAATTTGATGCGAAGCGTCGAATCAGGCTTCATGCGAAGCATGGACAAGCCTCGTGCGAAGGTTACTGTGCAAGACTCGGATATAACTGTATGCGAGGCTCGGATAATACTTGTCAAGGCTCGGGTGCGTTGTGCGAGTCTTGGGTACTTTGTGCGAGGCTCGGGTGGTTTGTGCGAGGCTAGGGTGGTTTGTGCGAGGCTCGGGTACCTTCGTACAAGCTTTGTCTGAAGGTAACTGTCAACTCGCTTCTTTATGCGAGGGTGATGAATTTTGCCTATCCGAAGGCTATGAAGAACGGCTATGAAGATTGCCTATCCGAAGGCTAAGAACATGCAAAGTAACTTCGAACTTTTTCGACCGAAAACCCCAAAATCTTCGAATTTAACCTCAAAACTTATCCAAATACTTTGAATTTTGGATATGTTGTTCGCATCATTAGCAGAAATTTTTTTAATTCATGGATCCACACCAAAAACAACCTAGAATTCCATCTTTCGATCCAAAACAGTAACTTTTATCAAAAACCCAAAAATCACAATTTTGATCCAAAACCTATTCTAAACTAGATTAAAACCCAATTTGATTAGAACCTAGTGATCCTTCAATATATTCGAATCTAACAAGCCTAAATTATGTGGATCCCAGAATATGATAAAGTACGTATGCTTTTAATGACAACACGAAGAACACACAATTAACAAAGATCTTATGTCGGATATCTTACTTATATTGAATATGAATAAAAATCGTCTCTCTCTTCCAAATTTTAGCTCTCAATATTGCGCACACATACAATGACCCCCTAAGCGCCTATTTATAATAAAGGTTTAAACAATATAAGTAAACAAGGAGAATGACATTATACACTTGTCATTTTTACAATAAAGCAACATTTCCTTATTTTGACACAATTAAAATAAATCCTAACAATCTCCCCCTTTGTGTCAAAATGACTCTTCATCTCTTCAGCTCGAACATTCCTTCAAATCGTCTTAGGGTCTGTCGACAGATGATGCGTTTGTCAATCAACTCGATTGCATTCAGTAGTTTTTCTCTTTCATTTGCCTTTAGCTGCGGCTTTTTACTTCTTTTTTTTGATCGGCACTTGCTTCAGCTGAAAGTCCCTTTAGAACAGCCAATAAAGTACCATCAGAATAAGAAGCAACTTCACTAAATCTCAAGAATCTCATTTCTCCGTTAGATTTCATGTACACAACTCCATCTGCTAGTCGGGTCATCACTTGAGTCACTTTCATATTATTTAGACCAGGGAGATCTTGATCAGGCTTTGGCAGATACACTTTCTTCTGTTTACTTTCATAGCCCTTTGGAAATCATGAAGAGATTAGACGGACGAGTATGTTCTAGCGATTTGGTAGATGGTTTTGAAGGAATCTTTAATGAAGTTGAACTTGAACCAGTCTTTGAATTCTCACTAGCTTTGTCAGATAATTCAAGTTCTTTTAGTTCTGTTTTCAAACCATTTCTTTCTTCAGCCATACAATCAAATCGCATTTGCATTTCAGATTTTAGAAACTGATCCTTCACCATATCAATTTGTATTTCAGTTAATTGACTATAAAGTGCATCTATCTTTTCCTCAAACATTTCTTCTTGTTTCCTGAACTCTTTTTTGTATCTCAGTCTTCTTTTATCTATCAGACTCTGATCTCTTATCAACTTTCAAACTTGTCTTGTTATTTGTAAATTTCTTTTCCTTGTCATTTGTCATTTTCTTTTCAATCTCAGAAATCTTCTGTGAAAAAGCAGTAACCTTTGAGTCATGAATTTGTTTATCAACATCAAAATTACTCTTTTCATTCTCTAAGCTTACTTTTAACCACTTCTTTTTATCTGATAATTCTTTTACAATTATAGTATTCTTCTTCATAAAAATCTTTTTATCAGAAGCAGCAATCTTTTTCTCTTCTTCTAATAATTTCTGAAGCCTAGTTATTTTTTTCTTTAGCTAATATGCTTTTGATCAGAATCAGTGTTTTGCTCATCTATTGAATCTTTTTGTACATTATGAAACCTTCTTGTGAAGCTCAGTAGCAGTCTTTTGACTAGAAACAACAATCTTTTGTTCAACTGCTAATAATTTGTGAAGTTTAGAAATTCTTTTATTTAGCTCTGTAGCTTGTGTAGCCGACTCTTTCCTTTCTATCTCATACTTTTCTCTTTCAGATTGAAAGACTTTTTCAAAATCATAAACTTGTTTAGATAACTTTCCGATAGTCGTCTCACAAGATTTGATTTTGCTTTCAAAATTATTTTTTTCAGTCTTCAATTTGAGTTTCTCGTCCATGAGCACTTTTAAACCAGCTTCAATGTTGTATTCAGATATCTTATTCTGAAGTTGATAAATTCTAAGCAAGTGCTCAAAATCACAATTTGTCTTTATAAGCTTAATTTTCCTATTTTTCCATTCCTCAAGATAGCCATGCCTCAAACTTTTATGTTTTAGCTCCTCGAATTGTGCTTGTAGTGCCTTATGTTTAGCAAAATCTAATTTTAAAGATGCAATATGTTTGTCATTTGTAACACATTCGATTTTGAGATTATAATTCTATTTCTTCTGACTTGCAACTTCTTCTTATAGAGAGGATACCTGAAAATTTAAATCAGTAGTAAACATCGTTATTAGATACGAAGAATCGTTAATCAAATGATTTGCAAAAGATTTGAATAACTTTGACTATCAAACAAGTGCGGAAAAGTAAAGTTGAAAACTTAGTAGCTGAGGGTTCGTGTGAAGCTCGGATATATTTTTTTGAAGGATGAATAAAAAATCCAACATATAAATTCAAAATTTGAAAGGGCAATTTTGGTAATTTTTATACATTTTTTTGAGACGTAGTATCCGAGGGTTCGTGCGAGGCTCAGATAAAAATTTGATGTGAAGCGTCGAATCAGGCTTCATGCGAGGCATGGACAAGCCTCGTGCGAAGGTTACTGTGCAAGACTCGGATATAACTGGATGCGAGGCTCGGATAATACTTGTTCAAGGCTCGGATGCGTTGTGCGAGTCTTGGGTACTTTGTGCGAGGCTCGAGTGGTTTGTGCGAGGCTAGGGTGGTTTGTGCGAGGCTCGGGTACCTTCGTACAAGCTTTGTCCGAAGGTAACTGTCAACTCGCTTCTTTATGCGAGGGTGATGAATTTTGCCTATCCGAAGGCTATGAAGAATGTGTATCCGAAGGCTATGAAGATTGCCTATCTGAAGGCTAAGAACATGAAAAGTAACTATGAACTTTTACGACCGAAAACCCCAAAATCTTCGAATTTAACCTCAAAACTTATCCAAATACTTTGAATTTTGGATATGTTATTCGCATCATTTGCAGAAAATTTTTTAATTCATGAATCCACACCAAAAACAGCCTAGAATTCCATCTTTCGATCCAAAACAGTAACTTTTATCAAAAACCCAAAAATCACAATTTTGATCCAAAACCTATTCTAAACTAGATTAAAACCCAATTTGATTAGAACCTAGTGATCCTTCAATATATCCGAATCTAACAAGCCTAAATTCTGTGGATCCCAGAATATGATAAAGTACGTATGCTTTTAATGACAACACGAAGAACACACAATTAACAAAGATCTTATGTCGGATATCTTACTTATATTGAATATGAATATATCGTCTCTCTCTTCCAAATTTTAGCTCTCAATATTGCGCACTCATACAATGACCCCCTAAGCGCCTATTTATAATAAAGGATTAAACAATATAAGGAAACAAGGAGAATGACATTATACACTTGTCATTTTTACAATAAAGCAACATTTGCTTATTTTGACACAATTAAAATAAATCCTAACAATCTCCCCCTTTGTGTAAAAATGACTCTTCATCTCTTCAGCTCGAACATTCCTTCAAATCGTCTTAGGGTCTGTCGGTAGATGATGCGCTTGTCAATCAACTCGATTGCATTCAGTAGTTTTTCTCTTTCATTTGCCTTTAGCTGCGGCTTTTTACTTCTTCTTTGATCGGCACTTGCTTCAGCTGAAAGTCTCTTTAGAACAGCCAATAAAGTACCATCAGAATAAGAAGCAACTTCACTAAATCTCAAGAATCTCATTTCGCCGTTAGATTTCATGTACACAACTCCATCTGCTAGTCGGGTCATCACTTGCGTCACTTTCATATTATTTAGACCAGGGAGATCTTGATCAGGCTTTGGCAGATACACTTTCTTCTGTTTACTTTCGTTTGCCCTTTGGAAATCATGAAGAGATTAGACGGACGAGTATGTTCTAGCGATTTGGTAGATGGTTTTGAAGGAATCTTTAATGAAGTTGAACTTGAACCAGTCTTTGAATTCTCACTAGCTTTGTCAGATAATTCAAGTTCTTTTAGTTCTGTTTTCAAACCATTTCTTTCTTCAGCCATACAATCAAACCGCATTTGCATTTCAGATTTTAGAAACTGATCCTTCACCATATCAATTTGTATTTCAGTTAATTGACTATAAAGTGCATCTATCTTTTCCTCAAACATTTCTTCTTGTTTCCTGAACTCTTTTTTGTATCTCAGTCTTCTTTTATCTATCAGACTCTGATCTCTTATCAACTTTCAAACTTGTCTTGTTATTTGTAAATTTCTTTTCCTTGTCATTTGTCATTTTCTTTTCAATCTCAGAAATCTTCTGTGAAAAAGCAGTAACCTTTGAGTCATGAATTTGTCTATCAACATCAAAATTACTCTTTTCATTCTCTAAGCTTACTTTTAACCACTTCTTTTTATCTGATAATTCTTTTACAATTATAGTATTCTTCTTCATAAAAATCTTTTTATCAGAAGCAGCAATCTTTTTCTCTTCTTCTAATAATTTCTGAAGCCTAGTTATTTTTTTCTTTAGCTAATATGCTTTTGATCAGAATCAGTGTTTTGCTCATCTATTGAATCTTTTTGTACATTATGAAACCTTCTTGTGAAGCTCAGTAGCAGTCTTTTGACTAGAAACAACAATCTTTTGTTCAACTGCTAATAATTTGTGAAGTTTAGAAATTCTTTTATTTAGCTCTGTAGCTTGTGTAGCCGACTCTTTCCTTTCTATCTCATACTTTTCTCTTTCAGATTGAAAGACTTTTTCAAAATCATAAACTTGTTTAGATAACTTTCCGATAGTCGCCTCACAAGATTTGATTTTGCTTTCAAAATTATTTTTTCGGTCTTCAATTTGAGTTTCTCGTCCATGAGCACTTTTAAACCGACTTCAATGTTGTATTCAGATATCTTATTCTGCAGTTGATAAATTCTAAGCAAGTGCTCAAAATCACAATTTGTCTTTATAAGCTTAATTTTCCTATTTTTCCATTCCTCAAGATAGCCATGCCTCAAACTTTTATGTTTTAGCTCCTCGAATTGTGCTTGTAGTGCCTTATGTTTAGCAAAATCTAATTTTAAAGATGCAATATGTTTGTCATTTGTAACACATTCGATTTTGAGATTATAATTCTATTTCTTCTGACTTGCAACTTCTTCTTATAGAGAGGATACCTGAAAATTTAAATCAGTAGTAAACATCGTTATTAGATACGAAGAATCGTTAATCAAATGATTTGCAAAAGATTTGAATAACTTTGACTATCAAACAAGTGCGGAAAAGTAAAGTTGAAAACTTAGTAGCTGAGGGTTCGTGCGAAGCTCGGATATATTTTTTTGAAGGATGAATAAAAAATCCAACATATAAATTCAAAATTTGAAAGGGCAATTTTGGTAATTTTTATACATTTTTTTGAAACGTAGTATCCGAGGGTTCGTGCGAGGCTCAGATAAAAATTTGATGTGAAGCGTCGAATCAGGCTTCATGCGCGGCATGGACAAGCCTCGTGCGAAGGTTACTGTGCAAGACTCGGATATAACTGGATGCGAGGCTCGGATAATACTTGTTCAAGGCTCGGATGCGTTGTGCGAGTCTTGGGTACTTTGTGCGAGGCTCGAGTGGTTTGTGCGAGGCTAGGGTGGTTTGTGCGAGGCTCGGGTACCTTCGTACAAGCTTTGTCCGAAGGTAACTGTCAACTCGCTTCTTTATGCGAGGGTGATGAATTTTGCCTATCCGAAGGCTATGAAGAATGTGTATCCGAAGGCTATGAAGATTGCCTATCTGAAGGCTAAGAACATGAAAAGTAACTATGAACTTTTACGACCGAAAACCCCAAAATCTTCGAATTTAACCTCAAAACTTATCCAAATACTTTGAATTTTGGATATGTTATTCGCATCATTTGCAGAAAATTTTTTAATTCATGAATCCACACCAAAAACAGCCTAGAATTCCATCTTTCGATCCAAAACAGTAACTTTTATCAAAAACCCAAAAATCACAATTTTGATCCAAAACCTATTCTAAACTAGATTAAAACCCAATTTGATTAGAACCTAGTGATCCTTCAATATATCCGAATCTAACAAGCCTAAATTCTGTGGATCCCAGAATATGATAAAGTACGTATGCTTTTAATGACAACACGAAGAACACACAATTAACAAAGATCTTATGTCGGATATCTTACTTATATTGAATATGAATATATCGTCTCTCTCTTCCAAATTTTAGCTCTCAATATTGCGCACTCATACAATGACCCCCTAAGCGCCTATTTATAATAAAGGATTAAACAATATAAGGAAACAAGGAGAATGACATTATACACTTGTCATTTTTACAATAAAGCAACATTTGCTTATTTTGACACAATTAAAATAAATCCTAACAATCTCCCCCTTTGTGTAAAAATGACTCTTCATCTCTTCAGCTCGAACATTCCTTCAAATCGTCTTAGGGTCTGTCGGTAGATGATGCGCTTGTCAATCAACTCGATTGCATTCAGTAGTTTTTCTCTTTCATTTGCCTTTAGCTGCGGCTTTTTACTTCTTCTTTTTGATCGGCACTTGCTTCAGCTGAAAGTCTCTTTAGAACAGCCAATAAAGTACCATCAGAATAAGAAGCAACTTCACTAAATCTCAAGAATCTCATTTCTCCGTTAGATTTCATGTACACAACTCCATCTGCTAGTCGGGTCATCACTTGAGTCACTTTCATATTATTTAGACCAGGGAGATCTTGATCAGGCTTTGGCAGATACACTTTCTTCTGTTTACTTTCGTTTGCCCTTTGGAAATCATGAAGAGATTAGACGGACGAGTATGTTCTAGCGATTTGGTAGATGGTTTTGAAGGAATCTTTAATGAAGTTGAACTTGAACCAGTCTTTGAATTCTCACTAGCTTTGTCAGATAATTCAAGTTCTTTCAGTTATGTTTTCAAACCATCTCTTTCTTCAGCCATACAATCAAACCGCATTTGCATTTCAGATTTTAGAAACTGATCCTTCACCATATCAATTTGTATTTCAGTTAATTGACTATAAAGTGCATCTATCTTTTCCTCAAACATTTCTTCTTGTTTCCTGAACTCTTTTTTGTATCTCAGTCTTCTTTTATCTATCAGACTCTGATCTCTTATCAACTTTCAAACTTGTCTTGTTATTTGTAAATTTCTTTTCCTTGTCATTTGTCATTTTCTTTTCAATCTCAGAAATCTTCTGTGAAAAAGCAGTAACCTTTGAGTCATGAATTTGTCTATCAACATCAAAATTACTCTTTTCATTCTCTAAGCTTACTTTTAACCACTTCTTTTTATCTGATAATTCTTTTACAATTATAGTATTCTTCTTCATAAAAATCTTTTTATCAGAAGCAGCAATCTTTTTCTCTTCTTCTAATAATTTCTGAAGCCTAGTTATTTTTTTCTTTAGCTAATATGCTTTTGATCAGAATCAGTGTTTTGCTCATCTATTGAATCTTTTTGTACATTATGAAACCTTCTTGTGAAGCTCAGTAGCAGTCTTTTGACTAGAAACAACAGTCTTTTGTTCAACTGCTAATAATTTGTGAAGTTTAGAAATTCTTTTATTTAGCTCTGTAGCTTGTGTAGCCGACTCTTTCCTTTCTATCTCATACTTTTCTCTTTCAGATTGAAAGACTTTTTCAAAATCATAAACTTGTTTAGATAACTTTCCGATAGTCGTCTCACAAGATTTGATTTTGCTTTCAAAATTATTTTTTTCAGTCTTCAATTTGAGTTTCTCGTCCATGAGCACTTTTAAACCAGCTTCAATGTTGTATTCAGATATCTTATTCTGCAGTTGATAAATTCTAAGCAAGTGCTCAAAATCACAATTTGTCTTTATAAGCTTAATTTTCCTATTTTTCCATTCCTCAAGATAGCCATGCCTCAAACTTTTATCTTTTAGCTCCTCGAATTGTGCTTGTAGTGCCTTATGTTTAGCAAAATCTAATTTTAAAGATGCAATATGTTTGTCATTTGTAACACATTCGATTTTGAGATTATAATTCTATTTCTTCTGACTTGCAACTTCTTCTTATAGAGAGGATACCTGAAAATTTAAATCAGTAGTAAACATCGTTATTAGATACGAAGAATCGTTAATCAAATGATTTGCAAAAGATTTGAATAACTTTGACTATCAAACAAGTGCGGAAAAGTAAAGTTGAAAACTTAGTAGCTGAGGGTTCGTGCGAAGCTCGGATATATTTTTTTGAAGGATGAATAAAAAATCCAACATATAAATTCAAAATTTGAAAGGGCAATTTTGGTAATTTTTATACATTTTTTTGAAACGTAGTATCCGAGGGTTCGTGCGAGGCTCAGATAAAAATTTGATGTGAAGCGTCGAATCAGGCTTCATGCGAGGCATGGACAAGCCTCGTGCGAAGGTTACTGTGCAAGACTCGGATATAACTGGATGCGAGGCTCGGATAATACTTGTTCAAGGCTCGGATGCGTTGTGCGAGTCTTGGGTACTTTGTGCGAGGCTCGAGTGGTTTGTGCGAGGCTAGGGTGGTTTGTGCGAGGCTCGGGTACCTTCGTACAAGCTTTGTCCGAAGGTAACTGTCAACTCGCTTCTTTATGCGAGGGTGATGAATTTTGCCTATCCGAAGGCTATGAAGAATGTGTATCCGAAGGCTATGAAGATTGCCTATCTGAAGGCTAAGAACATGAAAAGTAACTATGAACTTTTACGACCGAAAACCCCAAAATCTTCGAATTTAACCTCAAAACTTATCCAAATACTTTGAATTTTGGATATGTTATTCGCATCATTTGCAAAAAAAAATTTAATTCATGAATCCACACCAAAAACAGCCTAGAATTCCATCTTTCGATCCAAAACAGTAACTTTTATCAAAAACCCAAAAATCACAATTTTGATCCAAAACCTATTCTAAACTAGATTAAAACCCAATTTGATTAGAACCTAGTGATCCTTCAATATATCCGAATCTAACAAGCCTAAATTCTGTGGATCCCAGAATATGATAAAGTACGTATGCTTTTAATGACAACACGAAGAACACACAATTAACAAAGATCTTATGTCGGATATCTTACTTATATTGAATATGAATATATCGTCTCTCTCTTCCAAATTTTAGCTCTCAATATTGCGCACTCATACAATGACCCCCTAAGCGCCTATTTATAATAAAGGATTAAACAATATAAGGAAACAAGGAGAATGACATTATACACTTGTCATTTTTACAATAAAGCAACATTTGCTTATTTTGACACAATTAAAATAAATCCTAACAATCTCCCCCTTTGTGTAAAAATGACTCTTCATCTCTTCAGCTCGAACATTCCTTCAAATCGTCTTAGGGTCTGTCGGTAGATGATGCGCTTGTCAATCAACTCGATTGCATTCAGTAGTTTTTCTCTTTCATTTGCCTTTAGCTGCGGCTTTTTACTTTTTCTTTGATCGGCACTTGCTTCAGCTGAAAGTCTCTTTAGAACAGCCAATAAAGTACCATCAGAATAAGAAGCAACTTCACTAAATCTCAAGAATCTCATTTCGCCGTTAGATTTCATGTACACAACTCCATCTGCTAGTCGGGTCATCACTTGCGTCACTTTCATATTATTTAGACCAGGGAGATCTTGATCAGGCTTTGGCAGATACACTTTCTTCTGTTTACTTTCGTTTGCCCTTTGGAAATCATGAAGAGATTAGACGGACGAGTATGTTCTAGCGATTTGGTAGATGGTTTTGAAGGAATCTTTAATGAAGTTGAACTTGAACCAGTCTTTGAATTCTCACTAGCTTTGTCAGATAATTCAAGTTCTTTCAGTTATGTTTTCAAACCATCTCTTTCTTCAGCCATACAATCAAACCGCATTTGCATTTCAGATTTTAGAAACTGATCCTTCACCATATCAATTTGTATTTCAGTTAATTGACTATAAAGTGCATCTATCTTTTCCTCAAACATTTCTTCTTGTTTCCTGAACTCTTTTTTGTATCTCAGTCTTCTTTTATCTATCAGACTCTGATCTCTTATCAACTTTCAAACTTGTCTTGTTATTTGTAAATTTCTTTTCCTTGTCATTTGTCATTTTCTTTTCAATCTCAGAAATCTTCTGTGAAAAAGCAGTAACCTTTGAGTCATGAATTTGTCTATCAACATCAAAATTACTCTTTTCATTCTCTAAGCTTACTTTTAACCACTTCTTTTTATCTGATAATTCTTTTACAATTATAGTATTCTTCTTCATAAAAATCTTTTTATCAGAAGCAGCAATCTTTTTCTCTTCTTCTAATAATTTCTGAAGCCTAGTTATTTTTTTCTTTAGCTAATATGCTTTTGATCAGAATCAGTGTTTTGCTCATCTATTGAATCTTTTTGTACATTATGAAACCTTCTTGTGAAGCTCAGTAGCAGTCTTTTGACTAGAAACAACAATCTTTTGTTCAACTGCTAATAATTTGTGAAGTTTAGAAATTCTTTTATTTAGCTCGTAGCTTGTGTAGCCGACTCTTTCCTTTCTATCTCATACTTTTCTCTTTCGTATTGAAAGACTTTTTCAAAATCATAAACTTGTTTAGATAACTTTCCGATAGTCGTCTCACAAGATTTGATTTTGCTTTCAAAATTATTTTTTTCAGTCTTCAATTTGAGTTTCTCGTCCATGAGCACTTTTAAACCAGCTTCAATGTTGTATTCAGATATCTTATTCTGCAGTTGATAAATTCTAAGCAAGTGCTCAAAATCACAATTTGTCTTTATAAGCTTAATTTTCCTATTTTTCCATTCCTCAAGATAGCCATGCCTCAAACTTTTATCTTTTAGCTCCTCGAATTGTGCTTGTAGTGCCTTATGTTTAGCAAAATCTAATTTTAAAGATGCAATATGTTTGTCATTTGTAACACATTCGATTTTGAGATTATAATTCTATTTCTTCTGACTTGCAACTTCTTCTTATAGAGAGGATACCTGAAAATTTAAATCAGTAGTAAACATCGTTATTAGATACGAAGAATCGTTAATCAAATGATTTGCAAAGATTTGAATAACTTTGACTATCAAACAAGTGCGGAAAAGTAAAGTTGAAAACTTAGTAGCTGAGGGTTCGTGCGAAGCTCGGATATATTTTTTTGAAGGATGAATAAAAAATCCAACATATAAATTCAAAATTTGAAAGGGCAATTTTGGTAATTTTTATACATTTTTTTGAAACGTAGTAACCGAGGGTTCGTGCGAGGCTCAGATAAAAATTTGATGTGAAGCGTCGAATCAGGCTTCATGCGAGGCATGGACAAGCCTCGTGCGAAGGTTACTGTGCAAGACTCGGATATAACTGGATGCGAGGCTCGGATAATACTTGTTCAAGGCTCGGATGCGTTGTGCGAGTCTTGGGTACTTTGTGCGAGGCTCGAGTGGTTTGTGCGAGGCTAGGGTGGTTTGTGCGAGGCTCGGGTACCTTCGTACAAGCTTTGTCCGAAGGTAACTGTCAACTCGCTTCTTTATGCGAGGGTGATGAATTTTGCCTATCCGAAGGCTATGAAGAATGTGTATCCGAAGGCTATGAAGATTGCCTATCTGAAGGCTAAGAACATGAAAAGTAACTATGAACTTTTACGACCGAAAACCCCAAAATCTTCGAATTTAACCTCAAAACTTATCCAAATACTTTGAATTTTGGATATGTTATTCGCATCATTTGCAGAAAATTTTTTAATTCATGAATCCACACCAAAAACAGCCTAGAATTCCATCTTTCGATCCAAAACAGTAACTTTTATCAAAAACCCAAAAATCACAATTTTGATCCAAAACCTATTCTAAACTAGATTAAAACCCAATTTGATTAGAACCTAGTGATCCTTCAATATATCCGAATCTAACAAGCCTAAATTCTGTGGATCCCAGAATATGATAAAGTACGTATGCTTTTAATGACAACACGAAGAACACACAATTAACAAAGATCTTATGTCGGATATCTTACTTATATTGAATATGAATATATCGTCTCTCTCTTCCAAATTTTAGCTCTCAATATTGCGCACTCATACAATGACCCCCTAATCGCCTATTTATAATAAAGGATTAAACAATATAAGGAAACAAGGAGAATGACATTATACACTTGTCATTTTTACAATAAAGCAACATTTGCTTATTTTGACACAATTAAATTAAATCCTAACAATCTCCCCCTTTGTGTAAAAATGACTCTTCATCTCTTCAGCTCGAACATTCCTTCAAATCGTCTTAGGGTCTGTCGGTAGATGATGCGCTTGTCAATCAACTCGATTGCATTCAGTAGTTTTTCTCTTTCATTTACCTTTAGCTGCGGCTTTTTACTTCTTCTTTGATCGGCACTTGCTTCAGCTGAAAGTCTCTTTAGAATAGCCAATAAAGTACCATCAGAATAAAAAGCAACTTCACTAAATCTCAAGAATCTCATTTCGCCGTTAGATTTCATGTACACAACTCCATCTGCTAGTCGGGTCATCACTTGCGTCACTTTCATATTATTTAGACCAGGGAGATCTTGATCAGGCTTTGGCAGATACACTTTCTTCTGTTTACTTTCGTTTGCCCTTTGGAAATCATGAAGAGATTAGACGGACGAGTATGTTCTAGCGATTTGGTAGATGGTTTTGAAGGAATCTTTAATGAAGTTGAACTTGAACCAGTCTTTGAATTCTCACTAGCTTTGTCAGATAATTCAAGTTCTTTCAGTTATGTTTTCAAACCATCTCTTTCTTCAGCCATACAATCAAATCGCATTTGCATTTCAGATTTTAGAAACTGATCCTTCACCATATCAATTTGTATTTTAGTTCATTGACTACAAAGTGCATCTATCTTTTCCTCAAACATTTCTTTTTGTTTCCTGAACTCTTTTTGTTTCTCAGTCTTCTTTTATCTATCAGACTCTGATGTCTTATCAACTTTCAAACTTGTCTTGTTATTTGTAAATTTCTTTTCCTTGTCATTTGTCAATTTCTTTTCAATCTCAGAAATCTTCTGTGAAAAAGCAGTAACCTTTGACTCAAGAATTTGTCTATCAACATCAAAATCACTCTTTTCAATCTCTAAGCTTACTTCTAACCACTTCTTTTTATCTGATAATTCTTTTACAATTATAGTATTCTTCTTCATAAAAATCTTTTTATCAGAAGCAGCAATCTTTTTCTCTTCTTCTAATAATTTCTGAAGCCTAGTTATTTTTTTCATTAGCTAATATGCTTTTGATCAGAATCAGTGTTTTCTCATCTATTGAATCTTTTTGTACATTAGAAACCTTCTTGTGAAGCTCAGCCGCAGTCTTTTGACTAGAAATAACAGTCTTTTGTTCAACTGCTAATAATTTATGAAGTTTAGAAATTCTTTTATTTAGCTCTGTAGCTTTTGTAGCCGACTCTTTTCTTTCTATCTCATACTTTTCTCTTTCAGATTGAATGACTTTTTCAAAATCATAAACTTGTTTAGATAACTTTCTGATAGTCGTCTCACAAGATTTGATTTTGCTTTCAAAAGTATTTTTTTCAGTCTCCAATTTGAGTTTCTCATCCATGAGCACTTTTAAACCATCTTCAATGATGTATTCAGACATCTTATTCTGTAGTTGATAAATTCTAAGCAAGTGCTCAAAATCACAATTTGTCTTTATAAGCTAAATTTTCCTATCTTTCCATTCCTCAAACGTTTATCTTTTAGCTCCTCAAATTGTACTTGCCATGCCTTATGTTTAGCAAAATCAAATCTTAAAGATGCAATATGTTTTTCATTTGTAACACATTCGATTTTGAGATTATAAATCTATTTCTTCTGACTTGCAACTTCTTCTTGTAGGGAGGATACCTGAAAATTTAAATCAGTAGTAAACATCATTATTAGATACGAAGAATCGTTAGTCAAATGATTTGCAAAAGATTTGAATAACTTTGACTATCAAAAAAGTGCGGAAAAGTCAAGTTGAAAACTTAGTAGCCGAGGGTTCGTGCGAAGCTCGGATAAATTTTTTTTAAGGATGAATAAAAAATCCAACATATATATTCAAAATTTGAAAGGGCAATTTTGGTAATTTTTAGACATTTTTTTGAAATGTAATATCCGAGGGTTCATGCGAGGCTCAGATAAAAATTTGATGCGAAGCGTCGAATCAGGCTTCATGCGAGGCATGGACAAGCCTCGTGCGAAGGTTACTGTGCAAGACTTGGATATAACTGGATGCAACTTGTTCAAGGCTCGGATGCGTTGTGCGAGGCTTGGGTACTTTGTGCGGGCTCGAGTGGTTTGTGGGAGGCTAGGGTGGTTTGTGTGAGGCTCGGGTACCTTCGCATAAGCTTTGTCCGAAGGTAACTGTTAACTCGCTTCTTTATGCGAGGGTGATGAATTTTGCCTATCCGAAGGCTATGAAGAATGTGTATTCGAAGGCTATGAAGATTGCCTATCCAAAGGCTAAGAACATGAACAGTAACTTCGAAATTTTTCGACCGAAAACCCCAAAATCTTCGAATTTAACCTCAAAACTTATCCAAATACTTTGAATTTTGGATATGTTGTTCGCATCATTACCAGAAAAATTTTTAATTCATGGATCCACACCAAAAACAGCCTAGAATTCCATCTTTCGATCCAAAACAGTAACTTTTATCGAAAACCCAAAAATCACAATTTTGATCCAAAACATATTCTAAGCTGGATTAAAACCCAAATTGATTAGAACCTAGTGATCCTTCAAAATATCCGAATCTAATAAGCCTAAATTCTGTGGATCCCAGAATATGATAAAGTACGTATGCTTTTAATGACAACACGAAGAACACACAATTAACAAAGATCTTAAGTCGGATATCTTCCACAGTTTAGCTCTCAATATTGCGCACACATACAATGACCCCCTAAGCGCCTATTTATAATAAAGGTTTAAACAATATAAGTAAACAAGGAGAATGACATTATACACTTGTCATTTTTACAATAAAGCAACATTTCCTTATTTTGACACAATTAAAATAAATCCTAACAATCTCCTCCCCTTTGTGTCAAAATGACTCTTCATCTCTTCAGCTCGAACTTTCCTTCAAATCGTCTTAGGGTCTGTCGGTAGATGATGCGCTTGTCAATCAACTCGATTGCCTTCAGTAGATTTTCTCTTTCATTTGCCTGTAGTTGCGCCTTTTTACTTCTTCTTTGATCGGCACTTGCTTCAGCTGAAAGTCTGTTTAGAACAGCCAATAAAGTACCTTCAGAATAAGAAGCAACTTCACTAAATCTCAAGAATCTCATTTCTCCGTTAGATTTCATGTACACAACTCCATCTGCTAGCCGGCTCATCACTTGAGTCACTTTCATATTATTTAGACTAGGGAGATCTTGATCAGGCTTTGGCAAATACGCTTTCTTCTGTTTACTTTCGATAGCCCTTTGGAAATCATGAATATATAGCTGTATCGAAGTTCTTTTTGAATATGCCTTATAATTGCTCTTAAAGCTCTTTGTTCATCCTCGGATCTTCTGGTTTTGTCTTTAAACTCAGTATACAGAGTTTCCATATCCGTCACATCCAGTCTAGCAATGTCAGCCTCAGAAAAAAAATAGACCTTTCCATCAAATCTTCTTACTTTGAAAGTTGGAAATTCTACTTGAAAGGCTTTATCACATCCGATCTCCATGATTGTGACAATTTTGTGTCTTGAAATAACTTCTTTAGGATCCTTCGCTTTAGTCTTCAGTATGCTCACATATTCCGTTACTTGAAGCGGATCCATTTCCATGATCATATGTATTCGAGATAGGTCATCTGGTTTCTTCTTTTCCACAAAGATCTTTTGCATGGTTTCTTCTAATTACGGAGTTCTGACTTGTGGATTTACCCATTTGCTGTTAGAAAGAATTCTTTCCCAACGAATTTGGTGCGACAGTAGTGGAGTTTGATCAATATTCGTTGGTGGAAATTTCTTCTCCGCGTGCATTGGATTTGCATAGTCTTCTTCTTTTAGCACGGGTTCATATGCATAACGAAACCAATTTCGAACAGAATCTCTCAATTGCTGCACATTTACTCCTTCTTCATTTGTCGGTTCAGCAGCTTGCGATCCACTCCCAAATTCAAAATCTACCGTGGGCTTTTCAACGGTTGGCGGATTGGCTTGTTGTTGTGTGGGAGGTAGAGTAGAGTGTTGTTGTCTTGACGGTGGAACTGTAGAAGAAGATGGACCAGAAGTTGTATCAGAAGATGGTCGAGATCGAGCTTGAGTTATTTTAAAGATGGACCAGAAGTTGTAGCAGAAGTTTGATTCGTTTGTTTAGAATGAGTGTGTTTAGTTTGACTAGTGGAACATTCATTCTGAACCTTCGGAATCAAAACTGTTTCGATCGGTTTCTTGCCTTTGTCCAAAAATTCCATATGACTTGGAAGGGTAGGATTGAGTCAAAGTTAGCATTCATTTCATTTAAACATTCGGCGTTTTTAAGTTGAGAAGGATTAGAATTTTTCTCCGGAAAAATCATTTATTCAAGGTCATCTAATTCAGCATTAATTTGGTCGGGAGAAGGGAAATTTGTTGTTTAGGAGGGCAATAATTTGGATCTAATTTAAACAACTCTTCACAATCATCTAAATAGGTGCTAAAGAAAGCTTTACACGAAGAAATATTGGAAATTGTATCAGTTTCTTGGTTTTTGGTGAATTGTAAAGCCTCGTTTTCAGGTTTTTGAATTTCAGAAATTAACGCCTCCTTTTCCTTTTCCGACGAACAACGTTTAGATTCCAACACCTTTTCAAGTTGAACAATTTTCTTTTCTAAAAATAAGTTGGGAATATATGGTTTAAATTCAGGAATTTAAGTTTGAAGTTCTTTGTCAGTATAAGATGGAAAATAGTGGTTTGGAAGAGTATCTTTTGAAGATTCTTTTTCTACTTTCTTAGGATAGCAGAAAGGAATTTGATGAAATTCTTGTTTTTCCTATTCCAATCTTCCCTTTTCTCGACTTTGGAATGTGACTTCATAAATTGAATTTTGTATTCTGGACCAAGGTCTAGATATTCAAATTTATAGATAGTCGGAGTATTGTAGATGGCCTTTTCTAAACGTTTTGGGGTATCAAATCCTAATCCAGCCTTTGAACTTAAATCTTTTGGAGCGGTTTTAAGTGAACTGTTTGCTCAGTTTGACCAATCTTATACAGTTTGAGTTCCAAATCCTTGAGTTTTTCTAAAAGATCTTATCTTTGTAAGGTGCAAACTCAAAATTTGATGAAAATTCTTCAGTCTCACGTTTAGATTTGTTAAGTTGATTTGTGAGATCCGAGATTTATTGTTTTAACTTCAAATTTTCGTTTTGAAAAGTGGTTTTCTCCTTTTGATGATTTTGTGCAATACTTTGAGAAGTGGCAAGTTCAGATTGGACAATTAGCAGTTGATTGTGATTATTTTCTACACGTGCTTCTAAGTTGGAAACCAAGAGTTTCTCGGTTTGCAACTTAGATTGTAATTCTTTCACTTGAATCATCAAATCATGAATTTGGGAAACAAAATTGTCATAGTCAGAATTGCTTACCTCGGGTGTATAGTCGAAAGCATTAGAAGTGGAATCATCATAATAAGCCATCAAACTGAAGTCTGCTTGGACCTCGTATTCCGTATCATCATCATCATTATCATGATTGAGCCAGTGTTCATCTTCCGCCATGAGTACTTTTCCAGCCTCCTTTTGTTGAGCCAACATCAATTTGTAAGTAAAGTAGTTTGAGTTTTTGACTATTGGCTTTTTGCATTCACGAGCATAGTGGCCGGATTTTTCGTAGTTGTAGCACAGGCTCATTTCACCTTTGAATTTGTCTTCCGGTTTGGGTGGTGGACGAGGTTCTTCTATTCTTGGTTTTGGCTCAAACATAGCTTTAAGCTCATGATTCTTTGGTCTCGAAGCATACCGTTGTTGATTTGGACTTGAGCGACAAGAGAACTTACGTTGGAACGTTTTTGTGAGCAGAACCAATTGCTGTTGGACTTTGGCAATTTCCGGATCATAGTCGAATTCTTCGTCCTCTAATTCAAGAAAGACGTCTTGTGATATGCTTTGGGATAAAGGAGAGCTTTCTTTTGCTACTAGCGCGATTAGATCGGAAGTCTTTTTGATTTTGTTGTTTGTCCCCGTAGCTTCAAGTACTTCCTCCTCGTCTTGTTGTAAGGTTTCGGACACTTCGTGAAGATCGAGTTCAGCGAGAAATTTGCTGTGTTTGATTTGGTTGGCAAATCGACGCCATTCAGGTTGAAGATTGCTAACAAACTTCACATTGTTCTCGATCTTTGTCTTACGAATATCGTTTTTGCTTAACTCGTTCACCAATTGAACAAAATGAGTGTAAGTATTCGTAAGACTTTCACCCTCTTTTGCTTTGAATTCTTCGTATTAAGAGATACAATTTGTGATCTTCAGTTGAGTCCCAATCTTTATTCCAAGCATAAACTTTTCAATTTCTTCCCAGATCTCTTTGGCAGATCTTTGGTGGCTATCGATGCACATGTAGATCTCATTTAGGAGGCTCATTAGGAGGCATGAGCGTGCTAGTTGATCACCTTTCATGATTTTTTTCTCCTCGGCATCGTAGGCGGATTTGGGTTTGACCCCTATTTTGGCAGCGACAGGAGGAGTAGCATTTGGTAGGCAGGGAAGTCTTGATAGAAAACAAGAAGAGGACCTTCTTTAATGAAACGCATGATTTCATCAGCGTAATCATTACGTTCAATGAAGTCTAGAAACTGATCCTTCCATTGAGAGTATTCGCCCGGGAATAGAATCGGGGGTTTTGTGACCGAACCGATCGACATTGCTTCGCATGAAGTCATAGTACTTGACAGAGTGATCTCGATCTAGGAGTTTTGAAAAAATTCTAAGAGTTTTGAGAATTTAACGTAAAATCTCGATTTGACAGAAAAACAATCTTATCGACAACAAAGGAAGCGATAAGAATTTTTATCGGGTTAAATGAATGTTAGACTTCATATTGTGAAAAACAATTTTATCGACAACCAGAATATTACAAGTATCGAAGATCAGCAGTTAAGTCAGAAGCTCAACTTCTGACTTAAGTTATCTCAGAGGCGCCGAGAGACTTGAAGAACCTCTGGAACTTCACTGTTATCCCTCACGCGCTTGTGATGACGTGGCGATTACACTTTTCGTGCGTCCCTGTACGTAGCTGATTTTGTTACGAGTATAGCGGACGTGTCAAATCCTGATAGGCTAGATCGTTGACTTTTCCTTTCTAATAGTATAAATAGATTCAGTCTTCACTGTAATAGGGGACGATATTTGAGAAAAATTGTGCTATTCATTCCTACGTATTGTAATCAATTTCCAGGTTATTAATATGAATTCTCATTTGCTCTTCAAACTGTTCTTACTGTTTTATTACTGTTTAGTATTAATCATTGATCTGAATTGCTTCCGCTCAGACTCTGTATCAGAGCTACATAATCGTTGATTCATTGTATTGAAAGGGATCTGGGTTCCAACAATTGGTATCAGAGCTACATAATCAATCTATTGATTATTAGATCTCGTCCAGTTTGGAGAAATCCATACTCAACTAGCAGTTAATTTCATTTTTAAACTATTGTTCTGAATTCTACCATGTTTTTCAAGATTTTGTTAATTTCATAAAATTTTCTCTAAATCAGTGGTATTTTTGGTTTAAATATGAAAATCAGTAAGAATATCATTTCGTTTCAATTCAATTGAAGTTTATTTGTTCCAAATTTCAATAGTATTTCGTACATTTTTCTTAAATCTATGTTTTCGGCAAAAATGGCAAATCAAAATATGAAGGCCATATACACCTCCTGATCTTTGACCAAACCTCCTATTCTAATCCGTGATGAATATCCTCAATGGAAGATCCGTATTATCAATTTCTATGAAGGATTAGATGTTGAACTTTATCCTACTATGCTGAATGGTCCATTTATACCAATGACCACCATTCCAAGGGTTACTGCTACTGTAAACACCGATGAAATTCCTGCTCGTCAAGTTCCAAAACTTAGAGAAAATTGGTCTGATGAAGAAAAGGCTAAGGTGGAAGTCGCCAAAAAGGTAAAGAGTCTTCTGATTATGGCTATTCCAAATGAGATTTTCCAATCTATGGATTCATGTGAAACTGCAAAGGAGTTGTGGGATCAACATGAAAATATTCTTGAAGGAGGAGTAAAGATGAAGAAAAACAAAAGAGCTAATGCTCTGAACGAATATAATAGTTTTCAAGCCATTCCAGAAGAGACTCTGGAGCAGACCTTTCACAGATTTAACACTCTGATAAATTTGGGGAAGAGATGTGATATAGTCAGATCCAAGGAAGACAACAATGTCTTATTTCTTAAACGACTAAATTCAGAGTGGTCTAATCTCTCCATGTCTCTTCAAGCAAACCAAGACTTAGAAATGTAGTCTCTGCACGATGTATTTGGCACTCTTCAGGCGCATGAAAAGGAAGTTGTTCAGAAGAAGACTTCAATTGGTGGACCTCTGGCCCTAATCTCATAATCCAGAGGGTCAGGCAGAAGGAGTAAAGAGACTGAGAGGGAAGGAAAGAGCAAGACATTCAATTCAGAAGCAAGTCCAGAAGAAACTTCTGATTCTGATGATGATCAGATCAAATCTTTTGCAGAATCATTAGCACTTATTACCAAACAATTTACCAAAAAGTTTGGTAATAGATCTTTTCAAGGGAACAGAAGATTTGATCGCCTTACTCAAACTTATGCTCCAAGGCAAGAGATTCAGAGAGCTGAAAAATCAGAAGCAGAAAAGAAAGAGGAAGAGCTGAAGAAGAAAAAGGATGTGTGTTACAGGTGTGGAAAGCCAGGTCATCATTCCAAAGACTGCAGAGGTGCTCTTCAAAAAGACAAACCATACTACAAGAACAAATACAAGTACAACGTAGTCGAAAGAGCTCACTATGCTGAAAAAGAGAATTGGTTGGATGACGATTCAAGTGGAGATGAAGCCATGTTCTATGGAATAGCTAAGGCAGATGAATCAAAAGATCAGCCTTCTGAAACTCCGGTTTGCACTCTTTCTGAATCCTCTGAACTTGAAAACACCATAATGATTCTAACCAACGATTTTGAATATTTAAAGCAAAAGCTTATTATAGAAAAGAAATTGAGGAAAAATCTTGAACAAACTTTTTCTACAATTCAAAGAGCAAGAGATATTTACAAAAGAGAAATGGATATTTCAACTAATGAAAAGCTGGAAATATCAGTAGGAAATGAAAAGATTTCCAAACTTTTGAAAACTATAGAAGTCAAACTCAAGAAAGAGAAACAAAACTTCGTTAAACTTCTGGAAGGCAAAGATAAAGAGATTAAGGCTAAAGAAAGTGACAGGTTGAATTCTGTAGCACTTAAAAATTATTTTCAAAAGGAAAGAGAATTTTTGCACATAGAGCTTCAAAACAACGGTCTACTCTAGAATCTGTGTTTTGTATAGGGAAAGAACAAAAGCTTGTTTTTCCTGTATTATATGAGCAAACAGTTTTTAAAAAATTAAAGTATGAAAATCGTCATTGTGTTAGAAAACTCAAATACAAAAATATCAAGTAGTTTTCTGAAAAAACAACTCACGTTGATCTAAAACTATTTCAAAAGAAGAGTGATATTTTCAAATTTGGATTGTTTACTCATATAACTTTGAATCTAGAAGCTGATGAATTTATACCTATACAAGCATGAGAGGAGCTAAGACTTAATTTCCAGAACAAAATTCTTTCAACTCTGGATGAGTGTTTTAAACTTGAACATTTTGATGTTCAACAAAACTCTATTGAAAACCATCCAGAGATCTTTCCTTGTTCTTTCGTTGACTTAAATCTTTCCGAAAACAAAGACAATTTGGAGTTTATTACTTATCCCTGGGAAACTGATGATCAAGATGATGATGATTTCTTTGGTAATTCAGAGAAATATATCTCTAGTTTTGAAAATCTCTTGCCATCAGAGTACACAGAGGTAATAAAAAACAAGGATGTCCTTTTCTATACAATAATGAACCGCTGTAAATCATAGCCTCTTGATCGAATGTTGAAAAACATTCAGGTGGCATACCAATAATCTCTGTGCCTCCTAAAGGAAAGAGAAAAGCGGTTCCCATATGTTGGTCCCTAAAGGGTCTACAAGAGAGAACAGTTTGTAGAAGGGGGGGGGGGGTTGAATACAAACACACACTGATTTTGGTTTTTAAATGAGTTTATTGAAAATAAACAAATTTACAGTTACAAGCGTGTCACACCTCGCTAAAGCGGAAACACATGGAGTGATAGTTCAAGATTTCATAGCAATAGAGCGATAACAACACCAATTGTCCAATCAAATACATAACACATAAAACTGAACATTACATCATACCAGTTCAAGTTTTAACAAAAATAAAAAATAAAAAAAATAAGATGTTCTACAAAACGATTTCAAATTTAAACGTGGTTGATGTTGATGCGCCCCAAACACAAGCATTTTTAGTTACCCTTTCTTACCCCTGAAAAGCATGAATAAAACAAGGTCAACTACAAAGAGTTGTTGAGTTCACAGATTTTCAATATTATAAACATCTTTTGCGTAAATGAATATTGAGCAAAATAACTTTTATGGCACTTGATAACTTTTCATCTTAAAACATTCAAGGCATTTTTGTACCCTAATTAATAGTAAGTAATGAGTCACCACTAAACCTTCGACCACAAAAATATTTTTAGTTCTACCTCAGCGGTGGACCTAAAGTCCACATGTGTAGAACCTTCTTTTTAGTTCTACCTCAGCGGTGGACCTAAAGTCCACATGTGTAGAACCTTCTTTGTAGTTCTACCTCAACGGTGGACCTAAAGTCCACATGTGTAGAATCTTCTTTTTAGTTCTATCTCAGCGGTGGACCTAAAGTCCACATGTGTAGAACCTTCCCTTTTAAGTATAGTGCACCCCTACCTGTAGTTTCCCGGTGGGATTGCTATCCACACCCTACTTTTCGGTTTTTAGGTGGGATTGTCCGTCCAATAGCGCTATCCATATATACCCTCGGCTCCTCACTTGAGTTAATAGCAGTGTACAAACTTTTATGGAATATTTTACTCAATACAATGTATTAGTGTACATGCCTTAATGCCCAAAAACAACAATTTTCATAATATTCACATTCGTTAATGCAAATAGCTCAAATATTTCATTTAATCATGCTTTTCACCCCAAAACATATAAAGTACTTTAAAAATGGGGTTGTGAATACTCACCTTTGCAAGCTCCGCTACTCAAAAGCACGATCCGATCCCCACCCAAAGGCCTAACGATTCCCTAACAAAGAGAAATGCTCAAAACCATCACTTATGGGTCTAAAACTACTTATGGAGGTGAATAAGTCTTAAGCTTTTAAATGTCCACACACATCCAACTTGATTGTATATAGTCCAATTATACATAATGCACATATGCTCGTTAATATAGTAATTTATACCGTAAGTTGTGTTATAAACCATCAAATGATCAATAATTGTTAAAATCAAGAAATTCCAGAATTTCACTTCTGGACAGAAACTTGTAGTACTCAAAATGATCAAAATGTAGAGACTTCCAATATGACATAGCTTCCCATATTTTTATATGTGATATAGTACTGGGTTATGGTGATTGTGACCAAATTTGATGCATTTTGGACATGTAAAAATGATTCAAATAATTTATGCAATGCAAAGGGTCACAACTGGCATGGCAGATTACACCATGTTAGTAAATCACTCATTTGAGGAGTTCGACTCAGTGTTTTCTAGAGTTTTCAGTTGTATTGGAATCATAACTCATAAAGGAAACGTTTGAGATAAGAATCACTGATTTCGAAGAAGTTATGAAGGAGATATGGCACTACGAAGTTGCATGCACAATTCTGTCATTAGCTGACATATTGCACATTTAACTTTAATAAATTGGTTAATGCCTCAAAACTTCATATTTTTGAATGAAACTGGATTCATATGAATCCTAGCTCATAAAAGAAAGTTTTAGAAGAATAATCATGCATTAAAGACAAATAACAAAGGAGATACTAACACACCAAGTAGAGTTTAGCTGCTGGTGGTTTCACAGATTGCACACCTAAAGTATTTTAAGTGTTTGGAGGGTCAAAACTACATATTTTTAAGTGATTTCACTTGCAAACTGAATATAACTCATAAAACGAACTCTCAAAGGAAAAATAATCCTTTTTCATTGAGTTTTGAAAGAGATATGGCCATTTGAACATGCATGCACAAATCTGTCATTGATTGACAGTTTGCACACTTATTTTGTTTCAATTAGTTGAAACCTCAAATCGACATATTTTTGAATGAAATCAGTGGCATTTGAAAGGTAACTCATTAAATTAACTTCCAGAAGAAAAATCAATTGATTTGGAAGAAAATTCAAAGAGTTATGGTCGTTTAAATTACGGTTACCTACTGTTGAACTTCCAAATGCACATGCATCTTGTTATGAGCATTTGGGGGGTCAAAACTCATTGTTTTTGAGTGATACCACTTGGATTAGAACCCCCAACTCACTAAATAAACTTGTAGAAAGAAGATTCATGATATTTGAACATATTATTTGCAACAAGTGGACGATTTATTCACATGCATAGAATCTGTCAGCACCAAAAATCACCATTGTAGTTCAAAAACACATAAAATCATGATTTTTACCCATTTTCTTGAGTTTTATTGTTTGGGTCATGATTACCACCATTATATGATCATTTTTACATGTTTTTGGTGTGTAATCTCTCCATAAACTCAGAAAATTCAAAGGTTAGAAGAATAAGGTTAAAAATGCAAGAAAAGTGGGGTTTTCACCCAAAAATGACAAGACACAGGTAAAAGGATGTTTGTGCTTACTTGATTGATGTATGGAGCCTCTAATTCTTGAAAAATCTTGAATTTTTGATGGTGTTTTCCCTTGAAATTGGCTGGAAATAGTGATGGAAGAAGAGGGTTTTTGATTTATGACCTTTGGTTTTAGAGAGAGAGAGAGAGATGAGAGGAAATTTTGAACTTGGAAATGAACAAATGAGGAGAAAAAATGATTTTTATATGTGGACAAGGGGGGGAAGTGGCTGGCCATGGATATGGGCCCCACCCAAGTCCATTAAAAAAAATTACAAATTTATTTCAAGCCCAAAAAAAATGTAATTAAAAGTCCATTTTCTCAATTTTTACCTTTTTCCTTCAAAATATAAGCCCAAAAGTGTTTAAATTATATAAAAATAAAAGTTTTATATTTAACATTCTAAAACTATATATATTTTATATAAATTAGGTATAAATTAGAGCAACTGGCATTATATAGGACATTTCGGCCAATTACGGGTCGGAACCAGACTTTCTAAGCAACTACCGGAAACCCTGGAAATTTTTCGGCCAATCTAATATAACTAACTCCTATTTTTATAAGTTAGTTATAATAACACTAATAAACTTAATAAAAACTAACTTGGAAGCCCAAATTTGACAGTTGTCACAGTCTCCCCCTGTTAGAGGAATTTTGTCCCGAAATTTAATGACTGCTACTTCCAATGGATTCCTTTGCAAACAAGTGGGGATATTTTCCTTTCATGAAATCCTCTTGCTCCCAGGTAAATTTCGGTCTATACATTGAGTTCCAATGAAATTTTATAATCGGAATCTTATTATGCCTTAATCGTTTGTTCTCTCGGTCAAGAACTTCAACTGGTTCCCCTATAGCGCGCCTTTGTTCATTGACTTGAATCTCTTCCAATAGTAATACTATCGATTCGTCAGATAGACATTTCTTAAGATTCGATAAATGAAATGTGTCGTGAATGGCACTGAACTCTTGTGGCAGCCTGAGTTTGTAAGTGACTGCTCCGATTCTTTCCACTATCTCAAATTGTCCAATAAATCTAAGACTCAGCTTGCCCTTCTTTCCAAAACGTATCATTCCTTTCCATGGTGACACTTTTAGTAGCACTTTATTGCCTACTTGGAACTCTAACGGTTTCTTGCGATTATCCGCATAGCTTTTCTAGCGATCCTGTGCTACTTTTAGTCTTTCTTGAATTGTCTTGATCTTGTCTGTGGTTTCTTGTACAATGTCTGGCTTTGTAAGTTGTCTATCACCAACTTCAATTCAACTAAGTGGAGATCTGCATTTGCGTCCATAAAGTGGCTCGTATGGCGCACATCGAATACTGGTATGATAGCTGTTGTTGTAGGAGAATTTGATTAATGGTAAATGATCATCTCAGTTACCTCAAAATTCTATCACACAGGCACGCAATATATCTTCTTAGGTTTGGATAGTCCTCTCCGTTTGCCCGTTCGTTTGAGGATGATAAGATGTGCTCAAATCCAACCTTCTGCCCAACGGTTTTTGTACTGCCTGCCAAAACCGCAAGGTAAAAGCGGTTGTCTCTGTCTGAGATGATAGAAATGGGTACTCCATGACACATAACAATCTCATTGATGTGTAGCTGCACATGTCTTTCCATTTTAATGTCTTCTTGCATAGGCAGGAAGCGTGCAGATTTCGTGAGTCGATCCACAATAACCCAAATCGAATAGCGACCCTTCTTAGTTCTGGGCAACTTGGTCACAAAATCCATTGAGATCTGCTCCCAATTCCATTCTGGGATCTCTGCTTTTGATGTTCAGCCTTGACTCTCGCGCAGGTTAGACATATACTTACATACAAGGCTACGTCCATCTTCATTCCTGGCTACCAATAATATTCCTTTGGTTTCTTTGTACATCTTATCGGCTCCTAGATTGAATCAAATGCTTCTGATTCAGAAGATGATGATGATCAAATGCTTCTGATCTGAAGTTTCACAGACACCTTCAGAATTGTTTGGTTCTGTGTTTTTAAAATCAGAATATCAGAATTCAGATTTTTCTCCTACTAATACAAACATATCATCAAATTCAACACCATGTTCAGTAACATCTTCTGACTTTAACACCAGAGTTAAACTTTTTGAACAAGGTCAATCTTCAAACTCTCTCTCTGAAGTTCAGAAAATTAACACAAAATCTGAAACTAAACATAAAGTGAACAAAAGAGTTTCTTATTCTAATCCTCATTTCTTATCTTTTACAGAGCTATCCACTTTAGTATGGAGAAAGAAAGATGAAAGACTGTCAAAGATTGACAAATTAGAGAGTTTTTCATTTTTTCAGAAGAATGATGTACCTAAAACAAAGAAAGTGAATAAAAGAATTTTTGTTGAAAAATCAAATGTTATTGATTCTTATATGTCTAATACTGTTGTAAATACATTAAAGAATCATATTCACTGTATTAATTGTGGTCATCATAATTTTCTTCTTAACTCCAAAACAAACAAAATAAATTTGATGAAATCTTTTTAGAAATGTTTGGCTACTTTGACAAATTCAAGTAAACAAAGAAATGGAAATAAAAATAAATCTCATAGTACTGAACAAACTTCTGAGTTGAAACATTTGAAGAAAAAGTTCAGCACTTCAAATTTTAATACTAATCACAAAGGACCCATTCTGAAATGGGTACCTAAAACTCAATAATCTCTTTTGCAGATATGTCATGTGTGGGTCTTAGATTCTGATTGTTCAAGACACATGACACCTTTCAAAGAACTACTAACTGATTATCATGAAAGATATGGAGGAACAGTTAGTTTTGGAAACAATGCAAAGGGATATGTAAGAGGATATGGCACTTTCATTAAAGGAGATGTGAAAGTATTGAAAGTTTTCTATGTTGAGGGACTAAGACATAATCTTTTCAGTATTAGTCAATTCTGTGACAAATACTGGAAGGTTAATTTTGACATAGATTACTGTCATGTTCTGAGTACAACAAACAAGAATGAGTTAACTGCTTATAGAGATGGAGATATCTACACAAAGAACATTCACCGCAACGGTCAACTACAAGGTGTATGTTATATGTCTACATCAATGAAAAATGGTAGTTGGCTTTGGCACAGAAGAATGTCACATCTGAACTTCAAAGCCATTTCTGAACTAGGCAAACATCAATCTGTAAGAGGACTACCAAAGATCAGATTTGAAAAGAACTCTCTTTGTTCTGCTTGTGAACTAGGGAAAATCAAAAGAAGTTCTCATCCTCTGAAAATGCTATCTTCATGCAAAGCTCCACTTGAAATGCTACATATGGATTTTGTTTCTGAACCGGTTCAAACTATTTCTGACCATGAACCTAACAGTTCTGAACCAATTTAGATTTTTTCATTTGGGAGGGAGTCTTCAGATTTACATTCAGTCATCAATCATGATACTGAAACTCAAGCAATTACTGATGATTATGATTCTCTGAATAATGTTTCATCTGTTCAACCATTGCCAAATGTGAACAAATGGACATCTAATCATCCAGTTCATCAAATAATTGGTGATGCATCAAAAGGTGTTCAAACAAGATCTGCAACAGCAAATGAATGTCTGTATGTTAATTTTTTTAGCAGCATGGAACCCAAAAAGCCATATGAGGCACTTCAGGATCCAGACTGGATTTTAGCCATGCAGGATGAGTTAAATCAATTTGAAAGAAACAAAGTCTGGAGATTGATACCAAATCCAAAAGGTAAATCTGTCATTGGCACAAAATGGGTGTTCAGAAATAAAAAGGATGAAAATGGAATTGTTGTAAGAAACAAGGCAAGACTTGTAGCTAAGAGGTATTGTCAACAAGAAGTAATTGATTATGATGAAACCTTTGCTCCTGTTGCCAGATTAGAGGCTATTATAATTTTTCTTGCCTATGCTGCTCATAAAAACATGAAGGTGTTTCAAATGGATGTCAAATGTGCATTTCTGAATGGTATTTTACATGACGAAGTGTATGTTGAACAACCAGAAGGCTTTGTAAGCAAAGAATTCCCAGATCATGTTTACATATTAGACAAAGCCTTATATGGACTTAAACAAGCACCAAGAGCATGGTATGATACTCTTACAACTTTTCTTCTGAATTCCAAATTCAAAAGAGGTACTGTTGATACAACTTTATTTCTGAAAAAAGAGGGTGATGATATGATTTTGATACAAATCTATGTAGATGGTATTATATTTGCTTCTACTAATCCAAAATTTTGTAGAAATTTTGAGAAAATCATGCAAACAGAATTTGAAATGAGTATGATGGGAGAGTTGACATTTTTCCTTGGTCTTCAAGTTAAACAACTTCCCGCTGGCATATTCATTAATCAATCTAACTATGTCTCTGACTTACTTAAGAAGTTTGACATGACTGATTGTTCAAGTATTCAAACTCCAATGGCCACTGCCACTAAGCTAGAACCTGATTTAAATGGCAAATCTGTTGATCAGAAAAAGTACAGAGGCATAATTGGATCTTTGCTTTACTTAACTGCTAGTAGACCAGATATAATGTTTGCTACATGTATTTGTGCCAGATACCAAGCTAATCCTAAGGAATCACACCTTCTAGCTGCAAAAAGAATACTTAGATACCTAAAAGGTTCTCCTTCATTGGGACTTTGGTATTCTAAGGATTCAAGTTTTGAACTAACAGCATTTACAGATGCAGATCATGGTGGCTGCAAATTAGACAGGAAAAGCACTTCTGGATCATGTCAGTTTCTGGGTGATAGACTAGTTAGCTGGTCTTCAAAGAAACAAAATTGTGTTTCTACCTCTACAGCAGAAGCTGAATATGTAGCAGCTGCAATATGTTGCTCACAAGTGATCTGGATGCAAATTCAACTAAAAGACTATGGTTACACTTTCAAAAAGATTCCTTTGTATTGTGATTCAAAGAGTGCCATAGCAATCACTGCCAATCCTGTTCAGCATTCAAAAACGAAGCACATTGATGTAAGATATCATTTTATCAAAGATCATGTGGAAAAAGGTAATATTGAAATGTTTTTTGTTCAGACAGATTACCAGTTAGCTGATTTATTTACCAAAGCACTTGATGAAAAACGATTTAACTTCTTGGTAAGTAAATTGGGCATGATGAACATGTCTATGTAAGTATTATACATCACCTATACTCTAGAAGTTACATTCTGAATTTTTTTTATCAACTTCTGAATACTTCGCTCTTCAGAATTACTTTGTATATTCTGAAGTTTATCATTCAGATTTTGCAAATTTTCAAACTCAGATGTATATCTCTTCAGTAACTAGGTTGATTGTATTTTAATACTTTTCATTTATTTCTCATTTCACTAATATTTGATTGATTCTTTGATAAGGTTGCAACAATCAAGGGGGAGAATCATAATTACTAGTGATTCAAGGGGGAGTGTTATTAATTTCCATTATTTCTAACTACCCTTTCCTACACAACAACTCTGCATTGGTGAAATAAAGTCTTGCACTTTCTATCTAAGAAGTATGAACAAGCTTCCTTAGATTAAAACAAGTTTTATATTTGTTCAAATCTACTTCTGAATGATCAAAATGTTTTATATTTTTCAGAAGTTTATAGTTTTAAATGATTTTTTGTCTCCTAAGATGACTCAAGTTTAGTTCTGAACTTCACTTACAAATTCTGAGGTTCTTCTGAATTCTTTCTTTCAGACTTCTGAACTTTTTCTCAGAAGTTCTGGACAACTTCTGAAGTTTTTGAACTTATTCCCAGAACTAAAATTCCCGTTGATTTTTTCATTTAAGCGTGTGCCACGTGTTTTAATTTCATTGGATCTCTCTTAACCACGACCATTAAACAGTTCATTTCTCTTAATAAATGATGATTAATACTCTAATCACATTTACTTTTTGGCCATGTGTCCTTCAACGTTTATCCAATCGTATAAATCAATCGATTTTTCATCATCTTGCATTCTTTTAGCAATTTTACTCTGAGAAATCTTTCTGTGGTTATTCATCATCTTTCAGTTATCAATCTGTGTTCTTTCTACACCATGTCTACTTCAAAAACCATGATTTCTACTTCCTCGAGTTCCAATGATAACACTGGATCATCCAGTGATGCTTCGTTCAAGATCGTGCTTCAAAAATTAATGGTTGAATCAATGGAAATCCCACTAAGTGATGATCAAATGCTTCATGACACAGCCACAACTGCAACTCATCAAGCCGGACCTTCAAACCCTATCATTAACCCTAACCCTAACCCGACACCTGCTAAAATTGGGGAAACACATAATACACCCATAGATGTTGTTTCTGAATCAAATGTTGCTGAAAGTGAATCCCAAACTCCTGCTGAAAGTGGTGACCTGTCCAAACTCTATGTACCTGCTGAGAAATTACTTGACATCAAAAGAAACAACTGTGCACTGAACTTCAAATCCAAAGACTTCATTGATGATCAAGTAATGTTGATTAAAATTCTGAAGAAACATCCCCTGTGCACTCTTCTTTCAAGAAAGTTCTATGTTCCTGCTTCTTATCTTCAACAATTCTGGCATTATGCTGAGGTGGATGAAAATGATGATGAAATTGTATCTTATGTTCATGCCTACAAAGTTTGCATATCTGTAGATGACATTAGAAGCCTTCACTATTTGCCAAAACCAGATGAGGTTCTTGGGAAAACCTGTTATGACTCTATTCCATCCTCATCAGAGATGATTTCATATTTTATGAGCTTGGGTTATTCAGAAAATCTTAGTGCTCTGAGTTCTTTCAGAAGAAAATGCTTACCTCCAATTTGGTATTGCCTGTTTTCAATTCTGAATACATGTCTCTCTGGGAAGAGCTCAAGTTTAGACCAAGCTTCAGCAAATGGGAGGATTATATTTCATGGTGTTGCTTTGAACAAACACTATGATTATGCTAGTCTCATCTTTGATGATCTCAAATCTGCAATTCTGAAGAAGTCTACATTCAACTATATCCCATTTCAGAGATTTCTTCAAACACTTATCAAAGGAGCAATGAAGGCTGTCTCAAACATCCCTGTTCTAGCTCATGAGGTACATGTTCCTATTTTCACTATGGATAGCTTAAGGCCTCCAAATGCAAAACTTGTTTTTCCAAATGCAGTTCCACTTCCTTTTCATTTACTTGAACTTGTAAGTACACAAACTAGGATTAGGAGTGAGAATTTAGAATCTATGGGATTACCTCAACCAGTAATCCCTTCCCCTGATTCAAACCAGAGTGGTGATCATGCAAGGGAGTCTAGACTTACTAGAAAGAGGGGGGAGGCTGTTCAAGGGGGAGAACAACCTCAAAGAGTAAAGAGGAAAAATGTGAATGAGAGACAGGGTAGAAGGGTCAGAAAAAGAATTGATGAGGGGAGAACACAGGTACAAGAAAAACAAACCTGTGAACCACCTGTTACAAGCCGGGCACCCACACCTACTATTATTCCACACTCTTTGGTGGATAATATTGAAACAGCCAGTGAGCCCATGGCAACTTTGGTTAACCCCCCCAGCCACTCACCCATCTCTCAACAGAAGGGTGTTTCAACAACACATATGGGGCAAGCAGCTTATAATCCATTAGGACCCCAATTGGAGGTTCCTTTTGTTGAAAATGAAGGATATATGTCCCCCCTTCACAGTTTTGAGCACATTGAGTCTGAGTGTCCACTCAACTTTGAGCCTTCTGAACCACTAAATGTGGCATCCATTCACACAAGCACACATCTTTCAGATGTCCCTAAGCAAAGTGTTTGTCACATTGCATTAACAACTATAGATATTCCAACTTTTGGATATCAAGGATTAGTTGGAAGTCGTGGTGGGGTGAACATCACAAAAGCTCCATTCACAGAATCAAATGTGGTTCATGATGCCTTTGTGGCTCATACAGGCCAACCTTCTTCTGAGGGTCTGAAAACAAGTTCATCTGTTGATCTTGGCAACTCACCCACATCTTCTGAATTCATAGAATTCAAAGATCTTTGTACTTCTGAATTTGCAAAGATTCAGAAGGACATCAAGGATTTGACAGATTCTACTAACAAGGTGTTGGAGGTTAGGTTGGATCTACATGGGGAGAATATGATTAACAAGCTGAATGACTTTCATCTCAAATCTTCTAATGATCTGAATATGTTTAAAGAAGCTCTTTTGTCAGCTTTTTCTGAAGTGGCTTCTTCTGTTTCTTCTTTGAAAGCTTCTCAGCCTTCTTCTTCTTCTACTTCACAAGCTTATGCCACTAAAGATGATATTTCTCAAATTCTCAATCAACTTTCCTCTATTCAGAGTTCTCAGTCAGACTTAAGCACAAGATTATCTGCTCTGGAATGCAGATCTCAATCAGATACTTTGAAAAGGAGTCTTGATGATCAGGATCCTGATAATCAAGAGGGGGAGAAAAGACAGAGAGTATCTGAACCAGAAACTAATCAAGTTCAAAGTTCTGAGAAGACTTCTGAAGATACTCAGAATGTTGTTGAAGAATCAAATAAAGTCTCAGAAGCCATAGAAGACATTTTATCTGCAGAACATGAGGTACAAGAGATAAATGATCATTCTTCTGAAGAAATGATAGAAGAAGGGTATGAAACAGAAAAGTTGTCTTTTGATTCTGAAGGTAACTTGGGCTCAGATAACACAGATATAATTCCAGATTCTAATGAAGAAATGCTAAGGGAATACCTTGCTTTTGAAGATGTTATTGGAGAACCAAGTGATCTTTCTGATGTGATCATGTTTGAAGAAGATATGATTGATGTAAATATGGGAGAAAGCTCAAATGAAATAAAGGATTTAGTAATTTGGAAGCCTCAACAACTTCTGAGTGAAGAGTTCAGAAGTGCTTCTGAAAGATTATGGGATATTCTGAATCAATTCTGTTGGGTACATATCTTCCTGAATTATCCAAGAAGTCTGGAGTGTAGACTTTTGGACAACAGATTTTCAATCTTCAGAAATTTTCTTGAACAACCAGATGAAAGAGTTGAATTGGAATTTGACTTAACTCATTTAGAAGAAGTTGAAATTGTTGATGAAATCTTAATTGCTTTCTCAGGAAGATTTGAAGTCAGAACCAGACCTTGCATTATCATTCCTAAGGTACATCTTCCAATACTTGAAGAACCTGTTTTGGATCAAGTGTTTGAAAAAGAGAATATCTTTATTTCTGGAGAAAGCAGTCTGATATTTCCTGAAGAAACTTATTGCTTCATGTACAAAAGAAGTATGAAGTTTGCAAAGTTGGAAGACTTTCTGAATGATGAATAGTCTGATGACTATATTGCTCAAGTAAAGAACTTTATTCAGAATCATGGTGTTCAGAACTTTCATGATTCAACTTTAATAAAGAAGGTCAGATGCATATCAAAATCAGTTCAGAATGATTTAACTATATTCAGAATGAAAGAAGAGATGGTACTCTGTGTGAATTTACTCAATTTGATATTTACAAGCTTAGACTACAAGATAAGTTGGCAATCTTATCTTTTTGTGTTAATTCTGGTGAATCTGTGTTAGTCTTAGAGATTAGAAGAATTTTGGGAATATACATAAGGAATCTCATAAAGCATGATTTTCAGCTGGCTTTGGAACACAGACTTAACACAGTAAATATGTTAGAACCTATATATATTGAAAGATTTGGGTTGAAGAGATTGTTTACTAATCCAGATATTGGGTTCATGTATGTTGTTGAAGAAGTCTCTAAAACATTTGTTGTTTCTGATATTCCAAAGTATTCTACATCTTCACTCCAATGGTTTCTGAACTACATGACAGATTTCTTTGAAGAATCTGACATCAAAGAAGAAATTGTTTATCTAATCAAAGAAAGAATACATTTCAGAGAATTTGTGAGAAAGAGTTATCTTGCTGGTCACAAGAGAGTAAACAAGATAAAAGGAGCAGATTATGTACTAAGTGATGCATATGACTTCAAGATTCATACAAAGAGACAAGATATGGAAGAAATTCAGAAATACATTCTGAATGTTGAAAGTTCAGAAGAAAGACAAAAGGAAAAAGAAAAGGAAAAGGACGAAGTTCTTGAAAATATTTCTGAAGAGTTGGTTCCTGAAAAGCAAATATCTGAAGAGGAACAACTTCAATTACAAAGAATTGAAGAAAGTGCTTATACTATGTTTCTTGAATATTTTCATCCAGAAATGATCATGGAATATGAGCAAAAATTCAACTATATAGATTGCTGGATTCAAAAGTCTTTTGGTTGGAAACAATGGTACTCAGACATTATCAGAAAGATAAGGATTCCAATTAATGAAGCAAGAAAAGATAGTCCTGTGATCAAAGTAATTAATGCTGATTTGAAGACAAGACAGAATTACAAATATGTATTCTTTACTGTTGAGCGACAAAATGGTGAGATTTCTACCTTTTCTGAAGCTGACTTTCAGAATGTTCATCTCAGAGATCTTCTCAGAGTATATAGAAGTCTTTATCCCTTCCATGACTCAATTACCAAGTTCAGAAAATCTTTTCCAGTGCTTAGTTATGGATTATATAGAGAGTTTATTTGGGCTGCAAAGACTGATTTCCAGGTTGCTTATGTTCTGAACAAGAAGCAAGTACACTTAAGCAAACCAAATTTAAGTCTACCAGATATTCAGAATTTAAAGAAGAGCACTTTAGTACTTCATCCTCCTGGCTTTGTTTGTAAATGCTTTCATGAATTATTATTTGTGAGATTTGAAGAACTCCACAAATGTTGCAATGGAACTCTCATGGCAATCAGAGATCTAAAGAGACAAAATAGAAGACCAAAGAATCTGAGCAATGAAGATTGGGAGAAGTACAAGGTACTTGCAAAAGAAATGATTAGAGTTGCTGAATTCCTACTAGAATACAGAAGATTAATTCTGAAGGATGTAAGAGAAATTCTGAATTTCTGGAAGTATGATTTGAACTTTTGAAGCTAAGGGGGAGATTGATAGAAATATCATAATAGCTTCAAAAGGAACTGGGTTCTTTAAAGTGAAAAAGATCTGAAGAAGTTCTGAAGATACTTCTGAAGAGGTTCTGAAGAAGTTCTGAAGACACTTCTGAAGACGTTCTGAAGGAGTTCAGAACCAATTCTGAACTTGTCTGTTATGACTGTTGTGTCACTTTAGCTTTTCTATTGTATGTATAAATAGATAGTTAGTTATATTGTTAGAACTAATGTTTTCATATACTTTGTAAAGACATATTCTGTATACAGTACATTCAATCAATACAAATTACATTTGGCTACCATCACTTTTGTTATAATCTTTTCATATATTGATATCTTGATTGTTTGGGTCCTAACATAGATTCTTTGACTTTTGCTGAATGGTCTTCTGGTGTGATAGCTGATCTTCAGATCTTCAGTGATAAGCTTGTTGTTCCTTGGTCTTCAGCGATCGCTGATGGTTATCAGTGTTTGCTGTCGCTGAATATGAACAGTAGCTTATTCAATGGAATTTCACTAAGTATTAAAAAGGAATCATATTCAAATCTTTTAACAGGAGTTATGATCAACAATCTCCCCCTATTTGATTATGATTAAGCAACATAGGAAAATTTCTTTAAGAGACTAGTAAGGAGTTAGGAAACATTTAAAGAAAAACTTTCTAAGTATTAATCTGTAAAGTCTTTTTCAGCTAGTCTACTCTCTGAATTGAGTTTCATTTATAAGGATATGAAAGCACAATTTTTACAAGTAAATAAGTTTAAAGTACATTCACTGATTGATTTTTCAGAGTGAAAGATCAGTGAGTTAAGATAGTGTAACGAAAATAGAACTCTTATGTTCATTGTCCCTTTTACTATTTTCAGGGATCTTTTTAGTACTAGGATGGAGTAAAGTACTCTGATTGTATTTCATTAAAAATAATCTGCAGAAATTACAGAGAAATGAAATTACAATAATTAAAGGTAAAGAACTTGTACACTGAAGAAATATTACAAAGGAAATAGAAATCTATAACTAGTCAGAGATATTCTCGTCTCTTCTTTGTAACTCATTCTCATAAAGTGTCTTCTATCGATTCATCAGAGGGGTATCTGACCAGCATCGCCAAAGCATTATCTTTATGAGATAGGATGGGGCCTTGCGAATCTCTTGGTTTCTGAAGAGTCCTAAGAATCCTTCATTATCCAAGAATACCATACCAGGTTCAGGCAGTGAGATGATTTCATCTTTTTCATATCTTTGGTCTTGAGGGAGAGAGGTACACAACATTGATATGTCAGGGAGCTCAAGATGACCAAGAATGCTTTGATAATCAAATTTTTGTGAAATTCTTTCAGGGAGAGGGGGAACTTGCACATGTTGTGACATTCTTTGCAGCAACTGATCCAGCACACTGTCCACCACGTCCTTGAATTTGGATTTGGAACCCTGAATGGCGTCTCTGATTTCTAACCATTCAGTGTATCCATAAATTTTTAAGAATTTGGCTTCTTCTCTCTCTGTTTTGTTCGTCCTTGTCATTCTTACATATACCTTTGTACCACCTCTGTTGGAGTGTCGCCCTTGGATAGTTGCATTAATGATTTTGGCTTCAGATCTTCGAAATTTCAGTCTGTCAGTGCACCAATCAAACTCTTTGTCTTTCTGCATAGTGGCTTCAGCGGATAGTACACTTAGAATCTTCTGTTGAGCAAGAATTGGATCTACATTCAAATTCTCTTGTGCAAGTTCTTTCTATACAAGCGCTTCAGCGACCCTTTCACTTTTTTTCAGTTGATCTTTGGCCGCCTTATCCCTTGCAGAGTCTTCTCTGAGCAATTTCCTTGCTAACACAAGATCATTCTCAGTTTGCTTTATTTCCTCATCCCTGATCCTTTGTGCTTCCAATTCTTGTTCTCTCTCTTCTCTGGACAAAAAGTAGAATTCATCTACCATCCTTATTGGTACGGCTTCAATGGGTTCAGCTTCAGGCACCCTCATTCTTCTAGCCTCAAATTCCTTAAGGAATTTTATTCGCCTTTCTTCTTCTTCAGGCTCGCTTATGATCGGCTTTTCAACGCGACGCCTGGGAATAAGGCCTTCTTCTTCTTCAGAGTCAGTTTCTATTATGTACATGAACTGCTCTTCAGAGGAAGGTTGCTTCCATGAAGTTGAGTCCTTTGGGGGACGGGGATCACTAAGGGAAAGAGAGGAGGAAATAGTATTGTCAGAGGGAGTTTTTGAAGGTGAAGGAGGTGTGGGAGTTTCAGAGAGAGGAGTTATGAAAGGGATAAGAGGAAGAGATACCTCGAGAGTGGTCTCCCCCTCAGATATAGGGATAGTGGTATCCAGATCTACCATTTCTTTTCCTTTGCCTGAGGGACTAGATTGTCCCTGAGAGGGTTGTGGTCCGTCCCCCAAGGGCTCTTGATGAGCGACTCCAGGCCTTGACAATCTGAAGTGCTCTAAGGCACTTCCAATGTCATCTTCATCTTCATCGTCATCCATCCCCCCATAGTGAGGGATAGGTTCTTCATCATCTTCTTCATCGTCTTTTTCATCTTCTTCTTCTTCTTCTTCAGCTTCAGCCCGTTGGATGTAAGGAGAGATTATCTCTTCAGGGAACCTCTGGTTATGCTCCGAGATGAGTTCGTGAGCGAATTCTTTGGCACATCTCTCCCCCTCAATGTTATCAGGAGGTAGACAATGCACCATCAGAGTGCGAACATTCGTCTGGACGTCCTTCAGCTTCGCATCATTATCCTGAAGCGTGGTCCGATTAGCAGTGTTAAAAGACGAGGAACTTGCCTCAGAGAGCTTTGTGAGCATCTGCATCATATCGGATTGAGTCTTCTGAATAGACTCAAGGACGTTTCCTTGAGCAGCAACCTTCTGCTACAAGCTTGTTAGGGTTTGATGAAGGGCCTTGTTATCTTCTTTCAGGCCGAAAACGTCAGAGATGAGGTTGCTGACGTTTGTCTTGATCGTTGGAGTACCAACGATCCTTTGGAAGATAAGCTCGGCAGACGTCTGAAGGTTGTCCACCCTGGCCCTTGTGAGAGCACAATCCTTGACCAGATAGTCAATTGCAGGGAATGTAGGGTTGGGAAGGACAATGGGAGGTAGCTTAGTGACTGGAGTAGGAAGCTTGGGAGCAACCATCTCTTGCTTCACGTCTCTGATTCTAGCAGCGTTGGAAGGACCCTGAGGAGACTTCCCCATATCCTTGCCGATGGGAGGAGCGCTGGTGGTGGAGGTTGTCGTCGCTGAAGTGGGAGTAGAAGCGACACCTGATGATGACATAGACAAAGATGCCAAAAACACATCCAGATTAGAAGATGTATGTTTCTCCCTGAGAGTATCATGAGGATTACTCTTAGGGACTACATTTGCAGAGGCAGTGTCTTGAGGATCACTGACCAGTGTCTTAGAATATCTGTGAGAGATACTCTTAGGTCCTTGTAATTTGGCCTTCCAAAACTCAGATTGCTTAAACAATATTGAGGTTTGGACTGCGTGCATTTCAGCATTATCAGGGATAAGGACAACTATCGCTGAGTCACTTGCTGACGTGAGAACCAAAGAAGAGGAGATAGATGTAGATAAGAAGGCAGTGAAAGTAGTACCTGTTCCAGCTTCAGCGGAGCCGGCTAAAACACCCTCAGTGACCGGAGTCGCTGATGATGTAGGTAGTGCTGATGAAGCGACAACGGTTGAGAAGACCGTTGAAGTGGCTGAGGTTTTCGGTGGTGTTGGTAGTACACCAAAATCAGAGAGAGTGGTCTTTTGAGAGACCATCTTCTTTGGTTTCTTTAGTTTGGTTGCGATGGTCTTTTTATGACCATCGGTTGGTTGCTTCCTCTTTACAGCGCAGCAGTGTCTGGGTTGCTCGCTGTTGGGTTGGACAGCGAGGTGGACACTGGAAGAGGAGCTCCGATCACCTGCAGCATGTAAGGGGTGAAAGGAGCATCACCTGGACGTTCCTCAATATCCAGGGACTTCTTCCCTACGACAGAAAAGGAGTGATCGCGACCTTCGGGTATTCTTCCCCGAAGGCAACTTCCATTATGGTCGCGAAGAAGCGAGGATAAAGGATGACAGGATGTCTGGTGGTGGCGTTGATGCGACTGACCATGTCGCTGAAGATGTAATCAGCGTAATTCAGGTTGTGGCCGGTGCAGAGGGAGTAAGCGAGGTCATGAAAGTGCTTGCTCGCTTGGTCGTGCGAGCCGATCTTCGACCCAAGGCATTGGATCACCTGGGTGAAGATGTATTTCCAGCGAGTAGGTAGCCTTTTCTTCTCTACCTTAGAACCCACCGTCTTCAGAGAGGGATTCTCCCAAGAATACCCAATAGAGTCCAAGAATCCATCGATTTGCATCTTGGTGGGTTCAGCGCCCCATTGTTAGCGCGTACAGGGAGACGCAGAGCCTTCCTGAGAAATCCAGCAATGAAGGAGAAGAAGCAGGGAGTTTGGTTCCCTTATCAGTTGTCAGTATGGTACAGCGACCAAGGTAATGTCTTCAGCAGCAGAGGAGGTTGCAGCGTTCTTACTTCCAGAGGCCATTGCTGTGGGAAAGATAGGAACACCAAAGAGGTAAATCATGGTTTTATACATAAATGTATAAACCAGAGTTTGGTATAAAGAATACCAAATTTAAGATCAAAGAGAACAAATATTTTGATGAACAATATCAAAATGCTTGTTATAAACAATAATAAAAAAAACTTAGGTAAATGGATAAAATTTTAAAAAATAAACTTTTGTTCTAAGGAAAGAACTTAGAACAGGGTTTTTATAAAGGAAAAACTTTTTATGTTTGATCCAGATTATCTTTATTTTTGTTTCTAAGTAATGTCTTTATATTATTTTTAGAGATTTAAGGAGAAGAAGAGGTGAAACAAGATGTTTCCAGTCATAATTTAAGGTTTAGATCAAACCTTAGTTGAGTTTGAGAAGAAAACACACAAATGCGTGTTCTTGGTGTTCTTGAGAAAACTTGAAGTTTCTTTTGCCTTTACGAGAATTATGAAAGTGGAAGGAATAAAGTAAGGCAAAAAGAATGCTTAAATAGCAAGAGGAGAGAGAAAGAAAGGAGTGCTAAACGACGGTTTTAGCTTTTTGAAAAAGAAATGATGACCTGGCGCACGTTCCAAGAAAGGAGTTGGAATGGAAACGTCGCGGTCCGTCGTGTGTCAGAAAAAGGTCTGACGTGTCCTTTTCTTTATTTTTAAAAGATTGTAATGATAATTATCCATAAGGAAGGTTTATCATTATTAATTTTAGAATGATCTTCATCACTAATAATAAAGGATTGTCAGTGAGGAGTTTTAATTATAAGAGAGACATTCTTTGATGAGGAAAGATATCAAAGAGTGTTAAAGATTAGAAGATAATACCTGAGGAGATGGCCCAGATATCGCTGAATCAGAGTTCAGAGAATGAAAATTTTGAAAGCTTTATTTGTATTCCTTGTTGGTCACTGAATAATAAATTATTCAACGTTCAACATACCAAGTTCGCTGATGAGTAGATTGAATCTAGATTCATCAAGAGGCTTGGTGAAAAGATCAGCGAGCTGATATTCAGTTGGTACAAAATGGAGCTCAACTTCACCATTCATCACATGATCCCTGATAAAGTGATATCGGATCTCAATGTGCTTGGTTTTGGAGTGAAGTACAGGATTGTTGGCAATTGCAATAGCACTAGTACTATCACAATAGATAGGAATTTTAGAGAGCTTGAGATTGTAGTCTCTTAGTTGATTTTTCATCCAAAGGATTTGAGCACAACAACTACCAGCGGCTACATACTCAGCTTCAGCGGTGGAAGTGGACACTGAGTTTTGCTTTTTACTTGTCCAACTTATTAATTTTCCACCTAGTAGCTGACACCCTCCAGTGGTGCTCTTTCTATCTATCTTACAACCTGCAAAGTCACTGTCAGAGTAACCAATAAGATCAAATCATGAACCTTTGGGATACCAGAGACCAAGATTTGGAGTTCCTTTCAGATATCTGAAGATTCGCTTTACAGCGATTAGATGGGATTCCTTCAGTTCAGCTTGATACCGAGTACAGAGACAAGTAGCGTACATGATGTCTGGTCTACTTGCTGTAAGATACAACAGAGATCCAATCATTCCTCGATAGGCAGTGACATTGACTGGTTTCCCATCGGGATCCTTGTTCAACGTTAGAGGAGGCGCCATAGGAGTCTTCATCGCTGAGCATTGATTCATGTCGAATTTATTCAGCATGTCCTTAGCATATTTGCTTTGACAAATAAAAATTCCTTTGTCAGATTGCTTTATCTGCAATCCTAGAAAATATGTTAGTTCACCCATCATACTCATCTTATATTGTTTTTGCATTCTTGCAGCGAAACGAGTGCAAAGTTTGGGTCTTGTGTAACCAAAGATAATGTCATCAACATATATCTGAGCGAGAATAGTATGACCTTTATATTTTCTTAAAAACAGAGTTTGGTCAATTTTTCCACGAACAAATTTTTCTTTAAGAAGAAATTTAGACAGGGTATCATACCAAGGTCTAGGAGCTTGTTTTAACCCGTAGAAAGCTTTTTCAAGTTTAAAAACATAACCAGGATGATTAGGGTCTGAGAAACCAGGGGGTTGTTCAGCATAAACTTCCTCGCTGAGTTTTCCATTTAGAAAAGCACTTTTAACATCCATTTGAAAAACTTTGAAGTCTTTATAGGTATCATAAGCTAAAAAGAGTCTTATGGCTTCTAAACGAGCAACAGGTGCAAAGGTTTCATCATAGTCAATTCCTTCTTCCTGTCTATAACCTTGAGCAACAAGTCTAGCCGTATTGTGAATTATAGTCCCGTTTTCATCTAGCTTATTTCTGAAAACCCATTTGGTGCCTATGACAGTTTTATCAGAGGGTCTTGGAACAAGATTCCAAACTTTATTTCTACGAAATTCAGTTAGTTCTTCTTGCATAGCTGAAACCCAGCTAGGATCAGAGATAGCTTGATCTATCTTTTTAGGTTCAGAGAGAGAAATGAAGTTAACATAAAGATAGATATTACCTGTACCTCTACGTGTTTTGATACCTGCAGTGAGATCACCAATAATTTGATTTATAGGATGATTTGCAGTCCATCGCTGAGCTGGTGGTTGAGGAGAGAGATCAACAGCAGATTCAGCGACCTGTTATTCAGTTTCTAGAATAGGACTTGTTTCAGCAACAGATACTTCATTTAGAATCAATTCAGGGGATTGATTTTCAGATATAGTTTGGTTATTCACTGAGGAATTTTCAAGAGTGGAATCAGCAACAGGAATCTGATTCAGAGGAGTAACATTCATCCCTGAAGATAGATGATTGTCACTTGAAGAATTCATAGGGATTTCCTCATCACGTTCTTCAGCAGGAGGTTGATTGCTGAAAACCCATTTGGTGCCTATGACAGTTTTATCAGAGGGTCTTGGAACAAGATTCCAAACTTTATTTCTACGAAATTCAGTTAGTTCTTCTTGCATAGCTGAAACCCAGCTAGGATCAGAGATAGCTTGATCTATCTCTTTAGGTTCAGAGAGAGAAATGAAGTTAACATAAAGATAGATATTACATGTACCTCTACGTGTTTTGATACCTGCAGTGAGATCACCAATAATTTGATTTATAGGATGATTTGCAGTCCATCGCTGAGCTGGTGGTTGAGGAGAGAGATCAACAGCAGATTCAGCGACCTGTTCTTCAGTTTCTAGAATAGGACTTGTTTCAGCAACAGATACTTCATTTAGAATCAATTCAGGGGATTGATTTTCAGATATAGTTTGGTTATTCACTGAGGAATTTTCAAGAGTGGAATCAGCAACAGGAATCTGATTCAGAGGAGTAACATTCATCCCTGAAGATAGATGATTGTCACTTGAAGAATTCATAGGGATTTCCTCATCACGTTCTTCAGCAGGAGGTTGATTGCTGAAATAGGTTTCAGGTTCCCCATAATGAGATTTCATCCAGGCATTCAATTCTTCATCATCCTCAAGAGAATGAGATGTATGAATGGGACGAGATTCATCAAAGTTAACATGCATGAATTCTTCAACATGTTGTCTTCTTTTGTTGAAAACTCTGACGGATTTAGATTCAGAGGAGTATCCGAGAAATATACCATCGCCAGCTTTTGGATCAAATTTACCAAATGATCTCTGTCATTCAGAATGTAACATCTACATCCAAAAATGTGGAAATATTTCAGAGTAGGTCTTCTCCCATGAAATAATTCATATGGGGTCTTCTTAAATCGTTTTACTATTAGGGATCGATTTTGAGTGAAGCACGCGGTACTAACTGCTTCGGTCCAGAACAGAGTGGGTAGATGCGATTCGCTGAGCATTGAGCGAGCCGCTTCGATGATAGTACGATTTCTTCTTTCAGCAACACCATTTTGCTGAGGGGTTCTTACTGAGAAGAAGTTGTGAGAGATGCCTCTTTCTTCAAAGAAGTTAACCAGAGTACTGTTTTTGAATTCAGTGCCATGGTCACTTCTTATGGAACGAACAATTAGATTGTTCAAAACTTCCATTCTTTTGATAAAAGAAATTATCATTTAAGGGGTATCACTTTTGGATCGAAGGAAGAACACCCATGTGTATCTGGAGTACTCATCAACAATCACTAAAGTGTATTTCTTCCCAGAGATAGATTGGACATTGACAGGTCCAAATAGATCCATGTGAAGTAGCTGAAGAGGAGCGGTCACTGAAGAAACTTGCTTTGACCTGAAGGAGGCTTTTGTCAGCTTTCCCTTCTCACACGCTGAACAAAGAGATTCCTTTGTAAAGGTATGATTTGGGAGGTGAGAGAGTCTTTTATGCCATAACCAGTTTATGTTAGTGGATGCTTTAAAGATAAAGCACATGTTCTCAGAGTGAGAACTATTCATATTTATGACATATACATTTTCCACTCTTTTGCCTGTAAGGGCAAGCTTATCATTTCCGTCTGTGACAGCACATCTATTCTTTAAGAATGGAACTTTGAAGTTTTTGTCACATAACTCACTAACGCTCAAGAGATTGTGCTTTAGTCCTTCAACATAAGCAACACGAGAAAACGATGTGGCTCCGTTGGATAGAATTCCATAACCTTTAGTGTATCCTTTGCCATTTCCACCAAAGGTCACTGATGGACCAGCTTCTTCTTTGTAATCAGAGAGCAGAGATTTTCTGCCAGTCATGTGCCTTGAGCATCCGCTATCAAGATACCAGATACCTTTGGCACTCTGCATACAACGAAAGCTTAATTGTTTGAAGGTACCCATATTACTATGGGTCCTGCTTGGTTAGATAGAGGATTGGCGGAGGAGATACTAGCTGAAGAACTCTCTTCAGTGGATATCTTCACCTTTGATAGTTTTGCAACCTTGGTGGATTTCACTCTCGCTGATTTATCAGCTTGAGCTACTTTCTTTCCATGAGCTAGTTTATCAGCTCTGGTAGCATTAGGACATTTGCTTGCAATGTGGGTAGTTTCACCACAGTGATAGCATTTCCTATATTTAAAGGGTTTGGAAATCACAGAGGGAGCAGAAATTTCTCAGGGATAGGTCCAAGAATTCCTTTATCCATGGTCCTTGGAGGTATAACAGCCTTTTAGGGGTAGGAGTGAGATCGATTTTAATTCTGGGGGTTGGTCTCTAAGAAAAGTCAGGGACCTTCTTCCCAGTTTTAGAAACTTTCTCTGAGGATTTCTTGTTCCTATCTTGAGTTTTCTTATTCTTAGGAACTTGATTAAGAAACTCGTTCTTGATCACTTTCTTAGAATTAAGTATAGAAAGCTTCTCTTTAGAAGAGGAGGAAGAAGAAGTTGAAGAAGAAGGATCAGGGATAGAGGAGACAAACATTCCAAATTTGAGCATGGAACGATCATTCTCTGATTCTTCCTTTTCAGGGTTATAGCCAACCCAATTCTTACTTTCATAGGTATTTGAGCATTGATGATCTCATTGACTTTATCAGAAGCCTTACACCATCCTTCGATGGTTGCCTTTTCAGACTTGAGATCAGCGATAGCCTTTTCCCTATCAGCGATAGCTTGTTGTTTCTCGATGCTTATAGTTTTATTTCCAAAGACTTGGTCCTTGAGAGATTCCTCAATTTTAGAAAGTTCTTTGAGTCTTATATGGAAATTTTTTAATTGTTCAGATAAGTCAGTGTTAATTCTCTCGGCCTTAATTTTTCCATTTAAAGCATCGTAGAAATCAACAGTCATAGCATCGAGAGCTAACAAGTTATCACCTTCAGAAGGTAGAGAGACAGAGGGAATAGTTACCTGAGTAGAAGGAGACTCAGAGGAAGAAGTCTCAGTGACTTCTTCAGCGTCCTCAATTCTTGCCATCAGACAGGGGAAGGCAAGATCTTCTTCATCTGAACCAGACTCTTCAGAGGTCTTGGCCCAGTCATCTACAGCATCCCAGTCAACTTCTTCAGCGACACGGCCTTTGCTTTTTTGCTGGTGTTTCTTCATATCTTTGTATTTGTTTTTTAATTTCAAATACTTCTCCTTTTTATCAGAGGTATGGGAGGTAGTGGGAGCTGCAACATTCTTCGACCTGCATTCACTGGCAAAGTGACCCTTTCGCAGACAGTTGAAGCATATTGCTGACGCTTTCTCAGCGCGCAAAGTTTTTTGCTTTTCAGAGTCAGAGAGGTTAGAGGGTTTTCGAAAGTTGCTCTTCCTAGCAAATCTTTTAAAGTTATTAGTTAAGAGAGCTAAAGAGTTATCAAACTCAGAGATGTCAGCATCAGTGAGTTGATCTTCTGAATCAGTTTGACCTAATTCAATGATGGAGGTGATAGTGGAAGAAGAAACATTTTTAGAAGAAGTTCTCTCAGAAGTCACAAGTGCCAAAGAAGTACTTTTGGCACCTTTGAGTTCATTAATTAGGTTCTTCCTTAGAAGTTGAGATTGCTCCTCATTTAAGAGCATACCATATAATGCACTTAAGGACAAGGTTTCAAGATTCTTTGACAGCTTTAGATATGTAGTGTACACTGCCCATTGATCAGGTAATGCTTCCATGAATTTTGTCAGAATTTCAGCGTCTGAATATACTGTGTCGACTGATTTAAAATCAATCAGCAAACAGTTGAATCGCTGGTGAATTTGAGAAAGAGATTCACCCTTTTGATACATAAAACACTCATATTTTCTTACAAGGTTTATGCATCTAGTGAGTTTAACCTCAGAAGTTCCTTCATATTGGATACATAAAGTATCCCACATGGCCTTAGAAGTCCTCATTTTCATGACAGAATGATAGACTTCATCTGGTAAAGCCATTGCTATTATAGATCTAGCTTTAGAGTAAATAGCAATTTCTTTCTTGTCTTCTTCAGTCCATCTGTTAGGAGTTTTAACAATAACCCTTTCAGGAATGGCTGGGGTAGTAGTGGTGGTAGGAACACTAGCTACTATTGTTGTAGAAACAAATGGTCCATTTTCTAGATAGTAGGGAATCTTTGGATCAGATCCCTCTAGAAATAGAGACATTCTTTCCTTCCACAATGGAAAATTATCATGGATAAATCTTGGAGGTTTAGCTAAAGATCCATTATCATTGTAGTTTGTATTAGGGTTTTACATTTTTAAATAGTTTTAAGAAAAAAAATATTTTAAAGATTTAAGAAGCAAACACTGCTCTGATACCACTTGTTGGTCCCTAAAGGGTCTACAAGAGTTCAATCAAGAGAGAACAATTTGTAGAAGGGGGGGGGGTTGAATACAAACACACACAGATATTGGTTTTTAAATGAGTTTATTGAAAATAAACAAATTTACAGTTACAAGCGGAATAAGAACAAGTTTAACACCTATTCTATTGTAACTAAGAAACCCTAAGTTTGATGCACAAGAAGATGAAAGAAAGAATAAAGAGGGTATAGGTTAGAAAGAAGCATGCATTAAGATGAAGAAGATATCTCCAACAGGAATCTGATTCTGAGGAGTAACATTCATCCCTGAAGATAGATGATTGTCACTTGAAGAATTCATAGGGATTTCCTCATCACGTTCTTCAGCAGGAGGTTGATTGCTGAAATAGGTTTCAGGTTCCCCATAATGAGATTTCATCTACGCATTCAATTCTTCATCATCCTCAAGAGAATGAGATGTATGAATGGGATGAGATTCATCAAAGTTAACGTGCATGAATTCTTCAACATGTTGTCTTCTTTTGTTGAAGACTCTGAAGGATTTATATACAGAAGAGTATCCGAGAAATATACCATCGTCAGCTTTTGGATCAAATTTACCCAAATGATCTCTGTCATTCAGAATGTAACATCTACATCCAAAAATGTGGAAATATTTCAGAGTAGGTCTTCTCCCATGAAATAATTCATATGGGGTCTTCTTAAATCGTTTTACTATCAGGGATCGATTTTGAGTGAAGCACGCGGTACTAACTGCTTCGGTCCAGAACTGAGTGGGTAGATGTGATTCACTGAGCATTGAGCGAGCCGCTTCGATGATAGTACGATTTCTTCTTTCGGCAACACCATTTTGCTGACGGGTTCTTACTGAGAAGAAGTTGTGAGAGATGCCTCTTTCTTCATAGAAGTTAACCAGAGTACTGTTTTTGAATTCAGTGCCATGATCACTTCTTATGGAACGAACAATTAGATTGTTCAAAACTTCCATTATTTTGATAAAAGAAATTATCATTTAAGGGGTATCACTTTTGGATCGAAGGAAGAACACCCATGTGTATCTAGTGTACTCATCAACAATCACTAAAGTGTATTTCTTCCCAGAGATAGATTGGACATTGACAGGTCCAAATAGATCCATGTGAAGTAGCTGAAGAGGAGCGGTCACTGAAGAAACTTGCTTTGACCTGAAGGAGGCTTTTGTCAGTTTTCCCTTCTCACACGCTGAACAAAGAGATTCCTTTGTAAAGGTATGATTTGGGAGGTGAGAGAGTCGTTTATGCCATAACCAGTTTATGTTAGTGGATGCTTTAGACATAAAGCACATGTTCTTAGAGTTAGAACTATTCATATTTATGACATATACATTTTCCACTCTTTTGCCTGTAAGGGCAATCTTATCATTTCCGTCAGTGACAACACATCTATTCTTCAAGAATGGAACTTTGAAGTTTTTGTCACATAACTCACTAACGCTCAAGAGATTGTGCTTTAGTCCTTCAACATAAGCAACACGAGAAAACGATGTGGCTCCGTTGGATAGAATTCCATAACCTTTAGTGTATCCTTTGCCATTTCCACCAAAGGTCACTGATGGACCAGCTTCTTCTTTGTAATCAAAGAGCAGAGATTTTCTGCCAGTCATGTGCCTTGAGCATCCGCAATCAAGATACCAGATACCTTTGGCACTCTGCATACAACGAAAGATTAGTTGTTTGAAGGTACCCATATTACTATGGGTCCTGCTTGGTTAGATAGAGGATTGGCGGAGGAGATACTAGCTGAAGAACTCTCTTCAGTGGATATCTTCACCTTTGATAGTTTTGCAACCTTGGTGGATTTCACTCTCGCTGATTTATCAGCTTGAGCTACTTTCTTTCCATGAGCTAGTTTATCAGCTCTAGTAGCATTAGGACATTTGCTTGCAATGTGGGTAGTTTCACCACAGTGATAGCATTTCCTATATTTAAAGGGTTTGGAAATCAGAGAGGGAGCAGAAATTTCTCAAGGATAGGTCCAAGAATTCCTTTATCCATGGTCCTTGGAGGTATAACAACCTTTTCAGGGGTAGGAGTGAGATCGATTTTAATTCTGGGGGTTGGTCTCTGAGAAAAGTCAGGGACCTTCTTCCCAGTTTTAGAAACTTTCTCTGAGGATTTCTTGTTCCTATCTTGAGTTTTCTTATTCTTAGGAACTTGATTAAGAAACTCGTTCTTGATCACTTTCTTAGAATTAAGTATAGAAAGCTTCTCTTTAGAAGAGGAGGAAGAAGAAGTTTAAGAAGAAGGATCAGGGATAGAGGAGACAAACGTTCCAAATTTGAGCATGGAACGATCATTCTCTGATTCTTCCTTTTCAGGGTTATAGCCAACCCACTTCTTACTTTCATAGGTATTTGAGCATTGATGATCTCATTGACTTTATCAGAAGCCTTACACCATCCTTCGATGGTTGCCTTTTCAGACTTGAGATCAGCGATAGCCTTTTCCCTATCAGCGATAGCTTGTTGTTTCTCGATGCTTATAGTTTGATTTCCAAAGACTTGGTCCTTGAGAGATTCCTCAATTTTAGAAAGTTCTTTGAGTCTTATATGGAAATTTTTTAATTGTTCAGATAAGTCAGTGTTAATTCTCTCGGCCTTAATTTTTCCATTTAAAGCATCGTAGAAATCAACAGTCATAGCATCGAGAGCTGGCAAGTTATCACCTTCAGAAGGTAGAGAGACAGAGGGAATAGTTACCTGAGTAGAAGGAGACTCAGAGGAAGAAGTCTCAGTGACTTCTTCAGCGTCCTCAATTCTTGCCATCAGACAGAGGAAGGCAAGATCTACTTCATATGAACCAGACTCTTCAGAGGTCTTGGCCCAGTCATCTTCAGCATCCCAGTCAACTTCTTCAGCGACAAGGCCTTTGCCTTTTTGCTGGTGTTTCTTCATATCTTTGTATTTGTTTTTTAATTTCAAATACTTCTCCTTTTTATCAGAGGTATGGGAGGTAGTGGGAGCTGCAACTTTATTCGACCTGCATTCACTGACAAAGTGACCCTTTCGCAGACAGTTGAAGCATATCGCTGAGGCTTTCTCAGCGCGCAACGTTTTTTGCTTTTCAGAGTCAGAGAGGTTAGAGGGTTTTCGAAAGTTGCTCTTTCTAGCAAATCTTTTAAAGTTATTAGTTAAGAGAGCTAGAGAGTTATCAAACTCAGAGATGTCAGCATCAGTGAGTTGATCTTCTGAATCAGTTTGACCTAATTCAGTGATGGAGGTGATAGTGGAAGAAGAAACATTTTTAGAAGAAGTTCCCTCAGAAGTCACAAGTGCCAAAGAAGTACTTTTGGCACCTTTGAGTTCATTAATTAGGTTCTTCTTTAGAAGTTGAGATTGTTCCTCATTTAAGAGCATACCATATAATGCACTTAAGGATAAGGTTTCAAGATTCTTTGACAGCTTTAGATAAGTAGTGTACACTGCCCATTGATCAGGTAATGCTTCCATGAATTTTATCAGAATTTCAGCGTTTGAATATACTGTGTCGACTGATTTAAAATCAATCAGCAAACAGTTGAATCGCTGGTGAATTTGAGAAAGAGATTCACCCTTTTGATACATAAAACACTCATATTTTCTTACAAGGTTTATGCATCTAGTGAGTTTAACCTCAGAAGTTCCTTCATATTGGATACATAAAGTATCCCACATGGCCTTAGAAGTCCTCATTTTCATGACAGAATGATAGACTTCATCTGGTAAAGCCATTGCTATTATAGATCTAGCTTTAGAGTAAATAGCAATTTCTTTCTTGTCTTCTTCAGTCCATCTGTTAGGAGTTTTAACAATAACCCTTTCAGGAATGGCTGGGGTAGTAGTGGTGGTAGGAACACTAGCTACTATTGTTGTAGGAACAAATGGTCCATTTTCTAGATAGTAGGGAATCTTTGGATCAGATCCCTCTAGAAATAGAGACATTCTTTCCTTCCACAATGGAAAATTATCATGGCTAAATCTTGGAGGTTTAGCTAAAGATCCATTAACATTGTAGTTTGTATTAGGGTTTGACATTTTTAAATAGTTTTAAGAAAATAAATATTTTAAAGATTTAAGAAGCAAACACTGCTCTGATACCACTTGTTGGTCCCTAAAGGGTCTACAAGAGTTCAATCAAGAGAGAACAGTTTGTAGAAGGGGGGGGGGGGGGTTGAATACAAACACACACAGATATTGGTTTTTAAATGAGTTTAGTGAAAATAAACAAATTTACAGTTACAAGCGGAATAAGAACAAGTTTAACACCTATTCTATTGTAACTAAGAAACACTAAGTTTGATGCACAAGAAGATGAAAGAAAGAATAAAGAGGGTATAGGTTAGAAAGAAGCATGCATTAAGATGAAGAAGATATCTCCATCTTATTTATACCCGTTTGCCTTTAATGCAAGACAAAATGTATATGCCACGTGTCAAGCTTGGATAGAAAGCTTTTCCTTGCTAATAAGACAGCCATGCTTTTGGCCGAATATGAACAGTACCTATCAGATATGATGGGGACATAAGAGACAAGTCGTACGTCATTTTCTGACATGGTTCTAGGTTTGACTTTTGTGCATCGAGGATAAGATCAATCTTTAATCTTGCAAAGGAAGCTTCATTTAATCGATGATACTGAATCTTCAAGGATGAACTTCAGTATCGCTGAGGCTTCACAAGACTTCACACTTTGAGTAGACAATCGCTGCTATCGCTGAACCGCTTCAGTTCACGTAGCTGATTATCTCTTTCTTCAGCTAGAGTCTTTGACTTTCGCTGAATGGTCTTCTGGTGTGATAGCTGATCTTCAGATCTTCAGTGATAAGCTTGTTGTTCCTTGATCTTCAGCGATCTAATGGTTATCAGCGTATGCTATCGCTGAATATGAACAGTAGCTTATTCAATGGAATTTCACTAAGTATTAAAAAGGAATCATATTCAAATCTTTTAACAGGAGTTATGATCAACACCATACATCCAGATTTTCGTGGGATGTGTCTTCAAGCTAAAACTTGTCTTGACCTCGAAAAGGAAGAAAGTCTCAAAAGGAAAGTCAATATTCAGCAACAATCACAACCTCAGAAGTTTACTTATGCTCAAAAAGGAAAATGGAAATCTAATTCTTCTACTTCTGTTTCAGTAAAACCCAAAGTTCCTGAGAAGTCTCATCAGAGGAAGCCTCCACAGAATAACACATTTACTTCTAAGCATAAGTCTAGCCTAGATAAGAAGTTCAATAGAACTACTTATACTAGAATACACAGAAATAAGAAAAATTGTAATTATCATTCTAATAATGAAAAATTTCAAGCAATATTTTATGTTTCAGAACTCTGAATGTTTCTCCTTGTTCTTAAAACTCAAGAAATTTTTCTCAAGGCCCTCTATTATTTCTCTAAAAATCAAAAGTACTCCAACTTCAGAAATCACACCAAAAAGAACAATGCACACAAAAAGGGCAAACCAATAACCTCTAGAAAACCCAATCAAGCTTCTGTTAAAAAGGAAACGATAAAACAAAAGGATCAATAATACAAATCTAACATTAAAGGATCCATTATGAAATGTGTACCTAAATCTTTTTTATTTTGATTGTAGAAACAGCGTGTGCATGATAGATATCGGAAGTAGCTTCAAAAGAAGACTAGGTTCTGAAAAGAAAGATTTAGAAGTCTGAAGACAAGTGAAGTAAAACCTAAGGCATAACTTCTGAAGTGATGATTCTGATAAAGTTTTGAAGAAGTTCTGAAGAGGATTCTGAAGACACTTCTGAAGAAGTTCTGAAGACGTTCAGGAGCAGTTCTGAACATGTGTATTATTTTTGTACTGTAACTTTAGCATTTCCATTTGTATATAAATAGATAGTTTGATAGGCTGTTATAACTAATGTTGATAAATAGAGCTTGTAAAGATACACATATTGTAATACAGTGAAGTAATCAATACAACATACAACTTCAGTGATCTAATTCTTGTTCTTGTTCTTTAATCTTTCTACATTCTTGATTGTCTGGGATCTAACAATTGGTATCAGAGCCAATGCATCTGTTCTTGACATTCAGAGAAGAACTTGTCAGATCTGTTTCAGGTGAATTCTCGATCTGTTTTCAAATCAAAGATGTCGAAAGAAATCGTCTCCATCGGATCAGAAACTAAACCACCAACTTTGTTTTTGGGTGAATATCATCAGTGGCGAATCAGGATGATTCAATTCTTGGATAATATTGATAAGGCTCTAATGCAATCGATCGTAAATGGCTCTCTGGAGGTCTATGTAGAAATTTCATTAGTACCAAGAACTGAGTTTACTCCTGAGATACCTGCATTGAGAATCAAGAAAAGCCCAGGTATGTATAGTACTGCTGAAAAAGCTCAAGCTAAAGTTGACAAAAGCGCATTAACTCTTCTTACAATGGCCATTCCTAATGAGATATTCAATAGGGTAGATAGCTTAACATCTGCCAAAGCCATGTGGGATGAGGTTGAACCTCAAATGCAGGGTAGTACAAAGGCCCAAGCACAAAGATTGAATATCTGTGTGGGTACTTATGAAAACTTCAGGTATAAAGAAAATTAATCTATTACAGAGACTTATCATAGATTCAACAATATCCTGAATGATCTGAGAAGAAATGGTGTGCAGAAATCAAACTCTGAGATAAACAATAAATTTCTGAACAACTTGGGTAATGAATGATCAAGCTTCTTTGACAACATGGTTACTAGAAATCTATCTAGAAAATCCATTCATGATGTCTATGGCATTCTGTTTCAATAAGAAGACAAAATCAAAACTAGATAGAATGAACAAAAGAAGGCAAATGAAACAGTAGCCTTGTTGAGCAAGAAGTATAATAATTCTATGACCATTTCTGCTAACAGCAAAATTTGTGAGATCCCAGAAACAAATTTGTGTGATGGGGATGAATCAGATGAAGAGCTTAAAAGAATTTCTGATAATATTGCTTTTATGACAAGGCAATTTACTCAAAGATATTATCAAAAATATCAGAACAAACCAAAATCTGAAGTTAGTCTCAAGAAAAGTCAAGATGTTGGTCAAACTTAGACATCTGAACCAGCAAGATGTTTTAATTGTGGTAAGTCTGGTCATTATGCAAGATAGTGCAAAATGCCCAATGTAAAAAACTCAGGTTACTATGAGAAAAAGCATCTTCTTGCTAAAAAGAAGGAGCTTAATCCAGCTTTGGTGACCAAGTATGAAGATGATTGGTTAAACTGGAGGGACGGTGAATATGATGAAGAAGTAGCTCACTATGCCTCAAACTGCTATATGTGCCAAATGGATCCAGAAGATAAACATGCACATGATTCTGAGGTAACTTCTTTATCTTCTTAACTAAATTCTGAAATAGATTACTCTTCTGAACCAAATTCTGAACAACTTTCCGGAGATTCTGAAATGCAAAATCAAGTTCAGAATATCTTTTCTGAATTTGAAAATCTCAGAAACAGAATTAAAGGTGAAAGAATGTTGGTAAATCAATTCAGAGCTGAAAATCAAATCTATAAACAAAATTGCCAAGAAGCTGAACAAATTATTGAAAAAATTATTGAAGAAAAATTATTGTTATAAGAAAAGATGGATAGTTTAGAAAAAGATATCATATATGAAAAATCTGAAAAAGAAGTTCTGAATGTTAAAATGAACTTTCTAAATCAAGAAAGACTTGATCTTTACAAAAAGATTAAGGAATTGGAAGATTTGAACTTTAAAAGAGGACAAACTGAATAGACTCTGAATATTTCGACAAACCAGGCTCAGAATTCAAAATTTTCCAATATAAAGGCAGGATTGGGATATAATGAAAGTCAAATTCTGAAAAAGGCACCTGCAAATCCCTATGACTATTCAAAATTGAAATTTTTTAATGAAACTAACACAGGTGTCATATCCAAACCTGTTAATCTCTCTTTGCCTGAAAGAATTCCTTTTGTAAAATCAGAGACTCTATTTTCTGATGAAAAATCTCTTAATTCTGGTAAAACAGAGACAATTTCTGAAACAGAAGTAATGCATAAGAACATTATAAACATTTCTGAACTTACTTCTGAATCAAAAACTGTTTCTGAAGAAAAATCTGAACCATCTATTAAAACTGAAAAATTTTCTGAATTATCTTCTGAACTCACTTCTGAAAATTTATCTGAAGTTCTACAAGTAGATAATTTTGATAATAAATCAGAACATGAAAAAAAATATGATGAATTCTCAGATGTTGAACCTTTACAAGATAATACGGAGAATTCAAAAATTATTTTTGATAATTCTGATGATGAGTCTGAAAATATTTTAAATCAAAAATCTTTTGCATCTAGCATGACTCAAGATAAGTTCTCAGATTTAATGAATGCTTCAGATTCAGAAGATGATGATGATCCTATGGTTCAAGTTATTGATAAAGATGGATATTTGGTATATAAATTACAATCAAATATGACTGAATGAGAAATTTTAAAATCTGAAGCACCAAGAGTACCTTCTGACAAGTTTAATTCTGTTTTTCTGAAACTAGAATTTTTGAAAACTAAAATTTCTTCTACTTTATCAAATAGTACTCCTATATCCATAAAAACATCTTTATCATCAGTTAAATCTTCAATAAGATCATCTGATTTTGTAAGCAGAATTAAAAAGTTTGAAAAAGGACAATCTTCAAATTCAACTTCTAAAGTTCATAATTTCAATCCTAAATCTGAAGTTAAAACTAAAGAGAGTAAAAGAATTTCTTATACTAATCCTTATTTCTTATCTTTTACAGAGCTATCCACTTTAGGTTGAAGAAAGAAATGTGAAAGACTATCAAAGACTGACAAATTAGATAGTTTTTCAAATTCAAAGAAAAATGATGTACCAAAGATTAATAAAGTGAATAAAAGAACTTCTGTTGACAAATCAAATAATGTTGATTCTTGTTCATCTACTGCTTTATTAAATATTCTGAAGAATCATATTCAATGCATTAATTGTTGTCATCATAATTTTCATCTGAACTCCAAAACAAATAAGACAACTCTTGAGATATCAATTCAGAAATTCTCAGCTACATTGGCAAACAGATATAAAAATAAAAAGAAACTTAAACATAATACTAAAAGTGATAAATTCAAAAATTCTGAACAAACTTCTGACTTTTAGAAGATTAAGTCAAAGTTCAGAAATTCAAAGTTTTTGACTAATCTCACAGGACCCATTTTTAAATGGGTACCTAAATCTCAATAATCATTTTTGCAGATATATCATGTGTGGGTCTTAGATTCTGGATGTTCAAGACGCATGACACCTTTCAAAGAACTTTTAACTGATTATCATGAAAGATATGGAGGAACAGTTAGCTTTGGAAACAATGCAAAAGGTTATGTGAGAAGATATGGAACTTTTTCCAAAGGAGATGTTAAAGTGATGAAGGTTTTCTATGTAGAAGGTCTTAAACATAATCTCTTCAGTATAAGTCAATTCTGTGACAAGTATTGGAAAGTAAATTTTGATATAGACTACTGTCATGTTCTTAGTTCATAAAACAAAAATGAGTTAACTGCTTATAGAGATGGAGATATCTACACTGCAACTTTCACTGCAAATGGTCAGTTACAAGGAGTTTGTTACATTTCCACAACTATGAGAAATGATAGTTGGCTTTGGCATAGAAGAATGTCACATCTGAACTTCAAAGCCATTTCTGAACTGGAAAGACACAACTCTGTAAGAGGACTACCAAAGATCAGATTTGAAAATAATTCTTTATGCTCTGCATGTGAACTAGGGAAGATCAAAAGAAGCTCCCATCTTCTGAAAATACTATCTTCTGAAAATGCTACATATGGATTTGTGTGGACCAATGAAGATTCAAAGCATGGGTGGAAAGAAGTATATTCTTGTGATTATAGATGAATATTCAAGATATACTTGGGTTGAATTCTTAAGACTCAAATCTGATACTTCTGAAAGACTCATTCCTTTTCTGAAGAAAAAACAAGTACTTCTTCAACTACCAGTTCAAAAGATCAGAAGTGATAATGGCACATAATTTACAAATTCTACACTTCAGAATTTTTTGGAATCTGTTGGTATATCACATAATTTTTCCGCTGCCAGAACTCCCCAACAAAATGGTGTTGTTGAAAGGAAAAAAAAAACTTTGGTAGTAGCTGCAAGGACCATGCTGGTATATTCCTAACTTCCTTTATCTCTGTGGGCAGAAACAATTGCAGTTGCATGTTTTACTCAGAACAGGACAATTCTGAATAGAAAACTACTTAAAACTTCTTATGAAATTATTAAGCAAAGAAAACCCTCTATTGATTATTTTAAAAAATTTGGTTGCGGATCTTTTCTTCTGAATGATACACAACATCTAGATAAATTTGCACCTAAGGGTACAGCTAGTATCTTTGTTGGCTATTCTCAAAGATCTAAAGCATACAGAGTACTTATCAAAGGAACACAAAGAATTATTGAGACTTCAAGTATTAGATTTCATGACCCCAACAGTGAGTTCTGAACAAGACAGTTCAGAACTCAAGCTTAACCAAGTTTCTGAAATTTTGGATTTAGAAAGCAACAAGACAAATCCCACTTCTCAATCTAAAACTTTTCTTAAATCAAATTTAGATACTTTATGCCAAGACTTATTTGATATTTATGTGAATGTTTCTGCAGATTATCAAAATCCTTCTCTACTCAGAAGTATTCCAGAACAAGAATCTACGAACCTACAATATCAAATACTTCTAGACCACCTATCTCAACCTCAAATTCAGGCTTTCCTATTTCTGAACCTATACAAATTATTTCAGAAATAGTGCAAGTTACTTCTGAACCTATTGTTCCTATTTCTGAACCTGTGCACACTATTTCTGAACTAGTACAGAATATTCAATTTGAGGGGGAGACTTCAGATTTACATTCAGCTATTAATCATGACACTGAAACTCAAGCTGTCATTGATGATTATGATTCATTTAACAATGTTACATACGTTCAACCATTGCCAAATGTGAACAAATGGACATCAAGTCATCCAATTCATCAGATTATTGGTGATGCATCAAAAGGTGTACAAACAAGATCAGCCACAACAAATGAATGTCTGTATGTGAATTTTTTAAGCAGTATGGAACCCAAAAAGCTATATGAAGCCCTTCAAGATCCAGACTGGATTTTAGCTATGCAAGATGAGCTAAATCAATTTAAAAGAAATAAAGTCTAGAGATTGATTCCAAAACCAAAAGGTAAATCAATCATTGGCACCAAGTGGGTTATCAGAAATAAAAAGGATGAACATGGGATTGTTGTGAGAAACAAAGCAAGACTTGTAGCTAAGGGGTATTGTCAACAGTAGGGCATTGATTATGATGAAACTTTTGCTCCTGTTGCAAGGCTAGAAGCTATCAGAATCTTTCTTGCATATGCTGCTCACAAAAACATGAAAGTATTTCAAATGGATGTTAAGTGTGCATTTCTGAATGAAATTCTTCATGAAAAGTGTATGTTGAACAACCAGAAGGCTTTGTAAGCAAAGAATTTCCAGATCATGTTTACATTTTGGACAAAGCCTTATATGGACTTAAACAAGCACCAAGAGCATGGTATGACACTCTCACATCTTTTCTTCTGAATTCCAAGTTCAAAAGAGGTATTGTTGATACAACTTTATTTCTGAAAAAGGAAGGTGATGATATGATCGTAATCCAAATATATGTAGATGATATTATATTTACTTCTACCAATCCAAAATTTTGCAGAAATTTTGAGAAAATCATGCAAACTGAATGTGAAATGAGTATGATGGGAGAGTTAACATTTTTTCTTGGTCTTCAAGTAAAACAACATCCCAATGGCATATTTATTAATCAATCTAAGTATGTTTCTGACTTACTTAGGAAGTTTGACATGTCTGATTGTTCTAGTATTCAAACTCCAATGGCCACTGCAACAAAATTAGAACCTGATTTGAATGGAAAATCTGTTGATCAGAAAAAGTACAGAGGCATTATTGGATCTTTGCTTTACTTAACAGCTAGTAGACCTGATATAATGTTTGCTACATGTATTTGTGCTAGATATCAAGCTAATCCTAAGGAATCACATCTTCTTGCTGCTAAAAGAATCCTTAGATATCTCAAAGTTTCTCCTTCATTGGGACTTTGGTATCCAAAGGATTCTGGTTTTGAGCTAACAGCTTTCACAGATGCAGATCATGGTGGTTGCAAACTAGACAGAAAAAGTACATCTGGATCTTGTCAATTTTTAGGTGATAGACTTGTGAGTTGGTCTTCAAAAAAGCAGAATTGTGTTTCAACTTCTACCGCAGAGGCTGAATATGTTGCTGCTGCAATTTGTTGCTCACAAATTATTTGGATGCAAACACAACTTAAAGACTATGGCTACACATTCAAAAAGATTCCTATATATTGTGATTCAAAAAGTGCCATAGCAATTACTGCAAATCAAGTTCAGCATTCAAAGACTAAGCACATTGATGTCAGATATCAATTTATCAAAGATCATGTTGAAAAAAGGTAATATTGAAATGTTTTTTGTTCAGACTGATTATCAATTAGATGATTTATTTACAAAAGCACTTGATGAAAAACGTTTTAATTTTTTGGTAAGTAAATTGGGTATGATGAATATATCTGTGTATGTATTAAGCATCAATTCCAATTTTAAAAAAAAAATTGTTCTGAGTTTATTTCTTCAAATTTCTGAGAAATTTTATCTTCAGAATTCCTGTAGTTAAGTTTTCAGAACTTTATTTTTTTTCTAACTCAGAGGCATAATACTTGCAATTTTTTTCATTTCTCTATCTCTTATTTCTAACAAATTTTGATGTCTAGCATTGTTTAAGGGGGAGAATCATATTGTTTCTTGATTCAAGGGGGAGTCAAACTTCAATTCAAGTCTTTAGCACTCCTCTATAACATTCAAGATCTTAAATGGTGGATAACACATTCCATTGTACACATCTGAAGAATATGGACAAATTTCTGAAGATAAACTGATTTTCATAATGTTCAAACCTACTTCTGAATTATTCAAATGTTTTAATTTTTTCAGAAGTTTTCAGTTTTAAATGATTTTAGTGATTTTGAAGTATTACAAGTCATGTTCCAAACTTATTTCGAAAGTTCTGAAGCATTTCTGAATCATTTCATTCAAACTTCTCAACTTATTCTCAGAAGTTTTGAACTTCTTCTGAAATTTTTTGAACTTGTTCTCAGAATTTTTCTTCCCGTTATAAAGACTAATCGTGTGCCACGTGTTTTAATTTCATTGGCTAATCCTTAAGCACGTCGATTAAACGTTTCATTTATCCGAATAAATGATGATTACTACTCTAATCACTCTTACTTTTGGCCACGTGTCCATCCACGATTATTCAGTCATTTATAGTCCATGATTTCATCTTCGTCTTCACTTTCTAGCAATATTTCCCTCCGAAATCTTTCCCTGTTCATTGATCTTCATTCAAACTCAAGCTTTTACTCATTTTCAACTATGTCGACTTCCAATGTTCAATCTGCAAAGTCTCGTTTCAGTGACAGTAATGGATCATCAAGCAATGATTCATTCAAAATTGTTCCTAAGAAGATAATGGTTGGATCAATGGAGATCAATCTAGATGATGAACAAATTTTAAAAGACACTGCTACTACTGTGATTTCTGAGGCTGGTCCTTCAAATCCAAACCCCAAATCAAACCCTAACCCTAACCCGCGAACTGACAAAATTGGGGAAACTCAAATTGAGCCTATTGAAGTGGCTTCTAAGTCAAATGTTGGTGTTGTTGACTCTCAATCTCGTGCACAAAGCAGTGATGGTCCTGATTTGTCCAAACTATATGTACCTGAAGAGAAACTACTTGAAATCAAGAAGAACAACTACGCCCTGAATCTAAGGTCTACTGATTTCAATAAAGATCAAATGATCCGAGTTGAAATTCTGAGGAAACATTCCCTTCGAGCCTTGCTATCAAGAAAATTTTTTGTCCCTGCTTCATATCTACAACAATGGTGGTTTCACACAGAAGTTGATGAAGAATCAAATGATATTTCTTCATATGTTCATGGCTATAGAGTATGCATTTCTGTTGAAGACATTAGAAGTATCCATTTTCTGCCAAAGGAGGATCAAGTTGTTGGGAAAACTTCATTTGATCCTATTCCATCATCTTTTGAGATGATCTCAGACTTTATGAAGTTAGGATACTCTGAACAATTAAATGCATTAAGCTCATTCAGAAGGAAGTGTTTACCCCTATCTGGTGTTGCTTATTTACAATTCTGAACACTTGCCTTTCTGGTAAAAGCTCAAGTCTAGATCAAGCATCAACAAATGGGATAATAATTTTTCATGGAGTAGCATTCAACAAGCATTATGATTATGCTTCACTTATTTTTGATGAACTCAAGTCTGCAGTTTTGAAGAAGTCTACTTACAACTATATACCCTTTCAAATATTCTTTTAAACCTTCACCAAAGGGGCAATGAAAGCTGTTCCTGCAATTCCTGTTCTGACTCATGAGGTACATGTTCCCCGTTTCTCAATGGATAATCTCATACCACCAAATGCTAAACTGCAATTCCCAAATGCTTTACCATTACCAAATTACTTACTTGCACTTGTAAAATCATCAAATAGGTTTTTGAATGAGTACTGTGAATCAATGGGACTACCTAAACCAGTAGTCTCTTCCCCTGATTCTAACAAGAGTGGTGAGCATCGTGAGGAGTCTAGAATTCCTAGGCAGAGTGGGGAGGCTGTTCATGGGGGAGAACAACCTCATGGTGTGAAGAGGCAAAACGAAAATGAGAGATTGGGTAGAAGAGTAAGAAAAAGAACTGAAGAGGGGAGACCACAAGTAAAAAATAAAGACACTTGTGAACTAACTGTTCTAAGCTGGGCACCCACATCATCTTTTACTCCACATCCTTTGGTGGGTAGTATTGAGAAAGCCAATAAGCCCATGGCAAAACTTGTTAACCCCTCCAGCCACTCACCCATCTCTCAACAGAATGGTGTTTCAATAACACATATGGGGCAAGTAGCTAATCTACCAATAGGTTCCCACTTGGAATAACCTATTGTTGAAAAAGAAGGAAATATGTCCCCCCTTCACAGTTTCGAGCACTTTGAGTCTGAGAGTCCACTCAACATTGGGCCTTCTGAACCACTAAATGTGGATTTTATTCACACAAGCACACATCTTTCAAATGTCCACAAGCAAAGTGTTAGTCACATTGCCACAACAACCATAGATATACCTATTGCAGGGTATCAAGGATTGGTTGGAAGACCTGGTGGAGTGAACATCACCAAAGCTCCATTAACAGAATCACAAGTGATTCATGATGTGGTGACATCTACAGGCCAGCCTTCTTCTGAAGGACTGCGAACAAGACCATTTGTTGGTCTTGGATCCTTACCCTCATCTTCTGAATTCTCTAAATTCAAAGATTTCTGTACTTTTGAATTTGCAAAGATTCAGAAGGACATTAAGGAATTGACGGATAAAAACTGTAAGGTGATGGAGGATAGGTTGGATGGACAGGAGGAGAAAGTGGTGGATAAATTGCATGAATTTCAACTTGCAACTGTTTTTGATCCTTTTCTAAAGTTATTCCCACAATTCAATCCTTAAAGACTTCTATGCCATCTTCTTCTACTCGGACAACATCTTCTGAATTTGCAACAAAGGATGACATATCTCAGATTCTTAATCAATTAACTTCTATTCAGAATTCTCAAGTCTCCTTGAACAATCGTATTTCTGCATTGGAGTGTGGCTCTCAGGGAAAGACTTTAAAGCGTAGTCTTGATGATCAGGATGATCCTGAAAATCAAGAGGGGGAGAAGAGACAGAAAGTCTTTGAAGATGTTGTAATACCACAAGGTCAAAGTTCTGAAAAATCTTCTGAAGAAGCTCAAGTTCTAACTTCTGAACGTTCTTCTGAGAAAACTTCTGAAGAAGTTCAGAACACTGAAAATAATAAAATTAATAGAACTTCTGAAGCAATAGAAGATATTTTACATGCAGAAGATGAAGGTTTAGAAGCTGAAAAAGTCACTTCTGAAGACAATGTGGAAGAAGGATATGAGATTGAGAAAGTGTCTCTGGATTCTGAAAACAAACTCAGTTCTGAAGACACAGATGTTATTCCTGACTCAAATGAAGAAATATTGAATGAGTATCTTGCTTTTGAAGACATTATTGGAGAACCAAGTGATTTATCTGATGTAATTCTTTTTGATGAAGAAATGGAATGAATGAAGGAACGACTGCAATAAATGAGAACAGAGATCAGATTATATGGGAACCTCAAGTTCTAAGAGTAGTTGAAAGTAATTAAGTTTCTAAAAACTTGTTTATACTGGTTAGTCAATATTGTTGGAGATATATCATCTTGAATCATCCAAGGAATCTGGAGTGTAGATTCTTGGATGAAAGACTAATAATTTTCAAATAATTTCTTAATCAACCAGCTGAGTGGTTTGAAATTGAAATTGATTTAAGTCATATGGAAGCTTTTGACTTTACAGATGAAATCTTGTTGATTGCTGCAAATAAACCACATGTCAGATTCAGAAGCTGCATAAACATTCCTTTGATTGATTTTCCTGTTATTGAAGAACCCATAGTTGATCAAGTCTATGAAAGTGATATGATCTTTGAAATATCTGGAGAAAGTCAGCTTATCTTTCCTGAAGATACTTATTTTGGCATGTATAGAAGAAATCTCATGTATGCAACCTTAGAAGACTATGTGAATGATGAATGGTCTAAGGATTATATTTCAAAAGTTAGGTCTTATGTACAAAGATATGGCGTACAAGAATTGCATGATTCAACCTTAATCAAAAAGATCAGATATATATCTAAAGCTTTTAAGGTGATTTATATATATAATAAAGTTTGGAGCTGAAAGGAGAGATGGTTCTTTGACATAATTCTCTTTATTTGATTTCTACAAGTTGAGGTTGCAGGATAAACTTACTGTTCTGAATTTTTGTGTTAAGAGAGAAGATTCAGAAGTTGTTTCTGAAATCAGACGAATTCTAGGGATTTATGTCAGAAATATAATAAAACATGATTTTCATCTGGCTTTAGAAATCAGATTAGATAATGCCAATCTCTTGGAGCCAGAAAGTATTGAAAGACAGGTAATTACAAAGATCTTCACTAATCCAGATTTGGGATTCACTTACAAAACAGGAGCAGATCATATAAAAACATTCATTGTTTCTGACATACCAAAGTATGCAACTTCTACTCTGAAATGGTTAATAGAGTATGCAGAACAATATCTTCCTTTATCTGATGTTGTAGAAGAAATAATTTACTTGATCAAAGAAAGAATATTTTTCAGAGATTATGTAAGAAAGAGTTCTTTGGCTGGGCACACAAGAATAAATCAAATCAAAGGAGCTGATTATCTTCTGAGCAATGCCTATGACTTTCAGATTCACACAAAGAAACAAGACATTGAAGAAATTCAGAAGCTCTCTCAGAAGATGGAAAGTTCAGAAGTTAAAGAAATTGAAAAAGGAAAAGAAAAGGTCTCTGAAAATTCTCTAGAAGAAATTGCTCCTATTCCTCAGAAGTCTGAATCTGAACACTTACAAGAGCAAAGGATTGAAGAACATGCTTTGACAATGTTTCTTGAATACTTTCATCCAGAAATGTTCATGGAATATGAACAAAAGTTCAATTATATTGATTGCTGGATTCATAAGTCTTTTGGATGGAAACAATGGTATTCAGATATCATTAGAAAAATCAGACTCCATGTAAGTTAAGTACGAAAAGAGAGTCCAATAGTGAAAGTAATCACTGCTGATCTGAACCAGAAAAACAATTACAAGCATGCTTACTTTACTGTTGAGAGAAAAGATGGTGCAATCTCCACTTTTACCGAAGTTGATTTTCAGAATATCTATCTCAGAGATCTGCTAAGAGTATACAGAAGTTTGTATCCCTTTCATGATTGCCAAGTTCAGAAAAGCTTTCCTAGTTCTCAGAGATCGCCTGTACAGAGAATTTATTTGGGCAGCTAAGACAGATTTCCAAGTGGCTTATGTAATGAGCAAAGAGAAAGTTCATATGAGTGCTCCAAATCTGAGCTTACCAAATATTGAAAATCTCAAAAGAAGTATTCTAGTCATTCAGCCTCCAGGTTTTGTGTGCAAATGCTTTAACAGATTATTATTTGTAAGATTTGAAGAATTACATAAGTGCTGTAATGGAACTCTTATGATTATAAGAGATAAACTGGAGAAGAAGAAAAATAAAAGACAAAAGAAGCTTAGTGATGAAGAATGGGAGAAGTACAGAAAGTTGGCAAAGGAAATGATAAGGATCATTGAATCTATATTGGAGTACAGAAAGCTTATTCTTAAAGATGTTAAAGAAATTCTGAACTTCTGGAAGTATGACTTCAACTTTTGAAGCTAAGGGGGAGATTGATAGATATCAGAAGTAGCTTCAAAAGAAGACTAGGTTCTGAAAGAAAGATTCAGAAGTCTGAAGACAAGTAAAGTAAAGCCTAAGGCATAACTTCTGAAGTGAAGATTCTGAAGAAGTTTCGAAGAAGTTCTGAAGAGGATTCTGAAGACATTTCTGAAGAAGTTCTGAAGATGTTCAGAAGCAGTTCTGAACATGTCTGTTATTTTTGTACTGTAACTTTAGCATTTCCATTTGTATATAAATAGATAGTTTGATAGGTTGTTATAACTAATTTTGATAGATAGAGCTTGTAAAGATACACATATTGTAATACAATGAAGTAATCAATACAACATACAGCTTCAGTGATCTAATTCTTGTTCTTGTTCTTTAATCTTTCTATATTCTTGATTGTTTGGGATCTAACAGTGCATATCTGGTATCTTGACTCTGGATGCTCGAGGCACATGACTGGAACGAAAAACTTACTCTCCCAATTCAAAGATAAAAGTGGAGGAGCAGTAACGTTTGGTGATGATGGTAAGGATCAAATAAAAGGCTACGGTACCCTTCAATAAGGTAATATAACCTTATCCAAAGTAGCTCATGTTTCTGGATTGAAACATAACATTTAAGTGTAAGTCAGCTATGTGATTCTAAAATGCTAGTTGTATTTGATGAAAAACATTGTTACTTATCTAAGGCAGGTGAAGAACTATGGAGAGCTGATAGAAAAGGTAATCTATACATGATGAATTTTACATCCAAGGATGGTAAGGAAACTCTCTGTCTGATCTCCAAGAAGAGTGAAGTTGCTTGGCTATGGCATCATAAAATGTCTCACTTGAACTTTGAAAATCTTGAAATGCTCGTAAAATATAATATGGTAAAAGGCCTCCCAGAGGTACACTTCCAGAAAGATCACCTCTGCCATTCATGTGAAATGGGCAAAATAAAAAGAGCATCTCTCAAAACCAAAAGTGATCATTCGTGCACTCGACCTCTGCAAATGCTACATGTTGACCTCTATAGTCCCATTGCAATTCAGAGCTTGTCTGGCAAAAAGTATATCTTGGTACTAATAGATGAATTTTCCAGGTGTACATAGCTGGCTTTTGTGCAACAAAAATCAGAATATGAAGAGTAGAATACAACAGAAAATACAGCAGCTGCAAAGTGACAATGATATTGAATTCAAGAATGTCAAGCTTGAAGAATACCTTGTTGCAAATGGAATTACCCAAAACTTCTCTCCTGTATGCACTACTCAGCAAAACGGTGTCGTAGAAAGACGTAACAGAACATTAGTAGAAGCAGCCAGAACAATGCTTGCAGCTTCTAGTCTACCTATCCATTTTTGGGCAGAAGCTGTAGCCACAGCATGTTTTACTCAGAATCGATCAATCATAATCAAGAGGCACCTTAAAACTTCTCATGAGCTGATAAGTAAGAGAAAACCCTATGTCAAAATTTTCACATTTTTGGCTGCAGGTGTTTTATTCTGAATGATCGAGACAAACTTTACAAGTTTGACAAGAAATCTGATGAAGCCAAATTCTTGGGATATTCGTTAAATTCAAAAGCTTTTAGGGTTTTTAATTTACGATCTAAGACTATAATGGAGAGCATAAATATCGATTTTGATGATCAAACTCAATAGAGTTCTAAATATTCCACTTCAGAACTCAAACTTAATACTGTTACCTCTGATAACCTTTCAGGGCGAAGAAATACCTTCACAGCGAATACCCATTCCCCCACCATTGAATATTCCTGAAGTACTTCAAGCTTTTGGTGTCACTCTCTCTGGTCCTGTATCACCAAATGAAAGTCCAGAGGTATCCTCTGTACCTTCATTTTAGGGGGAGACATTAGGTGCGATTTCAGACCAAGAACTCACTCCAATAGCAGATGATACAGAAGTTCTAACCCAGCAAATACCTCAAACACGAATGAAAAGATGGACAAAGTCTCACACTCCAGATCTAATTATTGGAGATCCATCTGAAGGGGTTAAAACCAGATCTACAACTGACAATGAACCCTTCTTTGTAAATTTTCTGAGCATGATCGAGCCAAAGAAGGCCCATGAAGCATTACAAGAACCAAGTTGGGTGGAAGCTATGCAAGAAGAGTTGCTTCAACTTGACAGGAACAAAGTATGGAAATTAGTACCTCTGCCTAAAGACAAAATAGCCATTGGTACTAAGTGGGTATTCAGAAACAAAAAGGACGAAGATGGTATTGTGATCAGAAACAAGGCAAGATTGGTGGCTAAGGCTATTGTCAAGAAGAAGGGATAAACTACGATGAAACATTTGCCCTAGTAGCAAGACTTGAAGCAATAAGACTTTTTCTGGCTTTCTCAGCATATAAAGATTTTAAAGTATATCAGATGGATGTTAAATGTGCATTTTTGAATGGAAATCTCAAAGAAGAAGTGTATGTTGAACAACCTCCTGGATTTGAAGATGCTAGACATCCAGATTATGTTTATCTTCTGGATAAAGCTCTATACGGATTAAAGTAAGCACCAAGAGCCTGGTACGAACAATTATCTAATTATCTGGTCAGTCATTCATATGAGAAAGGTAAGATCGATACCACGTTATTCATCAAAACAGCCAAAGGTACGTTAATTATAGTTCAAATATATGTGATCAAACATAAGTTGATATGTTTTCAAAATAATGGAAAAGGAATTTGAAATGAGCATGATGGGAGAATTAACATTCTTCTTAGGAGTCCAAGTCAAACAAACTACTTCTGGCCTTTTCATAAATCAAGCCAAGTATGTTTCTGACATGCTAGAGAGGTATGATCGGATCACTTCAGTATTTGATCTTGGTCCCTCAGGGAAATCAGTTGATGTTACCTGCTAGAGATGTATGATCGGATCACTTCAGTATTTGACTGCAAGTAGGCCAGATATCATATTTGCCACTTGTCTCTATGCGAGATTCCAAGCCAATCCAAAAGAATCTCATTTGGCTCCAGTAAAAAGAATCTTTAGATACCTAAAAGGAACTCTATCATTGGGTCTCTGGTATCCTAAGAACTATGGATTTGATTTAATTGCGTATACTGACTCTAATCATGCAGGATGTAAGTTAGACAGAAAGAGTACCTCTGGTAGTTGTCAACTTCTGGGAAACAGACTACTAAGTTGGACATCCAAGAAACAAAACTGTGTTTCAACATCTACAGCAGAAGCTGAATATGTTGCTGCTGCTAGTTGTTGTTCACAAGTCATCTGGATGAAAACTCAACTTAGAGACTAAGGTCTGGTGTACGACAAGATACCCATCCTATGTGACTCAGAAAGTGCTATTGCCATCACTGAAAATCCAATTGAGCACTCAAAGACCAAGCACATTGATGTAAGGTATCATTTCATAAAGGATCATATGGATAAAGGGACAATTGAAATGTATTTTCTCTCCACTGATTACCAACTTGCTAATGTATTTACAAAAGCTCTGGATGAAAAGCGATTCAATTTTCTAATTAGCAAGTTGGGTATGCTAGACATGTAATTTTCTTAATTACTATGACCTTCATTGGATTGAGTCAATTCACTTGTTCTGTATATCTTTATTTTCTTTCCTTAATCATTTTTTTTGTGCTAAACAACAAATCAGAACTGCCCAGAAGCATCTGGTCACTTCTGATGATCAACTCAGAAGCATTCAGAAGCCTCTGGACACCTCTGTTATTAAAAGAACAATTGTTTTCACTTTTTGATCCAAGAATAGACAGAAAGGGCAGCATAATTTGTAGAAGTTAAAGGGGAGCAAAATACTCAACTTCCAAGAAGGAGCACATTATGCAGATTTTGAGGGGGAGCACTGACTCGTGCAATATTCAAGGGGGAGAATTTTTCAAATAGAGTCTAACAGAAGTTAGCTGTCTTCTGAACCTATTTTTACTTAAAAAGTTTTTGCGAATTGGTTATTTTTGAATAACTCTTGCCGTCAAAATAATTAAGAAATATAAAACTCAACTAAAACTTTTCTGAAAAGATGTTCTCATGACAAAACTCTTGGTATCAAAATGTTTTATATGACCAAAAAGCTATTCTCTAATTATGTCTTTCTCTTGAAATTTCTTTTTAATAAGCAACTTCTAAAATTAACTCTTGCCTTCAAGGTTAATTAGAATTTTCTTATTTACCTAAATCTTTTAAGAAAAACTATTCATAGAACTTAAATTTTTCATTTGGTACAAAACTGATTTATTTCATCAAATGTCTAATTTTCTTTTTTCAAAAACAATTAATTTCAAAAATTAATCTTTTAATCCACAATTTTTTTGTTGATTAATTGATAATTTTTATTATTAATTTTTGGAGGGAATATTCAAAATAATTAAAGCAGCACCGGTTATTATCAAAAACCGTCTAAAAACCTTTCAGTGCCTCATCAAAATCATACATGCGTCCGTCATCATTTAATACGCGCAAAAGTTTCCTCCACGTGTCATTAATCGACCGACTGCATGAGTGCACGACTGCTTACTTACGTCAGTACCTATAAACTATTTGCTTTTCCCAAAATCAAAAACCCCTCGACAATAGAAATTCATTACTATACTGCTCATCGTCTTCCTCCTCCCGCTACCATTCCTATTTGCTACCTTGCACTCTCAACTTTCAAAATCCCCAAAATCACCAATGGCAAACCCAACTGAAAATCTCAACATGCAAGACGAAGAAGGGTGACTAATCGATTGGACGGCGGAAAGTATCCCAATGGTGAAGCTACCACTCAAAGCCAACAATGTGCAAGTTCTTCTCGATCCTAATACATATCAAGCTGACTATAGAGTGATGATCGAGTTCTTGCAACATCATCCACTAAAACGTACCCTAACCCTAACCAACCCAAATGTGCCCGAAATCTATCTCCAAGAGGTATGGCAATCAATGTATGTCGCGGACGAAGAAACCATCTTAGGAAATTTCAGCCATCCCATAGATTCTGAGAACGCTGTCGAAATCCCTATCTTAAAGAAGAAAATTGTCTAGCACTTCCATTTACCCCTACCAGTTATTGATGTTGAAGGTCAAAAAGTACCAAATCCAGATCTTGAACAGAACCCTACACCTAAAGCATTGTTGGCATTCATAAATTTCTTGGGATACAATGAAAAACTCACCAAGCTGTCTGAATTCAAAAGGAAGAAGCTGCCTCCCATGTGGAATGTGCTAGTATCCATTCTAAATAAGAGCCTTACTTGCAAAATCAGTTCTCAAGATCAAGCAAGCAAGAACATTCTTACCATAATGTATGGAATGTACTTCAACAAGCCCTTGGATTATGCAAGTTTGATCTTTCAAGAAATCAAAGTTACTGTGCACACCAAAGTTTCACATCAGAAGTCATGGCAAAGCTCTTCCAGCACTGATGTTCCCGAGATTCCTCTCCCTCTTCACTTACCCAGCCATAAGTGCTCTGAAAGCAACCTTCATTCAGCCATTCTGCAAGATCGCTACAATAAGCTCTCACAAGCCAACTATTGACACAAGAGGCTATCCTTCTCCGAGAGAACTATACAGGTATATGCTTAATCTTATTCCTCAAACCTCTCTAAATCTCATCTCTTATAGAAGCTCTTTGGTATTCTCAGAACCGAGAATACCTACCCAGAGCACTTAGAGCCTAGAGTAGGAAGTGAGGGGTCAAGTGAGGATGAGGTTGAAAACAATGGGAGTGAACAACCGAGTGATTATGTCTATTCTTATAGGTTAATATGAGAGGACAGAAGATGTCCACAGAGACACATATGTGCGAACCTCACCAAGTCCATCACGGGTAACCACATATGCTGAGGTAGATGCCAACACATCTACTCTCATTTTAAAAGGACAGCTCCAAAACACCCTGAAACCAACCGATTACCGGATACTCTTCAACCCTCTGAATCGAGCACAGCCGGGGAAACCACATCATCTTCATCATCCTCTCAAAAGGGTGATGATGAAAATATAAGAGTCTCATCGCCCCAGAACTCATCACAACCTACACAATTCGTTGATGTCTTTGTGACCAACGAAGCCTTAGGGAACCTAGAGGGTACGTCCATACCCTCTGGTAGTGTAGAAGCAGAAGAATTCCCATCAGAGGGGTTACAACATCAGGATGCACCACTTACCGGAGTCTTCCTACTCCCAAAAGCTAAGCACATTGTGTTCAGCTCCCCATCCTATGATGATAAAGGGACAAGCTGATCCAATCATAAAAACCGAAGAGGTTGGACGTCCCTCCACGCTCAACATCAAAACAGGCGTGAATGAGGGCCTCCCTAAACGCGAGAGACAAGGGGCCCCATGTGTTGGGGATGCACCGGTTACCCCTTCTGAATTTGTAACCAATGCAGCATTTCTGGAATTTGGTGATAAAATTCAGAGATATGTGGAGGATCTAAAACTCTCCCTTGATGCCCAACAATCCACACTCAACAATATTCAGAGTACTCAACTTGCACAGACTCAAATTCTGGAATCTATCCAGAAGATGATTTCTGATACTGCTGAATCACAAAAGAGTTCTGCCTCTGGGTACTTCAATAAGCTAGACGCAGGGATCAAAGCAAACGCAGAAGCAATCTTTCATATTCCTGATGAAATTCCGTCTCCAGAAGTCACAATCTCTGCAGTTGAGTTTGGATCTTTCATTGCTGACATCAAGAAACTCATTGATGCAGTGATCCCATCAGAAGCCTCTGTCTCAACATCCTCATCCTTAATTCGTCAATCTGATATGACGATGTTCCAGAAAATGATGATGGACAGATTTAATGCACTGAATGCCAAATATGTCTCCAAGACCAACTCCAGTTCCACACATTTGGCCCAGAAGGTCTCTACCTTAGATACCTCTAATTCCAAGTTGTCGTCTCTGGTAAGCTCTCTATCTGCAGATTATGAAGCAAAGAAGACAACCAAAGAGGCTAGAGCTTGCAAAAAGGCTGAATTGAAGCGAAAGAAGTTTGAGGATCAGGATCCTGATTCTCAGAACGGGGAGAATACATCCAAAAAGGAAAAATTAGATGGTGCTGAAACGACTTAACCTCATAATAAAGGTAAAACCCCTGCCTCTACACGCTCTGAACCACCACCATCAAAACAAACCCCTCTAACACCAACTCCTTTAGCTGTAAACTCTGGCCCACTTCCCAAAGATCCAGATATGGCTAAGTTCATTCTTGATCTTTTGGGAAACAAAAGAAAGCCCCAACCTCAACCTTCACAATCTCAACCATCTAAACCATCAAAATCCCAACCTCAGAAAGATTAATCAATCCCCTCTGGCTCTGTCTCTGAACAACCCACTTTTGATCGAGAAGCTGAAAAAGCTAAAGCTAAGGCTGAAGCTGATAAAGTTAAGGCTGAAATTGAAAAAGTCAAGAGAGAAGCGTCAATCAAAAGAAGGGCTGAGATCCAAGAAAAGAAAGACAAGGTGAAGAAGTATGAACTTCCAACTTCATTGGAAATAGAGCACAGGCACATGTACGCAATCACAGACCAAAAAGTCTTCTTAATGCTTCCTAACTATGCCAATGACTATCATGTAAGCGATGAAGTCAAAAGCAAATTCATGAGTCATAGGCAAGTAAGAAAAGAGACTTACTCAACTCTGGTAATTAAGAAAATCTCTTGGATTAAGCATGTTAATTTTGAAAATACAGAGATTAAGTAAACTATCTATGAAGTAATAAGAGAAGACAATGACAAATACTACTTCCGAATTATTGACTGCATGAAAGCTTTCATCAGATACAGAAGACAGGTAGACTTTCAAATGGGTTTATATCACAAGGAGGTAAATTTAAGCATTTCTGCTCCCAATGAGGACAGAGAGGGCCTTAATCATCTGTCTGTTGGAGAGGTGTTGACAGAACCTGAAGATGGCATTGTGTTTAAAAGACCAACAAGAAGAAGCTTCTTCAGAATTTTAGAGGCTTACAAGTACTCTACAGGAGTTGTACAAATTGTCAAGAGTTATGCATCTCTCTAGATTGACGACAGAAGGAAAGATAAAAGAGATAGAGACGTAGCTGAAAGGATGGATAAGAAACTCAACACAATCTTAAAGGTCAGAGAAATTACTGATCTGTTTCAAAAGATTATTACTTTTCATCCTAATGCCCCTTCTAATCCATTATACGAAGCCCTTTATCAAAAATTCAAACACTGATGACAATGTGTTAGATGTTGCACCAACTGGAAGTGGGAAAACTATATGTGCTAAATTTTCAATTTTAAGGAACAGCAGAAAGGGTCTGACAGTGTCATGCGTGCTGTGTACATTGCTCTTGTTGAAGCACTTGCCAAAAAACGATATAACGAATGGAAAAAGAAATTTGGAGATGGTCTTGGATTGAGAATTTGAAATTACTTAGGGAAACAGCAACGGATTTGAAATTACTTGAATGAAGCCATTATTTCTACATTCTGGACTTCATACTTAGGGGGAGATTGTTAGACTTCATTTTGTGAAAAGTGTGAACCAGAATATTACAAGTATCGAAGATCAGAAGTTAAGTCAGAAGCTAAATTTTTGACTTAAGTTATCCCAAAGCCGTCCAGAGACTTGAAGAACCTCTGGAACTTAACTGTTATCCCACACGCACTTGTGATCACGTGGCGATCACACTTTTCGTGCGTCCCTGTACGTAACTGATTCTGTTACGAGTATACCTGACGTGTCAAATCCTGAAAGGCTAGATCGTTGACTTTTCCTTTGTAATGGTATAAATAGATTCAGTCTTCACTGTAATGGGAGACGATCTTTGAGAAAAAATTTGCTATTCATTCCTACGTATTGTAATCAATTTCCAGGTTATTAATACGAATTCTCATTTGATCTTCGAACTGTTCTTACTGTTTTATTACTGTTTAGTATTAGTCATAGATCTGAATTGCTTCCGCTCATACTCTTTTGTTACGATCTATTGATTTATTGTATTGAAAGGGGTCTGGGTTCCAACAGCGAACTCGACAAAAAAACTTATCGGGTTAAGTAGAATCGAGAAGATTTTATATCGTGTAAATAAAGGCCGACAAGTTTTTATATCGGGCAATAAGGAGGCGATAAGAAAACTTATCGGGTCTTAAAGGATGTGATTTAAACTAAGATTCTAAACTTCCTTTTTATCTTTATTTTGAACTATTGAAGAGCAAGAACGAAGCCTTCGTCGATAAAAAAAAAAGAACAATGTCTTTTTAAGGAAGAGAAGATTTAAGTTCCCAAGTCCCCAACAATATCAAAAATAAATTAAAAAGATTTACTTAAAGTTTAAGCAGTGTACTTGAGACCTCTTAAACTAGATAAGCTGCATAAGTCAGTGACCCTGAGCTTTCTAATAAAAGTGAAGCAAAAGTACAACGAATTAAACTAAAAATTTTTTGAATGAGAAACCAAATCTTGTCGGGTGATAAAGACGCGATAAAAATTTCTTATCGTTAATAACAGATGCGATATAAAATACTTATCGAAACTAACAGATGCGATATAAAATTCTTATCGAAGCCAAAAGATGCGATAAACAAGATTTGTCGATAATTAATGGTGCGATAGAAATCTTGTCGATTCAGGCTTGGAAAACTTGAATCGATTAGTTTTAGAACAGTGTCAGAATCGGAGATTTTTTTTACCTTGTTTTTCGAACTCGATCAGAATTAATCCAAAACTCAGATCGTGTGGCTCTGATACCAATTGTGGATCCCAGAATATGATCAAGTACGTATGCTTTTAATGAAAACACGAAGAACACGCAATTAACAAAGATCCGAAGTTGAATATCTTACTTATATTGAATATGAATATCGGCTCTCTCTTCCACAGTTTAGCTCTCAATATTGCGCACATATACAATGACCCCCTAAGCGCCTATTTATAATAAAGGATTAAACAATATAAGGAAACAAGGAGAATGGCATTATACACTTGTCATTTTTACAATAAAGCAACGTTTCCTTATTTTGGCACAATTAAAATAAATCCTAACAAATTCACATCAATCGGTCCATATAATCTCGTAAAATGATCAAATCAAGAAACTTTTGAAAAACTTCAAAAACTTCAAATTTATTCTTCAAATCTTCATCAAATCCTTTGATTCATACTTTGATACCAACTGTTAATTCCAGATATATCAGATAACAATGAATCACAATACAAATATCAATAATCACATAAATGGGTCTTTAATGTCAAATGTATATTGATATGTTTCTCTCTCTACAAACTCTCTCTCTCTAATACAAGATAAATATGACAATGAAATCTACTTCCAAAGTACACAAGACATGGGCATTTATACCCCTACTCTATTACAAAGAGTAAACTACAATTAAACTATTGTTGACTTTGTTGGTTTCAAGCTTTGACTTTCTCGTCTTCAACATCGTAATCTCGTATACAATATATTTATTTCTAATAATCTCCCCCTTTGTATTCGAGATAACAATCTATCAAAACATATCTAACAATCTCCTTCTTTCTTTGAAGACGATCAAACTTTGTCAACAAATAATCTTCAACTGAGAAACAATCTTCACATTTCTTTTTAAGGATATTCCATCTAAAGAAAAACAAGCTCCCCCTTTCATCAGAAACTTTAGATCAAAATCTTTAGCTTGAAAAATCTTTAGAAACATTCGGAAGACTTTTCATTAGAAACTTCAACAATGAACAATCAATTGGTAAGGCTTGAAACTTTGACACTACGTTTATTAAGCTTGTCACCTATATAGCATGAGAGTTTCAATCTTCAAACATCTTCAATTAATCGTCGAGCATCTTTAATCATTCTTCAAACATCGTCAAGCAGCTTTGACTTGAAACCAATTCGTTTGGTCAATCATCAAATCTAGAATCTTTGAATCTAATGACTTTTCAACCTTAGAATCAACAGATTTAGATTTAAACACTTTTCAAATATATGAATACTTCGTTAATCTCTGTCAGCTCTAACTGTTAATCCCTGCCAGTTCTGGTTGCTCCCCCTTAACATCAGCATTAAGGCTTTGAATAATCTTTTTGCATGTGACTTCATGATCAGTTCATTGCATGTGACTTCATGTGTTTATATGTGTCTTTTGATATATCAACAAAAGTGATGATGAAACTGGTGAACCTACTGTTGCTGTTGTAAATAAGGATGGATATTTGGTTTATAAATCTAGATCTGCAGTAGTAGAAGGTGACAATCTTAAATCTGAGGAATCCAAGTTACCTGCAGAGATGTTTGATTATGTAGTTTTAAAAGAAGAATATAGAACAAATCAATCTTCCTCATGTAATAAAGAGAATTCAGATCAAAATGTTTCGAAAATTCATAATAGCTCATAATTTGAATCTCAAGTAAAACCTGGACATTTTGAGGTATCATCATCTACTTTCAATTTCAGAGTCAAGAATTTTAAAAAAGGGCAGTCTTCTAATTCTAACACTGAAAATGTGAATGCGAAGGATAAGACAAAAAGATCTCTAACCCTCATTTCTTATCTTTTTTAGAGTAGTCCAATCTAGCTTAGAGGAAGAAAGAATCAAGACCATCAAGAATAGACAAATTAGATAGTGTTGTTTAATTCTAAGATTGATGTATCCAGTATATTTTCAGTGAATAAACAGTAAGTTTTGGTTGATAATTCTCATAACAATCTTGTTCATTCTTGTTTATGTACTAAGATGATAAAATTGTTTGAGAATCATATTCATTGTATTAATTGTGGACATCAATTCTTCAAACTAAATTCAGATGTTAAACAGAGTTTTCCTAAGAAAAATATCAAGTCTGCTCAATTCTCGTAAATCTAAAAAGAGAAAATCACATGTTAAATATAAATTTGTGACGAAATGGATAATCAAAAAAAAATATCAGGTAATTTCTCAGAAGAAAACAAAGAAAGTCTGGAAACCAAAATTCAGAATTCCCTCTTTTGTCGCTAATCTGAAAGGTCCCATTTTCAAATGGGTATCTAAAACTAAGTAATTGTTTTTGCACATACGTCATGAGTGGATTTTAGACTCTGGATGTTCAAGACACATGACACCATTCAAAGATCTGCTAACTGACTATATAGAGAGAAATGGAAGAACATTCAAAGTTTTGGGAGCTATGCTCGGGGATACATTAGAGGATATGGAACCTTTATTAACGGAGAGTCGCTGTCATGAAGGTGCTACATGTAGAAGGCTTAAGACATAACCTGTTTTATGACAAACTTTGTATTGTTCACTTTGATATTGAGTATTGTCATATTCTTGATTCTAAAAAGAAAGAAGCTCTAACTGCATATAGAGATCGTGATATTTACACTACTACTATCACTAAAGATGGCCAACTAAAAGGAGTATGTTATATTTCCAAGCCAAGTATTGAAGAAGGTTGGCTATGGCACAAAAGAATGTCTCATTTGAACTTCAAAACAATAAATGATCTAGTCAAACACACTCAGTTGTTGGTTTGCCAAAAATCAGATTTCAAAAGAATTCCTTGTGTTCTTCATGTGAAATGGAAAAATTGAAGAAAAGCTCATGCAAGCTTGTTAAGTGCATTTTTAGCATGCATTCATATTAGTTTATAATTACATTTTGCATCATATTTAGTCGTTTGCATGTAGTTTTTTATTTGATTTTTGGTTGATTTTCGTGTAATCATCGTTGGGGATATTATATTTTGTATTTTTGTGGTTTTATCGGATTTTGATAGATATTTTATACCAAAAACGCGATCAAGAATAAAAATGGATTTTTGTTGGCGAATAAAATTGAGAAAGACAAAGTTAGAGGGAAAGTTTATGAAAGAAATAGAAGCTAAGGGTGCATCTTTGAAAAGGCTAGATAGAAGAGGGGCTGATTTGGAAGTTTTGTTTTATAAATATTATTTTTTTAGGTTTTGATCTCATCTCTTCTCTACCCCACGGTTGAAAACGCCGTTTCTTCCTTTTCTTTTCTTTTTATGTTTTTCTTTTAGTTTTAGGTTTTCTTTAGTTTTTGTTAATTTGAATTGTTTAGTTTAGTTTACATTTAGATGATTTAGATTTGTATTTTTTTCTCTTTTCCTTTGAGTCGATGAAGATGGATGAAGATGCAATTTTTGGGATGGATCAACGATGAAGAGAGAATGTGACATATTCTCATCCAACATTCGACATCCGTTGTAGCATTTCATTTTCTCCATACTTTGTTATTTTTATGTTCAATTTTATTGTTAATGTTTCTCTCCTTATTTCTCTTCCCTAAACTTTTTAATTTCTTGTAATGTTCTTTAATACATTTTTTATTGCTTTCTTAGGTTAAAAATGATTCTTGGAGGGCGACACTCCTTGGATAAATTTTTATATTTTTCATAGATTAATTTTATCGCTTTCATTAGTTATCTGTTTTTTGTTTCGTAGCATAATGTAGTTTTCGTTTGATTGAGTTTGTTGTCTTGGATAAAAAATATTGGGATTAATCAATTCTTTTTAAAACGAACATTAGATTTTAATTGATTGATTTCAACCGACGAAAGTTGCTTTTTGTTTACTTCTTTTTTCTTTTATTTGAGCATTCATGCATTTAAACATAGTTCATGCATTTTTTTCATTTTTTTTTTTGCATTTACTTCTTGCATTCATGCATTAAAAAAACCCAAAAATATTTTTTGACGTTTCTCCACGACTTTAAAATTTGTGGTAACCACCTCTCACTTAGCATCAATCTCTTGATTAGGTATACTAGTGTACTTTGTAATTATATTAACCATAATGTACAGATTTTTTCTTAGAAACATCATTTTCCCTTAGTTAATCACTTAGAATCGTCACTTTGCATATCGTTCCACGCAACTTTTAGGCTTAACTTTCTTACCGTAGTCCCGCTACATTACACATATGACTACTTGGATGGACTTTACCATGTGAGAATTTGGGCGATATTGGATTGACACATTCATAATCAATCCCATTTTCTTTTCTTGTGTGTTACTTCCCATTGAGGTGTATTTCTAGGTTTTTGATTCATTTATCGTCTAATTTTTTTATTATTATTGCATAGAGGCCATCTTTTCTTAATACCGTCCATATATACAAAATTCATAAAAAGATTTTTCCTTTGGTAACCACTTTGAGCCTAAACACTTACCATTTTTTATACACCATACACACCTAAATCACCCAAAATGCACATATAGTTTTTCTTTCCAAAAATTGTAATAGATTGAAGCATGTAGTTGAGTAGGATATACAAGCATAGCTTGTGGGTTGGTAGAACTGCATAAACAAACATAGCTTGTGAGTTAAAAAAAATTAAAAAAAAAATTAAAAAACGAAAAAAAAATCAAAAAAAATCAAAAACGAAAAAAAGATGTTTAAAAAACATATTCATTTATATAGTTCGTTTTGCATGGAATAAATCGAGATCCGTTAGAAAATAGTAGGAATGAACTATTGTGTGCACAAAAACAAACCAAATATATCTTCAAACCACAACAGCCAAACCTAATCCTATAATAACCCCACTTCCGTTAATCCGTATATATATATATGGTATTATAATTTTAGAATTGAAGCTTCAATGACTTGTACCTTAGACTAAATAGTTGTACTTATGTTTTATTGGGTAAAGTTATTAAGAAACTAACTATAAGGCTTAAAGGGTTATAAGTGTGAAGTATAGGGACTAATAAATAAATATCCTATGTATGTATTAGATTTTCTTTTCCATCTAAATATCAAAATCAGATTCTAAACTCTTCTTCAACCGACTAAATCGTTTTAGAGAGAGAGTTTAGTGTGAAACTCAAAACTGGTGATAAAAAGTGAAGAATTAAGAGTGTTTTTGGGACATTGAAGTTGATTTTGGTAGATTAAAGCTAAGATTGTTCAAGGTAATCTTTTATTTGACTTTAGTGTTGGTTTTGATGAATTCAATATATGTTAAATGGTTGCATTTGATTGTTTAGGGGCTGATTAGGATCAAGAAGGAGTTTGAGCTATCAAAGTTAAAGTAATTTGGCCTCTTGAGGTAGTAATTCTTCTAAAAGATTCAATCATGTTGATTATTATGAGTTCTATTCTATTTGGTGTATGATAAGTGATGAATATGTGTGGGTTTGTTATATTATGATTAGAATAGGTAAAAATGGTCAAGATTTGATGTATGATATAGGTAAAAACGAGTTGGAGCTTCATATGCTTACCAAGTGTTTGTTGAAATGGTTAGGAGACAATTGTATTTTTAAGTTTCTGCCCTGTTTTGTTTAATTCCTAGAAAATCAACCGTTTGTCCAAATGAGGTGTACGATATATCGTTGGAAAGCTTAGAACATCCTCTAAAACTGTTATGAAGAGTGAAAGTTCTAATTGTGAGTTTAAATGTGTCAAAACAGTGTGTTAACACAGCAGCTCACTGTATTTTTTCGAAACTGCGCACTATTTTTATAACTGTTGTACCGACCTGCTCGTAGCTCCGATTAAAGTGAATCCAGTTTTTGTTGAATCCTAAGAGGTTAATATGCAACTTCCATTTATATGTTAACACCTAATTTGGCTTCCAAGAATGAGAAAAAGGTTGGAACATAAGGTGTTTACAAGCTGTCAGTTTCTGTTTTGTAGGTCCAAAATGCGTTTAGTTGTCAAATTTTGTGTAAGGTCTTAACAATTATGTCGGTCATTAATTTAGTATTTATTAAATGGTTATAGCTGACCGGAAGTAACGAAAGGATCGACTAAGGTACGGATATCCTATTTCTTTGACACGGGAATAACCGGTTGCACACGGAAATTCCATCCATCTTAATAGACGTGACTCCAAACCTTACGATTTCGAGTACTTTTAAGGAAATAATATTTCCATTTTAATATAGACTTTGTGTTCGTTAAATGAATAATTTGAAAGTATTCACTTTGGTAGGTTATATTATTATGAAATATGGTTTAATGAAATATTGATTTTTTTTTTAAAGAACGTGAGGTTTCTTGATTTTGAACTAGACTCGACATTTGGGCCACGAATGTTGAGATGCCTTCCGTGGTGGCTATTAATGACCATGGCGTTCTTGTAAAGGCTAATGCCAAACCAAACAGAGAACGTAGGATGCATCCAAGAGCCGAATACCAGAAAATGACTGGTTACCGGATAGAACCGATTACCGGGTAGAACCGAATACCAGAACTAAACTGGTTACCGGGGAACGGTGGTGTTGTGCCCGACACTGACATTCCAAGTCTGATTGGACTTATCATCCGATTGGGCAACGTATTATTTCAATTCAGATGATTTATTGGTTTTTATAAAAAACAGTTTACATTTCTTAATTATGTTCAAAAATTGTTTCAATACAATCGTTTCAAGTTAATTTTATTTAAACTTGTATTATTTTCTTATGATTATGCATTATATCTGTTCACTGAGCGAATTTGCTCAGCCGAGGTGTTTTCTGTTTCCTCGGCAGGTTCAGGTTCTACTCCAGGGACGGGCTGAGAGGTCCAGATTTCGCTGAAATAAAGGACTTACGTTTAACTTTTGTATATCATGTTTGATTAACATGTTAGAATCGCATAGACGATAAATTTGGGTTGTAATTATGCTTAAAATGTTATTTTGGATAATTTAGTACAGCTCTACATTATGGATTTTGAGTTTTGATCCGATTACCAATTGTACATCTCCCGACTCATGCTCTGCGGGTCTGGGGTGTTACAAATCCGTTCCTTAATCCTTAACCGTACCCAAAAGTCCTCATTTTATGCAATTTTTATGAAAATCATTAGACTTGAGAATTGTTTCGAACACGACAAAAATGCATTTCTTATTTCTCGATTGGATATGCATTGAGCGTATACACATTCCTAACACACTTGAGCGAGTTGAGCGATACCGTGAGATTCCGTCCATGTAGATCATCGTTCCCCTCCCTTAGCGGCTACGGTAATGATTGTAAAATCCTATTAGGTGCGATTTTTTGTGGGGAAATTGGCCAAAATAAACATTTCAGAGTTTTTCTTGTGCTAGGTGACCATCTCTCTCCTGATTTGACTTAAATAGCCACAACCTCCGTTAATTTTGACTAAAACCTCCGTTTTTAACGGAGGTTTGACTTTTTCCACGATTTTGACCGATTTAACGAAGATTTGACCAAAATCTCCGTTAATTTAAAGGAGGTTTGTTTTTTCTTTTTTTTTAATTATTTTTAAACTAAAAGTTTGACTTTTTTTCAAAAATAACGGAGGTTTGACCAAAACCTCCGTTAATTTAAAGGAGGTTTTAAAAAAAAATTAATTTAACCGTTAATTTAAAGGAGGTTCGGATTTTCCATTTTTTTTGTTAACTTTGACCGTTAATTTAAAGGAGATTTAAATTTTTAATTAATTTTTTAATTATAACCTCCGTTAATTTTATTAAACCTCCGTTAAATTCCATTTAATCATCATTAAACCTCCGTTAATTATGGTCAAACCTCCGTTAATTACCAGTTAATCACCATTAAACCTCCGTTAATTTTTTGTCTCACTTTATCACACTAAATTTAAGGGAAATTGGACAAAATTTACCAGACTCCTCATCACTTTATCTCACTTTATCAGACAAAATTTAATTTCTCACTTACCATTTGTTGTACAAAAGTACTTATATAAATAGTAATAACACTGTTTTTTTTCCACGAATACCAAATATTAATTACTGAAAAGGAATCAAAAATGTACAAAATGTACAACACTCTTTTGTTTGCACTCTACCTACTGACATTCAAAGGAAATGTCAAAGATTTAATATAATTATAAAAAAATTAGAATTTTATACAACCAGCCATGTTAAAAGCCACATTCTGATTCAATTTTAGACAACCATTTTCTTCAATTGTATCTTTGATTTACATCATGACTTCTTCAAGTTCTTCAAAGTCTAAAATTAAGTTGCGTATTTCTGGTGGGGGTTCATGGCAACAAATAAATCAAACATGGGAGTATGTTACTGATCAACCGTTGCACCCGGTCAAGGTGCAACGGAGAATGACGCTTGCGGATTTGGTTGAGTATGCATGCCATAAATGTGAAGTTGTCAATTCAGTTGGTATTACTACAATTGCGTACAAGTTAAATAATGGCGATGATATTTATCGTTTGGAAAACGATGATCATGTTGCGGGCTTCTTTGAATGGGCTGCTAATTTAAATAAAGCGCCAACAATTTATGTCTATGATGTACCATATCATGGTAATGACGAAGGAGAAGAAGAAGAGGGAGAAGAAGGAGAAGAAGGAGGCGGAGAAGACGGAGAAGAAGGAGAAGACGGAGAAGACGGAGAAGAAGGAGAAGAAGTAGAAGAAGAAGAAGAAGAAGAATTGGACCCGGATTCATATGTTTTCTACATGGATATAACTGATAGTGATGAAGAACCAACAACAAAAAGGAAATCAAAAAATTTAGTTGCCGGGAGTAATGATTATTTTGATATGCCTCCTATCCTTCCAACACCGGAAACCGTCATCACACCTAACTTATCTACACCTTATATTCGCAGCGAACGAGTTAAAGTGGGGATGTTATTTAAAACGAAAGATGAAATGAAATTGGCTCTTTCGAGGAAGTTCATTGATGAGGGTTTCGAATATAAAGTGCATAAATCTTCCAAAACCAGGTTTGAGGCGAAATGTTATGTTGGAAGTTGTAAATGGCGTATGACGGCTGCGAATGTCGGTTCCACATAGATGTTTCATGTACTAAAGGTGGATGACGTGCACACCTGCTCAAAGACTCAGTTGCATCGCAGGCACCGTCAAGCAACCGCAATGGTGTTGGGTAATTTAATTTTACCTAAAGTGCAGGATAGTGGGAGGAGACTCCGTGCAAAAGACATCATAAGCGATATAAAACATCAGTATAATATTAATATTTCTATCTGGCAAGCATATCGAGCGAAAGATTATGCAAAAATGGTTGTACAAGGTGACCCGGGCGATTCGTTTAACCGACTACCTAAGTTTTTCTATAATTTAGAGCTCCGTAATCCTGGTACGGTGACAAGGATTGAGACAGATAGTCATGGACGGTTTGAGATGTGTTTCGCTACTCTTGGTTGTGCGGTAAGTATAATTTTGACATTTTGAATATAATTTTCACAACTATGTAGTTTAATTTTCTAACATGTGAACCACTTAATTTTCAGATTGAGACGTTCGTATTGTATTTGCGTCGAGTTCTTATAATTGATTGTGCCCATTTGAAGGGCCCTTATTTGGGAACAATGTACTTAGCAGTTGCTATGGACGCAAATAACCAAATTGTGCCGGTCGCTTTCGGAGTGGGTAGATCCGAAAATGGAGAGGGGTGGACATGTTTTTTGTCCATGTTGAAGCAATGTATTGGAGAACTATCAGATTTGGTTTTCATATCAGATAGGCATGCTGCAATAAACCAAGGAATTACCACCGTGTTCCCAAGGGCACATCACGGGTTATGTTGTCGCCACCTGGAGATGAACATAAAAACAAAAGACCCCGGGATTAAGCATAAGAAGAATCTATATTGGAAGACCTGCCAAGCGTATACGTTTGACAATTTCGAAATGCGTATGTTAGCTCTACGAGCCGCTTTACCTCTAGGATGTACAGTGTTGGACCGGCTTCATCTAGAGAAATGGACAAGGGCACATTTCAAAGGAAAACGCTACAACATAATGACTTCCAACAGTGTCGAGTCGATCAATGCACTATGTCGTTATGCTCGAAAGATGCCAATTTGTGGCCTTTTCGAGTACTTTCGAGACTTCAAACAAGAGTGGTATTCTAAACGCCGTACAAAAGGAGGTTAAACACGTTTAAATTTTTTTATTTTATGTACTACTACTACTTTTGTGTACTACTACTACTTTTGATGCAATCGATACTAACGAAATAAATATGTTTTTTAGAGACGATGACCAACGCTCTAACCCCGTGGGCGGAGAACAAAATTTATAAGAGAGCCTACAAAGCTGCATCGTGGACGGTACATGAAATTGGTCAGGGTTGCTATGAAGTGCGTGATTATCGCAGAAACGAAACGTGTAATTACCATGGAGCTACTTGCACGTGCTTGAAATGGCAAAAATCCGGCTTACCTTGCGGCCATGTAATCGTTGTTGCTACACATCTAGGCTCCGCAGACTGCAGCAATTTGGCATTGCCTTTCTATAGGGCGAGTAATTTTCGAGTAACGTACGCACCACTCATTTATCCGCTTGGCACTAAAGAAACATGGGTTGTTCCAGAGCAACCACTTATGATAGTTCGTCCACCCCTGATAAAGAGAGCGGCTGGAAGACCTAGTGAACACGCTCGTATACCTTCTCGTGGTGAGGATCCCATCAGGAAGAAATGTAGTCGGTGTGGTCAAAGCGGGCATACTAAGAGAACATGTACCTGGGCAAATGTGGGTAATCAAGGAGCATCAGGAAGCTGACAGACCCAACCAGTATCGACCCAGGATAATCATGGAAGTCATGGACATTATACTTTTGATCTCAACTATGATCTCAATGAATATTAAACTGTGTTTGTAACCTTTTTTGGTAAATGAAATAACATAAAATATGTTACTATTGTAGAATTATATGAATTATGTTACTATTGTAGAATTAAATAACATAAAATTACCAACCTTACAATATAAAAACAACAATTAAGATAGAGAAAACATTAATATTTAAAACAAGAACATGAAAATGGTACTAGTGCACGCATTTAAAACAAACAAATAACACGCAGATATTTAGTAAGGATACATATTCTGGCACTAGATGATCCAATTAGCCTTTTCGTTGATCTTGTCCTCCAGAACATCGTACTCTTCTTTGATTTCCCTTACCAACACCATCGGGGTTCAATTGTAGTCCATCCCTAACCGAAGGTTCAATCGTAGTCCTTCCAAAACGAAGGCCCGTCACCAAACTAAACTCCCCCCGACCAAAATGAAGCTGATGCGTTCCGATCTGGAAATACATCTCTTGCTCACTTGCACCATCAGGATAGGACTGATACTGAAAAAATGTATACAGTAACACCGGATCCGCAGTAGTGTCAGATAGATCAAACCATGAACCAAAACACGTATTTCTAAATATAATCGTTCTTTCATGGTTTAACTTCTCCTTAATTTCCATCATGAGTGATACCCTTGCCTTCACAGTAATCGAAGGTACAATATCGACATTGGCCTGCATAAATATTATTATAAATCTAATTAGTACATTTTGATTTGTAACTTAAATAATCAAAACTTTACGTTAGTTCCGTTAATGTTTGTTATAATTTTAGTCCTTTTAAACGTAAATGTCATTGTTTTCAATTAGTATAAAAATTTTCATTTTTATATAAATTAACTTTTTATTAAACTGTCTATACTATTATATAAAGCATGTTATTCGGTTATGTTTACAATTTTAAGAGGTACAAAATTACATGCATGAGATACAATATTAAAAGTATCAATAATTTTTCACCAAACTCCAACTACCAATAAAATTTTATAAGTTAAATTATTTTTAAAATTTAAGTTAAAATTTACACTCTTATAATTAGTTAATTAATTTCTTTTATAGCCCTTACTTTTTATTTTTCATTTTATACTTTTATCATATTAAATATGAATCAAAAGACAATTAAAAAATATGTTTCTATTTTTACAAATTATAACATTATAATCGTGTCGTCAATACCTTCAAAACGAGCTCAATATTGAATATTTTTCGATTTAATCATATTATTATATGCATGAATACGTAACGAGTTATTTTTAAAATATTTACATTTTATGCCCTATAGTTATTTTTTTTAACGTTTCATTTTAGTTTTTAAATTTCATTCATATCTTTTAATATTTTGTTTTTTATTTTACACCCTATCACATTAACATAAATAATTCTATACCAACAAAATTACTATGTTTTTTTATAAATTATATCATTATAATTCTCTTATCAATCAAGTATAATTTTTTTAAGCTCATAGTTATTTAATTAATTTTTGTATTCTTTATTCATTTTAAAATAAATTTGATCTTATAGTTTATAAATTCAATTTGTTCATTTTCAATTATAATTATACTTTATCTTATAGTTTTATAATTTCAATTTGTTCTTCAAGGGGCATATTCAAGCACATATTCAAAAAAAAAATATCTTGAAGGGCATATTCAAACACATATTCAAACAAATAAATATCTTGAAGAACATATTCAAACACATATTGAAACAAATTTCTTGAAGAACATATTCAAACAGATTAAAGTCACGGTAGAACAAATATTAAATAAAACTATTATGGGAAATACATGAAACACATAAATAATAAACTAACCATTTCGTAAACGTGTGTAATTTCCCGCTGTCAAAAACACGTGGTGGTCCTCAAACGTGACAAAGATGAGATTGAAGGTGGTCCTCAAATCTTTTAATATTCTTGTTTGAAAATTCAAAGAGGAGAAGAAATGAAGTAAAAATGGATGGTGGGGTAAAAGAAAAGAAAGAAGATAGAGTTTGTAAAAGGGAATGAGGAAAGAACAAAGGGAATGAAGAAAGAAAGAGATGTAGGCGGCTGAGAAGTTACCTTTAAATTTTTAGGGTTTTTGTCTTGATTAACAGGGCATCGACAGGTGTTATGCTCTATAAATAAATTAACGGAGGTTTATCAAATTAACGGAGGTTTAATGGGGTTTAGGTTGTAATTAACGGAGGTTTAGGTGGTAATTAACGGAGGTTTAATGGGGTTTAGGTTGTAATTAACGGAGGTTTAGGTGGTAATTAACGGAGGTTCTTCAAAATTAACGAAGGTTTCCCAATTAAATTAATTTTTTTTTTAAAAACCTCCTTTAAATTAACGGAGGTTTTGGTCAAACCTCGGTTAATTTTGAAAAAAAGTCAAACTTTCAGTTTGAAAATTATTATAAAAAAAAGAAAAAACAAACCTCCTTTAAATTAACGGAGGTTTTGGTCAAACCTCTGTTAAATCAGTCAAAATCGTGGAAAAAGTCAAATCTCCGTTTTTTAACGGAGGTTTTAGTCAAAATTAACGGAGGTTGTGGCTATTTAAGTCAAATCAGGAGAGAGATGGTCACCTAGCACAAGAAAAACTCTGAAATGTTTATTTTGGCCAATTTCCCTTTTTTGTGATATGCTTTTTTGGTATTGTGTCGGTTTGACACCTTGGTGAAATAAATGTTTCTACAATTATTTTCATCCAAACGCATGGTAACAAGTCACATTTTACATGGGGAAACCTAAATATTAGATTGTGCCTAGTGAGGTCGTGTATTACTCGCTTTAATATTTGTGGAGATCGTTTTTTTTCCCTTTTCTTGTTTTCACTCAATCCGTAATAAAATTCTAATATCTTTCTTGGGGACAAGAAAGGTTTAGTTTGTGGGTATTTTGTTAAGTGCATTTTTAGCAAGCATTCATATTAGTTTATAATTGCATTTTGCATCATATTTAGTCGTTTGCATGTAGTTTTATTTGATTTTTGGTTGATTTTCGTATAATCATCGTTGGGGATATTACATTTTGTATTTTTGTGGTTTTGTCGGATTTTGACAGATATTTTATACCGAAAACGCGATCAAGAATGAAGATGGATTTTTGTTGGCGAATCAAATTGAGAAAGACAAAGTTAGAGGGAAAGTTTATGAAAGAAATAGAAGCTAAGGGTGCATCTTTGAAAAGGCTAGAAAGAAGAGGGGCTGATTTGGAAGTTTTGTTTTAGGAATATTATTTTTTTAGGTTTTGATCTCATCTCTTCTCTTCCACACGGCTGAAAACGCCGTTTCTTCCTTTTCTTTTCTTTTTATGTTTTTCTTTTAGTTTTAGGTTTTCTTTAGTTTTTGTTAATTTGAATTGTTTAGTTTAGTTTAGGTTTAGATGATTTAGATTTTTTTTTCTCTTTTCCTTTGAGTCGATGAAGATGGATGAAGATGCAATTTTTGCGATGGATCAACGATGAAGAGAGAATGTAACATATTCTCATCCGACATTCGACACCCGCTGTAACATTTCATTTTCTCCATACTTTGTTATTTTTATGTTCAATTTTATTGTTAATGTTTCTCTCCTTATTTCTCTTCCCTAAACTTTTTAATTTCTTGTAATGTTCTTTAATTCATTTTTTATTGCTTTCTTAGGTTAAAAATGATTCTTGGAGGGTGACACTCCTTGAATAAATTTTTATATTTTTCTTGGATTAATTTTATCGCTTTCATTAGTTATATGTTTTTGTTTCGTAGTGTAATGTAGTTTCCGTTTGATTGGGTTTATTGTCTTGGATAAAAAAATATTGGGATTAATCAATTCTTTTTAAAACGAACATTAGATTTTAATTGATTGATTTCAACCGACGAAAGTTTCTTTATGATTAATTGGTTTTAATCTATGTTTAGTTAATTTATTTAGTTGAGAATATGATCGAAATTTTGATTCTCGATTTAGATCGAATTGGTTAATGACTACGGTCCTAACATGCAAATAGTTAGGGACGTAGGATGAGAAAATATTTGTTTATCTAAATGCTTCTCTTTCAATATTTGTATCCTACGAAAGTAGGTACGGATTTGTTTTAGAAAGGTTTTTCCACCTCATTAGAGGGTTAAAATATTTTAAATAATAAATACTCACCATTATTAAAATTGAAGACTAACTTTACCCGATCACCGTTAGCTTTTATTTTTACGTCTCGTCATTCATTTTAACATATTTTAATAAAAACCAAAATATCAATGATTTCCCGTAGCTAGATCATAGTCTAGAACGAGTCCATGTTAGTCCATCGCCTCCTTGTGACCGACCCGTATGCTACACTTCCCGTACGCTTGCGGTTATAAATTTTAAAAAACATCAAAGCTAAAGATGAATTCTTCATGAAAATCACCTCTGGAGATGTTGCATATGGATCTTTGTGGTTCTATGAGAACTTAGAGTATAGGTGGCAAGAAATATATATTGGTCACTGTAGATGATTACTCAAGATATACATGGGTTGAATTTCTCAGACAGAATTCTAAAGTCGTAGAGATGATTATCATATTTCTGAAGAGAAATCAAGTTCTTCTACAACTACCTGTTTAGAAACTCAAAAGTGATAATAGCATAGAGTTCAAGAATGCTCAGATAGAATCTTATCTCAGCTCTGTGGGCCTATCACATAACTTTTCCGCTGCAAGAACTCCTCAACAAAGTATAGTAGTTGAAAGAAAGAACAGAACTCTAGTTGAAACTGCAAGAACAATGCTAGCTTACTCAGAGTTACCCATGTTTCTATGGGCAGAAGCCATTTCCACGGCGTGTTTTACTCAAAATAGAACAATACTCAATAAAATTTTTTGTAAAAACTACTTATGAAATAATCTTTAAAAGAAATCCTAATATAAAACAATTTCATGTTTTTCGATGCAGATGCTTCTTACTAAATGTCAAAGACAATCTGAGTAAATTTGACAAGAAAGTAATATGTGACATCTTCATTAGATATTCAACAAGAGCCAGAAAGCATCCATGAGACATTTGATTAACTACATTTGACTTCTGAACAAGACAGTTCAGAACTCAGGCCTAATCAAAACTCTGAACAACTAGATTCAGAGAATGGGTTAAGTGATACTTCATCTTCTAACCCTACTAACAAATCAACCAAAGCTAAAATATATTTGTTATGGCAAGTTTTATTTGATATTTCTATTGATATCCTAGTAGATATTCAAAATCCAACTTTAACAAGAGATAATCATGTATCAACAACTAAAGAACCAATTACATCAAATATTTCTGGACCAACTGCTTCACCCTCATCTTTAGAAATAACTATTTCTGAACCTCAACCTGCAAACTCTAAAGATACACCTCAAGAGTTAATTCCAATTATTGGGGGGAGCATTCAGATCTAAATTCAGAAATTCTTCCAGAACCTGAAGCACAAGCAATTATTGATGAAAATGATGATCAGAATAACATCACATTTGTTCAACCACTTCCAAATCTGAAAAAATGTACAAAAGCTCATCCTCTACATCAAATAATTGGTGATACTTCATATGGATTGCAAACAAGATCTGCTACTGCTAATGAGTGCCTTTATGTCAACTCTTAAACAGTATTGAACCAAAGAAGCCAACTTAAGCATTACAAGATCCAGACATGGTTTTAGATATGCAGGATGAACTCATTTTTTAGATATGCAATATGAACTCATTCAATATGCGAGAAACAAAGTTTGGAGGCTCATTCCAAAACCCAAGGGCAAATCTATTATTGGAACAAAATGGTGTATTCAGAAATAAAAATGATGAGAATGAGCATTACAAGATCCAGACTAGGTTTTAGATATGCAAGATGAACTCATTTTTTAGATATGCAAGATGAACTCATTCAATATGCGAGAACCAAAGTTTGGAGGCTCATTCCAAAACCCAAGGGTAAATCTATTATTGGAACAAAGGTGTATTCAGAAATAAAAATGATGAGAATAAGCATTACAAGATCCAGACTAGGTTTTAGATATGCAAGATGAACTCATTTTTTAGATATGCAAGATGAACTCATTAAATTTGCGAAAAACAAAGTTTGGAGGCTCATTCCAAGACCCAAGGGCAAATCTATTATTGGAACAAAGTTGTATTCAGAAATAAAAATGATGAGAATAAGCATTACAAGATCCAGACTAGGTTTTAGATATGCAAGATGAACTCATTTTTTAGATATGCAAGATGAACTCATTAAATTTGCGAAAAACAAAGTTTGGAGGCTCATTCCAAGACCCAAGGGCAAATCTATTATTGGAACAAAGGTGTATTCAGAAATAAAAATGATGAGAATAAGCATTACAAGATCCAGACTAGGTTTTAGATATGCAAGATGAACTCATTTTTTAGATATGAAAGATGAACTCATTAAATTTGCGAGAAACAAAGTTTGGAGGCTCATTCCAAGACCCAAGGGCAAATCTATTATTGGAACAAAATGGTGTATTCAAAAATAAAAATGATGAGAATGGAATAGTGGTAAGAAACAAGGCAAGACCGGTAGCTAAATGTTACTGTCAGCAAGAAGGCGTTAATTATGAAGAAAAATTTGCTCCCGTTGCAAGGTTAGAAGTTATCAGAATATTTCTAGCATATGATGCACACAAAAATCTGAAGGTATACCAAATGGATGTCAAGTGTACATTTCTAAATGGTGTACTAAATGAAGAGGTATACGTGGATCAACCTTAAGGTTTTGATAGCAAAAAGTTTCCTAATCATGTTTATATCCTAGATAAAGCCTTGTATGGTCTGAAACAGGCTAGTAGAGCGTTGAATGAAACACTTACCAAATTCCTTCTCAGGTCTAGTTTTAAAAGAGGTACTGTAGATATCACTTTATTTCTGAAGAAACAATGTGAGGGTTTAATCTTGATTCAGATTTATGTAGATGATATAATATTTTGGTCTACTAATTGTAAAAAAATTTAAATCCTTGAGACTATTATGCAAACAGAGTTTGAGATGAGTATGATGGGTGAGTTGACTTTCTTTTTTGGTCTCCAAGTGAAGCAACTTCCCACATGAATATTCATTAATCAAGCTAAGTATGTAAAAGATTTACTCAAAAAGTATAATATGTCTAATTGTACATAAAGAAAGACACCAATGGCCACTGGAACTAAATTGGATGCAGATTTTCGTGGTGAATATGTAGATCAGAAAAATTACAGAGGTATGATTGCTTCTTTATTGTACTTAACAGGTAGTAGACTTGATATTATGTTTGCGACATGTGTCTGTGCAAGATACCATGTTGAGCCAAATTCTTTTCAGTGATTTAAATATGAGTGCTCTTGTACTTGGTGAAAATCCAAGTTCATGTTAGTGTTCAGATTCAGCGGATGCAAACACTGATTGCACTCAAAGATTGTAGAAACTCAGGGACACTATCTGAACTTGGAAGATCTGAAGAACAACACTCACACCAAAAGACACCTTCAGCGACAGTAGAAGACCTAACAGAAGATAGAGATGAGTATCTCGTAATCTGAAGCGATTTAGTGATAACAACGTTCGTGTAAGAAAAGAAGTTTGAGATCTTGTGTATGCCTCAATGATATACAAATACAGTTCAGAAGATCTGAACTGTTGAGCTTCAGAACCCAATCTCTTTTGAAGCTATTTAAGTGTTCTTCAACAATCTCCCCCTTAGCTTCAAAGTTCAAATTGTAACCCCAATCATTAAGAATTTGTCTAACTTCACCTAAAATCAGCTTTCAGTAATCTAGCAACTTTTCTATCATGTTGTTCATACTTTTAGCAAGATTTTTGTATTCTGACCATTCATCATCATTAAACTTCTTTTGTCTGTGTTTCTGTCTCTTGACAAGTCTTTCACTGATAGCCAAAAGAGTACCATTGCTACATTTATGAATTTTTTCAAATCTGACCTTAAGCTTCTTTGAATTAAACTTGCTTACAAATCCTGGAGGATGTACAATCAAAGTACCCTTATTTATAGAATCAATTCCATGAAGCTCAAAATTTGGCTTGCTTAGATTCACTTTATTGTTTCCAAGTACATAAGCAATTTGAAAATATGTCTTTGTTGCCCATATGAATTCTCTGTAGATGCCACCTTTTAGGACAGGAAACACTTTTCTGAATTTGGATATAACATCATGAAATGGATCAAGTCTTCTGTAAACCCTAATCAAATCCCTTAGGTGTACATTCTAAAAATATGCCTCTGAGAATGTGCACACCTCTCCTTTCTGCTCTAAATCTGATAACCTTGATATTTTCTTCAATGGATCTTTTTGTACTTCTGAAATGTCTGATAGGCACAGAATCATGCATCTCTTGAATACCATGCCTTTGATAGAAGACGCTAACTTGAGAAGCATACTCTTTAGTCCATTCATCACTAATAAAACTTTCCAAAGTGGCATTCCTCAGACTTCTCTTGTATAGATGAACATATGTATCTTCAGGAAAGACAGTAACTTCATGAGAAAGATCATCAAAAATTGTCTCCTTCAAAAATACTTGATTAATAACTGGTTCTTCAAGAAGTGGTAAAGCCAATCTTGGAATCAGGATACATTCTTTGAATTTGACTTCAACTTCACCAACATAAGTCATCAAAGTTATATCTGAAAAACCAACATCACTCATATGGCTTAAATCAACATTAACATATGCATAATCAGTTGGTTGATTATAGAAGTTTCTAAATATAGACAACCTTTCATCCAAGAATCTACACTCCAGATTCCTTGGAGAATTCAGAAATATGTACTTCAGAAGCATTTGACTTATAAACCAGTAAAGAATATTCAGAAGTTCTTCTTCTTCTCTTCTAAAATTTACCAAAGGTCTCCATACAATTATGTCTCTCACTTCATTGACCTTTTCTTCATCATCAAACATTATAACATATGATTGATCACCTGGTTCACCAATTTCTTCTTCAATAGCTAAATATTCATTCAACATTTCTTCATTGGAATCAAGAATAACATCAGTGTCATCAGTACCAGTTTCATTATCAGAATTAAACGATAACTTCTCTACTTCATATCCTTCGTCTACTTCTTCTTCAGAAATGACATCGGAAATTAATTTAGAAGTTATCTTCTCAGCAACAATACCTTCAGAACAAGTTGCTATTTACTCATCAATCATCATAACAATTTCAGAACTAGGGGCTTCTTGAGATTCATGTTCAGAACTAAGAATGGCTTCAACTACTTCAGAAACTTTTTCAGCACCAGACTCTTTTTGAACATCTTTAGAAGTTCTTTCAGAAGATTGATCTTTTAACATAAAAATATCTTCAAAACTTGAAACTTTTCTCATACATCAGAATCCTGATCATCATGCTTTCTTTTTAAAGTTCCAGCCTGTAGTCTGCACTCCAGAGCTGAAATTCTCTTATCAAGATCAACTTGAGTATATTGCACAAAAGCCAACTTGTTTAGAATAAGTTGAATATCATCTTTTGTAGCTAATTTGGAGAGACCTTGTTGTTCAGAAGTTGAAGGCAATGAAGTTCTGAGATTTGCCACAAAAGATACAGCTTCAGAAAAGGATTTCAGAATTGCATCTTGAAATGATTTAAGATCATTTGATGAAACAGAGGCTTTCTTCAAATCACTAAGCCTTTCATCCAACTTCTTTCCCTGCCTTTCCATCCTATCCTCTATTACATTTGAACTATTATCCGTCAATTCCTTATTTGCTTCTGAATCTTTTCAAATTCAGAAGTGCAAAAATCCTTAAATTCAGAAAAATCTGAGGATTGGGAAATGGAACCAAGACCAACAGATGCTCTTGTTTGCAGTCCTATAGAAGTAGGCTGGCCTGTTGATTTCACCACATCATGAACCATTACTGATTCATTGAATGAGGCTTTAGTGATGTTCACCCCACCAAGACTTCCTTCAAATCCTTAATAACCCTGAAAAGGTATATCTATTGAAGTTGTTCCAAAGTGACAAACACTTGGCACTGGGAAATCTGAAAGATTAGTGCTAGTGTGAAGAATATCCACATCAAGTGGTTTATTAGGCTCAAAGTTGAGGGGACTCTCAGACTCAATGTGCACATTTGTGTGAAGAGGGGACATGTATCCTTTTGTTTCAACGTTAGTATTCTCCATGTGGGAATCTAATGGTATATCAGCTGCTTTTCCCAAAAGTGTTGATGAAACACCCTTATGTTGAGAGATTGGTAAGTAGCTTCGGGGGGGGGGGGGGGGGGGTTGACAAATGTTGACTTGGGCTCACTGGCTAATTCAATATTATCCACCAAAGGGTGTGGAATAATAGATTGTGTGGTTTCCCGGCTTGTAACAGTTGGTTCACAACTCTATTTATCTTTCACTTGTGTTCTCCCCTCATCATTTCGTTTTCTCACTTTTCTACTCGTTCTCTCATTTACATTTTGCCTCTTTGCACTCTGAGGTTGTTCCCCACCTTGCACTTCCTCCCCTCTCTCAATATGCAATCTAGACCCCTCACCTTGCACACCACTAGGGGTTGATTTAGGGGAAAGGACTATTGGTTTTGGCAGTCTCATAGATTCACAATACTCAATCAAAAACTTGTTAGAAGGACTTACATATGCCAGAAGTTCAGCTGGAAGAAGAGATGCATTTGGAAATTTGAATTTTGAGTTTGGTGACCTCAGATTGTCCATAGAGAACAATGGAACATGAAGTGCATTCTCTAGTCTTGGGATAGCTTCAACGGTCCTCTTTGCACCTTTAATGAAGATCTAGAAGAATCTCTGAAATGGAACATAGGTATAAGTGGACTTCTTGTTCACTGCAGTCTTTAATTCTTCAAAGATTAATGTGACACAGTCATAATGCATATTATGAGCAATCCCATGAAAGATTATTCTGCTATTAGTTGATGCTTGATCCAGATCTGAACTTTTACCAGACAAACATGTATTGAATATCATAAATAATGAATACCATATTGGTGGAAGACATTTTCTTCTAAATGAACTCAGTGCAGTAACAGTTTTTGAATAACCCAACTTCATAAAATCTGCAATTATCCCATAATTTGATGGAATTATATCATATTAATTTTTTCCTATAACTCCATCTTACTCTGGAACATCCAAGATATCTCTAACGTCTGTTTCTTAGATATAGAACTTGTATCCACTAACGTAAGAAGTAAGTTCATTTGTATCCTCCTCAATCTCAGCATAATACCAATATTGTTGTAAGTATTCTTCAGGGACCAGAAATTTCTTAGAAAGCATGGACCTAAAAGGATGCTTCTTCAAATTTTTTATCAAAATTTGTTGATCCGCATTGAAATCCATAGACCTTAGATTAAGATCACAATTGTTCTTTTTAATTTCACTCTTTTGGTAGCAGGAACAGTCATTCTTGTGAGATCAAGACCACTACTTTCCTCTGGCATATTGGAAGCATTATTATGAGATTCATTCATACCCTCCATGGATTCAGAAATGACGTCAATGGGTTCATTTTGATTTCCCCCAATTGCAGTGGTATTAGGGTTTGGAATAGGATTCGAAGGTACAGCTTGATAGTTACCTTTAGTGGCAGTGTCTTCAAGTGTAGGATCAGCTTCCAATGGCACTTCAATAGATCCAACCATTAAACTCTTTGATACAATTTTGAATGATCTAGTGCTTGATGAATCATCACTATTGCTAAAACAAATTTTGAGGTTTGAATAGGTTGATTGACATTGGAAGTAGACATATTAGAAAGGAATTGAAGATCAGAAGATGATTGAAGTTCAAGTAGTTCAGAAAATAGGTTTCGGAGGGAAAATCGCAAGAAAGAAATAAAGATGACGAAGCCATTTGTTTATATGATATGATGACCGACGTAGGACACGTGGCAGAAAAAAATCCAAAAAGTAATTAAGTTTAGCAGCGTAAATATGAATTACAACGTTTAAACTTGATTACTGAACCATTTTAGGGCGTGACAAATGAAAATATAACACGTGGCACACGCAAGAAAGAAGTCATCTTCTGAGTATGAAGTTCAGAACTTCTGAGAAAGGATTCAGAAGTTTGAAGAAAAAATTCAGAAGTCCTGTGAAAGTATTTTCAGAACATAAGAAAAAACATTCAGAACTTGAACGATTATGATTGAATTTCTTGAAATTTTTTTGAGAATACATACTTCTGAATTTTGAAAACATTTTGAGAATTCAGAAGTAGTTTGAACAATAAAGAATTTGTCATCACTAGAAATTTGTCCATATTTCTAAGAGATATAAGCTCAAAAATGAATTTCCACCTGTCCAGATCTTGTAAGAAGCATTATGAGAATGAACAAACCATTAGCAAGATTGATGAAACATGTATAGTAAAAACTCCCCCTTGAATCATGCAGGAATCTAAAAAGAAAAAAGAATTAAAAAAAATTCTTCCTTGAAAAATGATATATAGAAATGAAAAATAGTATAAAAGACTAAGTACAAAGACTTCAGAGTTAAAATATGAACTTCCGAAAGATTGCATATAGACTTCTGAAAATTAAACAACAGATCTTCTGAAGTTGAATTATGCAGATTTCTGAATGAAATATGTTCAGAAGTTAATACTTAACATTTTTTTTTGTAAAAGACTTATGCAGAAAGATTCATCATGCCTAACTTGCTTACTAAAAAATTAAATCTTTTTTCATCAAGAGCCTTAGTAAACAAGTCAGCCAATTGATAATATGTCTGAACAAAGAACATTTCTATATTGCCTTTTTCAACATGATCCTTAATAAAATGATACCTCGCATCAATATGTTTGGTTTTTGAGTGTTGGACAGGATTGACTGTGATAGCTATGGCATTTTTGGAATCACAATACAGTGGGATTTTCTTGAATGTATAGCCATAGTCCTTGAGTTGAGTCTACATCGAGATCACTTGTGAGCAACAAATTGCAGCTGCTACATATTCAGCTTCTACAATGGAAGTGGATACACAGTTCTGCTTTTTGCAAGACCAGCTGACAAGTCTATCACCTAAAAATTGACATGACCCAGATGTGCTTTTCCTGTCTAATTTGCAACCACCATGATCTGCGTCTGTGAAAGTTGTTAGCTCAAAACCATAATTCTTAGGATACCAAAGTCCCAATGAAGGAGAACCTTTGAGATATCTAAGAATTGTTTTAGCAGCAAGAAGATGAGATTCCTTAGGATTTGCTTCATATCTTGCACAAATGCATGTGGCAAACATTATATCAGGTCTACTAGTTGTTAAGTAAAGTAAAGAACCAATAATGCCCGTGTACTTCTTTTGATCCACAGATTTACCAGATAAATCTGGTTCAAGTTTAGTAGCAGTAGCCATTGGTGTTTGAATACTAGAACAGTCAAACATAGCATACTTCTTAAGTAAGTCAGAAACATACTTAGATTGATTAATGAATATGCCAGTGGGAAGTTGTTTAACTTGTAAACCAAGAAAGAAAGTCAACTCACCCATCATACTCATTTCAAACTCAGTTTGCATGATAGCCTAAAAGTTTTTACAAAAATTTGGATTAGTAGAGGCAAATATAATGTCATCCACATAAATTTGTATTAAACTCGTGTCCTCATCTTCCTTTTTCAGAAATAAGGTTGTATCAATAGTACATCTCTTGAAATTGGAATTTAGAAGAAATGTTGTGAGTGTGTCATACCATTCTCTTGGAGCTTGTTTTAATCCATACAAAGCTTTGTCTAGAATGTAGACATGATCTGGAAAATCTTTGTAAACAAAGCCTTCTGGTTGATCAACATATACTTTTTCATGAAGAAATTCATTCATAAATGCACATTTAACATCCATTTGGAAGACTTTCATGTTTTTGTGGGCTGCATATGCCAGAGACAAACTTATAGCCTCTAGCCAAGCCATAGGAGCAAAGGTTTCATCATAGTCTATTCCTTCTTGTGGACAATATCCTTTAGCTACAAGTCTTGCTTTATTTCTCACAACAATTCCATTTTTATCCTTCTTATTTCTGAATACCATTTGGTTCCAATAATGGATTTACCTTTGGGTCTTGGAATAAGTCTCCAGATTTTATTTCTTTCAAATTTATTGAGCTCATCTTGCATAGCTAACACCCAGTCTGGAACTTGAAGAGCCTCACATGGCTTTTTTGGTTCTATGATGCTCTGAAAATTCACATATTGACATTCATTGGTTGTTGCAGATCTAGTTTGTACTCCTTTTGAGGCATCACCTATTATCTGATGTATAGGGTGATTTGATGTACATTTAGTCACATTTGGCAAGGGTTGAACAGATGAGACATTGTTCAATGAATCATCATCATCAATGATTACGTGTTGTTTTGGTTCTGGATATATCTCTGAGTGTAGATCTAAAGTCTCCCCCTTAAATAATGGATTTTGTACAGGTTCAAAAATTACAGTCACCGATTCAGTAATGATATGTATTGGTTCAGAAGTGACTTGTGTTGGTTCAGAAATGGGAATTTCTAAATTTGAGGTTGAGATAGGTGGTCCAGAAAAATTGGATGTAGTTTGCTCTTCTAAAGAAATATTTGGAATATCTCTGACAAGGGACGGATTTTGAATATCTGCAGAGACGTCAACAGATATATCAAATAGATCTTGACATAGTAAATCTAATTTAACTTTAAGTAAAGAATCATTTTCAGAAGATTTAAGGGTGGAGCTCTTTTCTGAATCAAGTTGTTCATAAATCTGGTTTAGACAAATCATGTCTAGCTCAGTTGGTTTCCCCAAAGGCGGTAACTTCCTAGGGGGGGTTGTGGATGGTATCCCAACCTACCCGGGTTTGAATCCAACGGGAGTCAATTTGAGAGCATGAGGAGTACCCAGTCTTTGGGCTGGTCCAGTCTTTGACTGGGCTGGTCCAGTCTTTGACTGGGCTACCCCCCAGCCTAGTCATAGACTGTGGTTGGGCTCTAGGTCCAGAGTAAGCTGGGCCGGGACAGCAGCGGATTAGTGGGTTGCCCTTGGATGCCCGATACCGCCGGGGAGGCTTGCGTATGTGCGTGTGTTCGTGGTAGTCGTTCGTGGGTTTGATGCCGCTATGTTTTTCAAAAAATTAGTTTAGCTTGAGTTCTGAATTGTTTTGTTTAGAAGTCATTGATGGTTCATTAAATCTAACATTTGTGCTTTCAACTAGTTTTCTTATTTTCTAAATGCGAATTCTGTAAGCTATTGATCTTTGAGGGTATCCAACAAATATGCCACTCAAGCCTTTTGGATAAAATTTGTTTAAATTCTCTCTGTCATTCAGCAGAAAGCACCTGCAGCCAAATTTTTTAAAATAATCAATGGAAGGTTTTCTGTCTTAATCAATTCATAAGGAGTTTTAAGATGTTTTCTGTTTAGAATTGTCCTGTTTTGTGTGAAACATGTTGTAGCAATTGCTTCTGCCCAAAGAGATAATGGTAGACTTAAATATGCAAGCATGGTTCTAGCAGCTTCTACCAAGGTTCTGTTCTTCCTTTCAACCATCCCATTTTGTTGTGGAGTTCTGGCAGCGGAAAAAATTGTGCGATATACCAATAGAATCTAAAAATTTCCGAAGTTTGGAAATTATGAATTCTGTGCCATTACCACTTCTGATCTTTTGTATTGGAAGTTGAAGTAGAACTTGAATCATTGTGATGAATGGGATTAGAACTTCTGAGGTATCAGATTTTTGTCTCAGAAATTCAATCCATGTATATCTTGAATATTCATCCACTAGGATATACTTATTTCCTCCTAAGCTTTGAGTCTTCATAGGTAAATACAAATCCATGTGTATCATTTCCATAGGAGCTTTGCATGAAGAGAGCATTTTCAAAGGATGAAAACTTCTTTTTATCTTACCTAGTTCACATGCAGAACACAAAGAGTTCTTTTGAAACTTGATCTTAGGTAATCCTCTAACAAAATGTTGCTTGTCAAGTTCAGAAATAGATCTGAAGTTCAAATGTGACATTCTCCTATGTCATAGCCAACTAGTTTCTAGCATTCATGTGGAAATATAACAAATGCCTTTCAGTTGACCATCTTTTGTAAATGTAGTTGTGCAAATGTCACCATCCCTATAAGCTGTTAACTTGTTATGCTTCTTAGAGTTTAGAACATGGCAGAAATCAATGTCAAAGTGAACAGTCTAATATTTGTCACAAAACTGACTGATACTAAACAAATTATGTTTAAGTCTTTCCACACAGAAAACCTTCATTACTGATACATCTCCCTTTTTGAAAGTGCCATACCCTCTTACATATCCTCTAGCATTGTTTCCAAAGCTGACTGTTCCTCCATTTCTTTCATGATAATCAGTTAGAAGATCCTTATAAGGTGTCATGTGTCTTGAACATCCAGAATCTAAGACCCACACATGATGGGTCTACAGAAACAATTACATAGATTTAGGTACCCATTTAAAAATGGTCCTTTCAGATTAGTAACAAAAGAGGGAAATCTGAAGATTCATTCCTTGTGGGTACTCTTACTACACTTGGGTGGATATTCCGAAGATTAATAATAATCTTGGACAAATTAGGTACAAACCATTAGAGGTAATCTCCTTTAGTTACTACATTCCTTAGCATTGGATCGAAGTGTTCAAATTCTACAAGTGAATTTATCCAATTACAAGTTTGGATTAAAGGTTGATAATTTGTTTCCTTCTTGTTGTTAATATCATCTACTAGGGTTTCCTTGTAGGGTTTAGTTATATGATACTTACCATAGTTTCCGCTGCCTTGTTTTGTTTATAGTTCATATAAAACCCATCAGCATAGACGACTCTCCCATCTGAAATTCAAGAATATTAGTGACCTGGTAAAGGGAGGGTTAGTAACGGGCTTACCTGATCAGAAATATGAAAAAGAACACTTGTGTGTTGCTTGTGAGATGGAAAAAATGAAGAGAGCTAGGCATAAGCCGAAAGTTGAGTTTAACACTGAACGACCCCTTCAACTCCTTCATATGGATCTGTGTAGACCGATGCGCGTTCAAAAGTAGGAAATAAGTTCTTGTCATTATTGATGATTACTCTCGGTACACATGGGTAAATTTTTTGCACACAAAGGATGAAGCCCCAGATAGCATTATAGACTTCATCAAGGGTGTTCAGAACAACTTGCAGGTTTCAGTTCAAACCATCTGGACTGATAATGGCACTGAATTCAAGTACAAAAACCTGGGAGATTTTGTAACTTCAGTTGGGATTTCTCATACATTCTCCACAGCTCGGACTCCTCAACAGAATGGAGTTGTAGAAAGGCATAACCGGAAGTTAGTTGAAGCAACACGCAAGATGCTGGTTCAGTCAAAGCTACCTCTATTTCTGTGGGCCGGATGTTGTTGCCACAGCATGCTTCACAAAGAATCGTTCCATAACTCATAAGAAGTTTGGCAAAACTCCATATGAACTGATCAATAAATGTATTCCTAACATTAACTTTCTACATATTTTTGGATGTCGTTGCTATATTTTGAATGACAAGGAAGATCGTGGAAAGCTCGATTCTAAGGCTGATGAAGCTATCTACATTGGTTATTCATCCACGTCAGCAGCATAGTTTACAATCAAACAGACAAGAGTGGTCAATAAGAGCGTCAACGTATCTTTTGATAAAAAAGCTGATATGGTTTCTAATCAACGTCGTTCATAACCCGTGATAACGGGCGTTCTAGCTTCAGATCACATCGGTACAAATCCATCAAAAGCCGTTGTCGCTCCAAATCATGCATCTACATCGACCTCTCATTTTTCAGATTTGGATCTTTTATTTGAATTTTTTATGATAATTTATATAACACTAATCATGTTCCGTCTCCCATGATTTGTAGCACAGAAGTTGTTCAACCAAGAGAATCAGTCTCGATTTCAAGTCCATCTGGTTTCTCGACTACCTCTTCATACACAGTTCCAATAACACCATCTGAAGTTGTGCCAAGCAATCCATATTCTACCATCTCTATTCAATCAGAGGCTCAACCATCTGTTACCCATACTATGGTTGAACCAACCTCAATTCAAACAAATGAGATCTCTGCATCAGTGTCTACACCACCAGTCACTCTGAAAGACAACACCACAGTCTCCCCGACTCAATTTGTTGACCGTGAAAATGCTCAGGTGATCTACAATCCATTGCCTCATTCAACTAAATGGACAAACGCACATCCGATTCATCAAATCATTGGCAATCCGTCCAAGCCTGTTAAAACCAGATCTGCAACAGCAGATGAGTGCATGTTTCCGTCATTTCTAAGCAAAGTCGAGCCAACAAAAGTATCTGTAGCTTTAGTTGATCCGAACTGGATTATTGCAATGCAAGAAGAGCTCAATCAGTCAATTTTTTGACCCTGAAAATGCTCAGCTGATCTACAATCCATTTCCTCATTCAAGTAAATGGACAAACGCACATTCGATTCATCAAATCATTGGCATCTAGTTCCTCACCCGAAGGATAAGACCATTATTGGTACTAAATGGATATTTAAGAACAAGAAAGACGAAGATGGTATCATTGTACGATACAAAGCAAGACTTGTTGCGAAAGGATATCAGCAGCAAGAGGGTATTGATTATGACAAGATGTACGCCCCGGTGGCTAGGATTAAAGCCATTCGGATGTTCTTAGCCTACCCAGCACACAGAACTTCACAGTTTTTCAGATGGATGTGAATATTGTGTTTCTGTATGGCGTACTGAAATAAGAATTTTTCGTTTCTCAACCAAAGGGTTTTGTCGATCCCGATCATCCTAATCATGAATATATACTCGGCAAGGCTCTCTATGGTCTAAAACAAGCCCCTCAAGCATGATATGATATACTAACCAATTTCCTAACTGCGCCTAAGTTTTCAAGAGGTACAATTGATTCCACTTTGTTTATCAAACGAGAAGGTCAAAACATCATTCTTATACAGATATATGTAGACGATATCATATTTGGGTGGACAAATCCAAAGTTTTGGAAGAATTATTTTAGCTTGATGACAAAACGGTTTAACATAAGTATGAGGGGGGAAATGAATTTTTTTCTCGGATTACAAGTGAAACAACTATCCACGGGGACTTTTATAAATCAATCAGAATATATTTTCAAAATATTTAAGAGATTCAGTATGGAGAAATGTACTTCTGATGCTATCCTGATGGCAACGGGTTCTATAATCGGAGCTGATCCTACCGAAAAAGTTGTAGATCTAACGAACTATCAAACCATGATTGGTTCTTTAAAGTATCTAACAAACTATCGACCTATGATTGGTTATTTAATGTATCTAACTTCTAGTCGACCGGATATAATGTTTGCTACATGTGTCTATGCAATATACCAAGCTACGCCTAAGGAATCTCATCTCTCTACATGATATCTAAAAGGTACACCAGATCTTGGTCTTTGGTATTCTGAGGATACAGGTTTTGGACTACAGGATTATTCAGATGTTGATGACGCAGGCTGCATGCTAGATAGGAAAAGCACCTCCGGTCACATACAGTTCCTCGGAGACAAACCGGTGAGTTGGGCATCAAAGAAACAAAACTGTGTTTCTACCTCCACAGCTGAGACAAAGTATGTAGCTGCTGCCAGTTGCTGCTCTAAAGTCCTGTGGGTGCATATACAGTTGCAAGAATACGGCTTCCACTACAACCAGATTCCAGTCTATTGTGACTCGGAGAGTGCAATTGCGATGTCAACCAATCTGGTCCAACATACAAAGACAAAGCACATCGACATCAGATATCATTTCATTAAGGACCATGTTGAAAAAGGTACTATCGAACTGTACTTTGTGAATAGAGAATATCAGCTTGCTGACTTGTTTACTAAGGCATTAGATGAAACACGATTCCAATTTTTAGTATCCAAGCTTGGCATGTTGACTTTAAGGGTTTGATGTTTCATATTCTGTTTTCTCAAAATACTAGTCGTTATTTTTCTTTTATTGTGTCTTTAATTAATCTTTATTCTGTCTATTGTTGATGTTTGCTACTAATTTCAAGGGGAGCCAATTGATCTAACAAAAATGTTTGAGGAACTCAAATTTTTCACTAACAATTTTTTTTTGTGAGTTCTTATTTTTTTACATATCACTGTCCAAGGGGGAGCAGGTAAACTTCTAAACCTGATAAAATAATTTTCTGCTACCCGAATCGATGAAAATATTTTTTGCAAAATAAATTTTTCACTTGCATTAGTTAAGGGGGAGCAAAACTCTTTTTGAGCTAAAATCAGTTAAAACTTTGACATCTTTTAACTTGATAAAAACATTTGGCTAATTTTGTAAAATCTTTAAAATGTCAAATTTCTTTCAAAAAGTTGAAATTTTTCTAAGGCATGCACCTTCGTATGACCTTATGTGAGCCTTCTTGGCTTCGCATAAGCCTTATGCGAAGGGCACTTGTGAATAGTAACCCTCGCACAAGCCTTGATTGGTTTCGCATAGTATTTTGTGAGCCTCGCATGGCCTCGGATGATTTTGTGACATGTGACCTCTCATATATATTGTGTGAAGGCCCTATCACCTTTCCATATGTGTTGTATGAAGGCAACGTCACCTTCGCATATGTGTTGTGCGAAGGTGACTATTCACCTTTCGCACCGCCTTCGCAGCCAATGGCATTCTGCCTAGTGTTCACGCATGACCCAAATCGTTTTCTCTCTCCTCTCTCGTATATAGAAATTCGTTCGTCCTTTCATTCATTATCATCATTCAAAATTTCCCACTCTATACTGTATTTTCTTTTTGGTTAACTACTGATTTCGAAGGTTTTTCACATTTTTGCAATAAATCCATCTTTGACTTCGAAGGTTTGTTGTTACTTTTTATTAGGAATCCTTGCATCTTATTTTGGATTACATTGTTTTGAATCTTTGGACAAATGATAAAACAAGCAGATTCAATTTTGAACTTCAAAGTTAATCGTCCTCTATTTTAGATTTTGGGTTTTTAGTGAGTGTTTTGGGGTTTAATGGGTTTTTGAATAAACAGAAAACAAAAACTAATTTGGGATTATGATTTTTTTTTTAATGAAAAGATAAGTTGGTGTTCATCGAAAATCTGAAATTGGTCTTTAGAAGTCTTCAAAGATCATAGGCCTCGGCTGGCACATGTCTTCATTTATTCATAAGCCTCGAATGACACTATCCTTCTTAAGCCTCGCACAAGCTTTGTGTGAGCCTCGGATACCCTCGCACAAGTTTCATGCGAGCCCTCCTTCGCATAGCTTCATGCATAGGCTAGCTTGAAGTTTCATCCGAAGGCTTCCAGTGTTAGGCATTTTTCAAAAAATTTACAAAAAATGTGTGCTGACATGATGAAATGGCACACCAACACGATGCCTCTCATGATGAAAACCCCCTGATTTCCCACCGATCTTCTATTCCATCGGTGAATGCTGTGAATCATGATGACAGAAATCCAAGACAACAATAATCGGTTGGACTTCCACATGCAATGCCAGTTCCCTGTCATAATGGAGTCTCTTCGTCATCATCCATTTCACACCTTGTTAATGAAAACTACCACCATTCTCCTGATTTACCTCCAGCAGTTTTGGCACACTTTAACCTACCACTCATCTAAAGCCGATCCACATTTCACTGCAATTATTGACCACTATCAAACCAAGTTGACCATGAACAAGATGTGTCATCTCCTAGGACTTCCGAGACGTCATCAATTTCCCAACCGAGTGGATTTTGAAGAACTTATTTCTGAAGATGATATGTGCAATGATATTATGGGTTTGTGATACATTGTTGCAGTACCTAAACCAACTATCTGGCATACCTTGTTTTCAATCCTTAACCGGTGCGTTACGGGGAAATATACCGGCATGGATAGATGCAGTGTTAGATTTCTACATATCTTCCATGTTGTTGCATATCACCGACACATAGACTACGCAGCAGGCATCTGGCAAGAAATCTTGGTAGCAAAAACGACAAATAAAGCACGAAAGTTTATTACTTGTCAGCATGATGGAGGGTAACCAGGACATTCCCCGACTGGCAAATCATGAGATGGTAAATTCCAATGTGATGAGGTCACTTGATATTTCCTTCGGAACATTTCCAGTGATATGGACCATTCCGAAAGAAGTGCTTGCTTATTCCGATCAGACCGCACCGGGTGTGATAGCTTTTAGGCGTGAGAATGCATTGATGGACCAACCAAGACCGGTTGGCCCTGCACATAATCCCCCCCCCCCAAATGAATGAGGGACTAGTCCTAGGCGAGCAGGATCAAGGACTTGTGGTCCTTGATCGGGGCGAGCTGAGGGAAAATGAAATTGAGATGGGCTTAGAGAGGGTGTGGTTGATCGTGCAAATGAACTTTAAGTAACCTCAGCAGCTGATACTATAGTAGTTCCTCCGGTTGTTACGACTGTTGAAATGAATATTCCAACGTCTAAATCTCCAGCAACCGGTGCTAATGAAACTACTGACTTTCCTGCCCATGATACCGCGGTAGATCATGGAGCAGATGATGATGACTTGGATGATCATCCACAGGTCAAATAGATTCCTACAAGAATTGGCAACGGAGATCATGGAGCAGATGATGATGACTTTCCTGCCCATGATACTGAATCTGAACCATTTGTCGAGGGTATGGAAACGGAGATACGTGTCGTCAATGTTATCGGTTCCCAATCTCTAACGGCAACTATTCAAAATGTCATTTCTTCCATACAGACATCGGGAGATATAAGGATGGATAAGGGAGTTATAGTTGAAATTGAAATTGAAAATGAGAGCTTGAGTGTACGGGAAGGAAAAGAACATGGTGAGCGTGAGAAAAGGTCAGAAAAAGAAATACCAGACCTTCCCCTACCAGTTTCTAGCCGGACAACCACGTCTGCTACTATGACGCATCAGTTGTGATCTAGTATTAAATTAGACATTGTTCGCCCAACAATGCAAATACACACCCTCCCAAACCACTCAATAGCTTCTCAACAGGCTATTGTTTCATTTCAGCGCGGAGAGTCAGCACATACTCTATCGGTAACTCATTCGGAGTTTGCAGGTATTGAAACAGATAGGCAGGGGCTCCGGCCGTCGACTTCATTTATGCACTCGTTAAGTCTAGTTCCTGGAATTCCACCACCTAGGACACAGTCTTTACAAATTACATCTATTCAGAGTCTTGCCTCAACCAGAACACCCGCAGTGTTGTCATTATTCGTTGGGGCGTCACGAGGAACGAGTGGAAGTACTGTAAGTGTTAACGCCATTCCAGCACTGAACACAGGCACAACAGCTTCAACTATTGTTACAACTAGAAACCTAAGTGGTCCAGGAAACTTTCCCTTTAGAGTTCTAACAGACAAGATTCTTTTGCAAGGGTTGGACACCATCAGAGTTACGTTGGAGAAGCATCATTATCCATCGTTACAGGTTCTAGCAGGCAACCATGAGGTGATTGGATCTAATGCTCCTATACCTGGTTTTGTATCTCACTCCCCAATGCCTTTCGTTCTTGGTATAACGCCAACTTCCAATGGTGTTGGGCCTTCTACAAGAGCATCTACTTCAGCAACACCTCCTCTTCCTCCGAGATAAGAGCCTTCGTTGATGAATTGAAGTCAATGTTATATTCGAGGCTTCTTACTCAGGGAGCTCCTGATCAGCAGGATTTAGACCTTGCTGCACTTCTCAGGCGACAGAATGCACAAACTCCCCCAGCTGCTCCTACTGCTACTTCAGAGATTCAATAATTATGTCGGGAGATGCAGAAAGAGTTCTCTGATATGGCTATGGAGTTCTTTGATCTCACATCATTGGTATCTACTGGGCTTATTAATCTGTCCAAAAGGGTATCGACCCTGAAGGAATCTTGTAAGACCCAGGCAGGCGTAAAAAAACGTAGACATGAAGATCAAGATGATCAAGATCTTGATGAGGGGGAGAAAAGGCGCCGAGTTGAAAAGTTATATCTCAGGGCCTAGGAGTGAGTGAAGTTGGCCCGGTAGTACTAGAGTCCGGTCAATCGGAGGGTGCTCAACATAAAATGTTCAAGAAGCGGTTGAAGCAGAAATGGTAAATGTTCAAGAGGTTGGAGTGTTGGAATAATACACATACAGATTTAGGTAGAGGAAGAGATGAATCAAGCCAAACTCATATTATTGATTGGAGAATTGCAATTACACCAAGAACACCGTGGAAAAGACACACACGAAATTAGGAGTCGACTCTCATCATCTTTCCTCTCAACCCTAAGACTCCTTATATATGGCCCATTACATTCAAAGCCCAAGCCCAAGTCCAATTACAATTACAATTAAATGGACTAAAATTAATTATGCTAACTTTCTATCTAACTGGGGCTAATTAGATCTAACATGGAGCTTAAATGACTGGTACTCAGATGATTGAAGCCAATGTGGTGACTAAAGAGATCATCCCAGTTCTTACTGATGTGGAACCAACGGTTGAAAATTCTAAGGATGCTGACAAAAGAACTGTAGACGAAGTTTTAGTTGATTCGTTAATGGAAAATATTGTGGATATCTCTTCGGATAACAACGGTGATTCACAGATTCAGTTATCTCTAGAAACGGTCAAGCAAGAAGTCAAAGACCTATTTCCTTTCACAGATATCGAGGTCGTAGAAGAAGGGGAATTTGATGACAATCGAGAGAGTGATGAGCATTTTAGTTCTTCTAATGATCTAGTGGCCACCCTTGAAGAAATCCTGATTCTAGAATTTATGCGCTCTAAAAATCTTCCAAGACCAGTCTGAACTTAAGAAATTTGGCAGATCAATGGCGTATTCAAAAAATCTGCATTCCTTTCATAGAAAATACTGAAAGAAAGTTCTTCACTCATCATGTAGTGCATTGAATGAAGTTAAGAAGCTTAGGGTTTTCCACCTGAATAGGAAAGGCACTATTTGTTTTTGATTAATCGTCCGCGCTTACCAAAATATCAAGTCAATCAGCCACATCCGTACTTCCAGATGGTCAACATCTCAACAAAGAAGTATGATGATTTTGGTACTTCGTACTTTATAATTCAACGAAGAGATTTGAAGCAGTATCAATTCTTTAAAGAAGATTTCAGAAACGAGGGATTACTAAATATGACTACCAGGAATGGGGATTACAGGAAAGGGTATGAGACACTTCAAAACTTTATCAAGTATCGGATCTATCTCTCTTATGTTGAAGACTTTCAGATGGGGATTGAAAGTAATCATCCTAAGTTGAATCTTTTGAAGCCAAATCAGAGTCTAACTGATATTGAAAGTCTGGCCTCTTATCTGATGGTTGAACAACTAGAATTTGGAGTTATTTACAATATAGTGAATAAAAAGTACTAAATGAGGTTCAGTGAGATAGCCTGCTACTGTGATGGTATTTTAAGAACGGTAAAGCTTCAACTGGAGGGCAAGCTGAAGATAGATGATAAAGCTGAAAAGAAGATGTCAAAGAGAGACAGAAACTTGATGGTTCAAACACTGAAGTTGATCAACGACAGATTTGCTTATCAGAACTGAATCAGAAAGTTGGAAGTCCTTCAACTCAGGCCAAAGTTCACAAGATACACTTAGGTGATGGACTTAGTACAAGTAGTGTCAAAGTTCATAACCGAGTTGTTCTTCTTTTCAATATATGGTCTACTTTCACCAAAGGGGGAGAATGTTATTAATTGTAATTGTTGAAAGTAGAAGGGCCAAATTGTAGCTTTCATTTCCTCTGTTAAGTCTTGAAAAGGAAATAAAAGAATCTGAAAAGAAAGATGTAATCATGGGAGACCAAGATCTAGCTGAACAAAATCAAGAAGAAGATGATTATTAATTGGTGGATGTAAACCAATGGTTCTTGGAGTTCAAGTATATAGATAGATTTTGGACAATTGAAAATTTGAAAACTGTATCTTATTTGGATACTTTTTCAAACAAATCTGAAGATTATAGAAGAAACTAGTGGGAGTTTATGAACAGAGTTGGAAAATCAAAAAGCATGTATATTCAGACCTTTGCATTGTAAGCTTTATTGATGTCAAGATAAGAAAATGAAGAAACAGATAGTATGTATCTTTTTGTGGTTGAAAGAGATGATGGGCAGACAGACTTTCTGAAGCAGATTTCAACAATCTTCATCTGCAAGACATGTATAAGATTTACTGCAAACTAGCTATTGTTAAAGATAAAGTTTTTAAATTTAGGAAGGGTCCATTGCCATAAAGCATTGCATTCTGAGGGCAACTAAGTGGGTTGCACTGACAGATTTTTAAGTTGAATTTTTTCTAAGGAAAGAGCATGTGTCCTTATTACCAACAAACACTTCATTAGAAGAAATTGAGAATATGCATACTGGAACATTCATTGAAAAACCAATCATTGGAATCATTTTCAGACTTAACTATGCTAGTGAGAAGAAATTTTTCAAAATAACAAAGAACGCAAAATACTCGTCTCGGACTCTAAGACAATTATATGATTTGTTAGGCAAAAGGCTATTGAAAAAACCCAAGAAGATGAATGAAAATGAATGGCCAAAGTTGAAGAAGAGAGTTGAATGGATCATATTGAGTACTCAAGCTCAGCTAAATTACAGGAACATCATTATTCTGAAGTTTCTACCAATTTTGAAAGATCAAAGATTCATTGACATTTGATGCAAAGAGGGAGAATGTACAGTCTTAATAAGTTGCTTCAATATCTGCTAAGTACAAGTCTGGAGAAAACTTTTAACAGTTAATAAGTTGTGTGACCAGAATTAAAGAAAAAGTCTGTGAAGAGTTTCCACAGTTCGAGGAGCGAAGAATTTCTCTAAGTTCTAAGTCTTCTAGAGTTCAGGTGAAGGAATCAAAGAGTTGAAGGCTAACTCTAGATACTTGTTGGTTCCAGAATTCTTCTTCAATGATTAATCAATAGATTCATATATCAGAATGTAAGCGGAAGCAATTAATATTGATTAATCAACAGTAATAAGAACAGTAGAAGAATGAAGAACAAATCAATTTTGTATTATAACCTGAGGAACGATTACAAGTAATTGAGAATTGTGCGCAAAACTGTTCTTCACTAATGATCTCTAATCTACTACTATTACAGAGAAAGTACAGATCAAATTATACTATTACAAAAACATAAAGTCAACACTTTAGCCTATCACAAAATGCTATCTCATAGAGGAGCGTCTAACAAATTCTGTTTTGGAAACTAGATCCACAAATGAATGTTGCCACGTCATCTTTGACTCATACTTCAAAAGTCTAACAATCTCCCCCTAAGTATGAAGTCAGAAGAATGGCGTTTGTTCAGAAAGGAGCAACTTCAAATACGACCTTTGCAATTTTGTTGCTGACCTCTCTGATTGATAATAGGCTGTCAAGTCTTTTGATTATCCTTTCAAGTACTTCTGGATCGTGTTCATTTGCACTAGTAGATATGTAACATTTTGCAATGTATACAACTTCTGAATAGTATCGATGTGCGTCCTTTATTCTGAAAAAGCTTCTTCTGTCTGGTCTTCTAAAGATGACCCTTTCTTCTGGTTGTAGTAAAAACTTACCAACTCTGAACGAATTGATGTTTTCTAATTCTTCATTTGGTGCAGAGATGGCAAGATTATCAACGTTGAAGTTTAGCCCTATCTGGAAGTCAACTTGCCTCTTGTATCTTAACAAAGACTTCATGCATTCAATTATTCTTGAGTAGGCAACTTTGTCTTGGCTATCAATACCTCTGGCCATTTGGACATTCATAAAGCTTTCCAGAAACAAAAGATCAGAAGGATGAACAGATAGTAAGTCATTATCGCAGAAGTACCTGGTTTGATTGTCGTCTCTGATTATTTCATAGATCGTGTACCAGATCTCTGTATCTTCAAATTGCGAGTGCTTTATAGCAGAGATCCGTTTGATAGGTACATAAGTAAAGACATCCTTCCTTGCTTGTCTGTGTGCCATGAATTTGTCTTTTACAGCATTACTTACGTTATAGGCATTAGAGAAGTTGGGCAGCATTAAATAAATCTTTTAATCGTTTGGAGCATACATGCTGTTTCTGATAATTTCAATTTTTGGAAGATCAAGATTTCCCAACCTCTGTGCTGCTTCTTCACGGATAGCCCTTCTTCTCTGTGATTTTTCTTGTTTTGCCTTCTCTCTGGCTTCCTTTTCTCTCTCTCTTTCTTCTTCTTTTTTCAATTCTTTCTTTTTCTAAATCAGCTCGTCTTCTGGCTTCTTCTGCTTCAAAACTAGCTCTGCCTTCTTCTACTTTAGCTTTCAACTCAGCTTCTCTCCTCTCTTTATTTAGGGCTTCGACTTTAGCCCTTGATGCATCAGCTCTTGCCTTAGCATCCTTTTCTTTGGCTATTGCTGCTTGAGTAGATGATGAGTATGGCGTTGTCCTTGTATTGCCAATAACTTCTAGAAGAAATTTGGCTATTTTTGGGTCTTTTGGAAGAGGCCCAGAGTGAGTGGCTAATGGGGTTGGAGTCAGAGGAGTATGTGTATATGAAGGCTGAGCAGAATGAGTTTGCTGCTTGGAAGATGATTGGGGTTTGTCAGAAGTAGATGGAGACTTCGTTGGAGTGGAGCTTTCAGCATTGGTGGTGAATTTGGCTTTCTTGGCTTCTTGTGCTTTCTCCCCCTTCTGAGAATCAGGATCCTGATCCTCAGACCTTTTCCGTTTAAGCTCTGCTTTTCTACAAGCACGCTCCTCCTTAGCCTTTTTCCTGGCGTTAAATGCATCAGAAAGAGAACTTACAAGATTTGTAAGTTGAGAGAGAGGTGTCCATAGATGAGAGCTTCAAATCCACATTTGAAGTGCTTGCAGTTGTTTTGGAGACATATTTAGAAGAGAGAGAATTAATTCTGTCAAGCATGGCCTTCTGGAAAACAGCCAAGTCGGACTTCTTTACCAGAGAGGACTCAGAAGCGTCTTCAGAGGGATGAACAGATTTATTAATTTTGTTGAGATCTGCCATTAAAGAATTATATTCATCAACAAAGATGGTGACCTCTAGAGTTGGAAGTGCATCAGGTATGAAAAAGATAGCGTCAGAGTTTTCCTAGATGCCTTTATGCAAAGAGGAAAAATGATCAGAAGCTTGGTTCTGATGAGCTTGTGCAGTTGTAGAAATAAGCTCTCTGAGCGCCTCCAGAGTTTGCGTATGCTGTCTTTGTTCGTTTTGAATTGCCAGAAGAATGGCATTTTGAGAATCCAAGGATAGTTTTAGATCTTCCACAGATCTCTGAATTTTATCACCAAATGCCTAAAACGTTGCATTGGTGACAAATTCAGAATGTGTAACCGGTGCATCTCCAACACATGGAGCCCCTTCACCCTCGCGTTCAGAGAGGCCCTCATTCACACCTGTTTTGACGTTGAGTGTGGAGGGACTTCCAACCTGTCTTCGAGGGCTGTGATTAGCAGGCACCTCTTCGGTTGTTCTGATTGTCTCAACAGAGTCCTCATCATCAGAGGATGAGGTGCTGAAGACAATGTGCTTACCTTGATGAAGTGTAAACACTCCGGTAAGTGGTGCGTCTTGTGGCTGTAACCCCTCTGATGGGATTTCCTCAGCTTCTAAACTATCAGAAGATATGGACTTATCTTCTAAGGTTCCTATGACTTTGTTGGTCACAGAGACATCAACATTGTGTGTGGAGTGTGGCGAGTTCTGGGGCAAATGAACTCTTATATTATCATCATCATTCTGTTGAGAGAATGATGAAGAAGAGGAGGTTTCCCCGATTGGGCTTGATGCAGAAGATGAAGAAGTATCCTCTGATCGGATGGTTTCTGGGTGGTTTGGACTGGGTGGTCCTTGTTCAATGAAAGTAGATGTGTTGACATCTACCTCAACATATGTGGGATCCTTTTGGGAAGAAGGAGAGTTACGCTCAAATGTGAATCTATGGACATCTTCAGTACCCTCTTGCATTAAGAGGTCGGCATGGGTAGAAACACTCGGATTTGCACTCGTATTCTTTTCAACTTCAGCCTCACCTGACCCCTTACTTCCTACATTTGGCTCTAAGAGCTCTGCGGTAGGTATTCTCTGTTCTGAGAATACCATAGAGCATTTATAAGATAGAAGATAGAGAGAGGTGGAAGGAATAAGGTCAAGCATATACCTGGAGAGTTCCCTTGGAGATGCATAACCGTTGATGTCGATAGTTGGTTTATGGGAGCTCATTGAAGCGATTTTGCAGAATGGTTGAATCATAGGAGCTTTAAGAGCACCAATCGCTGGGTATGTGAACAGAGACAAAAACCTTGGAAACATCAAAGCAGGTAGTGGTTTGCCTTGATTCTGGAGAGACACTTTGGTGTGAATAGCGGCTTTGATCTCTTGAAAGATGAGACTTGCATAATCCAGAGGACGGTTGAAGTACATTCCATACATAATTGTAAGGATGTTTCTGTTGGCTTGGTCTTGAGAGCCAATTTTGCATGTGAGGCTTTTGTTGAGAATGGAGATAAGGGTATTCCACATAGGGGGCAGTTTCTTGCGTTTAAATTCAGAAAGTTTGGATAATTGCTCATTATAACCCAAAAATTGAACGAATGAGAGCAGGGCTTCAGGGGATGGATTCTGGTCTAGGGCAGGGTTTGGCACAATCTCATCATGATTATCAAGTGTAGAGGAAGGTAAGTGAAAATACCTGGCAATTTTCTTCTTGGTAATGGGTATTTCCACCGCATTTTCAGGGGTATTGGGATGACTGAAATTTCCACGCAGGGTTTATTCATCAGCGATATACATGGATTGCCACACTTCTTGGACATAGAGCTCAGGAACATTAGGATTTGTCAAGGTTAGAGCACGGTTCAGTTGATGTTGTTGAAGAAATTCAACCAGGACTCTGAATTCGGCCAAATAGGTGTTGGGATCGAGTAGAACCTGCACATTATTTGCCTTCAAAGGCAATTTGACGATTGGAACACTTTTAGCGGTGGAATCAACAAGACGACCTTCATCGTCATTGACATTTGGGTTTGCAAATTGGGAGGCCATTGAGGATTGGGTAGGTATTTTTGGAAGAATTACTGTGGGGAAGCAAATACTGTAGAAATCGCGAGGAAGAAGACGAGATACTGTGTATAGGGTTTATATATGAGAGATGTTGAGAGCTAAAGAGTTTTGGTGGAAAGGGAAGGGTTTTTGAATTTGGGGAAAAGGAAAAAACGATTCAGATATGCTTAGGTAAGCACGCAGTCGTGTAGTCAAGAAAACATACGATGAGAGACACGTGTAAAGCATAAACCGTGTTAATGATGGCTGAGCAACATGTGATGAGTCACTGAAAAGTTTATCAAAGATAAACCGTTTGATTATCCCCCAAAAAAATTAGAAAGAGAATAATAAGAAAAACAAATTTAATCAAGAAAAAATAATATTTTAATTTGATTAAACCAATTTTTTTTATTAATCCTTTCTAATGAATATAAAGTCAGACATTTGGAAAAAAAAATAAAGCAGTTTGGATCCAAATGAAAGTTTAATATTTTCATAGTCAAATGTTTCTTAAGAAATTAATAAATAATAAGAAAATTTTTAATTAACCTTGACGGCAAGAGTTAAAAAAATAGACTTATTTATGTTTAAAATTTCAGAAGAAAAATAAGACAACAAAAAAATATTTGACCTAAGAATGTCAAAAGAACAAAATTTTCAAGAAAAAATTAAGTTAAATCTGAAAATTCTGAATAACCTTGACGGCAAGAGTTAATAAAAAGAAACTGTTGGTTCCAGATTCTCTTCTTCACAGATTAATCGATTGATTTATAAACAAAGTATAAGCGGAAGCAATTTATATCGATTAATCAACAGTAATAAGATTTGATCAAAGATTGAAGAACTAATAAACAATGTATTATAACCTGAATGATGATTACAGATACATGGAATGACGCACAGTAAATTCTTCAATATCACGATTTCAATCGACAACTTTTACAATAGAGAAAAGATCTATTTATACAAATAGAATAAAGTAAAAGTCAACATCTTAACCTATTACAAACTGACACGTGTGAGTGATGGGAGCGTGTAACAAACTAGTCCGTTGCAAAAGGTAGACATCCTTGATGTATGTGCCACATCATATTCTTCATCTTGTGGTCCATACTTTCAAAAGTGTAACAATCTCCCCCTAAGTATGCAACCAGAAAATGACCTCAGAAATAGCCTGGATTCCTTTATGCAGAGAAGAATAATGATCAGAAGCTTGGCTCTGATGTGTTGCAGCAGTTGTAGAAATGAGGTCTTTTAGGGCTTCCAGAGTTTGAGCTTGCTGTTTTTGTTCATCTTGAATAGCCAGAAGCATGGCATTGTGAGAGTCCAGAGAGAGTTTTAGATCCTCCACAGATCTCTGAATTTTATCACCAAATGCCTGCAACGCTGCATTGGTGACATATTCAGAATGGGTAACCGGTGCATCTCCAACACATGGAGCCCCTTTACTCTCGCGTGCAGATAGGCCCTCATTCACACCTGTTTTGACGTTGAGTGTGGAGGGACTTCCAACCTGTCATTGAGGACTGTTATTAACAGGCACCTCTTCGGTTGTTCTGATTGTCTCAACAGAATCCTCATCATCAGAGGATGAGGTGTTGAAGACAATGTGCTTACCTTGATGGAGTGTAAACACTCCGGTAAGTGGTGCAACCTGTAGTTGTAACCCCTCTGATGGGATTTCATGAGCCTCTAAACTATCAGAAGATATGGACTTATCTTCTGAGACGCCTAAATCTTTGTTGGTCATAGAGACATCAACATTGTGTGGAGAAAGTGTCGAGTTCTGGGGCAAATGAACTCTTATATTTTTATCATCATTCTGTTGAGAGAATGATGAAGAGGTTTCCCCGGTTGTGCTTGATGCAGAGGATGAAGAAGTATCCTCTGATCGGATGGTTTCTGGGTGATTTGGACTGGGTTGTCCTTGGTCAATGAAAGTAGATGGATTGACATCTACCTCAGATAATGAAGTTACCCGTTGGGATGTAGGTGAGATTCGCTCAATTGTGTCACGGTGGACATCTTCAGTACCTTCGTTTAACAAGAGGTCAGCATGGGTAGAACCACTCGGATGTTCACTCAAATTATTTTCAGCCTCATTCTCACTTGACCCCTCACTTTCTAGAACTGGCTCTAAGTGCTCTGGGGTAGAAATTCTCTGTTCTGAGAAGTTCATAGAGCTCCTATATGATTGAAGATAAGAAGAGCTAGATGGAATTAGGTTTAGCATGTACCTTGAAAGCTCTCTGGGAGAAGGATAGCCGTTGCGGTCGATGGTCGGACGATGAGTGCTCATTGATGCAATTTTGCAAAATGGTTGAACGAGTGGAGCCTTGAGTGCACCAATTGCAGGATAGGTAACCAGAGATAGAAATCTTGGAAACATCAGAGCTGGAAGAGTTTTTCCTTGGTTTTGATGGGTTACTTTGGTGTGTACAGCAGCTTTAATCTCTTGAAAAATAAGGCTTGCGTAGTCCAAGGGGCGATTAAAAAACATGCCATACATTATAGTCAAATTGTTCCTGCTTGCTTGATCGAGAGACCCAATTTTACAAGTGAGACTCTTGTTCAGGATAGAAACTAGGAGATTCCACATTGGGGGTAACTGTTTTCTCTTGAGTTCAGAAAGTTTGCTTATGGGTTCATTGTAACCAAGAAAGAGGATGAAAGATAGCAATGCCTCAGCAGAAGGGTTCGATTCTAGGGCTGGATTTGGCACTAATTCACCATCAAGGAGTACCTGTGAAGAGGGTAAATGAAAATACCTGGCTAATTTCTTCTTTGTAAGGGGTATTTCCACAGCAGTATCAGGTTGATCAGGGTGACTGAAATTTCCAAGCAGAGTCTCATCATCTTGAATGTACATCGATTGCCACACTTCCTGAACGTAAATTTCAGGAACATTTGGGTTTGTTAGAGTTAGGGCTCGATTAAGTACATGCTGTTGAAGAAAGTCAACCATAATTCTGAATTCGGACTGGTAGGTATTGGGATCAAGAAGAACCTGCACATTGTTTGCTTTCAATGGCAGTTTGACGAACGGAGCACTATCGGCAGTGGAATCAACGAGACGTCCTTCGTCATCGTTGAGAGCTGGATTTGCAAGGTGAGAAGCCATTGATGAAAGTTGGTGAGAATTGCAAGAAAGTTCGTAAGAGTGAGAGAAGTAAGAGCGGAGAGGAAGAAGATGGGTATCTGAAATTTGGGGATTTTATATGAGACCGATTTGGAATTGGAAGGGGTTTGTGTATTGGGAGTAGAAGAAAACGGATCAGGAAAGATGATGTAAGCACGCAGGGGTGGATATATACAGTCACACAATGAATGACACGTGGAAAGTAGAAGTGATGAGTAAGACACGATTTTTGAAAAGAAAACTGAAAGGTTATCGACCTAAAATCAGTTGATTATCCCAAAAGTAAATAAAAAGAAAATATAAAGCAATTTATTGAGTAATTAAAGAAAATTAATTAAAGAACAAATTGAAATATATAAATCTGTTTATTTAGAATTAAAATCAGTCATCTGGGAAAAAAAAATTGATCCAAATGAAAGTTTGAATTTTTTTATGAAAAAAAATAATTAGAAAATTTTAAAATTGAATATAGGAATTTTAAATAACCTTGACGGCACGAGTTAAAAAAATGTAGATATTCAATAAAATTTTTGGAATATTTTGATTCATAAAAAATTTGAAAAACATGTCAATTATGAATCATCATCTAGTATAAGTTTGAAATGAATCACAGGCATTCTGAGAGACCTTGACGGCAAGAGAGACACAGAATAAGAAGATTCAGAAGAAACTTAGGTGGATGAAAAAATTCATAAGACAGCTAACCTAGTGTTAGTCTTTGAACAGCTTAAGAAACTTCCCTCTGAATGATATACTTTCCTTTGCATAATATGCTCCCCCTTGATTGATAAGCTCCCCCTTGAATAATAATCTCCCCCTTGAGTAATAAGCTCCCCCTTGAATGATAGGTTCCCTCTTTGCTTCTGGGATTGGCGCCTTGCTGATAAAACTTGGATGGAAAGGAATAAAATGCAACAAAATAAAAACCAAACCAGAAGCGATCAGAGGTCTCTGAGTGCTTCTGGATGAAGTTTAGAAGACGATCAGAGATCTCTGATAACTTCTAAGAGTAAAAATTACATGTTTAGCATTCCCAACTTGCTGATTAAAAAATTAAAACGCCTCTCATCCAGAGCTTTTGTAAAAATGTCAGCCAGTTGGTAATCAGTAGAAACAAAATACATTTCTATGGTACCCTTTTCTACATGATCTTTGATAAAGTGATACCTAACATCAATATGCTTCGTTTTTGAGTGCTGAACTGGGTTTTCTGTTATGGCAATTTCACTTTCAGTATCACAGAGAATGGGAATCTTATCATAGATTTAACCGTAGTCTCTGAGTTGGGTTTTCATCCAAATGACTTGGGAACAACAGCTAGCAGCAGCAACATACTCAGCTTCTACAGTAGATGTTGAAACACAATTTTGTTTTTTGGAAGTCCAGCTGATAAGACGATTACCCAGAAGTTGATACCTACCAGAGGTGCTTTTTCTGTCCAACTTACAACCTGCATGATCAGAATCTGTGTATGCCATTAAATCAAACCCAGAACTTTTTGGATACCAGAGACCCAATGAAGGAGTTCCCTTTAAATATCTAAAAATTCTTTTGACAGCAGCCAAATGAGATTCTTTAGGATTAGCTTGATAACGAGCACAAAGACAAGTGGCAAACATAATATCAGGCCTACTTGTTGTCAAATATAGAAGAGAACCTATCATACCTCCGTAACCCTTGATATCTACAGATTTTCCAGAGGGATCAGGACCTAGTTTCATGCTAGGAGAGATAGGTGTTTTCATAGTTGATGAGTTCTGAAAATGAAATTTCTTTAACATGTCAGAGACATATTTTGCTTGATTAATAAAAATACCAGAGGTACTTTGTTTAACCTGAAGTCCAAGAAAGAAAGTTAATTCTCCCATCATACTCATTTCAAATTCAGTTTCCATCAACTTAGAAAACAAATCAACTTCTGTTTAATGAGTAGAGCCAAAAATTATGTCGTCCACATAAATTTGAACAATAGTTAACATACCTTTGCCTCTTTTGATGAAAAGTGTGGTATCAATTTTATCTTTCTCATATCCCTTGCTGATCAGAAATTTGGATAAACGTTCATACCCGGCTCTGGGTGCTTGCTTTAACCCATACAGTGCTTTGTCAAGAAGAAAAACATATTCTGGATATCTTGAATCTTTAAAGCCAGCTGGTTGTTCAACATACACTTCCTCTTTAAGATTTCCATTTAGAAATTCACATTTAACGTCCATTTGATAGACCTTAAAATTCTTGTAAACAGAGAATGCCAGAAAAAGTCTTATCGCCTCCAGTCTTGCTACAGGAGCAAAGGTTTCATCATAATCAATACCTTCTTCTTGACAATATCCTTTTGCTACCAGACGAGCCTTGTTTCTGATCACAATACCGTCATCATCCGTTTTATTTCTGAAAACCCACTTAGTACCAATGGCGACTTTACCTTTTGGTAATGGTACTAAGTTCCAAACTTTGTTACGCTCAAATTGAAGTAATTCTTCCTGCATTGCTTCTACCCAACTAGGTTCGGCTAAGGCTTCATGAACTTTCTTTGGTTCAATTAAACTTAGAAAGTTAACATAGAAAGCTTCATTTGCTGTGGCGGATCGTGTTTTGACACCCTCAGAAGGATCACCAATTATGAGATCTGGAGTATGGGATTTAGTCCATTTCGTCATCCTTGTTTGTAATATTGGTTGAGCTTGAACTTCGGTGTCAGAAGATGAGATAACTTCATCCGGAAATATTGATTCTGAACCTCTTGATGCTAAAGTCTCCCCTTCAGATGGTGGAACAGAAGAAGCTTCTGGACAATCAGATGTAACAGGAACAGAAGGAACTGAAGAGCTAGGTTCAGAAGAGGGAGGACCAGATAAAGTTATGCCAGAGGCATGAAGAACTTCAGGTATGCTGAAAGAAGGATTAGTTACTACAGGTTCTGACATTACTTCTTCGCCCATAAAGTCTTGAAAAAGGGCATCAATCTCGAAGTCTCTGGATCCTGAAAGAAAGTCAGAAGTAACAGTATTAAGTTTAAGTTCTAAAGAAGAATATTCAGAAGTCAGTTGAGTTTGATCATCAAAATCAACGTTAATGCTCTCCATTACTGTTTGAGTGCTTAGATTCAAAACACGGAAGGCTCTGGAATTTAAAGAATATCCTAAGAATTTTGCTTCATCTGATTTTGGATCAAACTTGCCAAGTTTTTCTCTGTCATTTAAGATAAAACACCTGCAACCAAAAATATGAAAGAATTTGACAGATGGTTTTCGTTTGTTAATAAGCTCATAAGAGGTTTTGAGATGCCTCTTGACAATTATGGAACGATTCTGAGTGAAACAAGCAGTAGCTACAGCTTCAACCCAGAAGTGAATTGGGAGTCCAGAAGCTGCTAGCATTGTTCTGGCTGCTTCAACCAAGGTTCTGTTGCGACGTTCAACGACACCATTCTGTTGGGGAGTGCGTACAGCAGAGAAGTTCTGAGAAATTCCATTGGCAACAAAGTATGCTTCAAGTTTGGCATTCTTCAATTCAGTACCATTATCGCTGGTGTAAAAGAACTTGGATTCTGGTCATCATATTTTGAAGGACAATCGGAACTTCTGACTTTTGTCGAACAAAAGCAAGCCAAGTATACCTGGAAAATTCATCAATAAGTACCAGAATATACTTTTTACCAGAAAGACTCTGGATTGCAATTGGACCACTGAGATCGACGTGTAGCAATTGCAGAGGTCTTATGCAAGAGTGATCACTTTTTGTTTTATGAGATGCTCGTTTGATCTTTCCCATTTCACATGCAGGACAGAGGTGATCTTTTTGAAAATGAACTTCTGGAAGTCCAGATACCAAATTATGTTTTACAAGCATCTCAAGATTATCAAAGTTTAAGTGAGACATTTTATGATGCTAGAGCCATGCAACTTCACTCTTTTTGGAAATAAGACATAAGGTTTCCTTACCATCCTTGGAGGTAAAATTCATCATGTAGAGATTACCTTTTATGTCTGCTCTCCAAAGTTCCTCACCTGCCTTAGAAAATAAGTAACAATGTTTTTCATCAAAGACGACAAGTATCTTAGAATCACATAGTTGACTTACACTTAGGAGGTTATGTTTCAAACCAGAAACATGAGCTACTTTAGATAAGGTAATATTACCTTTCTGTAAAGTACCATAGACCTTAATTTGACCCTTACCATTATCACCAAACGTTACAGCTCCACCACTTTTGTCTTTAAATTGGGAGAGTAAGTTTCGTGAACCAGTCATGTGCCTCGAGCATCCAGAGTCAAGATACCAAATATGCACACGCTGTTTCTGCAATCAAGATCAGAGTTTCTTAGGTACCCATACCATTATAGGTCCTTTAACGTTAGTTTTTGGCTTATCAGCCTGTTGCTTTTGATTTGATTTTACAGAAGGTAAATATGTATTCTGTGGATTTTTTGTTTTTCTATTTTGCGTTGTTTTATTTTTATTGAAGTACGAATGATTTGCAGTGAAGGAATTTGAAGTTCGTGAGAAAAATTTCTGTAATTTCAAGAACAGAGAAAAACATTCAGAATTCTGAAACATAGAAGATTTTATTGAATTTTCATTGTGACAATGATAATTACAATTATTCTTAGATCTGTCTTTTCTAGTATCAGTTGTTCTAAAGAACTTCCTATCTAGACTAGACGTATGTTTAGAATCTGAAGTGTTCTTCAGCGGAGATTTCCTCGGAATTACCTTCTCATAAGCTTTTGAATTTAATGAAACAGGAACAGATAGATTAGATTTCCATTTACCTTTTTGAACATAAGAAAGTTTTGGAGGATAAGAGTTAGGAAGTTGGATAGGAATTTTCTTTCTAAGTTTTTCTTTCTTTTCAAGATCAAGACAAGATTTATCTTTCAGACACATTTCTATAAAATCTGGATGTATAAAAACAGGTTTTCGTTGTTCAGAGGGAACAGAGAAAATCGGAATGTCACTTGAATTGTTTTTAGCATCCATTCCAGAAGCTCTTATCTCCAGAGATTCATTTGTAAAGAGAAAAGGAGCGTCTTTGTTTTTTATGATCTCTGGAGTTTTAGCATAATTGGAAGATTGATGTTCAAGATGAGAGAGATATTTGTCAGAATTGCCAAAGAAATCCTCACTTTGATCATCATTCTCCCATGGATATGTGATTTCTTCTAAATCCTCTTGAGTTTCAGAAAGATTTAAATCAATAAATGAACAAGGAAATATCTCTGGATTATTCTCTAACTTTTGTTTGTCATTCTCAAGTTTAAAACAATTATCCAGAGTCAAGAGAAGATCTTTTTCAAAACTCAGTCTTAATTCCTCCTCTGCTTGAATAGGAATAAACGCATCAGCCTCTGGATTCAATTTTGTAACAACACTTGAACCAAACTTGAAAATATCATCCTTCTTCTGAATTCGATTTAGATTAATATTGGTCTTTTCAGAAGAGTATTTAATGTTTTTTGTTGGTTCCAGATTCGTTTAAACTGATTGTTAATTGAGAGTATTGAATCTGAGTGAATTGCGGAAGCAGATCAATTAACAATTTAAATCAATAGAACAGTAAACAGAATGAAGAACAAAGATAAAATGACTTACGCACAGTATTCTTCAATATGTAAATGTATTTATCGACTCTTTTTACAAACACAATACAATGCTATTTATATAGATACAAAGACAGAAAGTCAAAAAGCTAGCCAATTACAAAGTGCCATGTGTCATAAAGGGAGCGTCTAACAACAATTAGTTATAACAAGAAGTGTGTGTTGACATTTGTAGACATCTCTTCTTTGACTCATACTTTAATATCTAACATTCTCCCCCTAAGTATGAAGTCAAAAAAAAATAATTTTCTTCAGAGTGGATCAACAAAGTAGCCGATGATACTTGAAATATTATTGATAAGCTCTACATTCTTCCGAAGTCCATCAAGTCTTTTCTCTATTTTCTTTGCAACTTTCGGATTTGTCGTGTTAAGCCAAAGAAAGCTCTTGATGATGTAGACTACCTCGAAGAGTATTTGTGAGCTTTTTGATGCGAAAGCTCTTTCTATTTGGTCTTTTGAAGATGATTCCCTCTTCTAGGTCAAGAAGAAGTCTACCCACTCGAGTTTGCTTATTCCTTCAAGTTCCTCATTCAGCAAGAGATAGCCGCATTATCCATTTTGAAATTTAATCCAATCTGAAGTCGACACCTTTTGTATCTAATGTATGATTTCATACACGTAATACCCTAGTGTAGGCAACCTCGGTCTTCATGGATCTTTGGAAGCCGTAAAGCCGAGTCTTCATAAATTCTTCCGTAAAAATGAGATCGACCGGATGGATGGACAACAAATCATTATCACATATGTAATAACTTTTGTTGTTTGATCCGACTATCTCGTAGATTGTGTACCAAATGGGTGTATCTTGAAACCGTTTATGTTTCATGGTCAGTTATCTTTGTAATTGGGACAAAGTGAAGACCTGCTCATTTTGTCTTGTTTATGTGCCATGAAGTTATCTTTAACTTCACCGCCGACATTGTATTGGTTTGGCGAAGTTAGGCATCATGAGATAAATCTTCTCGATTCGCTGAGCATACATGTGCCTTTTCTCAACTTCAATTGTTGGAAGTTCAATGTTTCCAACAATGTTTCCAACTTTATTTACTTTTTCTTCAAATTCTTCTCTCTCGATCTCCTTCGCTTCCGAGCGGCCTCTCGCTTCCGACTCTTGCTCTTTCTTCACTTTCAAAATCTTGTCTCTGTAGTTCTTCTTTAAGTCTAGCCTTTTCTCTTTCCAGTTCTCTTTTTCACCCCTCTCTATCTCTATTTGTTCTTCAACTATTACTCGCGTATTATCTCTTCGCTTTTTTCTTTTTCGGCTACGAACACTTCCTCATCCTCCTCTCTAGCCCTTTTAGCTCTTTCCTTTCAGCCTTTTAGCTCGTTCTCGTTCTTCGTGAGCTGCGACTACTTCAAATTTCTTCACCTGAGAGCTTGGGATTCTGCTTTTTCCCATAAGATCCAGAATAAACTTAGCTAGCTCTGGATCTCTGGGTAGAGGACCAGAATGCGTAGCCAGAGGTGTTGGAGTGAGTGGTACTTGTTTGGAAGAAGAGGGTTGCTGTGATGGTGTTGGCGTTGAAGAGTCGCGTTTGTGTTTGTGTCTCGATGGTGTTTGTTTGGCTTCGCTTAGGCTTAGAACCTTTCTCCCCCTTCTCCGAGTATCGTGATCCCGATCCTCGAACGTTTTCGTTTCGGCCGGCCTTTCGCAAGCCCTTCTTCCTTGGCTTTCTTCTTGAAGTAAACTCCTCGGCTAGAGAAGAAACCAAGAGGCACAAGTTGAGAGATAGTAGTTTCGAGAGCCGGCAAGCTTCGGTCGGGCGGACGATGGAGGGCTTGGAAGAGTACTTTGAAGCGATGGTCGACATGCGCTCAAGAATAATCTTCTGGAAAGAGGCAAGGTCAGACTTCTTGACAAGTGTAGACACAGAGGGATCATCAGAAGTGATGATGGTCTTTACAAGCTTCTGTATGTCGGCCACCAGAGAGCTGTAGTCTCGCGAAGGCACGTAAAGACTCGGAAGTCGTGAGATAGGCCTCCGTATTTGCTTGAAGACCATTATTCAAGATCGAAGTTGTTCAAGAAGATAAGCCTTCGATCTTCTTGAGAGGAACTCATTTGTCGTCGAAGATCCGTTAAAGAGAGTTTTGCCTTTTCAATTTGAATCAAGGCTCGAAGAATAGAATGATTAGTAGTAGCGGATAATTTTAGATCTTCCACAGATCTCGAATTTGATCAAAAATGCCAAGAACGCCGCATTAGTGACAAAATCGAAGTTGTAACCGGTGCATCTCCAACACATGGAGCCCTCTTTACCCTCGCGTTCGCAGGGGCCTTCTACACCGTTTTGACGTTGAGTGTAGAAGGACTTCCACCCTGTCCTTGAGGGCTGTTATGCACATGCTCCTCTTCGGTTGTTCGATCGTTTTCAACAAGTATCCTCATCATCGAGTAGGATGAGGTGCCGAAGACAAGTATGCTTACCTTGATGAAGTGTAAACACTCCGGTAAGAGGTGCATTCCTAGGGTCGTAACCCTCTCGATGGGAATTCATCGACATCTATCCTAGGAGAGGATGTGGACGCATCCTTGTGCCTACCGGTATGTCGTCACGGAGACATGAACATGTGGTGAAGGAAGTGGCGAGTCTAGGGCGAATGAACTCTTATATTATCATCATCATCCCGTTGGGAGGATGATGAAGTGAGGTGCTTTCCGGTTGAAGTTGATTCGAAGAAGAAGAAGTATCCTCCGAATGGCTGGTTTCTCGTGGTTTCGAAGGGTACGTTCTAAGTCAATGAGTGGAGACGTGGTGACGTCAACCTCGAAGTTGTGGTTGCCCTTCGGGGAATTGGAGAGGAACACTCATATGTGTCTCTGTGGACATCTTCTCGTACCTTCATTTAATAGAAGGTCGGCATGGGTAGAAGCACTCGGATGGTCACTCCTAGTTTTTTCAATCTCATGCTCACTGCACCGACCACCTACACCACGGCTCTAAGTGCTCGGGGTAGGAATTCTCTCGTTCGAGAAAACCATAGAGCTTCTATAGATTTCGGAGATTAGAAGAGCTAGAAGGGATTAGGTTAAGCATGTACCGGATAGTTCTCTGGGTGCGGAAGTAGCCGATGCCGTCAATGGTTGAACGATGGGAGCTCATTGATGCAATTTTGCGGTAATGGTCAAGCAGGGAGCTTCGATTGCCCCAATAGCAGGATGAGTGATGAGGGAGAGAAAGCGTGGGAACATGAGAGTCGGTAGTGGCTTCCCCGACTTTGATGTAGCACCTTAGTATGCACAGTTGTTTTAATCTCTGGAAGATGAGACTCGCATAGTCCAAGGGGCGATTGTAGAACATCCCATACATAATCGTCGAATGTTGCTAGCTTGATCCAAGGAACCTATTTTTGGCAGGTTAGACTCTTGTTAAGTATGGAGACAAGTAGATTCCACATTGGGGGTAACTTCTTTCTTCCGAATTCGGATAACTCAAGAGGTTCATTGTAACCCGCAGATTGATGAAGGCTGTGAGGGCTTCGCAGAAGGGTTTTCTTCTAGGGCAGGATCGGGAATAGTTTCCGCTCTGCCGACTTCGATCACCGATAAGGGAAGATGAAAATATTTGGCGAGTTTTCTTTTGGTGATTGGGATTTGAACAAGAATTTCCACTTGTTCGGGATGAGTGACGTAACCGGCGAGTGTTTCATCATTTTTGATGAAAGCATTGTTTGCCAGTTCTTGGACATAGATTTCGTGGATGTTTGGGTTGGTTAGGGTTAGGGCGCGATTTAACCGGTGCTGCTGTGTAAACTCGATCATGATGCGAAATTCCGGTTGATAAGTGTTAGGGTTGAGCAAAGACTCGCACATTGTTCGCCTTCAATGGCGCTTTGACAATAGGAGTACTATCAAGAAGGGAATCGATGATTCTCGTCTTCATCATTGTTGGTAGGATGGGCACACGAAGCCATTTTGAACTGTTGAATGCTTGACGTAGAACACTTTGTCTTTGTACTGAGAATAAACGCTGATTGGGGAATATTTGCGAGGAAGAAGATGAAGGTTGAAATTGGGGGTTTTATGTGAGAGAGAAACCGTAGAATGGGAAGGGGTTATGCGAGCTTTGGGGAGAAACAAAAACGGTTCATTGGAGCCGAGGTAAGCACGCGGGTATACACATGCGGGTGTCGATTGGAGACACGTGTACGACGAGACACATGTGTGATGATGATTTAGTAGCAGAATGCGATTTTTCTTAAAAGCGTAAATAAACAAAAGTAAAAAAAAATCTGTTTAATTACACAATTAATGTTGAATTAATTGAATAAACACAGAATTTAATCTTAATTTTATTTATTTAAGTTTAAAAATCAGTCAAGTGAGAACAAAAATCACATGAGAGTTTAGTTTCTATAAAAGAATAATAAAGAAGAATTTGTATTAAACATATAGATTTAAACAACCTTGGAGGCAAGAGTTGAATGAATTTATATATTTAATGGAAATTATAAGAATTATCAATTTATAGAAAATTAAGTTGAAAAACATGTCGACTTGATTTATACTTTTTTAAAAAAAAATTTGAAATGAATTAAAAGTCTAAGAGACCTTGGCGGCAAGAGAAACTCAGAGCAGATAGATTCAAATAAAATTTAAGTAAAATAGTAAATCAGAAGACAGCTAACCAGAGTTAGACTTAGACGAATATCTTCTTCATTGCGAAACTCCCCCATGAATGGTAAGCTCCCCCTTGAATGGTAAGCTCCCCCTTGAATGATGAACTCCCCCTGTAGTAGCTTCTGTACCGCGTTTCTCAATCTGTACTTTATGATATTTCTTGAAAGAAGAATATTATTATGAAACAGAAAATCAGAGGAATTCAGAGGCTTCTGAAGTATTCTGAAGAGTTCAGACAGCATCAGAGACTTCTGAAGTATCGTCAGAATAGTTCAGAGGCTTCTGGATGCTTCTGAAGAAATCATTGTTACATATTAAGCATTCCCAACTTGCTAATTAAGAAGTTAAAACGACTCTCATCAAGAGCTTTTGTGAAAATATCAAGTTGATAATCGGTAGAAACAAAATACATTTCGATTGTACGCACTTTTCGACATGATCCTTGATGAAATGATACTCCGACATCAATATGCTTTGTTTTGGAATGCCGGCTTGGATTTTCTCGTAATGGCGATAGCACTTTTAGAATCACATAGGATGGGAATCTTATCGTATATCAGGACCATAATCTCTCGAGTTGGGTCTTCATCCAAATAACTTGTGAACAACAACCAGCAAGAAGAAACATATTGTGCCAACGTAGATGTGGAGACGCAGCTTGTTTCTTGGATGTCCAACTTATAAGTCGATTTCCTAGAAGTTTGACTACACTGATGTACTTTTTCCGTCAAGTTTACAACCCGCATGATCGTGGAATCTGTATACGCCATTAAATCAAATCCGAATTTTTAGGATACCAAAGGCCCAATGATGGTGAACCTTTTAAGTACCTAAAAATTCTTTTACAGCCAAATGAGACTCTTTAGGATTGGCTTGATAACGAGCACAAAGACAAGTGGCAAACATAATATCGGTCTACTTGTCGTTAAATATAGAAGAGAACCAATCATTCCTCCGTAGGGCCGGTAATATTAACGGTATTTACCGTAGGAGTCGTGTCCTAATTTCATACTGTGGGGGAGATGGGTGTTTTCATGGATGATGAGTTTTGAAGATGAAACTTTTTAAGCATGTCGAAACATATTTTGCTCGATTTATAAAGATACCGGAGGTACTTTGTTTAACTTGAAGTCCTAGGAAGAAAGTTAATTCTCCCATCATACTCATTTCAAATTCATTTTCCATCAACTTAGAAAACAAATCAACTTCTCGTTTGATGAGTAGAGCCAAATATTATGTCATCCACGTAAATTTGAACGATAGTTAACATACCTTTGCCTCTCTTGATGAACAAGAGTTGTATCGATTTTACCTTTTCATATCCTTTGCCGATCGTAAACGTAGATAGTCGTTCATACCGTGCTCTTGGGGCTTGCTTTAGACCATACAAAGCTTTGTCAAGAAGATAAACATATTCCGGATATTTTGCATCTTTGAAACCATCAAAGTTGTTCGACATACACTTCTTCTTTTAGACATCCATTAAGAAATGCACATTTAACATCCATTTGGTGGACTTTGAAGTTTTTGTATGCGTAGAAAGCCAAGAATAATCTTATTGCTTCTAGTCTTGCAACAGAGCAAAGGTTTCATCATAATCGATACCTTCCTCGATAGCCTTTAGCCACCAATCGAGCTTTATTTCGACAACAATTCCATCTTTATCCTTTTGTTCCTAAATACCCATTTTGTGCCAATGGCAACTTTGCCTTTTGGTAAAGGAACAAGACGCCAAACTTTATTTCTTTCGAATTGAAGTAGTTCTTCCCGCATAGCATCCACCCAAACTCGGTTCAACTAAGGCTTCATGTACACGTTTAGGTTCGATCATACTAAGAAAATTAACAAAGAAGGCTTCATTTGCGTAGCAGATCGTGTTCTCGACCCCTCGAAGGACTACCAATTATAAGATCTCGGTGTGTGAGATTTAGTCCATTTCGTCATTCGGTAGAGAAATTGAATGGGTTGTTTCATTTGTCGAAATGATTTCATCTCGGAAACACAAAATCTTCTTTATTTTCTTCGTATGTCCTTTCTATCCGTTGTGTCACCGGTCCTCGTGTTTCCTCCTCGATGATGGAATAGAAGTAGCTTCCCGACTAGCGTATGTAGTAGTGGGAACTTCGGAAAAATAGACGTGTCGAGGAAAATGTAATAGCTGTGACCGGAGTAATGCCCGAGGCTTGGAGAATATCCGGTATCTGCAAATGTGGAGGTGACATAGCTTCGACACAACTTCGTCGCCCCGTAAAATCATGAAAAATAGCATCAATCTCGGATTCTCCGGAACCCGAAAGATAGTCGAAGTAACAAGAGTTGCTTGAGTTCGTAGAGTGTTCGAAGTCGCTGAGTGTTATCATCGAAGTCAATGTTTATGCTTTCCATAACAGTTTTTGTTCGTAAGTTAAAAACTCTGAAAGCTCTTGAATTTAACGAGTAGCCTAAAAATTTAGCTTCATCGACTTGATCAAATTTGCCAAGATTATCTCTCAGTCGTTTAAGATAAAACATCTCAAGGTATGCCCAAAGATATGAAAAAATTTCTGAGATGGTTTTCTTTTATTAATCACCATAAGAGGTTTTGAGATGCCTCTTGACAATAATTGAACGGTTTTGAGTGAAACAAGCAAGTTAGCAAATGGGGCCTTCGGCCTGCGGAAGTAAATCGGGGAGACCGTGTCTGCGAGCATCGTTCGGGCCGTCTTCAACCAAGGTTCTCGTTGCGACGTTCAACTACACCGTTTTGTTGCGAGTTGCGAACGAGCAGAGAAGTTTTGAGTAATTCCTTGTTCAACAAGATACGATTCAAGCTTGGCGTTCGAATTCGTACCATTATCACTTCGAAGTTGCCGAATTTTCGTATGTAGAAGAACCTCGTATCTCGTCATCATATTCTTTAGTACCATCGGGACTTCGACTTTTGACGAACAAAAGCAAGCCAAGTATATCTGGAAAATTCATCAATTAGTACCGAATATACTTTTACTCGTATAGACTCAATTGCAATTGGACCACGTAGATCCACATGTAATAATTGCAGAGGTCTAGTACAAGAATGATCACTTTTTGTTTTATGAGATGCTCGTTTAATTTTGCCCATTTCACATGCAGGCGCAGGTGATCTTTTTGAAAATGAATATCCGGAAGTCCGTATACCGCTTGTGTTTAACAAGCATCTCAAGATTATTAAAATTTAAGTTGAGACATTTTATGATGCCGAGCCCACGCAACTTCACTCTTTTTGGAGATGAGACATAAAGTTTCCTTACCATCCTTAGAGGTAAAATTCATCATATACAAGTTACCTTTTCTCGTTCCCTTTCTCCAAAGTTCTTCACCTGCCTTAGAGAATAAATAACAATGTTTTTCATCAAATACTACTAGTATTTTAGAATCACAAAGTTGACTTACACCGAGGAGGTTATGTTTCAAGCCGTAAACACGAGCTACCTTTGATAAGGTGATATTACCTTCTTGTAAAGTACCGTAGCCTTTTATTTGACCCTTACCATTATCACCAAAAGTTACTATTCCACCCGATTTGTCCTTGAATTTGGATAGTAAATTTTGGGATCCAGCCATACGTGCCTCGAGCATCCGCAGTCAAGATACCGATATGCACATGCTGTTTCTGCAATCAAAAATCAGATTTTCTTAGGTACCCATCGCATAATGGGTCCTTTTATGTTAGCTTTTGGAGTATGCTCGTTTTTTGTTTTAACAGAAGGTAAAGACTTTATTTTTGATTTTTGGTGTTTTGGAGTTTTATTCTTTTGTGATAAACATTCCGTGAATTGGAATGATCGAGAGGTTTGCGAGAAAAATTGTTTTAACTTTAAGAACAAGAAAAACATTCGAATCTTTGAAACATAGAAGATTGAATTGAATTGTCATTGCGAGAATGGTAATTACAATTATTCTTTCTAAAGTCTTTTCTAGTATCGCCTGTTCTAGAACCTATCTAGACTAGACTTTTGTTTTAGTTCTGGCTTTTTCTTCTCTGTGTTCTTCCTCTGATCTACTTTTGCAGAAGCTCTGTTATTTACTGAAAAAGGAACATAAGTATTAGAAGATTTCCATTTGCCTTTTTGAATATTAGTAAACTTCGGAAGAGTAGAGTTTAAAATCTTTTGATTTTTGCACTTTGGTTTTGAGTTCGCCTTTCTCAAGTTCAAGACATGTTTTAGCTTTGAGACACATATCGAGGAAGTCCGGATGTATAGATACCGATTTTCTCGGTTTTGGAACGAAACAGAAGAAGAGGTATACCACTTGAAAGTTTAGCACAATCTCATCGAAGCTCGATTTCTTGAGATTTATCGGCTATACAAATAATCATCCTTTTTATCAATAATTTCGAATTATTTGTGATAACTTTTGATGATCTAAAAGAATTAATTTCTAAATTTGAAAGGTAGTTTTCGTAGTTATCAAAAAATTCTTCATTATTATTGTCATTTTCCCATGGATACGTAATCTCAAAGAAAGCTTTCTTGTGTTTCGTAAAGATGTAAATCTTCAAATGAACAGGAGTGATCTCTCGGATGATTCTCACAAAGAGTTTCATTTCTAAAACATTTATCCAGAGTAGAGAGAATATCGTTTTCAAACATAAGTCGTAGATCTTCTTCTCGACTTGGAACAAAAATATCAAATTCTCCTCGGATTCAAAATTGTATGTTTATTTGAACCAAAATTGAAAATATCATCTTTCTTCCTCGAACTTTATTTAGATCAACATTTGTTTTACAACAATATTCAATATTTTCGAATTGAAGTTTGCTTGTTTTATGATAATTTTCATATCTAGATTTTTTAAAAATAGATTTTTCATACAAAATTGGAAACTTTGGCTTCGTATTTGTCCAATACAAAAAACAAACATTTCGTATCCGACCTTTTCTTACACGTGTAGGGATCTAGGTCCTCGAAACCAAGTCCAGTATCTTCCTACTTGTGTGTTAATTTTGTCATGAACCTTCCGTGCATCCAGATATGTTATAATCGTAGCTTTTTCTGCTTGAAGTTCAATGTGTAAAAACTCTCTCTCTTTTCGAAAATAGTTTTTAAGTGCTACGCAGCCGAGTCTATCACTCTTTGTCTCTCCGATTTCTTTCTCTTTTCCTTCCGTAAGTTTATTGAGATTCAAAATTTCCTTTTTTAAGTTTTTCCTCGAAAGTTTTAAACTCATGGAAATCGTTTCCTTTGGTAAAAGTATTTAATTCGAGTTTTTTCTTCTCGTAAGTAAATCCATTTCTCTTTTGAAAATATCTCTTTCCCTTTTGATTGTAGAAAGAGTTTTCTCGTACTTTTTTCGTAATTTCTTTTCGATTGTGATTTTCAGCTTTAGTTCCTCAAAATTGTTTGATAACATCACAATCGTTTGTTCAAGCTCGATGATCCGAGAAATTACTAACCGGTGACTCGGAAGGGTTGATCCTCTCGATTCGTTTGTGTTTGCCATTCCACGAACATGGCCTTCATCACCGCCGGATTCATCTTGCACCCAGTTTTCTTTTTTCGCAAAGTGTGCTCTTTCAAAGACATTGTACTTATATTTGTTTTTGTAATAAGTCTTATCCTTTTCCGAGCTCCTCCGCAATCTCTTGAGTAATGTCCCGGCTTGCCACATCTCAGAAGCGCATATCTTCTTCCTTTTAATTCTTTCTTCTTTCTTCTTCTTCTCGTTTTCTCTACTCTCTCGTACTTCTTGTTTAGGAACATAGGGACGATCAAATCGTTTATTTCCTTTTAAAGACCTATTTCCAAAACGATTAGTGAATTGCTTGGTTATTAAAGCCGGAGAGTCAAAACGCTTTAATTTCATCATCTCGATTCGAGTCATCTTCATGGAGCAAATTTCGATATGTAGGCCTTCGATTTCTTCCGTCATCACTTCTTCTTCGATTCCTTTGTTTTCGAGATTAAAGCCGAGGACCTCCGATGTTTGTTCTTTTCTTCGAACAACTTCTTTTTCATGAGCTTGCAAGTGTACCAAATACATCATGCGGCGACCATTGTTCAAGGTCCCGATTGGCTTGTAGTGACATGGATAGATTTAACCATTCAGGTTTAACCTTTTTGAGAAATGTAACATTGTTGTCTTCCTTTGATCTAACAATGTCACATCTCTTGCAGAGATTAATCGATTGTTGAATCGATGAAATGTTTGTTCCGTAGATTCATCGCCGTTGCTTGAAAACTATTATATTCATTTAGAGCTTGGGCTCTTCTCGTTCTTTTTCATTTTCGCACCACCTTCCAAGAGATTCTCCATTGATCCCATAATTCTTTTCTTTGTGTCACATGAGTCCAGAGATTGAAAAATCTCATTTGGAATGGCCATTATCAACAGAGACTTAGCTGTTAGCTAATTCCACCTTAGCCTTTTCTTCATCGACCAGTTTATTCCTTGACTTCGAACCAAATTTGCCGGTACCTCATCCGTATTGCGGTACGGAATTTCTGGGAATAGTAGTGGTGGGAACAAACGGACCGTTTTGAATAATTGGATATAACTCAGCATCCAATCCCTCATAGAAGTTAACCATTCGAATCTTCCATTGTGGGTATTCATCACGTACAAGAGTTGGAGGTTTAGTCAGGGACCCGTACGTATAAAACAAAGATTCAAGCTCGAATTTGTCATTCGAGTATGATAGAAGAGAAAATTTGAAGATTTGAAAGAAATTTAGAACAATTAAATTTCAAAGAAGAACAGGTCGATAATATCACTGTTTCTTCAGATTACAAAATGAATGACTCAATTTAAGAGAAGATTGTTAACGATTCAACAAAATTTCGTAAAACAGAGTGGATTGATAAACAAATTTTGAATCTGAGAAAATACTGTTCGATTGAAAGGAATTCTTTCAATGGAAGAGATCTAATAATCAATAGATTGATTAGATGGCTCTGATACCAATTGTTGGTTCCAGATTCCTTTAAACCGATTGTTAATTGAGAGTATTGAATCTGAGTGAATTGCGGAAGCAGATCAATTAACAATTTAAATCAATAGAACAGTAAACAGAATGAAGAACAAAGATAAAATGACTTACGCACAGTATTCTTCAATATGTAAATGTATTTATCGACTCTTTTTACAAACACAATACAATGCTATTTATATAGATACAAAGACAGAAAGTCAAAAAGCTAGCCAATTACAAAGTGCCATGTGTCATAAAGGGAGCGTCTAACAACAATTAGTTATAACAAGAAGTGTGTGTTGACATTTGTAGACATCTCTTCTTTGACTCATACTTTAATATCTAACATTTTTAAACTTGAGTTTCCGTTGATGATGACCATTTTCAGTTTTAAATCTTTTAAAACATGATTGTTCAAAAATGATTGGAAACACAGGCTTCTGTTTTTGTCCTATACAAAAGACTATACAAAAGACAGAGTTTAAACCAGACTTCTTTTCACACGTATAGGGATCTAAATCTTCAAAGCCGATTCCAGATCTTCCTACTTGTGTACTAATTTTCTCATGAACTTTTTGAGCATCCAGATATGTTTTAATCTGGTACGTTTTGTTTTGATGTTCAATGTACAGAAATTCTCTTTCTTTTTGAAAATAGTTTTTAAGTGCTACAGAATTTAATCTGTCACTTTCCTTAACTTGAATTTCCTTATCCTTTTCTTCCAGAAGTTTCTTATAACTCAATTGCTCTTTTTTTATCAAAACTTCTGTGTCTTTCAAGGTTTTAGAAACTTTTTCTTTTTCTATGTCAAGTTCCAGTTTTTCTTCTGTTAAGATATCCATCTCTCTTTTGTAAATATCTCTTTCTCTTTGTGTCGTGGAAAGAGGTTTCTCAATATTTTTCCGTAACTTCTTTTCAATAGTAAGCTTTTGCTTAAGGTCTTCAAAAATTTTTGATAAAAGCACAATTGTATTCTCAAGTTCAGAAGATTCAGAAAGATTACTAACCGGTGATTCAGAAGGCTGTTCTTCTGACTCATTTGTACTTGCCATTCCACAGAACATGGCCTCATCACCGCTGGATTCATCTCCAATCCAGTTTTCTTTCTCAGCATAGTGAGCTATTTCAGTAGCATTATACTTGATTTATTTTTGTAATTTGTTTTGTCTTTCTCCAGAGCCCCTCTGCAATCCTTCGAGTAATGACCCGGTTTGCCACATCTGTAACATACATCTTTCTTTTTCTTCATTTCCTCTTCCTTCTTTTCTGCCTCAGTCTTCTCAGGTCTCTGAACCTGTTGTTTAGGAGAATAGTTGGAGCAATCAGACCTTCTGTTTCCTTGAAATGCCCTATTTCCAAAACGGGTGGTAAACTGTTTGGTAATAAGAGCCAAGGAATCAGCAAATGCTTTATTTCATCATCAGAGTCATAATCTTCTTCTGGAACAGTTTCTGACATGAATGCCTTGTTCTTCACTCTTCTATCTTCACTTTTTCTTCTGGTAGCTCCCTTTGCTTCAGAAATCAAGGCCAGAGGTCCACCTATGGTTGTTTTCTTTTGCACGACCTCCTTTTCATGAGCTTGAAGAGTTCCAAATACATCATGTAGAGACCATTGCTCAAGATCTTGATTAGCTTGTAGTGACATGGATAGATTTGACCATTCTGGATTTAATCTCTTTAAGAATAAGACATTATTGTCTTCTTTTGATCGAACAATATCACACCGTTTACATAGATTAATCAGATTATTAAATCTATGAAAAGTCTGTTCCAGAGATTCATCTGAATTTTCCTGGAAGCTGTTGTATTCATTCAGCACTTGAGCCCTTCGATTTTTCTTCATTTTAGCACCACCTTCCAGAAGATTTTCTAACTGATCCCATAATTCCTTAGCAGTATCACGGGAATCCAGAGATTGAAAAATCTCATTTGGAATAGCCATGATAAGAAGAGTTTTTGCCTTTTTAGCAAGTTCAACTTTGGCCTTTTCCTCATCATTCCAATTTTCCCTTAGCTTTGGAACTTTACGTGCAGGTATTTCAGCAGTATTGGTAGTAGCAGGAACTCTTGGAACTGTAGTCATTGGTATGAAGGGACCATTTTGAACAATAGGACAAAGTTCAATGTCCAATCCTTCATAGAAATTTATCATTCGAATCTTCCATTGTGGATATTCACCACGAATAAGAGTTGGAGGTTTGGTCAGAGAACCAGAGGTGTAAACAGCATTCAAATTTGAATTTGTCATTTTTAAGATCGAGAAGTATGTAGTAACATATTTGAGTTGAAATCTAGAACAAGTAAATTTCAATTGATTTGAACAAGAAGATTTTACTAATTCTGCAAAATTTTAACTATAATTACCACTGTTTTAGACAGAATTGCTATAAATCTTCGTAGAACAGGGTGGAATTATGAACACTAGTTAAAACAAGAGATTACTGAATGAACGAAGAGAGATTTTCCAAATTGAAATCTAATAATCAATAGATTGATTATCAGGCTCTAATACCAATTGTTGGTTCCAGATTCTCTTCTTCACAGATTAATCGATTGATTTATAAATAGAGTATAAGCGGAAGCAATTTATATCGATTAATCAACAGTACTAAGATTCGATCAAAGATTGAAGAACAGATTAACAATGTATTATAACCTGAATGATGATTACAGATACATGGAATGACGCACAGTAAATTCTTCAATATCACGATTTCAAACGACAACTTTTACAATAGAGAAAAGATCTATTTATACAAATAGAATAAAGTAAAAGTCAACATCTTAACCTATTACAAATTGACACGTGTGAGTGATGGGAGCGTGTAACAAACTAGTCGGCTGCAAAAGGTAGACATCCTTGATGTATGTGCCACGTCATATTTTTCATCTTGTGGTTCATACTTTCAAAAGTGTCACAGAAACAAATTTAAATTAATCATTTTAAGAAAAGAATGTTTAGAGGACAGCTAACAGAAGTTAGACTTAATTTTTCTCCCCCTTGAAACAAGCTCGAAGCTCCCCCTTAGAAGTTGTACCAATCTCCCCCTTCGCTTTTCAAGAGATGCTTCCTTTCTGTTGTCACTTCGATATAAAGGAATAAGAATCTTCAACAGAGATGGTCAGAGACTTCTGAATGCTTCTGGATAAAACTATCAGAATCAATCAAAGGTCTCTGATCAGTTCTGAGTAATAAAAAGAATAAAGATTTACATGTTTATCATTCCCAACTTGCTGATCAAAAAATAAAAACGCTTCTCATCCAGAGCTTTTGTAAAAATAACAGCTAGTTGATAATCAGTAGAGACAAAATACATTTCAATTGTGCCCTTCTCTACGTGATCTTTGATAAAATGATACCTGACATCAATATGCTTTGTTTTGGAGTGCTGGACTGGGTTTTCAATAATGGCAATGGAACTTTCTGAATCACATAACATGGGAATCTTATCATATATTAGTCCATAGTCTCTGAGTTGAGTCTTCATCCAAATAACTTGTGAACAGCAACTAGCAGCAGCAACATATTCTGCCTCTGCAGTAGATGTGGATACACAATTTTGTTTCTTGGATGTCCAACTTATAAGTCTATTTCCCAAAAGTTGACAACTACCAGAGGTACTTTTTCTGTCCAGCTTACATCCTGCATGATCAGGATGTAACCCTTGATATCTACAGATTTTCCAGAGGGATCAGGACCTAGTTTCATGCTAGGAGAGATAGGTGTTTTCATAGGTGATGAATTCTGAAAATGAAATTTCTTTAACATGTCCGAGACATATTTTGCTTGATTAATAAAAATACCAGAGGTACTTTTCTTAACCTGGAGTCCTAGAAAGAATGTTAGTTCTCCCATCATACTCATTTCAAATTCAGTTTCCATCAATTTAGAAAACAAATCAACTTCTGTTTGATGAGTAGAACCAAATATTATGTCATCCACATAAATTTGAACAATAGTTAACATACCTTTGCCTCTTTTGATGAAAAGTGTGATATCAATTTTACCTTTCTCATACCCTTTGCTGATCAGAAACTTGGATAAACGTTCATACCAGGCTCTGGGTGCTTGCTTTAAGCCATACAGAGCTTTGTCAAGGAGATAGACGTATTCTGGATGTCTTGTATCTTTAAAGCCAGCAGGTTGTTCAACATACACTTCTTCTTTGAGATTTCCATTTATAAATGCACATTTAACATCCATTTGATATACTTTAAAGTTTTTGTATGCAGAAAATGCCAGAAAAAGTCGTATTGCCTCCAGTCTTGCAACAGGAGCAAATGTTTCATCGTAATCAATTCCTTCTTCTTGACAATAACCTTTTGCCACCAGACGAGTCTTGTTTCTGATCACAATTCCATCTTCAACCTATTTATTTCTGAAGACCCACTTAGTACCAATTGCAACTTTGCCTTTTGGTAATGGTACTAAGTTCCAAACTATGTTACGTTCAAATTGAAGTAACTCCTCCTGCATTGCTTCTACCCAACTTGGTTCAACTAAGGCTTCATGAACTTGCTTGGGTTCGATCATACTAAGAAAGTTGACATAGAAAGCTTCATTTGTTGTAGCAGATCGTGTTTTGACACCCTCAGAAGGACTACCAATGATAAGATCTGGAGTGTGTGATTTAGTCCATTTCTTCAACCTTGTTTGTGATATTGGTTGAGCCTGCAATTCTGTGTCAGATGTTGGAATGACTGCTTCAGAAGTTGGAATGACTGCTTCTGGAGATACTAATTCTGAGTCTCTTGTATCTGTCTCCCCCTTAGATGATGGAACAGAAGAGGCTTCTGGACAATCAGATGTTGGAACATAAGGGAAGGAAGAGTGTGGTTCAGAAGTAGAACCAGAAAAAGTTATGCCAGAGGCATGAGGAACTTCAGGTATGTTCAAGGATGAAGTTGGTTCTGACAATATTTCGTTGCCCAGAAAATATTGAAAAATAGCATCAATCTCAGACTCTCTGGAACCTGAAAGATAGTCAGATGTGACAGTATTAAGTTTGAGTTCTGAAGAGGAATATTCAGAAGTCAGTTGTGTTTGATCATCAAAATCAACATTAATGCTTTCCATAACAGTTTTTGTTCTCAAGTTAAAAACACGAAAAGCTCTGGAATTTAAAAAATATCCTAAAAATTTAGCTTCATCGGATTTTGGATCAAACTTGCCAAGTTTATCTCTGTCATTTAAAATAAAACACCTGCAACCAAAGATATGAAAGAATTTAACAGATGGTTTTCTTTTGTTAATAAGCTCATAAGAGGTTCTGAGATGCCTCTTGACAATTATGGAGCGATTTTGAGTACTCTGCCCAAAAGTGTATGGGAAGACCAGAAGCTGCAAGCATCGTTCTGGCTGCTTCGACCATTGTTCTGTTGCGACGTTCAACGACACCATTCTGTTGAGGAGTGCGTACAGCAGAGAAATTCTGAGTAATTCCATTTGCAACAAAGTATGTTTCAAGCTTAGCATTCTTGAACTCAGTACCATTGTCGCTTCTTAGCTGTTGAATCTTTTGGTGCAGAAGAACTTGAATTCTGGTCATCATATTCTGGAGTACGATAGGTACCTCTGACTTCTGTCGAACAAAAGCAAGCCAAGTATATCTGGAAAATTCATTAATAAGTACCAGTATATACTTTTTACCAGAATGACTCTGAATTGCAATGGGACCACAGAGATCAACATGTAACAATTGCAGAGGTCTAATGCATGAATGATCACTTTTTGTTTTATGGGATGCTCATTTGATCTTGCCCATTTCACATGCAGGGAAAGGTGATCTTTCTGAAAATGAACTTCAGGAAGTCCAGATACCAGATTAAGTTTGACGAGTAACTCAAGATTGTCAAAATTTAAGTGAGACATTTTATGATGTCAGAGCCATGCAATTTCACTCTTTTTGGAGATTAGACATAAGGTTTCCTTACCATCCTTGGAGGTAAAATTCATCATATAGAGATTACCTTTTCTGTCTACTCTCCAAAGCTCCTCACATGCCTTAGAAAATAATTAACAATGTTTTTCATCAAATACAACAAGTATCTTAGAATCACCGAGTTGACTTACACTTAGGAGGTTATGTTTCAAACTTGAAACATGAGCTACTTTAGGTAAGGTAATGTTACCTTCCTGTAGAGTACCATAGCCCTTAATCTGACCCTTACCATTATCACCAAACGTTACAGCTCCACCACTTTTGTCTTTGAATTTGGAGAGTAAGTTTCGTGAACCAGTCATGTGCCTCGAGCATCCAGAGTCAAGATACCAGATATGCACACGCTGTTTCTGCAATCAAGATCAGAGTTTCTTAGGTACCCATATCATTATGGGTCCTTTAATGTTAGTTTTTGTTTTATCAGCCTTTTTTATTTGCTCTTGATTTGATTTAACAGAAGGTAAAGGTGGATTGTTTGTATTTTTTGTTTTTTTGTTTTTCTTTGTTTTATTCTTATTGAAGTATGAATGGTTGGCAGTTAATAAATTTGAAGTCCTTGAGAAAAATTGTTGTAATTTTAAGAATATTGAAAAACATTCAGAATTCTGAAACATAGAAGATTTTATTGAATTTTCATTACGATAATGATAATTACAATTATTCTTACAACTGTCTTTTCTAGTATCAGTTGTTCTAAAGAACTTCCTATCTAGACTAGATATATATTTAGAATCTGAGATATTCTTTAGCTGAGATTTCTTCGGATTTACCTTCACAGAAGCTTTTGAATTTACTAAAACAGGAACAGAAGGATTAGATTTCCATTTACCTTTCTGGACATAAGAAAATTTTGGAGTATAAGATTTAGGAGTTTGGATAAGGATTTTCTTTTTAAGTTTTTCTTCTTTTTCAAGTTCAAGACAAGTTTTAGCTTTCAGACACATTCCTATAAAATCTGGATGTATAAAAGTTTTTCGTTTTTCAGAAGGAACAGAGAAAATTGGAATTCCATTTGAATGTTTCTGAACATTCATTCCAGAGGCTCTTATCTCCAAAGAATCATTTGTAAATAAAAGTGGGGCGTCTTTATTTTTAATAACCTCTGGAGTTTTAGCATAGATAGGAGATTGATGTTCAAAGTGAGAAAGATATGTTTCTGAATTGTCAAAGAAATCCTCACTCTGATCATCATTTTCCCAGGGATATGTGACTTTTTCTAACTCTTCTTGAACATCAGAAAGATTTAAATCAATTAAGGAACAAGGAAAAATCTCTGGATTGTTTTCTAACTCTTTTTATTTGTCATTCTCAAGTTTAAAACAATTGTCCAGAGTCAAGAGAAGATCATTTTCAAAACTAAGTCTTAATTCTTCCTCTGCATGAGTAGGAATAAACGCATCAGCCTCTGGATTCAATTTTATAAGAACACTTGAAACAAACTTGAAAATATCATCCTTCTTCTGAACTTTATTTAAATCAATATTAGTTTTTTCAGACGAATATATAATATTTTTAAACTTAAGTTTTCTCTGATGATGATTATTTTCAAGTTTAGATCGTTAAAGCATGATTGTTCATAAAGAATTGGAAACACAGGCTTCTGTTGTTTTCCCATATGAAAACAAGACTTCTTTTCACACGTATAGGGATCTAAATCTTCAAACCCGATTCCAGACCTTCCTACTTGTGTACTTATTTTCTCATGAACTTTTTGAGCATCTAGATAAGTTTTGATCTGGTGCGTTTTGTTTTGAAGTTCAATATATAAAAATTCTCTCTCTTTTTTAAAGTAGTTTTTAAGTGCTACAGAATTTAATCTGTCACTTTTCTTAATTTGAATTTCCTTATCTTTTTCTTCCAGAAATTTCTTAAAACTTAAGCGCTCCTTTTTTAACAAAACTTCTGTGTCTTTCAAAGTTTTAGAAATCTTTTCTTTCTGAGTGTCAAGTTCCAGTTTCTCTTCTGTTAAGATATCCATTTCTCTTTTGTAAATATCTCTTTCCCTTTGTATTGTGGAAAGAGTTTTCTCAATACCTTTTCGTAACTTCTTTTCAATTGTGAGCTTTTGTTTAAGTTCCTCAAAATTATTTGACAAAAGAACAATTGTATTCTCAAGTTCAGATGAGTCAGAGGAAATACTAACCGGTGACTCAGAAGGTTGATCTTCTGATTCATTCGAATTAGCCATCCCACAAAACATAGCTTCATCTCCGCTGGATTCATTTCCTAACTAGTTCTCTTTTTCAGCATAATGAGCTCTTTTAGTAACATTGTACTTGTATTTATTCTTGTAGTACATCTTGTGTTTGTCCAGAGCTCCTCTGCATTCTTTTGAGTAGTGTCCTGGTTTTTCCGCATCTATAACATACATCCTTTTTCTTCTTCATTTCCTCTTCCTTCTTCTCTGTTTCAGTCTTTTCAGATCTCTGAACCTCTTGCTTAGGAATTTGAGTAGAAGAACGATCATACCTTCTATTTCCTTGAAAAGTTCTATTTCCAAACCGATTTATAAACTGTTTGGTTATAAGAGCCAAAGAATCAGCAAATGCCTTTATATCATCATCAGAATCAGAATCTTCTTCTGGAGCAGCTTCTGACATGAATGCCTTGCTTTTCATTCTTCTATCTTCACTTTTTCTTCTGATCGTTCCCTTTGATTCAGAAATCAAAGCCAGAGGACCACCTATTGTTGTTTTCTTTTGTACAACTTCCTTCTCATGAGCTTGAAGAGTTCCAAATACGTCATGTAGAGACCATTGCTCAAGATCTTGATTGGCTTGTAAAGACATGGAGAGCTTTGACCATTCTGGATTTAATCTCTTCAGAAATAAGACATTATTGTCTTCCTTTGATCGAATGATATCACATCTTTTGCATAGATTTATCATATTGTTAAATCTATGAAAAGTTTGTTCCAGAGATTCATCAGCAATGGCCTGGAAGCTGTTTTATTCATTCAGAGCCTGAGCTCTTCGGGTTTTTTTTTCATTTTAGCACCGCTTCCAGAAGATTTTCTAGTTGATCTCATAATTCCTTGGCATTATCACAGGAATCCAGAGAATTAAAAATCTCATTTGGAATAGCCATGATAAGAAGAGTTTTAGCCTTTTTGGCTAGTTCAACTTTGGCTTTTTCTTCATCAGACCAGTTTTCCTTTAGCTTTGGAACTTGCCTGGCAGGAATTTCATCAGTATTGGCCGTTGCTGGAATTCGCTGAATAATAGACATAGGAACCAGAGGACCATTTTGAATGATTGGAAATAGATCAGCATCCAGTCCCTCGTAGAAATTTACTATTCGGATTTTCCATTGAAGATATTCATCACGTATGAGAGTAGGAGGTTTCGTCAGTGATCCAGAAGTATAAACAGAATTCAGAATTGAATTTGCCATTTTGTTCGTAGAAAGCGGAGAATCGAGAGGAAGAAATGATTTGAAATTTACATTAAACTTCAATTGAATTGAATAACAAAGAGATCATCTTACTAATTCTTAAAAATTTTAACTACAATTACCACTGTTTTTGGAGAAAATTACTATGAATTAATAAAATCTCGTAATTCAGGGTAGAATTATGAACAGTAGTTAAAACAGGAAATTACTGCAAGAATGAAGAGAGAAATTTCCAAAATAAGGAGATCTAATAATCAACAGATTGATTAGATAGCTCTGATACCAATTGTTGGTTCCAGAATTCTTCTTCAATGATTAATCAATAGATTCATATATCAGAATGTAAGCGGAAGCAATTAATATTGATTAATCAACAGTAATAAGAACAGTAGAAGAATGAAGAACAAATCAGTTTTGTATTATAACCTGAGGATCGATTACAAGTAATTGAGAATTGTGCGCAAAACTGTTCTTCACTAATGATCTCTAATCTACTACTATTACAGAGAAACTACAGATCAATTTATACTATTACAAAAACAGAAAATCAACACTTTAGTCTATCACAAAATGCCACCTCATAGAGGAGCGTCTAACAAATTCTGTTTTGGAAACTAGATCTACAAATGAATGTTGCCACGTCATCTTTGACTCATACTTCAAAAGTCTAACAATACTCTATCCAAAGTTAAATACTTAAAGACTTTTGCAAGACAGCTTCTTAGTAATGAAGATTTATAACTTTTCATACGCATGATACTAGAACACCTGTCTGAACGTGAAAGGAGTGTTTTGTAATTATTGTAGTTTTATCATTTCCATTTTAGTGTAAATAGATGTTTGTTAGAATAGATTCGTACGCACTCAACGCACATTCATTATATTATATTTATTTAGACAAATTCTACTCTGTCAATTCAATCAATGAAATCAACCATCAATGACATGATGACTTCTACAAATCTATATTGTTCTTGGTCATATTTCTTAAAACGTTTCTCTGTAATCAGTATTTGGGAACTTTTACTAACAATGGGAATCTTAGATTAGCCTATGGTAAGCATAAACAGTTTAGTTATAAAGTTCAAGTAAGAAGTAATGTTTTATAGAAGGCTATGAAAATCTAAAGCAAAATAAGATGGTAATAGTAACAAAGTTAATGTGTTGAGCGAATTTTTGAAATGTAATAAAAATTTCAGGAAGAAAAATTGAAGTATGGTATCGTTTGTACCTTTGTGCTACTCATGTTTTTAGTCTTGCTTTTGTCAATTTAGTTGCTTGGCTACAAGTAACAATTCAAGTTTAGGGGTGTGATAGGCATAATTTATGTCCATTCTGTAGCATCATTCCCCCCACTTTTCTTTTATGTTTTACATCCTTCAATGGATGATTTGAGTCTTTTTTATATGATTTTATATCTTTCTTGTTTTGGAGCTTGCAACTGTAAAAAATCTATCTTGGTGAGTTTTTTGATGAATAGTGAAGTTCTTGCGACTGGTAAGAGATTGCTATAGCAAGTGACATTTGACGTGTTTATTGGATTGAAAAAGTGCAGTTCATCTAGTTGAAGACATTATCTAATTTTTGATGTCAATTAATTAGAAGGATGCCTATAGGGATGGTGCCTAGTAGTACTTTAAGATTTCTTTAGATTATTTTTTAGTTATTGCACATTGGTTATTATCCATTGTTATGTTTGACATTTTTGCCATTTGTTGTAGTATAAAAAAAAGGATGTGCCTCTTGCATTATGGCAATCAAGCACTTGTAGCTCTGCTCAATCAAGCTCTTTGGAGCTTTGCTCCTTCTATTACTCGTATCTTTTTCTTTGTAATTTAGTAGTGAAACTTTCGGTTTACAATCTTGTTGCGGTATGTTCTTTAGTTCTTACAGCTTACAGTGTCCCTTTTCTCGAATATTTTACTTTCAACCTCTTTACATTCTAGTCATTTACTTTCAAGCACTTTATATTTATGTCATTTACATTCCAATTATTTACTTTCAAGCACTTTATATTTATGTCATTTACATTCAAGTATTTATTTTATAGTAGAGCGATGATGGGCTAATCGCCCTAGCTGGGGTGTAAGTGGAGGTTAGAAGATTAAGTCAATCGTGCATGTGGATAACTGCTTTCACGATCTATCAACTTCATTATTCACTTCACTTCTTTATGTTTCATCTAAATATTTTTTGACAAATTGACACATAATATATGATTAAGATGAGTCGATCTTATATAGAAGCAACTTAAACAAAGAGAAGTAAAGAGTCGTAGAATATTGTAGTATGTTTCAGCAATTGGTACAGTTGCACCTATATGGAAAGAAGGATAAGTCTAGTACCATACTTGGATTTATACTCATTTATTGATACGATGAGGGTACTACTAGTGAGTGTCTGCCTACACTCCGAAAAAAGGTCGTTATTCAATGGTGTGATGTTGAGAACTATAATTGCAGTAACCTCATGTTATGTTCTAGCAAGGTTTTGGTATGTTTGCACTAAAACTCCAACCAAATCTTATAGCCATGCTTTCATTCTTTTACTTTTTTGTTTTTACTTAATATTAATTGTTAGTCACTTAAACCAACTTCTTCGACTTCACCATCTTAAATTAGTTTGTTCACCTTGATATCTCACAACATAAGAAACCTGTTCCTGTGTAATACGATACTTGGTGTACCATTTTATTACTTGTTTTATAAGATGATATTGGATGGACAGGTATACTTGCATGCTTACTCAGTTACCATAGCCTTTTGGGCTATGTAAATCTGACCAACATTGATCTTTGTGGTCATTTGCATTTTTTTTTCATCCTGCTTATCAGCTAGTTTTTGTCAAATGTGATTTGTTCATCAACTAACTTATGAGCTACCAGCAAGCTTATCAACTAACAACTAGCTTATCATCCATCAGTTAGTTTATCGGCTAACAACTAGCTTATTAGCAATCAGATAGCTTATCAACAATCAGCTAGCTTATGAACTAACAGATAGCTTATCATCTAATTTACCTAACAAAACCTTAAATGATTTTAAAATCTAAAAAAATAGAATTGAATATTTATTAGTGATTTTATCATTTTTCGATGTCGTCTTAGACTGAAATTGGTGTGATGAATTAGTTACTTAATTAAAAGACTCTTTTTGCATGTTTCACGATCTAATTACATCTTTGAATAAGATAAACTAAATATTATGACAAGGTAAAAATGAAAGATTCATATATGAAGATTAAAAATTCTATGTGAAGATGCATATGTAAATCCATATGAATAATCTATAACGTCAGTACACATTAGAGGTGATCATTTGTAGGTTTGAGACTGTTTGGGCAAAAATATCATACACTCGACCGTTGACTGAAATGTTTGACCAATGACTTTCCACGACTCTGAATTATCGGCCAAGACTTAAGAAAACGATGGTCGAACATAACTCTCGACAGCAGGGTAAAACGTGCGATCAAAGATATTTCGCGACCTGCGAATATTGACCAAAGCATCATAAAGCGACAGTCGAACGAAACTCCCAGGCAAAGTCTTCGACGTACGATCGACCCGCGAAGCACCTCAAGCACGGCCTTTAACGGCCGGATCGTTATTATTTAAGTCGTTATCAATTTTGTAGGGCCGTTGGACGGTCACAAAAAGCGTCATCAAGGGCATTTACAAAGGAAGTCAATATCGATCAACCGTTACGAGCAGCTATGAATATAAAATTAACGCTCAAGCTATCAAAGAGGCCCGGAACCAATCACATCTACACCCTCGAGTCTAAGAACATACGACAACCTTTTAAATTTCATACGCTAGTTTAGCTTTTACATACATTTTTCACTTTTAATCGTACGACCATAACTCTAAAGGTCGACGTCCCTGCTTGACGTCACTTTTCCTTAGTGCATCGACGATACTAATCTATCGTCTGCGGTTTTTTCCCTCGTCCAAGGGTTTTCCCGCATCACCAAATCTCTTGTCTTTATCTATTTCTCTTTGTTTTATTTACGTTTGTCGAGAGAATCCTTCCTTTAATCGATCAAGTCCACAAGCACCTCAAGTTGACTTCTGTTAAGTTAACTTTTTTGGCATCAACAGTTTGGCGCCATCCGTGGGACCCGATTAAAGGAATTCTCCGGCGAACTCTGCGTTACTAACTTACTTTCTTCTATTTTTATCTCCATGGCATACCACGAAGTTAACCCCACCGAAGCAAACCTGAGAGGTGAGTTGAATGCCGCAAACCTGCGAATTCAACAGCTGGAGGCTTAAAGATTTCCTCACGGAAACCCCGGCCAGACACCTGCGCCTCCGCCGTCCGGACCAAGGTAGGTGTGGGCCCAATACGTCGGACTTCGGCCGCAGACCGACGACTTTCAACATCCTAAGAATCCACCCTACTACTTCGAAAGAACGGTATCCAAGGGACATCTACGAGAATTCCCGTTTAACGACAGCCCAAGTATGATCCCTAAACCCCCGTCTCCAAAAGCAACTAAGACGGTGAATTGTATTATAGGTGGAACAAACGTCTGCAGACTCACCCATTTAACCACCAAGAAACAAGCGCCGCGTCAGCTTGATAGTCCTATCACCTCCCGGATACGCGAACCAGTGGCAGGTGTCAATTCGAGGAACGATCACGTCGCATTCAATGCTTGCGATCTGGGGGATTTACTACCAAAACATCACAATGGTCTGGTGATCCAGTTGACGATTGGGGATTGCTCGATGAAAAGAGTGCTCGTGGATGGAGGCAGCTCGGTCAACGTGATTTTTCTCAGCACCCTGAAAGCAATGGGGGTAAATGAAACCGAGGTAACGCGGCGAACGACGATCTTGATGGGCTCAGCGGAAATGTTGCCCACACCGTCGGGGAAATCAGCCTCTCTATCTACGCCAAGGGAGTCAGCAAGTCGACTGGGTTCAACGTTGTTGATTGCTTCTCTGCATACAATGTTATCCTCGGACGACCATGGATCCACGAAATGAAAGTCGTTCTTTCAACTTATCATCAGGTGATAAAATTTCCAACACCATGGGGAATGCAAGAAATAAAAAGCGAACCAAAGGTGGTGCGAGAATGTTACAAAGCAACCATGAAACCTCAAAAGAAGCACGTCAACCAACTCCAAGGCCAAGAAGACTCGAGCGATGATTTACAACTAGCAGAGGTCGTACTTGATCCGAACTACCCCAAACGCAAGGTTCTCGTGGGGGCATCACTTGGACCCGACATCAAGCCAAAGTTGGTCGACTTTCTTCGAATGAACGCTGATTGCTTCGCCTGGTCGCACGAAGATACGATCGGGATCGACCCAAAAATCATATCGCATCAGTTATCCATCGATCCATCGTTCAAACTCGTGAAGCAGAAGCGTTGGAAGTTCGCTCCAGAAAAGAACAAGGTTATCAATGACGAAGTCGATAACCTGTTGAAGTATGTCAAAATTCAAGAAGTGAAAGACCCGGAATGGCTAGCGAACGTCGCGGTCGTCAAAAAGAAAAATGGAAAGTGGCGGGTCTGTATAGATTTCATCGATCTCAATAAAGCTTGTCCCAAAGATCCGTTCCTGTTGCCCCACCTTGACGCTATGGTTGACGCGACGGCCGGTCATGAATTATTGACTTTCATGGACGCATATTCAGGATACAACCAGATTCTCATGCACCCGGACAATCAGGAAAAAACGCGTTTATGACCGATAGGGGGATTTACTGCTATAAAGTAATGCCCTTCGGCCTTAAAAACGCAGGCTCCACCTATCAGCGGGTCGTAAACAAAATGTTTGAACCACACCTGGGGATACGATGGAGGTATACATCGACGACATGCTGGTCAAATCTAAGAAAGCAGTAGATCACATGGAGCACTTACGCCAATCATTCGAAATACTGCAAGGAGTACCAGATGAAATTGAACCCAGCAAAATGTTCCTTTGGGGTACGTGCAGGAAGATTTTTGGGACATATGGTGACCCAGCGAGGAATCGAAGCATGCCCCAACAGATCAGAGCGATTCGTGAAATAAAATCGCCTCGAAATTTCAAAGAGGTCCAAAAAATCACGGACCGAGAAGTTGCGCTTAATAGGTTTATTTCCAGATCGTCCGACAAATGTCATCTATTCTACAATGTCCTCAGAAAAAACAAAGGCTTTGACTGGACAGGCGACCATGAGAAAGCGCTTCAAGCTTTGAAAGACTACATGGCATCACCGCCCCTGTTATCAAAACCCAAGGATGAGGAAGAGCTTCAGTTGTATGTCGCCGTAAGTGAAAACTCGGTTAGTGCCGTTCTGGTCCAAGAAGAAGACAGGCAGCAATTCCCAATTTACTACGTCAGTAAATCCCTACTCGACGTAGAAAGAAGATACACATCAATGGAAACACTACTTATGTCATTGGTCACTGCGGCTAAAAAAACTCCGACATTATTTCGAGTCGCATGTTATCAACGTCATCACCAACTTCCAGCTAAAATCCGTCCTAAGGAGACCAGAGCTAACGGGGCGATTGGCGAAATGGAGTATTTTCCTCAGCAACTATGAAATAAATTTCACACCCAAAACCGCAATTAAGTCGCAGTTTTAGCCGACTTTATTGCGGATTTTAGTCCCGAACTGGAAAGATTAGCGACTAAGGAAATGAACATTGTGGCGATCCAAGACGACTAGCCATGGATGTTGCACGTTGACAGGTCATCCAACGCACGGGGGTCAGGATTAGGCATCGGTTTGAGATCCCCACAAGTGGGCACGATGGTCTTTTCCATATCCTGTGATTTTCAAAGCCACCAACAATGAAACAGAGTACGAGGCCCTATTCATAGGCATGCATATAGCGTACGATTTGGGTGCAAAAAATCTTCAAGTCATGAGTGATTCCCTACTCATCGTTAACCAAATGAAAGGAGAATTCGCAACAAAAGATTCAAGAATGGCGGCATATTGGCAAATCTCCTTGGGTCGAGCGAAAAAATTCGAAAAATTCAACATTCAACAAATCCCTAGGGATCAAAATGCTCGAGCCGACGTGCTTGCCAATCTAGGGTCTGCCCTGGCAAAATCATCATTTGATATGATACCAATAATTCACTTGACAAGTCCATCGACGGAAAATAATCAGCATGATCAGGTGTTGGTACTGGACGAATCGAACGATTGGACGAAGGAAATTTGTGATTACTTCTCGAAAGACCGCCTGCCAGAGGACAAAATGAAGGCCCGACAGATCCGATTCAAGGCCTCTAGATACGTCATGATCGCGGGAAGACTCTATAAACGATCGTCTACCGGGTTAAACCTACGATGTCTCATCCCCAGCGAAAGCCAAAAAATACTACGAGAAATGCACGACGGAAAATCTGGAAATCATTCTGGAGGGAGAAGTCTAGCAAACCGAATCACGCGACAAGGCTACTACTGGCCTACTCTTCGACAGGACGCCATAACGTACGTACTAAAATGTGACGCTTGTCAGCGCCACTCAGATATGACTCACCAGGCTTCTGAATTCTTACAATCATCCCTAGTCCCATGGCCTTTCATGCGATGGGGTATGGATATTGTCGGCAAATTGCCACAAGCGCCCGGGAAAAAGGTGTACCTATTAGTCCTAATAGATTACTTCTCGAAATGGATAGAGGCGGCCGCTTTTTCTCAAATACGAGATAAAGAGGTGATATCCTTTATCCGGACTAACAGTATCTACAGATTTGGCTTTCCCTCCGAGATTATGTGTGATAACGGATCTCACTTCATAAGTGATAAGACAAGGTGATTCGGTGAAGAGTGAGGTATAAAACTCACGACCTCCACACCTCGCTATCCCCAGTCCAACGAACTCGCCGAGTCGAGTAACAAAACAATTATCAATTCACTTAAGAAAAGACTCGGAGCCGCTAAAGGACGTTGGGTCGAGGAGTTACCCTCTGTTTTATGGTCCAATCGCACGACTCCTCGTACCTCGACAGGACAAACACCGTCTTCCCTAGTTTATGGATGCGAAGCTGTCCTACCGATCCAAGCGAGCTTGCCGACCGCCCGGCATGCCTCTGTCGAACAAAATCTGGTAGACCTCACCTACGATGTGGATGCACTTGAAGAATTAAGAGACTCACCTTACATCCGATTGGCATCTCAACAACAGTCCGTCGCACGATATTTCAACAAGAATGTCAGGATAAAGACCTTCAGATGGGAGATTACATCTTACGACGTGTCTTCCAGAACACTCAAGAGCGAAACGCAGGTAAGTTATCAGTAAAATGGGAAATGCCCTATCGAATCACTTCGGTCGTCGGAAAGGGCGCCTACCAATTACAAACCTTACACGGTCAAAACATCCCACTCAGCTGGAACGCAACTCATTTTGAGGAAATATTTCTTTTAAGATATTATAGGCACTATTATATCCATTATTTTTACCTTACCGACTTAAACATCAGAGGGTCGTTGGTCAAACCAACGACCACCCCTAATAATTTATGTCGCAGGAACGCACGACCAAACAAGTCGCTAAAACGCGCGACCTACTGATTAAAGACTCAATCGTCTGGAAGTTTCGAACTTGGTCTTTCAAGTCTCGAAACAAATCATTTTAAACGGCTCGATCGCCAGGGATAAAATCTATTTTCTCGCAAAATTTTGTACTGTACGGTCATACCTATTTCGTTTGTTCTTTAAACAGATAGTCAATCGTTATAAAATGAATTGTTCATTAAGTAAACTTTGATGAGTTACAAAAATACGACGCGACCCCGAGCATCGCCCTAATAAGTAGGAAAAAAACTAGAAAGGCGGAAAACCAGGCGACACCGGTCGTATGGATGGCCTGACAACCCCTTGGGCTCAACTCAGCTGGGTTTTCAGGTCATTGACATCCTCGGTCTTCTCATAAAGGGCCTCCCTAGCCGCTTTCAGCTCGACCCCCAACGCCTTCATCTTCTCTAGGGCCTCCGTCTGTCGATCCCTAAGATCGGAGTTGATGTCTCGTTCACACGCAAGTTCGTCCCGAGCATCCTCGAACAAATGGCAGAACTCGTCGTCTCTGGCCGATGCCTCCTCCTCCTTCGCCTGAAAGGCAGATTTGTGCTATCGCACCATTTCCTCTGCATTAGAGGCCATGGCGATAGCCTGGCCGAGCGACGCCTGTATGGCCTAAAAACAAAGACCATCTAGCGTCAGTATCACAAGTACGCACGACTTCTCGAACGCATGACGCACGTCACACGAAACAAATGGGAGTCATGACCCCGTAAAAGCAGAACGAAATGTCGAAACTTACCTAGAACGGGTTAACGACAGAAGTTCCTACCATCGGCCTTTTCGCCCTTTCTTGCGACGGAGGAGGAAGAGCAGATATGTGTGAAGGCATGACTGCCTCCGACGTCTTCTCCTTCTTGGATCCCTCGACTTCGAGAGATGGTTCCCTCAGGACGGGCCCCAGCGGCCTCCTTCTATCCAAACCCCGTCAAGCGGGGAGAATCCTACGACCGGCAGACTGAGCCGCAGTTCCTTCTGAAATCAAACGCAAGAAAAAATCAGGAGGGAATAACTGAAAATCAGTACTAGAAGACCAACGAGAACACTCACCACTCTCCCTCGAAATGGGAGAAAGATCATAAGCTCCAAAAAAGACAACGTCTTCACCTTCCTCGTCCCCAGTATCATCATCTCCCTCATCCCCTGACACAGGGCTAAAAACGAAGAACACCCGGTTTGGGATTTGACAGAAAAGCTCGACCTTGGCCGCCGAGTCAGGAAGGGGAGGAATTTCGCACGTCACCGTGCATGAAAAGTATACAAGTCGGACAAGACATGAGACGCTCGAAAACGTAGGGTAACGTCAATGCCTTGCTTGGGCCAGCTATGGACAACCCATTCCTCATTTTTGGCGTAATCCGACAACCGGCCTAAGATTGTTCACCCCAGTGCCTAAGATCAACACCTGATCTCGACGCCCTCGTACATAGGGGTTGTACCGATTATTGACGTCCGCCTTCAACGCGTAAGCCAACAAGAACTCATGAACAGTAAAAGGAGAATCCCAATCACGGGTTAACCAGTCGATCATCATCGTAACTCTCCAGAACTAGGGCATCATTTGCCCAGGAGGAATGCCAAATCGACTCAGAAGGTCCCTGACTAGCATAGAAAAACGCCACGTGAATCCTATCTTGAAGGGATACTCGTACAAGAGGAAGCAGTCTGCGGGGCATTCCTTGGCCGTAAGATCTCCAGGGCACTCCAGATTGACGTAAGCGGGAAGCCAGCCGAGATCATGGAAAGCGAGCAGATTGCTGGAAGAAATGGTGCTCTTAGGATTCGACATTTTTTAGAAGAAGAGAAGAGTTGCAGGTTTTAGGAAGATATATTCGTTTAAAAAAGGGGAAAAGACAGAGCGGAATCAGGGAGACGAAAAGGGAAAAAACGATCATTTCCTTTTATACCTGCACAAAACCGTCCTCCCATCTCCCTGTGACGACACATGTCCACGCCTCTCTACGTTCCATCGTCGGATGGACGATATATGTCCATGATAGCTGCCCACGAGTGCTCGTGCGCACGCATGACGTCATCGAAACTCATCGTCTCCCGAGCGGATATCTTTGCCTCGTCGGCCTCAACTAATTGAATGAGTTAAATTCTAACTATTCTCGTCCAAAACCAAACGACTCCGTCCCCCTCGAACGCACTCAACGAGCCGGCAACACATGTCTCGACAAAATTCAAAAATAAAGCTACCGCTTAAAATTTGAATTTGGCGGCAAACTGTTTGGGCAAAAATCTCAAACACTCGATCGTTGACTAAAATCCATATGAATAATCTATAACGTCAGTACACATTAGAGGTGATCATTTGTAGGTTTGAGACTGTTTGGGCAAAAATCTCATACACTCGACCGTTGACTAAAATGTTTGACCAATGACTTTCCACGACTCTGAAATATCGGCCAAGACTTAAGAAAACGATGGTCGAGCATAACTCTCGACAACAAGGTAAAACGTACGACCAAAGATATCTCACGACCTGCGAATATTGACTGAAGCATCATAAAGCGACAGTCGAACGAAACTCCCAGGCAAAGTCTTCGACATATGATGGGCCCGCGAAGCACCTCAAGCCCGGCCTTTAACGGCCGGTTCGTTATTATTTAAGTCGTTATCTATTTTGCAGGGTCGTTGGACGGTTACAAACAGCGTCATCAAGGGCATTTACGAAGGAAGTCAATATTGATCATCCTCTACGAGCAGCTACGAATATAAAAGCACCGCTCAAGCTATCAAAGAGGCCCGGAACCAATCACATCCACACTCTCGAGTCTAAGAACATATGACAGCCTTCTAAATTTCATACGCTAGTTTAGCTTTTACATACATTTTTCACTTGTAATCGTACGACCATAGCTCTAAAGGCTGACGTCCCTGCTTGACGTCACTTTTCCATAGTGCATCGATGATACTAATCTATTGTCCGCGATTTTTTCCCTCATCCAAGGGTTTTTCCGCGTCACCAAATCTTTTGTCTTTATCTATTTCTCTTTGTTTTATTTAAATTTGTCGAGAGAATCCTTCCTTTAATCGATCAGGTCCACAAGCACCTCAAGTTGACTTTTGTTAAGTTAATTTTTGGCATCAACAGGGGCGAGCCTAACATATTTTTTGTCCAACGAACATAATACCCAAACCCATTTTTACGGGATTAAGAACTTGATCGTACCCGTCCTATAAAAGAGTCGGATTTGCGCACGGGCTAACTGGCCTAATTTTTTTTATATTTGAAAAAACAAAGCATATATTTTAATCATAAGTTACGTAAAATTATACTTTCCAACATAGAATAAGACGTAAAAGATATCAATGTGCGTAGCGTAATAAAATAATAGTTCATAATATATGAAGTATAAACATTTCTTCCCCAAATATGATTTATATCAACTTTCGTAGTCCAGGACGAGACTTGAGATGTACTATATAACATATGACGTATAAGATATTTATATATTATATATTTGGGAGCTTGTTGGTACTAGGCAGAAGGAGTCTAATACAAAGCCACTATTAAATTTTCTTAATAAAATTAAATAGTAAAGTATAAACTATATATAAAATTTAATCAATTATAATAATATAATAGGCCAGGGGACTGTCTGAATTTATTTTTCATCCTCCAAGCCCGCCCATTAACTTTAATAGTCCATCTCGATCCACACCCATTTTTGGAAAATGATTGTCCAAACTTGTTTTTCTAACAATCGGAGCGAGCCGGATCTAGCGGGGTGTACCGCTTGTGAACAACCCTAGTTCACATATTGATCTTCAACATATTTTTTTCAATTTTTTTAATTTTTTTCTATGTTTCAAGTTGAACCTTTTTTTTAATATTATTTTTTACATTTTTACGTTATTTAACTTTTTTTTATTTAAACCAATTCCAAACAATCTAAGTAATATAAAATTATGATGATATGATAACTTGGATAAGCATCCATTGAAATAAAAATAGAAACAAAATAATGATGAAAGAAAGTTGTAAATAAATGTAAAGAGTGAATAGGTCAAACCCTTATACTATGTGCAATAACTCCATGAGTGAGGGGAAGGGGATGAGGCTGACTTATACAGGGAGATACCATAAGATTTGATTAAATGAACATGGAGAATGACTTATTCATAACTCCATTCCAACCCACTTCTTGATTTCGCTTCACTTTTTGATAATAATAATAATAATAATAACTATTATTAGTCATTTTTTTATTTTAATTTACATTTTCGTAGGACGTATACATCAAATACTTGGGCACTTTTAAAAAAAATTATAATAGAAATTTTCATACCTCATAAGATTGAGATTTGAGATCATTATTAACGGGTGATCATTGAATTGGGACTGAAAAATAAATATAACAGAACTAGAAATTAAACTTATTTAATCTTATTTTATTCGGATCATGAACTAAATAAAAAATGTGTTTTTTTGTTATCAAAAATATAAACTTAATATAATGACATTTTATATATAGAGAAAGAAAACTTGATCAATTCTTATTACACAGAATTGAAATAAAACAAATATTTTGAAAACACGTACAATTTAAACTTATTTAAAAATTCCAGTGCCAAAACAATAATTCATAAATTGAAACTAAAAATTAAGAAATAAACTATTTAATTTTATATAAAATATGCTTACATTCAAATTTCCATTTCCATTTCGATTTTCATTTACCGGTCAAAATTAAATATACTTGGTTTTGAGGTCGACCAAGTTTGGGATCTGGTCTTGGCTCTTTAGTATTGTTGGTCCATACCAACTTTTTCCATCTCTTAATTCTTTTTTTTTAAAGGTATTCTGGCGTTTATGCAAGTTGTAATCCTCGACAATTTTAAAAGGCTAAAGCGTACGTACGAGATAATTCCTCAGTGACCACAAGTTGTTTGCGTATGGATTCGAACCTGAGATAGATGGGTTATCTAGCCTCATCTCCACAAGGTTTGTGGTTTTTTTTTCCATCTCTTATTACTAAAAGAAAATGTTTGTTTTTATAGCAACTCAAAATAATTCTTTTTTTCTTTTCTTGGAGGGAAGGGGGATTAAAGATTTCAATTAATTTGTGTATTAAATTTGTAGTATCTTTTTAATAATGTTTATCTGAATTCATGAATTAATATTAAAAAAAACTCTCGTTACATCTAAAAGGGGGCCGGAATAGGTAAGTTTTTTTTATCTAAAACAATTTAGAAAATGCAAGTTTGAATATATTGTTTAATTACTACTAGTTAAATAATAAGAGCATCTCCAACAGCTATGTTAAATTTTTTTTATAATACAATACGAAAAGTGAAAATCTCTAAAAAAAATTGCATCCAACTCCAACAGCTATTCTATTTTAGCAATTCTTACCAAGTTATATTAATAAAATATTCAATAAATTTATTGAAATATTATTTCTCTCTCTTACATTTGTGATTTCAATTGTTCTAATTGGTTGTATATAATTAAATTATTATTTCTCTCTCTTCTATATGATTTTAGAGTTTTCTCTAAATTTAGAGATTTTTTTCATCTTTCTCCTCAATTCTCTATTTTAGCATATGGAATAGCATAGCTGTTGGAGCAACAAATATGCTAAAATCACTCTTTTTTCTATTATAGCATAGCTGTTGGAGATGCTCTAAGGGACGCGTAAAAACAAATAGTAAAAAAAGGTTTAAAATGATTTGAAGCAAAATTTAATGTGTCTGTTATGTTTTAATTATATTAATATTTTTATAGTCAAATAATATTAAACCAGTTTTATATATATATATATATATATATATATTACAACATTTGATTTGATGAATGTTTTAAAGATATATCTTGTTATCAATGCATTCTCTATATTATGCTTATCATAATTGATTTGAAAGGATATAAATGGCAAATAAACCAACTTATTATTTAGATATTAAACAATGTGTATAAGAAGTTTTAAGTTTGGTGTTTGACGTTAGGAAAGGCCCTCGATATTAATACTAGTCCATCCTCTACCTAACATTTGACACTTGACAACCTATTCCTATATTTGTTCTGTGGAAACGGTTCAAACACTTCACTGACAGCCGATGTGTTTAGGGCTAAGATCTCGTTTCTAATCATCAGTGAAATCTCTTTTCCGAGATTATGGACTTGCTTTTTCAATTTTTATTTGCAGACATTGTTCCACCTATCATACACCATACGAATATATAGCCACTTCATGAACTGATCTAAATATTCAATAATATTTGTAAAACATGTATTTACATAATTTTTAACACAAGCTTTATACTTTATAGTATGAACATTATGTATTTGCAATAGAAATTTTTGGGAACTCGTTTGGGAATGAAACAAATTTTTTTCTATCATTTGTTCTAAAAAAATTAAATATTTTACAATAAGTTTTTAATTTAAATCACTAGATGGTCAAGTTCAAATAAAAATAGTATCAAATAAAAAAACACAACGATAATCATATCATATTTGATCTTACACACTATCACGTATAAAATTACATGTGATTTCGCACTACTTTGACAACGGCTTAAATTTGAGCCAACTCATCTACATGCCACTGTATTGAGTATGCCCCATAGTCAAATATTTTCTTATTTTGCTTACGTTCACGTTTGAACTTTTCTTAACTCGTGCGTTGCACGGTGTAACGATAGTTTATTTATTACAGTTTTAAATCGAGTCAAAATGAAGAGTAATTTCTTAGTTAACAATTAATGTACAATGTGAAAAATGAACATATTTTCATAAGTCGTTAACTTGCATATATTCTTAATCGTTTGTTATTACGATAAATTTGTGATATACCAGTAATAGTTTTGTATTATATTATTTACAACTCAAACGATATTTCTCACAACTGTATTACTATTATTGGAAATAATATAATGCAAATTAGTTGATCAACAAATTACACGATAACTATCACCCAAATGCATGTCCACTCCTCAAATGATTGGGATAATCATAAGAAATATACCTCATAATTATCATTTTGAGGGATGTACTTGTGCAATTTTGACAAAAAAAAAAACTTATCAACCAAACAATCCTAAAATGTCAACACATATTCTTGTGCCCTATATATTCATCTTTCATTTTTTTTTCTAATTATAAATCATCAATATATATATATATATATAGAGAGAGAGAGAGAGAGAGAGAGAAAGAGAGATGGAGGTTCAGGAGAAAACGCTAAAAAAAGAGAAAATTGAAGAAAACCCTGGGAGACCGCCATCTAGTAACATGCGTTAGTGCATATGCACTATATATGCATTGATACATAGAAAAAAAAAATACCGTCCAGATGGCAGACTCCTAAGGTGTTTTTCAGTTTTCTCTTTTTTAGCGTTTTCTCCTGAACCTCCCTCTATATATATGTATGTATATATAGAGGAACATTGAAATGATTTGATATTATGTGGGACCCACATCATATGTGGTCCACAAATTATTCATTTGTTCTTTTAAAAAGGAGCGGTTCTCGTATAATCCCTCCCCTATATATATATATATATATATATAATATAGAGGTACTTCAAATACAAATCATGTCAATTCGTACAAACGGTACAAACCGTATGATTCATTGTTTAATTGAATATTTTTTTCGTTAAAGTGTTTAATATGATGAAGTTGTTTCATATAATTATTTTATTCATGAAATTATTTTTGTTTCTACATGAAAATGAAAATGTTTCATGAAATTCTCATTTTGATGAAACGTGTTTCACATATTCTTCATTAATCAACCTTCATGTATTCTTGATGAAATTTTTTCATATATTATTGACTAATCAACCCTCATAATAAAGAAAAAGTGAAAACAAAATTAAAAAAGTGAATGGTTGCATGCGGTTTGTACGAATTGACATTATTTGTAACGAAAATCAACCCTAATCTTTACTACATGATTGTAAAAAACATTGTCATCTATACCGATTCATGATTTGAGTGAATTTAACATGTAATGATGCATGACAAAATCCCGCGGAGTGTTATATTGGTAAGGAATGAATATAACTGAAAATATAAAAATCGTAAAATAAATTAAATAATGAAAATGAAGACCTAAAAATTTCATTATTGTCTAGCAATTTTAAGAATTCCAAGACGAAGGTTCATGTACAATTTGACAAAAAGAAAACTCATCAACCAAATAATTCTAAGATATTAACATAATTTCTTGATTCATGACATCTTTTATCTTCTCTAATTATGAATCATCAATATATATGTATGTATATGTATATATAAATGAATGTTGATTATATTATTGGAAAAAAAGTTATGTCATATACACCAATACATGATTTGAGTGGATTCTATCTGTAATGAAGATGACAAAACACATTGGTATGTTATATTGGTAAGAAATTAATATACATGAAAAATAAGAAAATCATAAAAATAAAAATAATGAAAAAGTATATCTCACAATTGTTATTTATCAATTTTATGAATTCCAGAAAATGTGATTCAAATGCAATTTGGTTAAAAGAAAACTCATAAACCTTGCAATCCTAAGATGTCATCATAGATAGTATCTTGTGTCTTTATATATATATATATATATATATATATATTGATATTTGATAGCAATAAATTTTCATTTATATAGATTAATGATTCATTATTACAAAAGATGAAAAATTATTTTAATTAATTAGAAACTTTAATTATTAAAAAATAATAAATACATAATATAACATTCATCAACTAATATTTCATTTAAAATGAAATAATTGATTTCATATTTATTTATTCATCTATATAGTTCGGTTTTAATGAAAATTAAACAAATTAATATTCATGTGTATATATATAGTAATACTTTTTTAATTTATTTTAATTTAAAGATATTCTTTTATAGCCATTTATATATATTATTAGACGAATTCTATTAAATTCATAATTTTTTAAATATTGATTGTTTTTAATAATATATATGTATATATCAACTATTAATAATGATCAAAAAATTTATTAGATTTCTTTTATACACATTGTTTCCTATATATATGTTGTAAGAGTTTTTCTATAGTTTTATAAAATTGAATTAAACTATAAAATCGTTATCAATTAATATTGATATTATTATATTCAAGTGTCATGTAAATAGACTTATACATATTAATCTATATTTCACTTATATAATGAGTTTAAAAATATTTTGATTATATATATATATATATTCAATAAATGTTATGTAATAAAAAAAACAGAGTCATATGAAATAAAATAATTACAAAAAATTGGGTGTAATTAATGAAGATGATTACAAAAAACATAAAAGTACATACTAATGAAACCTCTAGTCGAGTTGCAAAATATTTCTAAAATATATGAATTTATATATAACCTTATTATCAAATCTATGATGAAAACAAAAAAAAAATTATTCACCCGTTTGTTGTTGTACAAACCAAGAAGCCATTTATATATGTCATGGATCAATATATTTAAACTGTTGTAAAACTATAAAGGGGTTGCATAGATTACTGTAATGATGCCATTGATTAAAAACCAAAAATAGTAAATTCAAGAAAATCAAATGGATTAATAACCGGTTCCAACCGGGTTTTGACCGGAAAACCGGGACCAGGACCGGTACCGACACCGATATTGCCTATACGGTCCGGCTTTCAGTCCTAAGAATCTCTTATTTACGGTTTCGGTTCCAAACCGATTCAGTGCCGGTTTAGACCCAATGCTCACCCCTATTCTTAATTACCATATTATCCATAAAATACTACTTGATATTATTTTATTGATTTATTTAAAAGTTAATTGTCTATAATAAAATCTAGTTCAAGAGAAAGAAAAAAAAAGGAGGAGAGTTAGCCACGTCGGTGGGGGAGCACGTGCAAGGCAACATGTATTAGCGACGTTAGAGCTTCTTCGCCCATTCCATTAATCAAAGTCTTCCTTGTTTATTGGGCTTTGTTGATCCCTATGCCTTATTTTATATTTTATTTTTACTTGTTCTGAAATTTTGGTCTCTCTCTCTCTCTCGTGTTTGACTTCCTCTCATTTAATTTAACATTTTGCCCTTTTGTCCACCTCGTATATTTTTCCAAACCAAATATTTTATTTTATAAAAAATTATTAAATGTACATTTTGTTAAAATGTAATAAAGTTTAATTTAGTTATTCTTAAGCTTACAATGACGTGAGAAGTGTCACAGTGACAAGGTCAAACTGCAAGCTTTAAATGTCATATATTTTTCAGGGTATGACATAAAATTGCAAGCTTTTTATGTTCTATATATACTTATAATATACAGAGGAAGATTCAGAGGAAAACGTTAAAAAAGATAAAATTGAGAAACACCCTAAGACCTCTTCATGCGGAATTTATGCACAAATGCATACAAGCTATTGAAACTGTTTTTTATTTCTATGCACGAGCACATATGTATGTATTAATGCATACACACAAATGCATGTTACAAATTACCTGTATGCATTTGTGCATAATGTCCAGATGGAGGGCTCCTAGACTGTTTTTCAAATTTCTTTTTTTTTGTGTTTTCCCCTGAACCTGACTCATAATATATGTATATATATATATATATCAATTATTTAATTAGATAATGATATTAAAAAATTAAATTCATATTTGAAGAAGAAAAATCATATATACTATTAAAAAGATAGTTTTTGATTAAATATTAAAAATAGAACTTAGAAAGATAATTTTATAACTTCATTTTAATCGTGATTCCATGACATGTATAAATTCTTTGAACTGTGAGTAATTTGATTAGATAAATTTATACAAGTGTAAAAACCAAAAAGTTAGAAAAAGTTAATCATGTAATATTTTTTGAAAAAAGTCATGCTTTGTAAAAACGCACGTCATGGTGCACCCTAACGTGAGCCACGCCTTACAGAAACGCTATAGACTTTATCAAAACAGCGGTGACGTACATGTCTTACGTCATATGTCATGACGTGCCTTTTTGAACCCTAGTTATTGCTTGGTATCTCATATCTATTTCCATGAATAATGCAATAACTCTCTTATTATTATTTTCTAACCCGGTTTTCATGATAAACTATTTTCAACCAATATAACATCAGTTAATTTTGACGTCAAATGTTTCAGGTAATCAAGAGTTAGCATATAAGAAGGCCCTTTAAGATACATGTATTAAATAATTACAAGTTATTGGTTATTAGTCAAACTTGTTGAAAACTAGAAAAATTAAACATTCTTGTGCACTAATTGAGAAATTTTATCTTTATAATAAATAAAGTTAAGACAAACTTTATATAATACCATTTCGTTTAAAACCAGCCTGCAACCATCACAAGAACGTTGCATTCTATGAATCAATCTAGCGCTTGCACTGGCACTACAATAACTTTACATTCTAGTCCTTGATACATTTAATGTTGGGTTGGTAGTAAGGACGTCATGTTACTTATTTTTTAAAAACTATATCCTTATTTTTAAATCTAAAATATTTAAATGATAATAAAAGTTTGAATAAAATAAGATATAAAAAAAAGATAAAGAATTTTACAATCGTTAAGTTAATAACAATATCTATATACGCTTTTGGTCTTTTACTAGATTTTTAAATCATCAAAATATATTTAGCCACTACATAAAATTTTCATTTTGTTCAATATAATTTCATATTTTTAAATATCAATTTGCCAAAAAAAATTATTTTAATTTTACAGTAAAATTTTATAATCTCAATAAATCATAGGATTAATAGATTCTCTATATCAAACATACAAATTTCAATTTATATAACACACTTTATTCTAATATATGTCAATCGAAAAAGTGGTCAAATATGATAGCATTACATTTTAATTCTTTCAAATTCAATGCTTTTAACAAATTCCTTTCGAACCAAGCATCACCAACCGGCCTAACCCTCTATATATCTTCATCACCACCTCCACAAGCACACCCATACTCTCTCTCCTCACTTTCTCTCTCTAGAAAATGTTTGACCATATGATGCTTCACTACCCACAAAGGCCATTGGAAAACAGATGGAAACCTAGTGTTGAAATTGCACCCAATTGTCCAAGATGTGCTTCACCTAACACCAAGTTCTGCTACTATAATAACTACAGTTTGTCACAACCCAGGTACTTTTGCAAGGGTTGCAGGAGGTATTGGACCAAAGGTGGGTCCCTCCGTAACGTTCCTGTTGGCGGCGGATGTCGGAAGAACCGACGATCACGATCTGCCAGATCCTCCTCACAAACTGGAGGAGGCGGCAGCTCGGGTTATCTTAACCCGAGCTGTAGTGGTGACTCGGCTAACGAGTCACCTGAACGTTCCAATATTGATCTCGCTCATGTGTTTGCTAAATTTTTGAACCAGAATTCGGATCATCAGGATCCAGAAATTGTTGGTGAAGATTCCTCGAGTGGGATTGTGATCGAAACTGAGGAAGTCGAATTGCAAAACGTGGTGATTCCAGATCCGTTTACGGGGGAGGATAATGAAATGGAAGAGTTTATGGTTCATAATACAAACCTTCTCGAGCTACACGATATACTTAACGAAGAATTGCCTCAAGATATCTCGTGGAGCGATGAAACCACTACGCTTTCGAGTTTCACATGGCAACAGGATTTTGAACCGTTCATATGCAACAACGATGATTTAAATATCTCTGCGGATGTAATTACCGACAATTGGAGCTCAGCGAAGTTAGATCTACCATCGATCGGGAATTTTTTCCCGAGCTTTTAATTCGAAAAATTAATTTCTTGTTCATCATTTTTTTCATAATTTTTATTAGGCAAAAATACTTGTCTTGGAAGTTAAATGTCTCATTCCAAGAAAACTATACACACACTTATACATATGGAGATTATTAAATATTCTTAGCTAAATAAAATAAAATTTCAATTTTCTCTTTCTTAAAAATACTAAGATTCATATATATATATATATATATATATACACACACACACGTTTGTTTACGTAATTGAGTAAAACCGTTTATTAATTTATGTGTTGTACATTTATAGTCATATCAATTACATTATTTAGGTAAAGTTGAGCACCGTTGAGAATTAAACTTATGGTGAAAATGATAAGAAGAGATCTACACTGTTTTATAAATCCTAATTGAATAAAAACACTAATTAGATACACCATATCAATTTTCTTCTAAAACGCAATTTATGGGTTGGTTTGAGATTATAAGTGATCATGGCTTCAACTCGGTTCTTACACTTCTTACTTTAAGTCTTATTCTCACACGATCATTCGTCTATTTACATATTACTAAATTAAAAAAATTAACAAATGGCACTACAATGAAGCCTTTAATCTAAAGGCATTGTAATAAAATTATATAACATTTTTTTACGCTTTTACAAATTCTTAGAACATTTATTAACACAAATCGTTGTATTAGCTAATTTATATGACAATTTAACGTTGGGTCGGTAGTAAGCACGTCATGTTACTTGTTCTAATTGCTACATTACAACATTGTATGAGTTGAACACCTACGTTTAGAGCTTTATCAATGGCGCTAATTACATCCTGCATTTTTTAAAACTAGGTGAGTGGATATAGCTTTTGAGAAAACAAGTTTTTTTTTTCAATTTTAGAACTTGTTAGGATTGTGAGCCTCAAATAGATCATAGTTTTCAAACAGGAGGATCATTTTTTTTCACTACAGAAAAAAGGTTCTTCATCGACGGATTTTACCAATGAAACTTTCTTCTGGTAAATGAAGATGGATTTTTCCGTCAGTAAACCAACGGATTTGTGACAGATAACCAGTGGATTGACGATCACCCGCACCCGCAAACTACCGACATATTTTTGTGTCGACGATGACCAATCTGCCGATGAATCCACCGGTAATCACGATCATCAGCTACATTTTCTCCTGTCATGAGACATGTCGCTAATCCACCGTGATGACCTTTTTTGGTGGAGTACAGACGGATTTTTCTGTCGGTAAAGTCTCTTTGTTTTGTATTGTTTTAACAATTAGGACCAAATAAAGAGATTATAAACTTGGATCATGTGAGATCAACTTGTTTTCGTGAGATCTGTGAGACCACATTTTTACACTTGAAGCTTCACAACAAAATATTGTGAAAGTAACCTGTTTTTGTTGTCAAGGTTACGATTTTTTTTACATTCATAATTGTAAAAATGTGGTCTAACAGGTCTCAGTAAAACAAGTTAGTCTCACGTAAACTCAACCCTAGGAATATAACAAACCAAATTACATATAAATGTAATCTTATGCCATTAGAAAAACTCTTGCTTTTAACTTGATACAGATTGTAACCAATTTTATTGACCAACAATGTACCTGTATGTAGGGTTGTAAACGAACCGAACGTTCATCGAACCGTTCGTGAACCGTTTGGCGGGAAGTTCGTTTATGTTCGTTTATTTAATAAACGAACGAAGATAAACACATTTTTTTGTTTATTTAGTTAAATGCACGAACATGAACAATGGTCTCGTTCGTTCGTTTACGTTCGTGAACGTTCGTTTACATTTGCTCGTTAATTATGTTCGTTCGTTTATGTTCGTTTACGTTTGTTGATATATATAAATATATTTATATATTATGACATTAATATGTAAAATCAGTAATTAGATTAAAATTTTAGAATTTCTTTTGTATGGCTCCTAAGTTACCCGGGTTTTTATTTTGTTATGTTACTTTTTAGGAACAAAATAATAAGTAATGGTGATTTTATTCTATATTTGTGTTTGTTCATTTATGTTCATCTTAGTTCGTTTACCGTTCGTGTTTGTTCGTTTGTTCGGTTAAGTTAAACGAACCAACACGAACATAAAAAATTTCGTTCATTTACCGTTCGTGTTCGTTTGTTTGATCGGTTAAGTTAAATGAACGAACATGAATAAGTCTCTGTTCGTGTTTGTTCGGTTCGTTTACACCCCTATATGATGCAACGTTTTAAGATTTTTTTTGTAAATCAAAGATGAGAAATAACAAAACTTCTCATAAAAAATAAAATCCGAAATTTATGTTTAAAAAAATAAACTTAGTTGAACATGTTTTGCTATTTTGAAGAATTGTAAACAAAACCAAAAAAGTTAATATGTCTATATGTGTGCCAAACTAATAATCATAAAATTTAGAGTGAATTGTGGATTTGGTCCCTATGGTTTGATAGTTTTTTGGTCTATGGTCCTTATACTATTTTTGTTGTGGATACGGTCCTTATGGTATTTAATTTGTTTTGGTCATAGTTCCTCTGACTAACGGCTCACTAACTCTGTTAAGTCAAAGAGGTCATTTTTGCATATCTACCTATTCTTTTGTCTTTTTCATATAAATATAAAACAATATTTTTATACATATAAATAGATATATATATATTATGATATTAAAATAAATAAATTATGATATTATTGTAGATATGATTTGTTTAATTTAAAAAAAATTTAACTATATTAAATAGATTAAATTATATTGTTTTACAAAATTAATTATATTAAATTGGATTTAATTATATTAATTATATCAAAATTTTCAAATAATTAATTATATAAATAAATTTTAGTGCAATTAAAAATTTAAATTATAGAAATCAAATCATAAAATAATATTTTATTTTATTTAGAGCGAATAAATTCTTATATAAATTCAACAAGTTTTCATACCGAAATAAACAAAAATATTAAAATGATAAAATTATATCGTATTTAGTATATAATGATATCAAAATAAATGCGATATCAAGTTCACTCTATATATAATGATATCAAAATAAATAAAATAAGATATTATTTTATTATTTGATTTGTTTTAAATTAAAAAATTAAATACGATTAACTTTATCATTTTAATATTTTTGTCTAATTTGATATGAAAACTTGTTGAATTTATATAAGAATTTGCTTAATTTTAAGTTATAAAGATGAGAGTACATATGAATTTTTCTTTTGGTGAAAATTTAAGTAGTTGATGTTGAATGTTTGAATGAAAATTTATATGAAAATCGAAAATCTTATTTTAGTATGATAAAATTGGAGTTCATATCTTAGTGGTTTTAAATAATTTTGGTGTTAAAATATTGATAATAAGTTTGTTTATTGCAATGATAGAAAAAAAACAATAAAATTAAATTATACTTAACATAATTTTTTTTAATTTAAATAAATTGATCATAAAACCACATATTATTTATTCGTTTTAAATAAAATAAAATAAAATATGATTTTATGATTTAATTTGTTTAATTTAAAATTTTAATTGCAAATTTATTTATATAATTAATTCTTTGAATTTGTTTATATAATTAAATCTAATTTAATATAATTAATCTAAAATTTATATAATCTAATCTATTTAATATAGTTAAGTTTTTTTTAATTAAACAAATCATATCTACAATAATATCATAATTTATTTATTTTGATATCATAATATATATATATGCATAAAAATATTGTTTTATATTTATATGAAAAAGACAAAAGAATAGATAGATGGCAAAAATGACCCTTTGATTTAACAGAGTTAGTGAGCTGTTAGTTCGAGGGACCATGACCAAAACAAATTGAATACCATAAGGACCATATCCACAATAAAAATAGTATAAGGACCATAGCCTAAAAAATTATCAAACCACAGGGATCAAATCCACAATTCACTCTAAATGTATAACTGAGTATTAAGTCGTGTGAGAAAAAGAGTTAAAATGAGACACATAAGAAGGGAGTTGAACCTTTTATCACTTTTAATCTCACACCCACCTATGAATTACGCTCCATACGAGAAGTGATCTAGTGCATTTTATTAGTGTCGATCTTCAATTAAGATTGATCTAAAGGTTTAGATCTCTTCTTACGCTTCTCACCGGAACTTCTCTTATTACTGAAACCCAACCCTTAAGTATTAATAGGCATTAACTATTATCGTTTATTTGAACATGGTTATCAGTTAATTATTTGTTACTTTTATGAAGTTCTGAAAAAATTTAAACAATTGTACATATGGTATAATAATTTGTAACATTAATTTTTTTTTAAATCATTACATTTATAAATGGCGCCTTATACTTAATAATATGTTTTAAGAATTTCTTCAAATGATTATAATATAACCTAGATACTGAAAATACTAAAATTATGCCAAAATAAATGTCTACTATGAAAATGTCTCACAATATTTATTACACTTTTTGAATAAATAAATGACAATTTTATCCTTGATAATAGATATAAAATTGTTCTCCATTTCATAATTAATAGTAGAATGGGAATTGAAAACTAATTTTTGAAATTAAACATTTATTTTAACAAAAATTAGAATAAAAATCATTGACATTTAATTTGAGACAAAATGAGTAATAAAAATAAGAGTAAACTACGGTTTTCGTCCTTGTGGTTTGTTATTTATAACGATTTTCGTCCTTGATCTTTAAATTTTGCTTTTTCATTGTAGTTTGCATTTTATTTCTTTTTTCGTCCTTAAAGCTAACAATGTTAAAAAGAATTGTTAGATTAGGGACAGTTTGGTCTTTTAGCCTCCTCTTTATTTTTTCCCTCAAATATATAACATTATATTATGTAAATATGTAATATATAACATATAATTAAGGCGTACACTAATTACCCCCACACAGACACACAAACAACCCATGTCTTTCTTCTTCCCATATACAAAACGAAAAACATCCACGTCCCTCATACAACTTTCTGCTACTTCGTCCACCACTTCGTTCGGTTGAAAAACGACCCTCCTCCTTACACTAACACCAATTTTCATTCCCAATTCCTCCCCATCGCTTCCCCTCCCCACTTCTTCTTCCCTAAAACTCGGGCAGTTAAGGTGAACAAAACTAGAACGATTTTTTGTAGCTTTTAGTTTCAAACTTACTGGTAATCATCTTTTGTGTACAAAATATAAGCGGTAACTGGGTAGCGTCTCAACTAGGTAACTCTAGATTAAGGTTTTTTCAATAGGTGGTCTTGGTTATGAGGGAATCCGTTCTCCCTCAAACTTGTATCTCCGTTTTGGTGTTATTACCATTTTAAGTTTTGTTTCCATTTGCAAATGGGATCGCATCTATAAAAATAATTAATGGTTTTTGGGTTTTGTGATCTTATCTCCAACCTCTCTGTTTTGTTATTTTTTTTGTATGGATCTTGGATTCGTTCTACTAACTTATTGTAGAGCCTTCTGATCTGGGTTGTGTCATTCGTTCTCAGCCATGTGTAGGGGAGGAAGGCTTTCCACACAAACATAGGACCTTCCATCTCCAACTAGATTTTAACTTTAAATTGAACCAGACTCATTGGATTCCAAAAAGTTTTAGAATGACCTGTAAAGGAATCGATTTAGGAGTTATGTTAGGATGAATTTGATTTAGGGTTTATGAAGTTTGAGGTTGATGTTGGTTGATTTTGATATCAATTTTAGAGGTGAAATCATATGGTAAGGTTCATCGATTGGAGAAAATCAGGATGGTTCACCGAAGAAGTAGCGGTGACCAGGATGGAGTGTAATTCGCAAAGGACAAAGTAAAAATTTAAGAAAATAAGAAAGAGAAAATGAAAAGAACAAAGTAAAAATTTAGGAAAATAAGAAAGAGAAAATGAAAAGAACAAAGTAAAAATTTAAGAAAATAATAAAGAGAAAATGAAAATAACAAAGTAAAAAATTTAATCAAAAAAGTTAGAGTAAATTACAAATTTCATCCATGTGGTTATATGTAAATCTGGATTCGGTCCCTCAAACGAAATAATTACATGCATAGTCATCATGGTTTCACTTTTATTGTGAATTGAGTCCCTATCTTTAACTTCATTAACTTCTACCCCGTTAAACTAAGGATATTTTGGTCATTTTTTTTAGTTTTCTTAAGAAAAATAAATAAATAATAATGTATATATATATATATATACACACACCATCTTCCCAAGCGTCGACGAGGACATATCGCGTCCCTTCCCTGCCGGCCGCCACGATCTCGGACCCACCCCCTTCTCCGATGAAAACCCAGGTCATCACCTCCCCCAAACGTTCCTACTTTCTTATCAATCTCCTTTATCCAGCCCTTCCCCTTTATTCTATTTCCTACGACGAATTCCCAAGTTCCTCTTTGCCATCACCTAGCTCCGGCATCAGGAGGTGAAACCACCTGGCTCCATCAAACACATGCAACCCACAACCACTACCTAACCCTTTCCTTACACATGCAAAGTTCTGTGTTTTTCGTGTATCTTAATACTAAAAATAAGGCTTGATTTTTCTTGAACTAAACCCATGGAGTCCATCCTTCTATAAAACCCCATTTCATATCATCTTCAATTTCAACCCAAAACCCATCAATAAAACTACCCTTGGAAGCAACAAAAAAAACTACCATTGGAACCAAGTTTGAGTAGGATTTTTACCAAGGTTAGATCATCTTAGACAACCCACGTCAAATCCTCTTCAAATTTCTGAGAGTTTTACAACTTGTAAAAAAACCCACGAAGAAACACTAAACTTCCATGTTAAAGTTTTTCGTAGTTTATGTTTTATTTGGTAGATTTAATTTGGTAGATATATGGATTGGGTTGTTAAAGTAAGAGTTCAAAATTTATTTTTGGTTTTGTTGTTCAAAATCATTAATGGGGATGTTTTGGTTTTTGATACATGGAATTGGTTGTCTTGAATTTGGTTTTTATATATGATTGAATCAATTTGATTTTGATAAATTTGATATATGGATTGGTAAAACTAGTTTTGTTCTATTGATTTTCATAGTTGAGGTGCATAGGGGAGAATAGGATTGTGATGGAGGAAATGAGGTTTGAATGAAGGGTGTCGATTGTAACAACCACGATTCTAAAGTAAAGATAACTCAATACTATTGCTATAAAATAGCCAATCCAAACATAAGTTGGTCCCAAATGTAAACATGATCTCAAAGTTGCAGCGGAATAAAACTAGCTACTGAGATTTATTACAAAAACAAACTCTAAACTAGGCAACTATCTATACAAGTAGCGTCTCACTTCTAACTCATCGAGTTCACAATCTTCCCTTGCCCTTACTCGAGCCCTCTAACGCATGCTTCCCCGAAAGGGTTTCAGTATTATAAAAGAGAGGGTTAGACCATAAGGCCTAGTGAATTCCCCAAATGCAACAGTTAATATGCATGACAGTTATAAGAGAAAACAATTAGCCATGAATATTAACTCACACTTTTTAAAACACGTTACGCGTACCTGTTGCAACAGTACAATCACACATTCGTCACACACATCGTGACCATTAACGGGCCCACATCGCCCAAAAATCCGGGTACATACTTCCCGAATTTGAATGATTTAAAATATACAATTTAAAACAATGATTAGTAAATTTTAGCACGCGAAGGGAACTCACCTGAATTGCGAAACCACCTAGCTCACTTTCCAACGACGAACACACCAACCGAACACCTGATTTAGATCAATTAACTACAAGTTAATAATCCAATTATACTTCTACACATCCCACCTATAAACCCTCTAGGCTAGGCACCATTTAACCCACTTAAATAACCCTTAAGCAAAAACTCTAAAAAGCTGAAATAGTGAGTTACGCAGTTTGCCGCACGGCTTGAGGCCGCAGGCCAAGTCGCGGGACTCTCTGTTTGCTGCTCTTTTTCCAGCACGAACCAATGAACCCCAAAGCACCATTCCAAATGATTTCCACCCCAAAACTAATATAAATCTTACCCGAAACACATATAAAACTATTTCCAATAACAATTAAACCATTTACTCCAATCAATCCATTGATTCATGGATTTACCTACTCATTGAAAAACCTTGCTCAACAATGGAGGTTTTCCTTGATTTCAAGTCTTTGAATGACATAAGAAACCCAATACTTGAAGAATGCTTCAATACTCATTCTATTGACCCAACAATTACTGATTTGAGGACTTAAATCAAATAACCAACAACTCAACTATAAAACCCCATGGTTTTACATTATGCCTTAGACTCAACAAAACATAAAGATGAAGAAGAGAAGCATTCATACCTGAAATTGCTTGAAGAATACTTGTTTCCTTGAAATTTCCCTTCTCCTTCTCTTTACACCAAGAATCGCACCTTGAGGTTACACACACACACACTTCAGTCGTTTGATTTCTAAATGATAGGATTTCACCCCTTATGACTTAAATTCATATTTACAATTTTAGTCCCTGAAGTTTAAGAAGTTAGGCTCCATCCACCAATTTACAAACATAAATACACTAACTAGGATTCGGGTTGTTACATCGATTGTCGGAGAAATACCAGAATGGATTTTGATTGGTTTGGTTTTATTTTATTTGATTTGAGTTTGTGATTAGAGTATGGATATTTGGGTTTATTTGGTGTATTCTGGTGCGAGATGACCGGAGAAGGGCAGTGGTGGGAGAAGATGACTGAAGAAGTGATGGTGGTCGGAGAAAATGACCGAAAAAGTGATGGTGGCTAGAGAAAGGTGACCAAAGAAGTTATGGTGGCCGGAGAGGGTGACTGGAAAAGGGCGGGACGATGGTAATAAGAAGATAATATGAAAAAAGGGTTTCTATTAAAACCATATATTTTTTTAAAAGAAAAAAGTAGGACCAAAATATCCTCAAATTAATAGAGCTAAGGTTAACGATGTTAAGCATTAGGGACCCAATTCATAACAAAAGTGAAACCACGGTGACTATGCATGTAATTAGTTTATTTGGGGGACCCAATCCAAAATTTCATAAATCCAGAGGGACGAAATTTGTAATTTACTCAAAAAGTTAAAAAGAAAATGAGTAGAATGATGAATCTTTATGTAACAGACTTTTCTAACAGGGTTAGTTTCATGGATGAAATACGAAATTAATTGAAAACCGTAATGAATAAAAAAGCAATTTGTAAAGATCGAGGACGAAAATCGTAGTTTACTCTAAAAATAATATTTTCCTCTAAGGAAGAGAAGGGTAAAAAGGTCATTTCGGGCGACAGTAATCCCAACTTCGGAGGGTTTGACTTGTGAACATCGGATCACAATTCAAAGTGCACAACAAGCATTTCCCAATAACTTAAATCAACAAACCCAAGATCATTGCACAAAGCCCAATGCATTATTTACAAGTCAACGCAACAAAGTAACATTCTTTTTATTTTTAACCATTTAAAAATTAATGCCGCAAACAATTAAATAGAAATTTAATAAAAGGTTAAGAATCAATACAAAATATTTGATTTTACATTGTAAAATAATATAAAGTATTGTTTCAATATAATAAAATGGGGTTTATATGATATTAAATATAGATAAATGTTATAATCGATTGATTTATGGGAATAGGATTAAGAAATCATTTACAAAATGCTTATCAGGTAAGCGATTATCGTTTTAATATATTACTGTGTAAATAGGGTAAGGACTAAGAGGTTTACCTAGTAAAAACGATGACAAGAACTGAGAGTTTTACTCGGTAAGTAAGAGTGACAACTTTTATCCCTTTAGCACTTACCGGCCAAAGTGTTACATATGATGTCGTTTTTTGATGGAATATAATCTTATCCGGTAAGGTAAGTAAGTGGTGACTTTTACTTGTAGTACTTACTGGATGAGCATTTGAGTAAACAACTCCTAAGTTTAGAGAACAAAAAAGCTATTCCTTTTATGTAAAAGTATTACAATAATTTTATAGATCGGTTTTTGCCGTTTTAACAAGTTTTTGAAATAGAGTGTCATATTAATTTTCTTATATAACATTATTTAAAAAATATCTTATAAAAATATTATATATAACAAATTGTGTCCATAAGACACTTCCCTAAAAATGTTTTTATAGAAAACTATTTTATCTTAAAAGTGTTCTAAAAACTTGTTAATATGTCCAAATGTGTCTTATAACTTATTGTGACGGATAAGAACGAATAATTTTACATTCCTATAAACTTAAGTTTTATAAAATAGTCTATTAAGACACTAACATATTTTCGACGTCCTAAAAATATAAACCCAATTTTATCATAATATTTCATATTGTGAAACAATCAATGTAAAACTATATTTGTTTACAAGTTTCATATCTTGGAACGAATATACATGATACAGTTTTATACCATAGTCTAAACATCCAGAATGATTAAAAACAACAGTTTCAGAAACTTGAAGTTTGAACTCCATAAAAACTAGTGTTATACCGGTCCGTTGGTCAGGTACACGACATGACTTTAAACATATTCTAAAAGTCCTCGAAACATACCTCAAATAAAACGACCTTTTATCAACCTAAACAAATCGATAATATGATAAATTTGAGCATAAAAGGGTATTCAATACCCAGCTTTATCGCTAAATATGGTTGTGCGACAATTTTGTAGCCAATAAATTGGTTATGCTTATCGATGCATTTCTCGTTGTTAACTTTAAGGCGTACTCAAAAAGGGCTAGGGGACCATCTAGCCTACATTCAACCAGAGTGTAAAAGGGTATAAACTTTGACGCCTAATGGTTGGTTTATGTTGTTTTTCATCTTTTGTACTTGTTTATAAGGTTTTAAAAGGTTTAACCTTCCCAATTGTGTTTTAAAGTTTTAAGCTAATATTCAGATACAAAATCCTCAACAAAGTGAAATTTAAGCTAAGTTGTTTTTGAAATGCATGCATCAACATCCATTACTAAGTTGCATTTTTGTTAAATAATGTAATGAGCCACACACGAGATTTAAAGAGGTCTTGATTATATCCAAATAACAATTTATGAATCTATAAAAAAAGTCATAAGTTTGAACTTCTGATGGTATGCACATGGCCCAAATGTTTCTAATATTGCATAAAATAGTAGGAGCTATAAGATAAATAACCAAAATATATCTAATTAAAATGTAGTCGGACATACTCTAATTTGTTATCCTATATTATTTATGAGTTGGGTCGCGGTGAGAAAGAATGTTATTGTGAGAAGGATAAAAAGAGATCCCCCCCTTTGAATACACATTAGAATAAGATGCACCGAATCAATCCCCGTATCAAACATGATTCATGGGTAACTGTGAGCAGATCTCTTCTTACGATTTTCACTTGTGGTAAGTAAAAGAGTGTTAATAACATGTTATAATTATATGATGTTCGATTGTAAGCCGTTGCATTTTTAATGTTTTTTTGAAAAATCTCAAGTCATGCATCGTGAAATGGCTAGAGTTCAAAACAACTCGGATCAAGCATTCAATTTTAAACTATTGGAATACCTATAAAAGAATCAGGAGTAAAACTGCATTTATGAAACTTCTAGTTGCTCATCCACTTCTCCTAAAAGTTAATCAGGAGTAAAACTGCATTTATGAAACTTCTAGTTGCTCATCCACTTCTCCTAAAAGTTGACCATTCATTGAGGCTAGTGGACTTTTATATTTAGGGAGAATTTCATATACGTTCTTAAAAACTTGCAATATCACGTATATATCCTTGTAAATTTTCAAATTACGTGTATATCCTTCTAAACCTGAAAACTCATGTATATATATTTCTCCCTAATTTAATTATTATAAAACATTTTAAAAATACAAATAATTATAATTAAGTTGAATATATTTTCCAAATTACTAATATAACCTTCCCATAAAGATTGATGTTTTGATTTTGGAAAAGATTTGTATTTTCGAAAAGGTTTATGGGAAGGTTATATTAGTAACTTCAAAAATATATTCAATTTAGTTTCAATTATTTGTATTTTAAAAATGTTTAATAATAATTAAATTAAGGAGAAGGATATACGTGAATTTTTTAGGTTTAGAAGGATATATACGTAATTTGAAAATTTACAAGGATATATACGTAATATTACAAGTTTTTAAGGACGTATATGAAATTCTTTCTATTTATAAAAAGGGAAAAGTTTAAAAAAAATCCCAACAAACTATCTTATTGTCAATGATTAAGTCTTAAATTTTCTCATTTTGAATGATTAAATCTCTAAACAATTTATTTTGAAAAAACAAACCAACAAACTTCTAAAAATTGGTATCTACATCTTTTTTTTTAAATAAGCTACTTGTAATTGACTATAAAAGTTTTAAAGTAAAAATAAGCTTAAATCGGTTTTATCGTTCCCAAGAGTCGAGATCACCTGAGACCGTCCTGTTTTCGTGAGACCCGTGAAACCACCTTTATACTCTTGAAACTTCACAGGCAAACATTGTGAAGGTAACATTCATAATGTTTTTGCTGTGAAAGTTCATATTTTTTTTTCTTTCACAGTGTTTTGCTGTGAAGTTTCAAGTGTAAAAATGTTGTCTTACAAGTCTCACGGAAACAAGTTGGTCTCACGTGAACCCAACCCTTGTTCCCAAACTCTACGCAATTAAAACCCCTCACAAACAACGGTATCGCTCCCCTTATCGCTCCCTATTACCCCAACGTTGTCCATTCTCCATTTTTTCTAACACGTTATTGGCCCCTGCCAACGATCTCCATCTTTTTGATATATTTTTTATTCATCATAAGAGGGAGAACCAAAATATAATCATTTACATGTAGTTTATTTGGGTTAAAAATATATACGTAACCAAGTTTTAAAAATGCGATGGTTTAATTTCTTGGGAAATAATGTTCAGAGATTTTCACCCAAAATAATAGTTTAAGGATTTAATCATTTAAAATGAAAAAGTTTAATGATTTTTTCATTCAAAATAAATAATTTAAGAACTTAATCATCCAAAACTGAATAATTTGTTGGGTTTTTATGATCTTTTGCCTTATAAAAAGGACTTACCTATCAAAAGAAATAACTCGAAAATAGCAATGATTTACTTGTACAAACTGCTAAAAATGTTATGTAGTTCTTTAAACCAAGCAAAATGATTACTTCAATCCCAATAAGTAAAATGAAAGAAACAACTCAAAATATACCATAAGTTTTGTGAAATTGGTTCCAACATTTTTCATTTTGTTGTATTTGTTAAATACTCTAATACATGTTTGCATAAACACCTCCGTTGCATAGACATGGCAACTGTACGAAGATGGGGCAAGGAATCCATTTCCCAACCCGTGTCCCACTTCCTCGTTCAAATGGCCCTGTTCTTGTTCCACTGCCTCATCCCCTTCCTCGACCTCTATCCCAAGAATCGAGACTCATCCCTGTTTTTTGTTGGACATATCCCTGTCACAGGTTTAGAAAATGGTCAAAATTGATTTTAAAATGTACTATATATATATTATATTATTTATTAAAAAATATAATCTTAATTAATATATACATACGGGGATGGGCCGGATTGAGGAATACATCACCAGACCTTGGTTTTTGACATGTTGAGCATTCCCGACCTTGGTACTTCTTTTACGTGGAATCCCACACCCGAATGTGCCGTGTGAAACGGGTTCCCCAATGGAGCGGGACAAATTACCATGTTAACCCTTGCACTTGCAATTAGGCTATTTCCTACGCACAAAAGAGTAACCTTACTGGATGTCGTGACTCGGACACGTATCATGTTGAACACGATTGAACTCAATAGTTTAACACAACCGCACAAACTCAAAAGAGAACCAAATGAAAAATTCATGTAGACTCTATTTATAGCCAAAGCAAAAAATAATCTTAACTAAGGATGTAGGGTAGTCTTCATCTTGATTTTTCGCTCAAACAAAATGGTATTCAGTCTGTCGGCTATACATGGGAACAAAATAACTTAGAAACTTATTGAAGATGGAAATGGATTCCCTCTTTCTCCAATAAACCAACTTCTTTATAATTCAGGTAAGAATTTTTTTTAACCACTTCTTTTCTTTTAGAAGGTATTTGTTAAATGTGATAACTGGAAACATTTAAATGACAAGAGTCGGAGGTTAAAGGCAAACCTCGGATCGGAAAATAAGTGGAAGAAAGTGAAGATATGCCATTTGCTATTTTCTGATATCCATTGTTATACATGTAACGAAATTACTTTGTGCTTCTTTTTGTTGTTATTGTAGATCGATTGGATTGACAATGATCTTTTTTTTGTAATCCATGGTGTGCTGGAGTTGTCATAATTTTTTTAACGAAATCTCAAATGTTTAGATTGAAAACGAAAAAAATAAAAATTTAAAGGCGGCCAAAAATAGTTAGAAGATGTTTTTATTTGTTCATCTCGTTTACTTACTAGATGACAAAAACTAAAAGTACATTAGAAATAGGGAAAAGTCTACAAAAACCCAACAGACTTTTCTATTTTGAATGATTAAGTTCTGGACAATTTTTTTGATCAAATAAATCCTTGCACTTTTGAAAACCTATTTTATAGATCCTTTTGACCTGTAAAACTAGTTAACTGAAGGGTAATTTTGTCTTTTACCATTCTTCTTTCAGTTTCTTATTTTTGTTCTAAACATCTTGGAATATATTATTTTATTATATTTTTTTTCTTTCATCAAGAACCCAATTTGCAGCCATGGTACCCTTGCTTCAAAAGCTGCCGCCCCTAACCATCATCTCATCTTCACAGTTATCTTCATCTCCATGGAAGCATACAAAAGGGTTATTTTTTAAAACTTTTTTTTGCAGGTTGAAGTTGAAGATTTTCTTCTACATTTTCTCCATTTTCACAGATTTAGGAATGTATTTGATTTTTCGACTAGTGAGTTCTGATTTGGGTTGTGATTTCTTCTCTATTTTCAAGAGAAGCATCGACGAAGATGGGAATCCAGATGGTTTTCGAAGTTAAAGATGGTTCTCGATCTAGATATTTTCGAAGACAAAGATGGTTCTCGATCCAGATGTTTTCGAAGATATAGATATCTCGATCGATACTTATGGTTTTCAAATATCCACGTTATTTCGAAAATTAGGAGAGAGGGAGAGAAAGAGATTCAAATGATTCTCAAAGATACAGATCTGTGGGTGGAGATGAAGATGTTCTTGAGATAGGGTTTTGGTTTTGCGGGTTTTCTTGTTTTTATTTGGATTAGGTTCTGATTTAGAGTTTTTATTGTTTGTATTTTTATTTAGATTTAGGTTTTTGTGAATGAATTTTATTTATAAATCTGATTTAGTAGTTGATATTGTTGTTCATCTATGATGATCTCTTTGTTTATATGAATCTGATTTGATTGTGTTGATATATGAATCTAATTTGTCTCTGTGTCTATGTTTATCAATATGATCTCATTCTGATTGTGGTGGTCATTGCTTGTTCATGGTGTTGTGGATGGTGGTGAATCTTTTTGAAGAATTTTACTTGTATAACAGGTTGCCGGTTATTATTTCTGGTGATACAGATGTAATTAGTAAATTTTAAAATGTCCAATGGTTTATTTATTTAAAATAATTGTCTAAGGACTTAATCATTCATAATATGAAAGTCCATTGAGTTTTTTCATACTTTTCCCTTAAAAATAACATCTGGGGTTGGAAAAATCTTACTACCACTTGCCAATCTATAGACAATTAAAACCAAAGCTCTAGACACACAAGAAAGAGTCTTAGGTGACAATAAAAACAAAGAAGAATTTCCTTCCATATGCACACTTTGAAACGGTGAACTTATTTACCACCTCTTTACATGAAATCTGCTGCCATTGTCACCAAAAAATGGGGTTGTTAGACAACAACCACTATTGTTAATTGATGCCAATATCTCCAGCATGGCAGCAACCGATCTTTTGAAACAAACTTCCTACAATCAAGAACATGAATAGCAACCATCCCAGATTTGTGAACAAGAATACGACAGTCCTGGTCATGTGTAGAAGCAAAACCCAACAACTCTAGCAGCAAGAACCTAATAAAACCAATGCACATGGAAAACCAAAACTATCTTGATTAACCAAACAAAGATCAACCAACAAGTTCAATAATGGTGGGACATCTAAACTGTTGTTGGCACATCAATTTTCTAAAAAATAGATGGAAAAAGTCAAACTACATGGACAAAGTATTAGACAATTAGAAAATACGATGAACTCTTAATTCCATCTCCCTAGGTAATCAAGTTTGATGTTGTGTAACACATTTACAAGCCAAAAAGATAGTATCGTGATTTCCCTTATCTCTGCACGAACTACTAATTTCACGTCCTTCTCTAGTAGAAACCGGCCAATTATAGTGAACGACATCACGAACTATCGAGTGATTTGGATGAAACTTCATAAGTTAACTTCACAAAAGAGTTATGTTTATTTTTAATTTGATGATATGAACCAAAAATAAAGATGTTTAACTTAGTTTTCTAAAGACATGGACCAACCTGCTTAAGATCTTCGACCATGTATTAGGTGCTTTTAGTACAACAAAACAACATATTTCAGCTTTACTCTCATATTGAAATTCAGTCTTTTCTTAGATAATAACCGCATCATCTCTCTTATGCACCCTGCAAATGAATTTCAGAATCAACATCACTCTTATGCACCGTTTCTAATCTAACAGAACATGTACTTAGGTGGAGAATCATGGTTTCCATCAGAAACCCAAATACTTTACCAATAAGGGACTCTAGGAAATCTCAACAACCACCTCGTGAGCCAGAATCGAGCAGGAAGCATGAATCACTTGATAAAACATTTAGGGACATAAGCCTTCTTTCTGCAGATGCAACTCTATTTGAAATAGGTAACAACATTAGTGTAACTGTTCTTGTTGTGTTTAGGGAAGGGCAACGTGTTGGTGTAGGTTATTTGTACCTAGAACTGACTTCTCTGGTGTGAGATTGAGACTTGGGTTCATTGTTCTTTTCAGTAGGAGGCAATGGTGGTTGGGTTGTGTCTAGTGTTTCACATACACCCAGTCTATTCAAATTTGGCAACACTGAACCATCTATCAAATGATCAACCCATCTCCTAGCTCTTTAAAAGACGGCCTACCTTGGCACCAATTGGTTATAAAGATGATGTTATATGCTACCCTCTATTATAAATGAGATACTATGCACCGTTACAAATAGAGAAAGAGATGTTATGACTAAAAAGGTACAAAGGTGATCGAAAGCTTACATCTTTACAGGTAGACCCAGATATGAGAATATGAATTCTTTTGAAACTCGCAACAAAGTTCTTTTAACTGCAAATAAAAAAATTAAGCCCTCCAGATCATACATCCAATTTCCACCTTTTGTCATGGCTTGAAGCATATAATATTTAAACTTGGTATTGTAGGACCAAAAGACCAATGGTACATTTTGATTGATCAAAGGGGATATGGTTATGCTATTGGACCAACTATGAGCCAGTTGCTAACTGTTAAAGCAAAGATCTTCTTTTTGTATTTTGTATCTTCATGTTTCTTTTTTGTTGGTGTTATATTTAGACTCGTACTATGTATTTTCTTAACTAATCTTTTAGGTTGTTTTCCCTCCCTTCGTTCTTGCCACAACTTGTACACTTGGTTGAATAACCACATTGAGAAGACCAATAAAATGTAGAATCCATAACAAAATCACACACATTTTTCACTATGGCATTTTTATAAACATCTAGAAGGCACATCATAGAAGTAACTAAACAGAGGATCTTTTATGCATATTATAGAAGTAACAACATTGTGGGATTTGTGTCTTCATCCAAAATCTCTACCCATCTTTCCAATTGTGCATTAGGGACATAAGCTCTTCCGATGGGATTATCATTCTTAACAGTAAATATCACATTAGAAGTTGAGTGTAGCACAAACGATGTTGAAAGACTCCTATCGTCATGGATTTTCATCCTCAATCTTCCTAGTGCATCCAACTCAAGTTCCTTTCTCAAATCCACCTGTCTCCTTGTTAGAACTTATTCTGTATGAAAGTATGAATCATAACTGTCTAAGTCCCTAACCTCAGAAGACAAAGCATAAGTTCATCTTCTGGTCTCTCATATCCAGAAGCGCCCAAAGACTTGAAGACCCTCTGGATTTCAACTACCTTTCCACATGCGCTTTGGATGACGTGGCAGGTCACACTTTTCATGCGTAACAAATTCTGTTAGTCGTACAAGTGACGTGTCACTCAGTGATAGGCTAGCTCATTGACTTTTCTTTATGTACTAGTATATATAGAGTTAGTTATCACTGTAAAGATGTCGACGATCTTGAGAGAGAAATAGGGCTTTTCATCCACGTATTGTAATCGATCTTCAGGTTGTTCAATACGAATTCTCATTTGATCTTCATATATAGTTCTTACTGATTTAATTACTGTTCTAGCTTTAATCATAGATTTATATTGCTTCCGCTCATATATTACTCTTAGATCTATTGATTAATTGAGTTCAAAAGGGATCTGGGTTCCAATAATTGGTATCAGAGCGGGATAATTAATCTATTGATTATTCGATCTCATCCAGTTTGGAGAAATCCCCACTCAACTAGCAGTTAATTTCAGTTTTTAAACTTCTTTTCTTCATTCTACCCTGTTTTTCGAGATTTTGTTAATTTCTTTAAATTTCTCTAAATCAATGGTAATTATAGTTTAATTTTGAAATCAGTAAGTAAAACGTTTCGTTTCGATTCATTTGTTCTAAATTTCAAAAGTTTTTCCTGCAAATTTTGAATCTCTGTTTTCTGCAAAAAAGGCGAATCAAAATCTAAACGCCATATACACTTCTGGATCCTTAACAAAACCTCATACTCTAATTCGTGACGAATATCCTCAATGGAAAATTCGTATGATAAACTTTTACGAAGGACTAGATGCAAATCTATATCCTATCATTCTAAATGGTCCCTTCGTATCCATGACCACCATTCCAAGAGTTCCGCCTACAACAACAACTGAAGAAATTCCTATTCGCCAAGTTTCCAAAGAAAGGGGAAATAGGATTGATGATGATAAGGCCAAAGTGGAAATTGCCAAAAAGGCAAAAAGTCTACTAATCATGGCAATTCCCAATGAGATTTTCCAATCTCTTGACTCCTGCGAGATGGCCAAGGAACTATGGGATCAACTTGCATATCAATTGAAGGGAGGTGATAAATTGAAGAAAAACGGAAGAGCACAAGCCTTGAACGAATACAACAGTTTTCAAGCACTCCCAGAAGAGACTCTGGAACAGACTTATCACAGATTTAACACTCTGATAAATCTGTGCAAGAAATGCGATATCATCAGATCAAAGGAAGATAATAATGTCTTATTCCTTAAACTTTTTATGAATCAAAGGAAGATAATAATGGCATGAATCCAGAATGGTCAAATCTTTTTATATCTCTTCAAGCCAATCAAGATCTGGAATTATGGTCATTACATGATGTGTTTGGAACTCTTTAAGCATACGAGAAAGAGGTTATTCAGAAGAAGACAAGTGTTGGTGGACCTCTGGCCCTCATCTCTGAATCCAGAGGGTCAGGCGGAAGAAGCAGAAAGACAGAAAAGAAAGGGAAGAATAAGGCACTTATCTCAGAGACCAATCTAAAAGATTTCTCTGATTCCGAAGATGATGAGATTACTTCATTTGCTGAATCATTGGCTCTTATTACCAAACAGTTTACTAAAAATTTTGGTAATCGTTTATTCAATGGAAATAGAAGATTTGAAAGTAGAACTGAACGACCTACTCATCCTTATGTTCCAAGGCAGGAAATACAGAAGACGGAGAAGTCAGAAGCTGAGAAGAACGAAGAAGAGTTAAAAATAAAGAAGGATGTTTGTTACAGATGTGGAAAGCCGGGTCATTATTCAAATGACTGTAAAAGTGTTCTTATCAAAGACAAATAATATTACAAGAACAAATACAAATACAACAAAGTTGAAAGAGCACACTATGCTGAAAGAGAGAACTGGCTAGATGATCAATCAAGTGAAGATGAAGCCATGTTCTGTGGAATGCCAATGGCAGATGACTTAGAAGATCAACCTTCTGAGACTCTGGTCTGTACTATCTGTAATTCTTCTAATCTCAAACAAACAATTTTAAATCTTACTATTGATTTTGAAAACCTAAACCAGAAGCTTTTTGTTGAAAAGAAATTGAGAAAAAACATTGAACAATCTGTTTCCATCATCCAAAAGGAAAGAGACATTTTTAAAAGAGAGATGGAGAATTAGACAAATGAGAAACTTGAACTATCTGTTGAGAATGGAAAGATTTTAAAACATCTAAAATCAACAGAAGTCAAACTCAGAGAAGAGAACCAGAACTTTTGTAAACTTCTGGAAGATAAGGAGATAAGTGCTAAAGAAAGTGACAGATTAAACTTTGTAGCATTTAAAAATTACTTTCAGAAGGAAAGTGAATTTTTGCATATTAAGCTTCAAAACAAAGAGCTACAGATTAAAAAACTATCTGGATGCTCAGAAGGTTCATGAAAAGATAAATACACAAGTAGGGAAAACGGGCCTTGGTTTCGAGGATCTGGATCCTTATACGTGTAAAAAGAGATCTACTCTAGCTTCTGTCTTCTGTATGGGTAATGAACAGAAACCAAGTTTTCCCATTCTATATGAACAATCAATCTTTAAAATAATCAAAAAATGAGAATGGACATCAAGTTAGAAAACTAAAATACAAAAACATAAAATATTCCTCTGAAAAGGCAAGTCAAGTTGATCTTAAGCTTATTCAGAAGAAGAAAGATGTTTTTAATTTTGGTTCATTCAATCATATAACTTTAAATCTAGAAGCTGATGAGTTCATACCCTTACAGGCAGAAGAGGAACTTAGACTCCTCTTTGAAAAAGACATTCTTACAACTCTGGATGAGTGTTTTAAATCTGATCAAACAAATCTCAAACAAACAATTTCTGAAAACCATCCAGAGATTTTCCCTGCTCTTTTGAAGATTTAAATCCTTGTGAAGTCGAAGATAAGAACGAGTTTATTACTTATCCCTGGGAAAATGATAATCAAAATGATGATGAATTTTTTGAAAGTTCTGAAAACTATATTTCAAATCTTGAAGATCTTTTGCCTCTTAATTTTACAAAGGTTCCAGAGGTTAACAAGGACACAAATGCTCCATTTTTATACACCAATGAACGTATGGAAAATAGAGCTGTTGATGTTGAATCACATATTGCTAAAATTTCAAATGGAATACCACTGATCTCCATTCCTCCAAAAGAACGAAGAAAAGAGGTTCCTATTCATCCGAATTTCCTTGGGATGTGTTTACAAGCTAAGACTTGTCTCGAATTGGAAAAGGAGGCAAATCTCAAAGAGAAAACAAATCTTAAGCACCAGTCTCTGAAATCTCAGTTACAGAAGTTTACTTGTCTTGAAAAAGGAAAATGGAAAGCTAACTCTTATACTTCTGTTTCAATAAAACCAAAAGTTCCAGAGAAGTCTCCATAGAAGAAGCCTCCACAGAAGAATTCACATGTTCCAAAGCATAAGTATAGACTAGATAAGAAGTTCAATAGAACAACTGATGCTAGAATAGACATAAATAAGAACAATTGTAATTATCATTCTCGCAATGAAAATTCAAGGAATTCTTTTATGTTTCAGAACTCTGAATGCTTCTCTTTATTTCTAAAAGTTAAACAATTTTTTTCAAGGCCTTCTGGTTATTTCTCTGATGAACGAAAGCACTCAAACTTTAGACATCAGAATAAAAGAAATAATTCAAGCAAAACAAGAAAACAAGTTGTCTCTGGAAAACCTGTTCATCAGTCTGCTCAAACTATAAAGTTAAAACAAAAATCTAAACCTAACATCAAAGGACCCATTATGAAATGGGTACCTAAATCTCTCTGTTTTTGATTGTAGAAGCAGCGTGTGCATATCTGGTATCTTGACTCTGGATGCTCGAGGCACATGACTGGAACGAAAAACTTACTCTCCAAGTTCAAAGATAAAATTGGTGGAGCAGTTACGTTTGGTGATGATGGTAAGGGTCAAATAAAAGGCTACGACACTCTTCAAGAAGATAATATTACCTTATCCAAAGTAGCTCATGTTTTTGGACTGAAACATAATCTGTTAAGTGTAAGTCAACTTGTCACACCCCGCTAAAGCGGAACCACGAGGTACGACAGTTCTAGGTTTCACAACAATAGGAATATAAACACCAACCATTCATATATTTAAAACGTCAAAGTTTAAAGTTTAAAAGTTTACAACCCAGCTACTTTAACTTTAACAAACAAATTACATCAAAATATATATATAAAGTCTTGATTGGTGTTCCACAAAAACAAGCTAAGCCTGATCGGATACCTTCTTATTTTCCTGTAAAGCATGTTAAAACAAAAGGGTCAACTACAAAGACTTGGTGAGGTTTTCCAATGCACAAAACATTTTATATGCAAGGTATAAAAATAGCGAATCGGATGATCACATCAACTTTAACTTTTTAACCTTTATGAGCAAATATACAAATTATCTTTACACATGATATTTAAATATTGAGCCACTACTAAGCCTGAGCGACATTCTACGCCCCATGAACTACCTCAGCGGTGGACCTAAAGTCCACATGTGTAGAGCATTCTTAATTGATAAAGTGCACCCCTACTTGCCAGTTAGGTGGGTATGACAACCAAATAGCGCTATCCACAAATATCATCGGCTCAAACGAATACATAGTTAAATAGTAGTGTAACATGGGGGCTTCACATAACTCAACATATCATTTGTATAATATAAATTTGCTCACCATAAAGATTTATATGCTTTTCATTAATCAATATAAATCAATTCAATTCCTTTAAAACAACATGCTTTACACCCCAAAACGTATAAACATTTAAAAAAAGGGGACGCGAATACTCACCTTATAGCAAAAGCTTCCAAATAGATACACGAGACGTCCACTAGACGGCCTAACGCTTTCCTAACAAAGCAAAGTAACCAAATGATCACTTATATGTCTAACGATTACTATGAGAGTGCTTATAAGTCCTTATATGTTCAACTTGATCTACTATTGTCCCGTTATACATAATGCACATATGCTCTTTAATGATATAAATTGTACCGAAAATGTAATGTTATAGTGCTTCAAGTGATCAAAATTCATGAAATCAAACAATTTTAGAATTTCACTTTCTGATAGAAACTATAAGTCCTAAAAATGATCAACATAATGTAACATCCAAAATGACAAAATTTCCCATCTTTTGATATCTGATACATTACTGGGTTAAGGTAATTGTGACCAAATTTCATTCATTTTGGACATATAAAAAGGGTATAAATAATTTATACAAAACAGTGTGTCACAGCAAGTACGGAAAATTACACCCTGTTAGTAAAACAATCATTTGAGGAGTTCTACTAGGTATTTTTCAGAAATTCTAGTTGGATTATAAGCATAACACGTAAAGGAAACTTTTAAGATAAGAATCACTCATTTTGAATGAGTTATGAGGAAGATATGGCACCACAAAGTTGCATGCACACATATGTCATTAGTTGACAGATTGCACACTTAACTTTAATAAATTGGTTAGTGCCTCAAAACTTCATAATTTTGAATGAAACCGGATTCATATGAACCCTAACTCATAAAATAAAACTCCAGAAGAACAGTTATGCGTTATGGACAATTAATCAAAGAGATATTATCACAGAAAATAGGGTTTATCTTCTGGTGGATTCACAGTTTGCATACCTAAAATGTTTTAGGTGTTTGGAGGGTCAAAACTCCACATTTTAATGTGATTCCACTTGCAAATAGAATATAACTCATAATAATAACTCTCAAAAGAAAAATCATCCTTTTTCATTGAGGTTTGAAAGAGATATGGCCATTTGAACATGCATGCACAAATCTGTCAACTTTGGATAGATTGCATACTCATTTTGTTTTGAATAATTGAAACCCTAAATCACCATATCTTTGAGTGAAACCAGTGGCATTTGAAAGGTAACTCACTAAAATAAATTTCAGAAGAAAAATCAAGAAATTTGGATGATTATTTTGAGATTTATGGTTGTTCAAAGTAGGGTTTAACCTACTGTTGAACTTCCAGATGCACAACCAACTTGCTATGAGCATTTTGGGGGGGGGGGGGTCAAAACTCAATGTTTTTGAGTGAGACCACTTGGATTGAAACTCCAAATCAATAAATAAAATTTTAGAAGAAGATTCATACCATTTGAATGATTATTTAGCAAGATTTGGGCGACATGAATACAAGGAAGTAATCTGTTAGCACCAAAAATGCTAATTTCAATGAACAAACCCACATGCAAAGAGATTTTACCTACTTTCTTGAGTTCTAATGTTTGGGTCATAGATTATCACCACTATATGAACATTTTTACATGTTTTTGGTGTATAATCTCTCCGTAAAACTCAGAAATTTCGGAGGTTAGATGAATGTGACTAGAAATGCAAGAAAAAGTGGGGTTTTCATTCAAGATTTACAAGAAAATGGTGGAGATGATATTACTACTTACTTGGATGATGAAATGTGTTGAATATCTTCAATAATCTTGCACTTTGATGGGTTTTTGATGAAGAATTTGGCTGGAACTTAAAGGAGAAAGAAGGGTTTTTGAAGAAGTCCCTTGAGTTTTAGAGAGAGAGAAGAGAAAAATTTCAAATTTTCAACATGCAAAATGAGGAGGAAATGGAAAGAAAAATGTATTTCCAACCCAATATTTAAAAAAAAAAAATTAAACTCAAGCCCAAAAATGAAATTAAAATGTTATTTTTCTCAATTTTGGCCTTTTTCCTCAAAATGTAAGTCCAAAAGTGATTAAATTCTATAAAAATAGAATTTTTATATTTTAAATACTAAAACTATATATTTCATATAAATTGGGTATAAATTAGAGCATTTGGCACTATATAGGATGTTTCAGATAGTTACGGGTCGGAACCGGACTTTCTAAGCAATTACCCGAAAATCTAGAAATTTTTGGTCAATCTAATCTAACTAACTCCCATTCTTATAACTTATCTAAAATAACACTAATATAAACTTAGTAAGGGCTACCCTGAAAGCTCAAATTTGACAGTTGTCACACAACTCTGGGATTCTAATATGCTAGTTGTATTTGATGAAAAACATTGTTACTTATTCTCTAAGGCAGGTGAAGAAATTATGGAGAGCCGACAGAAAAGGTAATCTATATATGATGAACTTTACATCCAAGGATGGTAAGGAAACTCTCTGTCTTATCTCTAAAAAGAGTGAAGTTGCATGGTTATGGCATCATAAACTTTCACACTTGAATTTTGAAAATCTTGAGCTTCTTGTCAAACATAACCTGGTTAAGGGCCTCCTAGAGGTACACTTTCAGAAGGATCACCTCTGTCCTGCATGTGAGATGGGCAAAATAAAAAGAGCATCTCACAAAACCAAAAGTTATCATTCGTGCACAAGGACTCTCCAAATGCTACATGTTGACCTCTGTGGTCCCATTGCAATGCCAAGCTTGAAGAATACCTTGTTGACAATGGAATTACTCAAAACTTCTCTGCTGTATGCACTCCTCAGCAAAATGGTGTTGTAGAAAGACGAAATAGAACACTAGTTGAAGCAGCAAGAACAATGCTTGCAGCTTCTGGACTACCTACCAACTTCTGGGCAGAAGATGCTGTTGCCACGACGTGTTTCACCCAAAATCTATCAATCATAATTAAGAGACATTTTAAAACCTCTTATGAGCTCATAAATAACATAATACCCTCAGTTAAATTTTTTCATATTTTTGGCTACAAGTGTTTTATTCTGAATGACCGAGAAAAACTTGGCAAGTTTGACAAGAAATCCGATGTAGCCAAGTTCTTGGGATACTCATTAAATTCAAAAACTTTGAGGGTTTTTAATTTGAGAACTAAGACTGTGATGGAGAGTATAAACATCGATTTTGATGATCAAACTCAGTTGACTTTTGATTATTTTGATTCAGAACTAAAACTTAATACTGTCACTTCTGATTATCTTTCAGGCACCAGAGAATCCGAGATTGATGCTTTATTTGATGATTTTCTGGGAGAAGAAATACCTTCAGAGAGAATACCCATTAATCCACCGTTGAATATTCCTAAATTACTTCAAGCTTCTGGGATAACTCTTTTTGGTCCTACTTCTAGATCACCACATGACAGTCCAGAAGTAACCTCTGTGCCTTGATTTAAGGGGGAGATACTAGGTGCTTCTCCAGATCCAGAACCGACCCCAACACCATAAGACGTTATCCAACACTCGGATACAGCAGTCCAAGCCCAACAAATACCTCAAATAAGGATTAAAAGATGGACAAAGTCTCATACTCCAGATCTAGTAATTGGAGATCCATCTGAAGTGGTTAAAACCAGATCTGCAACAGCAAATGAAGCTTTCTTTGTAAATTTTCTAAGCGTGATTGAGCCAAAGAAAGTTCATGAAGCTTTACAAGAGTCAAGCTGGGTGGATGCAATGCAAGAAGAGCTTCTTCAATTTGACAGGAACAAGGTGTGGAAATTAGTACCTTTGCCTAAAGATAAAATCGCCATTGGTACTAAGTGGCTATTCAGAAACAAAAAGGATGAAGATGGAATTGTGATCAGAAACAAGGCAAGGTTGGTGGCCAAGGGATACTGTCAAGAAGAAGGAATTGACTACGATGAAACTTTTTCTCCAGTTGCAAGAGTTGAAGCAATAAGACTCTTTCTGGCCTTCTCAGCATACAAAGATTTCAAGGTGTACCAAATGGACGCTAAATGTGCATTTTTGAATGGAGATCTCAAAGAAGAAGTGTATGTTCAACAACCTCCTAGTTTTGAGGACTCAAGACATCCAGATCACGTCTATCTTCTGGACAAAGCTCTGTATGGCTTAAAGCAAGCTCCCAGAACCTGGTATGAACGCTTATCAAAATTTCTGATTGATAACTTATACGAGAAAGGTAAGATCGATACCACTTTGTTCATCAAAAGAGGCAAAGGTACTTTAACAGTGGTTCAAATTTATGTGGATGACATTATATTTGGTTTTACTGATCAAACAAAAGTTGATTTGTTTTCAAAGTTAATGGAAAGTGAATTTGAAATGAGCATGATGGAAGAACTAACTTTTTTCTTAGGGCTCCAAGTCAAACAAACTGCCTCTGCATTTTTATAAATCAAGCCAAGTATGTTTCTGACATGTTAAAGAAATTCATACTTCAAAATTCCACTACTATGAAAACTCCAATCTCCTCTAGTACAAAACTTGACTCTGATCCTTCCAGGAAATCAGTCGATGTTACGAACTACAGAGGTATGATTGGAACCCTTCTGTATTTAACTACCAGCAGACCATATATAATGTTTGCCACTTGTCTCTGTGCAAGATTTCAAGCCAGTCCAAAAGAATCTCATTTGGCTGCTATAAAAAAGAATTTTTAGGTACTTAAAAGGAACATCCTCACTAGGTCTATGGTATCCTAAAAATTCTGGATTTGATTTAATTGCATACATTGACTCTGATCATGTAGTATGTAAGTTAGACAGAAAAAGCATTTCTGGGAAATAGGCTGATAAGTTGGACATCCAAAAAGCAGAATTGCGTTTCAACTTCCACAACAGAAGCATAATATGTTGCTGCTGCTAGTTGTTGTTCATAAGTTATTTGGATGAAGACTCAACTCAGAGAATATGGTCTGGTATATGATAAAATTCCCATCCTCTGTGACTCAAAAAGTGCTATTGCCATTGTTAGAACCCAGATATCAAAGATGAACAATGAATTCAGTAAAGAACACAGAATTTAGAACACTGAAGTCGAATGTAGTATTGATATTTAATAGAGTTACAAAGATATGTCTTTTCAGTACAAGTGATCTATGAACATTAGTTCTAACCAACTAACTAACCTTCTATTTATATACAATATGGAAATGCTAAAGTAACAGCAACAAGATAACAGACACAGTTCGGAAATGGTTCTGAACTGTCTTCAGAACTGTCTTCAGAAGTTCTGAACTATCTTTATGCTAAGTGTTTTGAAGCTATCTTTTTATGTTCTTTCAATCTCCCCCTTAGCTTCAAAAGTTCAAATTATAACCTAGTAGATCAACATTTCTCTGACTTCACCCAGAATCAACTTTCTGTATTCAAGTAGTAGTTCTATCCTTTTGTACATGTTCTTGGCTAGCTTAAAGTACTCATTCCATTCATTGTCATTCATGTTTCTTGGTCTGTGCTTTTGTCTTTTTACAAGTGTTTCACTTATTGCAAGTAAAGTACCATTGCTGCACTTGCGAATTTTTTCATATCTAACAAACAGTTTTTCTTTGTTGAACTTGCACACAAACCCAAGAGCATGAACTATTAGAGTACCTTTGCTGATTGAATTGATTCCCTGAAGCTCAAAGTTTAGCCGACTTAAGTTCACTTTTTCTTTGCCAAGTACAAATGCCACTTGAAAGTCAGTCTTAGCTGCCCAGATGAATTCTCTATAAATCCCACTTTGATGACTGGAAACACCTTTCTGAATCTGGTAATATAATCATGAAATGGATTGATACTTCTGTAAATCTTGACCAAGTCCCTTAAATGGACATTCTTAAAGTCAGCTTCAGAAAAAGTGCATACTTCACCATTTTCTCTTTCTACAGTGAAGTAGGAGTATTTATAGTTTAGCTTTGTCTTTTGATCAACATTGATTACCTTCACAATAGGACTTTCTATCATTCACTTCCTCTTCTTCATCAAACATAATAACATCTGATAAGTCACCAGGCTCTCCAATAACATCTTCAAAAGCCAAATATTCATTTAGCATTTCTTCATTAGAATCAGGAATTGGACCTGTTTCATCTGTTCCAGCATTGTCTTCAGAATTAAATGAAACCTTTTCTGTTTCATATCCTTCTTCACCTTCTGATACAACCTGCTCTGTATTAACACCTTTTGAAATAGGTTGCACATTTATAACTGGATTTTCTTCAGAAGTTAAAATTTCATCAATTGCTTCTGATACTTTCTCATTATTTCTTTCTTGCTGAACTGCTTCAGAAGTTGGTTCGGAAGTATCTTTTAATAACAGAGTATGTTCTTTACAAGACTCAGTTAGGTGGCGTTTGTTTTTTAAGAGGTGCTGACGTCTGAAGTCTGATTTCACTTCTGATTATTAAGAGGTGGTGCTGAAGTCTGAAATTTGAATCAGTTAGACTGTTTGTTTTTACGTCTGAAACCTGAATCAGTCAAATTGTATGTTTTTTTTTTCAAAGTGGTTATCACGATATAACATAACATCTAATTAACAATGAAACCTTTTTGAACAAGCTAGGCATCCATTAGTCATTACATACAAATTTGAAAGACAAAACTTGGAATTTCTATGGGGCATAGAGACATATTCTACAAAGTTTTGATACAATAACTTCATTGCGTGCTAAATCAATCTCACTATTTTATCAAGAATCAAACTTGTTTTCAACATCATCCATGGCTATCCAACTTCTCTCCCTTGTAGGCTTGCAACCTCCCAGCTTCAGCCACTGTCCACCCTTCTGATGAAACTTCAAATTCCTTCAATTATGTATCTAGGCCATTGATCAAAAGCTTAAAACATCAAGAAAACAACAATCTCTCACATGGGTTTTTTCGAAACAAATTCAAAGATACTAAAACCATCCCTCAAAGCTTCAATCCTGGTTCGAACTCCAAACATAATTAATACCCAAACAAACTGATCTGAGAAAAAAGAAAAAAGCTTATTAAAAAAATGATGAATCAAGCATCATATAAACATAATTTTCCAGAAAATTCATATTTCCCTTTTGAGTATGGAACAAATTACTTGACAATTGGAATCAAATGTTTCAAAACAAACTATTACCAGTTTCGATTCATCTGCTAACCACATAATCCATCAGCCATCAATCTTTTATCCTATTCCTATCAACTTTTGAAACTCAATTTTAAAACCGAAACAGATAACATTGCTAGTGTTATCAGCTCTTAGTTTGCACAAATATAGTAGAGTCTTTCTTATTTGCACATAAACATAAACATCAGAGGTGTGGGACAGGAGGTTTGACGAAATAGAGAGCTAGGAGGATGAAATCGAGCGAGAGATCGAGAGACAGGAGGTTTGACGAGAGGTTGAAATCGAGAGTCGGGAGAGAGATCTCGAGGCTGAAACAATTTCAGATTTAGGTTTCTCACTTAACTTTCAGAGGACGGTAAGAGGATATTAAGCTCTTATTGTGGAAAAAGAAAACAAACAGTCTGAATGGGTATATGTCTGACCGATTCAGACTTAAGAGTTAATTAAGAGGAAAAAACTAAAAAACAAACAGCCCCTTACTTTTCTTCTTTTCTCCCCCTCATGATCATCAGGATCCTGATTATCATGACTTCTTTTCAATGTAACTGATTGAGACCTGCACTCTAAAGCTAAAACTCTTTGATCCAAAAGTGTTTGAGTATTCTGAACAAAAGTCAATTTATTCAAAACTTGTTGAATAACATCTTTAGTGGCTAAGGAAGATAAATCTGGTTGTGCAGATGTCGATGGTGCAGAGGTTTGAAGACTTGCCACAGAAGAGACAGCTTCAGAAAATGACTTTAGAATAACAGTTTGGAAAACTTTGAGATCATTAGATGAAACTGTTGATCATAACTCCTCTCAGTGATTTGAATATGATTCCTCTTTACACTTAGTGAAATTCCTTGCTTAAGTTTAAGTTCAATTTCAGCGATAAGCATACACTGACTGCCATCAGCGATCGCTGAAGATCAAGGAACCTTAAGCTTATCTCTAAAGATCTGAAGATCAGCGATCACACCAAATGACCATTCAGCGAAAGTCAAAGACCAAACTGAAGAAAGAAATAATCAGCTACGTGACCTGAAGCGGTTCAGCGATAGCAAAGATTATCCATCCAAGTGTGAAGTCTTGTGTCAGCGATATTGAAAGTTCATCCTTGAAGATTCAGTCTCAGCGATCAAGTGAAGCTTCTCATGCAAGATTAATGTTGACTTTATCCTTGATGCACAAAAGACAAACCCCATACTGTGTCAAAAAAGGACGTACGAATTGTCTCTTATGTCCCCATCATATCTGATACGGTACTGTTCAAATGCGGCAAAAAACATGGCTGTATTCTGAACAAAGGACAAGTCTCCTATGGATGATTGCCACGTAGCACATACCTTTTGTCTTGCATTAAATGCAAACGGGTATAAATAAGATGAAGATATCTTCTTCATCTGTGTGCATGCTAGATTCTTTCTTAAACCTTCTGTATTCCATCTTACTTCTGTCTTGTGCATCAATCTTAGTGATTTCTTAGTTACAATAGAATAGGTTTAAACTTGTCCTAATCCCGCTTGTAACTGTAAATTTGTTTATGCAATATAAACTAATTTAAAAACTAAAATTTGTGTGTTTGTATTCAACCCCCCCTTCTACAAACTATTTCTATATCCTAGAACTCTTGTAGACTCCTTAGGGACCAACAAGTGGTATCAGAGCAGTGTGTTCTCTATCTTTAATATATTTTCTTGTTAAACTATTTAAAAAAATGTCTAATCCTAATACAAACTATAATGACAATGGATCTTTAGCTAAACCTCCAAGATTTAGCCATGATAATTTCCCATTGTGGAAGGAAAGAAGGTCTCTGTTTCTAGAAGGATCAAACCCAAAGATCCCTTACTATATAGAAAACGGATCATTTGTTCCTACAACTATTGTAGCTGGTGTTCCTGCCACCACTACTACTCCAGCCATCCCTGAAAGGAGTATCATTAAAACTCCTAATCGATGGACTGAAGAAGATAAAAAAGAAATTGCTATTGACTCAAAAGCCAGATCCATAATAGCAATGTCCCTCCCTGATGATGTCTGTCACTCAGTAATGAAAATAAGGACTTCTAAAGCCATGTGGGATACTTTATGTATTCAATATGAAGGGTTCATCTGAGGTGTAAATCACTAGAAGTATTAAGCTAGTAAGACAGTATGAAAGCTTAATGCATCATAAAGGTGAAACTCTCTCTCAACTTCACCAACGTTTTAACTACTTGTTGATTGATTTAAAAACAGTCAACAGACACTATTCCAATGCTGAAATTCTGACAAAGTTCATGGAGGCACTACCCGAACAATTGGCAGTGTACACTACATGTCTGAAATTGTCAAAGAATCTTGAAACTTTTTCTTTAAGTGCTTTGTATGGAATGCTATTAAATGAAGAGCAATCCCAAGTTTTGAGGAAAAACCTCATCAATGAACTCAAGGGTGTAAAAAGTACTTCTTTGGCACTCGTGTCTTCAGAGGTAAATCCATTAAAAAATGCTTCCTCTTCTACTATTACTTCCATCACTGAATTAGGTCAAACTAATTCAGAAGATCAACTCACTGATACTGACATCTCTGAGTTCGATAACTCTCTGGCTCTGCTAACTAATAACTTTAAAAGATTCGCCAGAAAGAGGAACTTTCGAAGAACACCGACTCTCGCTGACTCTGATAAATTGAAAACTATGCCCGCTGAGAAAGCCTCAGCCATATGCTACAATTGTCAGCGAAAGGGTCACTTCACGAGTGAATGTAGATCCAAGAAAGTTGCAGCTCCCACCACCTCGCAGACCTCTGATAAGAAAGAGAAGTATTTGAAACTAAAAAACAAATACAAAGATCTGAAGAAAAACCAGCCAAAAGGCAAAGGTCTTGTCGCTGAAGAAGTTGATTGGGATGATGAAGGTGACTGTGCTAAGACCTCTGATGAGTCAGGCACAGATGAAGAAGATCTTGCCTACTTATGTCTGATGGCAAGAATAGAAGACCCTTAAGAAGTATCTGAAACTTCTTCTTCTGGTCCCCTTCTACTCAGGTATCCATTCCTTCTATCTTCTTAATATCTGAAAATGATAACTTATCTGTGCTCGATGCTATGGCTGTTGATTTTTACAATGCTTTAAATGGAAAAATCAAAGCTGAGAAAATTAACACTGATTTATCTGAACAATTAAAAAATTTTCATCTAAAAATCAAAGAACTTTCAAAGATTAAGGAAACCTTAAAGGACCAAGTCTTTGTAAATCAAACAATTAGCATTGAGAAGCAGCAAGCTATCGCTGAATGAGAAAAGGCCATCGTTGATCTTAAATCTGAAAAGGCTACCATCAAAGGATGGTGCAAAGCCTCTGACAAGGTAAATGAGATCATCAATGCCTAGATCCCTATGAAAGTAAGAAGTGGGTTAGGCTTTAACCTTGAAAAGGAAGAATAAGAGAAAGACCGTTCCATGCTTAAACTTGGAATGTTTGTCTCCTCTATCCCTGATCCCTCCTCTTCTTCTCAGAGACCTCACTCTAATGAGAAGACTCCTGTGTTAAAATCTTTTGACTCTAGGAAAGTGGTCAAAAACAAGATTCTTGACTAGGTTCCTAGAAATAAAAACGTTCAGAAGAAGAACAAGAAATCCTCTACTTTCTTAGAGAGCAATCCTAAACCTGGGAGAAAAATCTCTGAATTCTCTTAGAGGTCAACCCCCAGAATTAAGATTGATCTCACTCCTGTTCCTGAAAAGGTTGTTATACCTCCAAGAACAATGGATAAAGGAATTCTTGGTCCTATTCCTGACAAAATCCCTTCTATCTCTCTGAAATCTTTGAATTCCAAACCTTACAAATATAAGAAGTGCTATAACTGTGGTGAAACTACGCACATTGCAAGTAAGTGTCCTAATGCTACTAAAGCTGATAAACTAGCTCATGGAAAGAAAGTAGCTCAAGCTGATAAATTAGCAAGAGGGAAATCCACCAAGGTTACAAAACCAACAAGGGTGAAGATATCCACTGTAGAAAGTTCTTCAATAAGTAGCACCTCCGCCACTCCTTTCACTAACAAGGCAGGACCCATAGTAATATGGGTACCTTCAAAAAATTAATCTCTTTGTTGTATGCAGAGTGCTAAAGGTATCTGGTATCTTGATAGCAGATGCTCAAGGCACATGAGTGGCAGAAAATCTCTGCTCTCTAACTACAAAGAAGAAGCTGGTCCATCAGTGACCTTTGGTGGAAATGGCAAAGGATACACTAAAGGCCATGGAATCTTGTCCAACGGAGCCACCTCGTTTAGTCGAGTTGCCTACGTTGAAGGACTAAAGCACAATCTCTTAAGCGTTAGTCAGCTTTGTGACAAAGATTTCAAAGTTCTATTCCTAAGGAATAGATGTGCTGTCACTGACTGCAATGATAAGCTTTCCTTAACAGGAAAAAGAGTTGAAAATGTATACATAATCAATATGAATAGTTCTCACTCTGAGAATGTGTGCTTTATCTCTAAAGAATCCTCTGATGTCAATTGATTATGGCATAAAAGACTCTCTCATCTCAACTTTAAGACAATTAATGAACTGTCTCAAAAGGAACTTGTCAGAGACCTCCCAAATCATAGCTTTGCAAAGGAATCTCTTTACTCAGCGTGTGAAAAGGGAAAGCTGACAAAAGCATCTTTCAGATCTAAACAAGTTTCTTCAGTAACCTCACCTCTTCAGCTACTCCATATGGATCTCTTTGTACCTGTCAATGTCCAATCTATATCTGGAAAAAAAATACACTCTTGTGATTGTTGATGAATATTCCAGATACACATGGGTATTCTTTCTTCGATCCAAAAGTGACACCCCTGATATGATAATCTCTTTTATCAAAAGGATGGAAGTTTTGAACCATCTGACTGTTCGTTCCATGAGAAGTGATCATGGTACTGAATTCAAGAACAGTACTCTGATAAATTTCTTTGACGAAAAAGGTATCTCTCACAACTGCTCTTCAGTAAGAACTCCTCAGCAAAACGGTGTTGCTGAAAGAAGAAACCGAACCATCATTGAAGCAGCTCGCTCATTGCTCAGCGAATCACGCCTTCCAACTCAATTCTGGGCCGAAGCAGTAAATACAACATGCTTTACTCAGAATCGATCTCTGATTGTGAAGCAATTCAAGAAACCCCTTATGATTTATTTCATGGAAGAAGATCTACTCTGAAGTATCTTCACATCTTTGGATGCAAATGCTACATTCTGAATGACAGAGATCATTTCGGAAAGTTCGATCCAAAAGCTGATGAAGGAATTTTTCTTGGGCATTCCTCTATATCTAAGTCTTTCAGAATCTTCAACAAACGAAGACAACACGTTGAAGAACCCATGCATGTCAATTTTGATGAATCTCGTACTACCCCCACTTCTCCTATTCCTGAAGAAGATGAAGAACTGAATGCTTGGATGAAGTCTCACTATGGGGAACCTGAAACTTATTTCAACAATCAACCTAATGCTGAATTAAGTGACGATGAAATCCCTGAAATGCCTACTAACAGTGATCCATCTTCAGGGATCAGTGTTACTCCCCTCAATCAGATTCCTCCTTCTGATGCATCTTCTGGAAATTCCTCAGTGAATATTCAAGCTTCATCCTCTACAAATCAATCCTCTGAGTCTCCTCAATTGATTTTAAATGATGATGTACCTGCTGCTGAAACAACAAATAGCATCCCTGAAGAAGAAGAACTAGTTTCTGAATCTGCGGTTGATCTCTCTCCTCAACCACCAGCTCAGCGATGGACTGCAAATCATCCAATAAATCAGATTATTAGTGATCCTATTGTAGGTATCAAAACACGTAGAGGTACATGTAATATATGTCTATATGTTAATTTCATCTCTCTCTCTGAACCTAAAAACATAGATCAAGCTATCTCTGATCCTAGCGGGATTTCAGCTATGCAAGAAGAACTAACTGAGTTTCGTAGAAACAAAGTTTGAAATCTTGTTCCTAGACCCTCTGGTAAAACAGTAATTGGAACCAAGTGGGTATTTAGAAATAAGCTAGATGAAAACGAGACTGTTATTCGCAATAAGGCTAGACTTGTCACTCAAGGATACAAACAGGAAGAAGGTATTGATTACGATGAAACCTTTGCACCTGTAGGCCGTTTAGAAGACATAAGACTTTTTTAGCTTATGCTACCATAAAGACTTCAAAGTTTTTCAAATGGATGTTAAAAGTGCTTTTCTAAATGGGAAACTCAGCTAGGAGGTTTATGTTGAACAACCCCTTGGTTTCTCAGACCCCAACCATCCTGGTTATGTTTTCAAACTTGAAAAAGCTCTTTACGGGTTAAAACAAGCTCCTAGAGCTTGGTATGATACTCTTTCTAAATTTCTTTTTAAAGAAAAATTCATTCGTGGAAAAATTGACCAAACTCTCTTTTTAAGAAAATATAAAGGTCATACTATACTCGCTCAAATATATGTCGATGACATTATCTTTGGTTCCACAAGACCCAAACTATGCACTCGTTTCGCTGCAAGAATGCAAAAACAATATAAAATGAATATGATGGGTGAACTAACGTATTTTCTAGGTTTGCAGATTAAACAATCTGACAAAGGAATCTTTCTTTGTCAAAGTAAATACGTTAAAGATATGCTGAACAAGTTTGATATGAATCAATGCTCAGCGATGAAGACTCCTATGGCCCCTCCTCTGACACTGAATAAGGACCTTAATGGAAAACCTATAAATGTCACCGCCTATCGAGGGATGATTGGGTCTCTGCTATATCTTACAGCGAGTAGACCTGATATCATGTATTCTACATGTCTCTGTGCTCGGTATCAAGCTGAACCTAAGGAATCTCATCTCATCACTGTAAAGCGAATCTTCAGATACATGAAAGGAACTGCTAATCTGGGTCTTTGGTATCCCAAAGGCTCAGGGTTCGATCTAATTGGTTACCCTGATAGTGATTTTCCAGGTTGCAAGATAGATAGAAAGAGCACCACTGGTGGGTGTCAGCTACTAGGTGGTAAATTAATTAGTTGGACAAGTAAAAAGCAAAATTCTGTGTCCATCTCCACCGCTGAAGCTGAATACGTATCCGCTGGTAGTTGTTGTGCTCAAATTCTTTGGATGAGAAATCAGCTCAGAGACTATGATCTCATGCTCTCCAAGATCCCTATTTATTGTGATAGCACTAGTGCTATTGCAATTGCCAACAACCCTGTACTTCACTCTAAAACCAAGCACATTTGAGATTCGATATCACTTTATCAGAGATCATGTGATGAATGGTAAAATTGAACTTCATTTTATACCCACTGAACATCAGCTCACCTACTTTTCACTAAGCCTCTTGATGAAACTAGATTCAATCTACTCATCAACGAACTTGGTATGTTGAACGCTGAATAATTCTTACTCAGCTAATAACAAACAGTGATACAAATAAAGTCCTCTATTACCATTCGCTGAACTCTGACTCAACAATATATGTCCTTTCTCACTCAGGTATTATCTTCTAAACCTTTCCGTTCCCTGATGTTTCTTTAATCAAGGAAGGAATCTGAAAACATAAAACTCATCACTGACAGTCTTTTATTGTTTTTGATGAATATTTTCAAAGCTAATGATTAATCTTTCCAAATGGATAATTATCATTATAATTTTTTAAAATAAGAAAAGGACACGTCAGACCTTTTCTGACACAAGACGGACCACGACGTTTCCCTTCCAATTCCTTTCTAGGGACATGCGCCAGGTCATCATTTCTTTTTCAAAAAGCTAAACCGTCGTTTAGCTATCATTTTCTCTCTTCTCATGCTATTTAAGCAAATCCTTGCCTGATTTCTCTCTTTACGCTCTCAAAATTTCCAAAAGGCAAGAATTCTCTCAACTACTTAAAGTTTTCTCAAGAACACCAAGAACACGCACTTGTGCGTTTTTCTTCTCGAACATCACTAAGGTTTGATCTAACCTTACACATTAATCTGGAAACATCTTGTTTCACTTCTCTTTTCTTTTCTTAATATCAAAACAAAAATCTAGGGTAAATAAAATAAAAGTCTGGATTAAACTTCAAAACCCTTCAAAACCTTGTTCTAAGTCTTTTCCTTAAGAACAGAAGATTTTTTTTTGTTTAATCTGTTAATCCCATATTACAACAGATCTATATAGAATGCTCACTGAATTCTCATTTTATTAGAATTGTAGAAAGCTTTACAGAGAAACACACACTTACACCTTTAAACGACTCTCATGTGTGGTGTTCTATTTATGTTCAACTCCCTAACTGTCTAACAGACTCTCTATATATACTACAAAGGTAAAGCTACAGTTACATGTATTTAAATCACAGCCCTATTACATTAAGACACGTCATCAAAAACTCTATTCAGAAGTTCTTCAGAACTGTCTTCAGAACTTCAGAACTTTCACTTCAGAACCACTTCTGAATTCTTCAGAACTTCTTCAGAAGTTGTGTTTCAGAACTTTTTTATCTTCAGAAGTTATCTTCAGAACTTCAGAAGAATATCTGAATAATGATTTTACAAAACATTCCATACATAGGATTCTTTGGATCCTAATAATCTCCCCCTATGTTTTGTAAAGGAATCATAGTCTTTAGTCTTCAGATCTTCTCCCCCTTGATTTATTTGAAAAACATTAGTGTTGTTGATCTTCAAGAACTCCCCCTTGAATAAATCCAAGCTCCCCCTTGAATAAGGCTCTTATCTTTACTTTCAACTTTAATTTCAGAATCAATGTGCAATAACCCCGACTGAGTGCACTAACTTCAGCTTGAAAACATAGATATGTCATGACAATCCATTGTGCAACTGTAGTTTTTAACAAAGAATCTAATTGTCTTTGAACCATGAGTTGAATATGCATTCAGCTCAAGAACTTCTTCTGATAAGCTCAAGAAATGGGGAATTAACACAAAGCTTGGTTGACCAAAACACCTTTTGACAATAAAGCTTTGGGAGAAAGATGACATTAAGAACATAGCTTCTTGATCAACAAAGTCAAACTAGAAAAATTAGCCGACTTCCAGAATACTTCCAGAATAATGAATAATCAAATCCAGATCCAATCTTCACACCAGATGAATGATTATCAGCACTCAAAACCCTAACACAGAATAAAGTCACTAGAACACTAATTATAGACACTCAAACTTCTGCTTGATCAGAACAGAAAGATGATTGAAGATACTCAACAGTCTAGCATCTTGAGTTTTTCTTGTAGAACAATGATTACAAGCACTCTATAGTCTAAGTGATCAATTCAGAACATAGATTGCAAGCACTCAGCGGTCTTGCCTCAAGAAAAAATCTTCAGAGAAATGATTGCTGAAACTCAAACTTCTAATCTTCAAATCAAAAACTGAATCAATCATCCAAAATTCTGAAAACTTTTCAAATCTGTCTCTTTAGATAGCATACATAAAACTTTGACCAATATAGTCAAACTTTGAACACTTGCTGACAAGCTTGAAGAAATTGAGCTTTAATGAAATTGTTGGGCCATGATAAAAAATATCTATACAAATTAAGAGGATGTCTTGAGCATAGACAATTAAGCACTTCTTGTCTGACAATATACTATACTGAACTGTGATGTCATATGCCTTATGCGGAAGCCTTCAATCTTCAAAAATTCAGAAGTATGACAACAAGATAATATTGTAGACAAGTGATGAAAATCAATGATTTATATATGATTCGTGAAATCTCTTTGATGAACAATGTCCCCTTCCTACGACTTAGCACATGGGTCCCGCTACCCGGTTAGCGGGTGGGGTCAAGGGAAAACGCCCTTGCGGGGTCTGGGGGCTGGCCCCGAGAAATTTTTCGAGAATGCACACTTCTCCCCTTACCAAGATGCATCAATTCTGAACAACTTCTGAAGATTAGTACAGTTCTGAACAAAATTCAGAACTTCTGAATTATAGTCTTGATACAATGCAGTTCAGAAGTCTGATTATACACTTCAGAAGTTTTGATAAAACACTTCAAAAGTTAGATAAAACACTTCAGAAGTTAGATAAAACACTTAAGAAGTCTTATAATACACTTCAAAAGTTCATTAATACACTTCAGAATTTTGATGCTTCAGTTCAGAAGTTTGATAAAATACTTCAGAAGATTAAAAAATTCTTCAGAAGTCGAAAGTTTCTTGTTTAGAAGTCCGATAATATCTTCAGAAGACGATAGTTTCTTGTTCAGAAGCCCGAATCTATTGAAACAAAAGTCTGATCCCTTTGCTGTTATCGGATTCTTCAACTAATGGATCTTGTTCGATTAAGAAAATTCAGATTCCTCACAATTTGTCAATTAAGCACCAAATTGATGATCAAACCTTGTTCATAAACATTGATAGAAATATCATAATAGTTTCAAAAGGCACTGGGTTCTGAAGATATAAAGATCTGAATAACGAAGATTCAGAACTCAGAAGAAAAGACAAAAGCCTAAGGCATAACTTCTGAAGTGTCAACTTCAGAAGTTCGGAAGATATTCTGAAGAAGTTCTGAAGAAGTTCTGAAGACACTTCTGAAGAAGATCTGAAGGAGTTCAGAACCTGTTCTGAACTTGTCTGTCATAAATGTACTGGTACTTTAGTCTTTCTATTACTTGTATATATAGTTTGTTTGTTAGATTGTTATAAAAAACGTTTCCAATAAGCCTTGTAAAGATATATTTTGTAATACTGTTCATCCTATCAATACATACGACATTTGGCTATCATATTACTGTTCTAATCTTTCCATATATTGATATCTTGATTGTTTGGGTCCTAACAATTGGTATCAGAGCCAATTCATCTGTTCTTGAAAGGTTTGTGAAAGAACTTGTCAGATCTGACAGTTCTTGGTGTTCTTGATCTACATATTTCAAATTCAACTCAGGTGAATTCTCGATCTTCTAACAATCAAAGATGTCTAAAGAAATAGTCTCAATCGGATCTGAAATGAAACCCCCAACTCTCTTCTTGGGAGAATATCATCAATGGAGAATCAGAATGATTCATTTCTTGGATAACATAGATGAAGCCTTAATGCAATCAATCACAAATGGCCCATTAGAGGTATTTGTTGAGATTCCAGCTGTCCCCAGAACTGAATCCACTCCTGAAATCCCTGCATCAAGAATTAAAAAGAGTCTTGTAATGTATAATCCAGCAGAAAAGGCTCAAATGAAAGTTGATAGAAGAGCGTTGACTTTAATCACCATGGGAATTCCTAATGAAATGTTCAATAGGGTTGATAGTTTAACTTTAACCAAAGCCATGTGGGATGAAGTAGAAGCTAAGATGCAAGGAAGCACAAAGGCTCAAGCACAGAGATTAAATATCTGTGTAGGAACATATGAAAACTTTAGATACAAAGAAAATAAATCTATCACTGATACATATCATAGATTCAATAACATTCTGAATGATCTAAGAAGAAATGATGTTCATAAATCAAATTCTGAGATAAATAACAAATTTCTGAACAATCTGAGAAATGAATGGTCAAGTTTTTCAGATAATATGGTAACTAGGAACTTCTCTAGAAAGACTGTTAGGCAAGATCAAAGTTAGGCAACATGAACAAAAGAAGGCAAATGAAACAGTTGCCTTTCTGAGCAAGAACTACAATAATTCTTTGACCATGGCTGCTAAGAAAGTTTGTGAGATTCCAGAGACAACTGTTTGTGATGGGGATGAATCAGATGAGGAGCTGAAAAGAATTTCTCATAATATTGCTTTTTATGACAAGGCAATTCAAACAAAGATACAATAAAAAATATCAGAATAAACGTAGATCTGATGCTGGACCTAAGAAAAGTCAAAAAACTGGTCAATCTGAAACATCTGAACCAGCAAGGTGCTTCAACTGTGGAAAGCCTAGACATTATGCAAGACAATGCAAGATGCCAAAAGTCAAGAATTCAGGCTTCTATGAGAAGAACCATATGTTAGCTAAGAAAAAGGAGCTTAATCCTGCTCTAGTGACCAAGTATGAAGAGGACTGGTTAAACTGGTGTGATGGATATGATGATGAAGAAGTTGCTCACTGTGCAACCAATTGCTATATGTGTCAAATGGATCCAGAAAAGGATAAACAAGACACTGAGGTATCTTCTTCATCTTCTGAATTAAATTATGAAACAAACTACTCTTCTGAACAAAATTCTGAACAAAATTCTGAACATAACACTGTAAATTCTGAAATGAAAAATCAATTTCAAAACATGTTTTCTGAATTTGAAACACTCAGAAACAGAATCAAAGGTGAAAGAATTTTGGTCAATCAATTCAGGGCTGAAAGTCAAATATATAAAGAAAATTGTCAAGCAGCTGAACAGATTCTTGAAAAAGTTTCTGAAGAAAAACTTGTTTTAAAAGAAAAATGGATAGTTTACAAAAGGAAGTAATTAATGATAAATCTGAAAAGCAAAATTCTAAATGTTAAGATGAATTTTCTGAATCAAGAGAGACTTGATCTTTATAAAAAGATTAAGGAATTAGAAGATTTAAATTTTAAAAGAGGACAAACTGAACAAACTCTGAACATTTTAACTAGTCAGGCTCAGAACTCAAAATTTTACAATATAAAAGCAAGTTTAGGATATAATGACAGTCAAATATTGAAAAAGGCACCTGCAAACTTGTATGATTATTCTAAAATGAAAATTTTCAATGAATCAAATACAGGTGTCATCTATAAACCTGTGAACTATTCTTTGCCTGAAAGAATACCGTTTGTAAAATCAGAGACTTTGTTTTCAGAAGAAACACCTCTTAAAACTGGTGAACCAGAGATAATCTCTGAAACAGAAGAAATAAATATAAGTTCAAATATTTGTGAATCTTCTGAATCAAATATTATTTCTGAAGAAAAATTTGATGTAATTGTTAAGTCTGAAATAATTTCTGAAGTTACTTATGAGATAACTTCTGAATTCAATTCTGAAGTAATTTCAGAAGATATTTCTGATAATAAATCAGAACAAGAAGAACATTATGATGAATTCTCAGAAATTGACTCTTTAAAAGATGTTGATGAGAATCCCAATATATTTTTTGATAATTCTGACGATGAGTCTACAACATCAAAAAATTCAAATATTTTTGCAACTAGTATGACTCAAAATAATTTTTCAGATCTAATAAATGCTTCTAATTCAGAAGATGATGATGATCATATGGTGCAAGTGATTGATAAAAATGACTATTTTGTTTAAAAATCACAATCTTGTATGACTGAAGGAGAAAAACTAAAATTTGAAGCTTCAAAGATACCTTCAGAAATGTTTGATTCTGTATTTTTAAAGCCAGAATATTAGAATTCAGATTTTTCTCCTACTAATACAAACACTTCATTGATTTCAACACCATGTTCAGTAATATCTTCTGATTTCAACACCAGAGTTAAAAATTTTGAACAAGGACAATCCTCAAATTCTCTCTCTGAAGTTCAGAAAATTAACTCAAATTCTAAAGATAAACCTAAAGTGAACAAAAGAATTTCTTATACTAATCCTCATTTCTTATCTTTTACAGAGCTATCCACTTTAGTATGGAGAAAGAAAGATGAAAGACTGTCAAAGAATGACAAATTAGATAATTTTTCATTTTCAAAGAAGAATGATGTACCTAAATCAAAGAAAGTGAATAAAAGAATTTTTGTTGAAAAATCAAATGTTATTGATTCTTATATGTCTAATGCTGTTCTAAATACATTAAAGAATCATATTCACTGTATTAACTGTGGTCATCATAATTTTCATCTTAACTCCAAAACAAACAAGAAAAATTTGATGAAATCTATTTAGAAATGTTCAGCTATATTGACAAATTTAATTAAAAGAAAAAATAAAAATAAAATTAAAAATAAAACTAAGAAAGATAAATCTCAAAGTTCTGAACAAACTTCTGAATTGAAAAATCTGAAGAAAAAGTTAAGAATTTCAAATTTTACTACTAATGGCAAAGGACCCGTTCTGAAATGGGTACCTAAAACTCAATAATCTTTTTTGCAGATATGTCATATGTGGGTCTTAGATTCTGGATGTTCAAGACACATGCCACATTTCAAAGAACTACTAACTGTTTATCATGAAAGATATGGAGGAACATTTAGCTTTAGAAACAATGCAAAGGGATATGTAAGAGGATATGGTACTTTCATTAAAGGAGATGTGAAAGTAATGAAAGTTTTCTATGTTGAGGGACTAAGACATAATATTTTCAGTATTAGTCAATTCTGTGACAAATACTGGAAGGTTAATTTTGATATAGATTACTGTCATGTTCTGAGTACAACAAACAAAAATGAATTAACTGCTTATAATGATGGAGATATCTACACAACAACATTCACTGCAACTAGTCAACTACAAGGTGTATGTTATATGTCTACATCAATGAAAAATGATAGTTGGCTTTGGCACAGAAGAATGTCACAGCTGAACTTCAAAGCCATTTCTGAACTAGGCAAACATCAATCTGTAAGAGGACTACCAGAGATCATTTTTGAAAAGAACTCTCTTTGTTCTGCATGTGAACTAGGGAATATCAAAAGAAGTTCTCATCCTCTGAAAATGCTATCTTCATGCAAAGCTCCACTAGAAATGCTACATATGGGTTTGTGTGGACCAATGAAGACTCAAAGCATGGAGGGAAAGAAATACATCCTTGTCATAGTAGATGAATATACAAGATACACTTGGATTGAATTTCTGAGACTCAAATCTGATACTTCTGAACGACTTATACCTTTCTGAAGAAAATTCAAGTTCTTCTTCAACTCCCAATTCAAAAGATCAGAAGTGACAATGAAACAGAATTCATAAATTCTACACTTCAGAACTTTTTGGAATCTGTTGGCATTTCACATAATTTTTCCGCTGCAAGAACTCCTCAACAGAATGGGGTGGTTGAAAGAAAGAATAGAACTTTGGTAGAGGCTGCAAGAACCATGCTTGCATATTCAGAACTTCCTCTTTCTCTTTGGGCAGAAGCTATTCCTACTGCATGTTTTACTCAGAACAGGACCATTCTAAACAGAAAATTTCTTAAAACTCCTTATGAAATTTTAAAACAAAGAAAACCCTCTATTGATTATTTTAAAATCTTTGGTTGCAGGTGTTTTCTAAAGAATGATACTCAGCATCTTGAAAAATTTGCACCAAAAGGTGTAGCGGGTATCTTTGTTGGCTATTTTCAAAGATCCAAAGCTTATAGAGTACTACTTAAAGGAACTCAAAGGATCATTGAGACTACAAATGTCAGATTTCATGAGCCAACATTGACTTCTGAACAAAACAGTTCAGAACTCGCACATAAACCAACTTCTGAAAGTTTGGACTCAGAACATAATCAGACAAACTCTACTTCTGAATCTCAAACTTTACTTAAAACAAATTTAGACAATTTTTGTCAAGACTTATTTGATATTTCTGTAAATATTTCTGCAGATTATCAAAACCCTTCTCTCGTCAGAAGCACAAATGATCAAAACATTTCAGAAATACAAATTACAAATACATCAGCACCACAAATCTCAACCTCAAATTCAGAACTTCTATTTTCTGAAAATGTACATCCAACTTCTGAACTAGTTCAAGTTATTACTGAACAAGTTCAAGATACTTCTGAACCAATTCAAGTTATTACTGAACCAGTTCAAGATACTTCTGAAAATGTTCATCAAAGTTCTGAACAAAGTCAAAATGTTCCATTTGAGGGGGAGACTTCAGATTTACATTCAGTTATCAATCATGATACTGAAACTCAAGCAATTGTTGATGATTATGATTCTCTGAACAATGTTTCATCTGTTCAACCATTGCCGAATGTGAACAAATGGACATCAAGTCATCCAGTGCATCAAATTATTGGAGATGCATCAAAAGGTGTTCAAACAAGATCTGCAACAACAAATGAGTGTCTGTATGGAACCCAAAAAGCCATGTGAAGCACTTCAAGATCCAGACTGGATTTTAGCAGGCAAGATGAGTTAAATCAATTTGAAAGAAACAAAGTCTGGAGATTGGTGCCAAAACCAAAAGGTAAATATATCATTGGCACAAAATGGGTATTCAGAAATAAAAAAGATGAAAATGGTATTGTTGTAAGAAACAAGGCAAGGCTTGTAGCTAAGGGGTATTGTCAACAATAAGGAATTGATTATGATGAAACCTTTGCTCCTGTTGCTAGATTAGAAGCCATTAGAATATTTCTTGCATATGCTGCTCACAAAAACATGAAGGTGTTTCAAATGGATGTGAAATGTGCATTTCTGAATGGTATTTTACGTGAAGAAGTGTATGTTGAACAACCAGAAGGCTTTGTAAACAAAGAATTTCCAGATCATGTCTACATTTTAGACAAAGCCTTATATGGACTTTAACAAGCTCCAAGAGCATGGTATGATACTCTTACAACTTTTCTTCTGAATTCTAAATTCAAAAGAGGTACTGTTGATACCACTTTATTTCTGAAAAAGGAAGGTGATGATATGATATTGATACAAATATATGTAGATGACATTATATTTGCCTCTACTAATCCAAAATTTTGTAGAAGTTTTGAAAAAATCATGCAAACTGAATTTGAAATGAGTATGATGGGAGAGTTAACATTTTTTCTTGGTCTTCAAGTTAAACAACTTCCCACTGGCATATTCATTAATCAATCTAAGTATGTCTCAGATTTACTTAAGAAGTTTGACATGACTGATTGTTCAAGTATTCAAACTCCAATGGCCACTGCAACTAAGTTAGAACCTGATCTAAATGGAAAATCTGTTGATCAGAAAAAGTACAGAGGTATAATTGGATCTTTGCTTTACTTAACTGCTAGTAGACCAGATATAATGTTTGCTACATCCTGAGGAATCACACCTTTTAGCTGCAAAAAGAATCCTTAGATATCTCAAAGGTTCTCCTTCATTGGGACTTTGGTATTCTAAGGATTCTAGTTTTGAACTAACAGCATTTACAGATGCAGATCATGGTGGTTGCAATTTAGACAGGAAAAGCAATTTTGGATCATGTCAATTTCTGGGTGATAGACTGGTTAGCTGGTCTTCAAAGAAACAAAATTGTCTTTCTACTTCTACAGCAGAAGCTGAGTATGTAGCAGCTGCAATATGTTGCTCACAAGTGATCTGGATGCAAATTCAACTCAAAGACTATGGTTACACTTTCAAAAAGATTCCTTTGTATTGTGATTCAAAGAGTGCCATAGCCATCACTGCCAATCCTGTTCAGCATTCAAAGACCAAGCACATTGATGTAAGATATCATTTTATCAAAGATCATGTGGAAAAAAGGTAATATTGAAATGTTTTTTGTTCAGACAGATTATCAGTTAGCTGATTTATTTACCAAAGCTCTTGATGAAAAACGTTTTAACTTCTTGGTAAGTAAATTGGGCATGATGAATATATCTATGTAAGTATTAAGCATCAACCAAAATTTAGAAGTTATATTCTGAGATTTCTTATTTCAAATTCTGAATAATTTGTTCTTCAGAAATCTTCTGTAGTTCTATATTCAGAAAGTTATTTTTTTTAAAACTCAGAATATAGTCCTTTATCTAGCTTGATTGTCTATCAATACTTTTCAATTTTTTTTTTCTTCTCATTTCTTTAATATTTTCTTATTTCTTTGATATATATTGCACTGTTTAAGGGGGAGAATCATAGTTGCTAATGATTCAAGGGGGAGTGGTATTAATGTCAAATTTTTGAACTACTCTTTCCTACTAAACATATCTGAATTGCTGATTCCAAGTCTTACACTTCATATCAAAGAAGTATGAACAAACTTCCTTAGATAAAATATTTTACAATTGTTCAAACCTACTTCTGAATTCTCAAAATGATTTATATTTTTCAGAAGTTTGTATTTTTAAATGATTTTTAGTGTTCTAAAGTGATACAAGTTTAGTTCTGAACTAAACTTAAAAGTTCTGAAGTTCCTCTGAATTTTCTGAACTTCTTCTCAGAAGTTCTGAACTATTTCTGAAGTTTTTGAACTTGTTCTCAGAACTTAACTTCCCGTTGATATTTCTTAAGTATCACTTAAGCGTGTGCCACATGTTTTAATTTCATTGGATATTTCTTAAGCACGTCGTCTAAACGGTTCATTTATCCAACTTAATGATGATTACTACTCTAATCACATTTACTTTTTGGCCACGTGTCCATCAGCGATTATCCAGTCATATAAATCAATGGATTCTTCATCGTCTTCATTTTTTAGCAATTTTTCACTAAGAAATCTATCTGTGTTCATTGATCTTATTTCTATTACCAATCCTTGTTCTTCAAAAATCATGTCTACTTCAAATGCAATGGTTTATGCTTCCTCGAGCTTCAATGACAGCAATGGATCATCGAGTGATGGTTCATTCAAGATCGTGCCTAAAAAATTAGTGGTTGGAACAATGGAAATCCCACTGAATAATGATCAAATGATTCAAGACACAACCACAACTGCTATGAATCAAGCCGGACCTTCAAACCCTAACCCTAACCCGAGAACTGATAAAATTGCGGAAACACATATTGAACCTATTGAAGTTGTTTCTGAATCAAATGCTGGTGATAGTGAATCCCAGACTCGTGCTGCAAGTAGTGATATGTCCAAACTTTATGTTCCTGCTGAGAAACTACTTGAAATCAAGAAAAATAACTGTGCTTTGAACTTCAAATCGACAAACTTTGCTGATGATCAAATGATTTTGATCGAAATTCTGAAGAAACATCCACTCCTTACTCTACTCTCTAGGAAATTTTTTGTTCCTACTTCTTACCTTCAACAATGGTGGTACTATGCTGAGGTTGATGAATCTGAAGATGAAATTGTGTCCTATGTCCATGCTTACAAGGTATGCATCTCTATGGATGATATTAGAAGTCTTCACTATCTGTCAAAAACAGATGAGGTTCTTGGGAAAACTTGTTATGATCCAATTCCATCTTCATCAGAAATGATATCAGATTTCATGAGTTTGGGATACTCTGAAAATCTAAGTGCTTTGAGCTCTTTTAGAGGAAATTTTTTACCTCCGATATGGTACTGTTTATTCTCAATTCTGAATACTTGTTTATCTGGGAAAAGTTCAAGTTTGGATCAAGCTTCATCAAATGGGAGGATCATCTTTCATGGTGTTGCATTCAACAAGCATTATGATTACGCTTCCCTTATTTTTGAAGAACTCAAATCTGCTATTTTGAAGAAGTCCACATTCAACTACATACCATTTGAGAGATTCTTTCAAACATTCATCAAAGGAGCAATGAAAGCAGTGCCAAAAATCCCTGTTCTAGCACATGAGGTACATGTTCCTATCTTTACTATGGATAGTTTAAGACCACCAAATGCAAAACTCACATTTCCAAATGCAGTTCCACTTCCTTCTCACTTACTTGATCTTGTAAGTACACCAAATAGGATTGTGAGTGAGTATTTAGAATCTATGGGATTACCTCAACCAGTAGTCAAACCAGAGTGGTGATAATGCAAGGGAGTCTAGACTTGTTAGAAGGAGAGGGGAGGCTGTTCAAGGGGGAGAACAACCTTAAAGAGTAAAGAGGAAAAATGAAAATGAGAGAATGGATAGAAGAGTAAGAAAAAGAATTGAAGAGGGGAGAACACAGGTAAAAGAAAAACAAACATGTGAACCACCTGTTACTAGCCGGGCACCTACATCTTCTATCATTCCACATTCTTTGGTGGATGATATTGAAAAATCCAGTGAGCCCATGGCAAATTTGGTTATCCCCCCCAGCCACTCACCCATCTCTCTACAGAAGGGTGTTTCATCAACACATATGGGGCAAGCAGCTTATAATCCATTAGGACCCCAATTGGAGGTTCCTTTTGTTGAAAATGAAGGATATATGTCCCCCTTCACCATTTTGAGCACATTGAGTCTGAGGGTCCCCTCAACTTTGAGCTTACTGAACCACTTAATGTGGAATCAATTCACACTAGCACACATCTTCCAGATGTCACTAAGCAAAGTGTTTGTCACATTGTATCAACAACTATAGATATTCCTATTTCTGGATATCAAGGATTAGTATGAAGACCTGGTGGGGTGAACATTACAAAAGCCCCATTCACAGAATCAAATGTGGTTCATGATGTCTCTGTGGCACATACAGGCCAGCCTTCTTCTGAAGGACTGCAAACAAGACCATCTGTTGGTCTTGGAATCTTACCCACATCTTCTGAGTTCACAGAATTCAAAGATTTCTGTACTTCTGAATTTGCAAAGATTCAGAAGGACATCAAGGAATTGACGGATACAACCAAAAAGGTGATGGAGGATAGGTTGGATCAACAAGGGGAGAGTATGGTAAATAAGTTGACTGATTTTCAACTTCAATCATCTAATGATCTGAATTCTTTTAAACAAGCACTTCTGACTGCTTTTTCTGAAGTGGCTTCATCTGTTTCTTCTCTGAAATCTTCTCAGCCTTCTTCTTCATCTGCTCAACCAGCTTTTGCAACAAAGGATGATATTACTGAGATTTTGAACCAGCTTTCTTTTATTCAGAGTTCTCAGAAAGATTTAAGCACAAGATTGTCTGCTCTAGAGTGCAGGGTTCAATCAGATACTTCTAAAAGGGTTCTTGATGATCAGGATCCTGATAATCAAGAGGGGAAGAAAAGACAGAAAGTATCTGAACCAGAAATTGCTGAAAATGTTCAAGTTCAAAGTTCTGAGAAAACTTCTGAAGATGCTCAGAATGTTGGTGAAGCATCTAATAGAGTTTCAGAAGCTATAGAAGATATCTTATCAGCAGAACATGAGGGACAAGAGGTAAATGATCATACTTCTGAAGAAATGATAGAAGAAGGGTATGAAACTGAGAAGTTATCCTTTGATTCTGAAGGTAACTTAAGCTTAGATAATACAGACATAATTCCAGACTCAAATGAAGAAATGCTAAGGGAATACCTTGAATTTGAAGATGTCATTGGAGAGCCAAGTGACCTTTATGATGTTATTATGTTTGAAGAAGACAGGTCTGGAGCAAATATGGGAGAAAGCTCAGAAGGGATAAGAGACTTAGTAATTTGGAAGCCTCAACAACTTCTGAGTGAAGAATTCAGAAGAGCTTCTGAAGGATTGTGGAATATTCTAAATCAATTTAGTTGGGTACATCTGTTTCTGAATAAACCAAGAAGTCTGGAGTGTAGAGTTTTGGATAACAAATTTTCAGTCTTCAGAGATTTTTTTAATCAACCAGATGAATATGTTGAACTTGAAGTTGATCTGGGTCACATGGGAGGAACTGAACTTGCAGATGAAATTCTGATGGTCTACTCTGGAAAATTTGAAGTAAGAGTCAGATCCTGCATTACAATTCCCAAAATTGATATTCCTCTTCTTGAAGAACCTATTCTAGATCAAATCTATGAAAATGAAGATATGTTTCTTTGTGGAGAAATAAGTTTAGAGTTTGCTAAAGTTATTCACTTTCATATGTATAAAACCAATTTGAAGTTTGCAAAGCTGGAAGATTTCTTAAATGATGAGTGGTCTGAAGAACAAGTGTCTCAAGTTAGAAACTTTGTTCAGAAGCATGGTGTTCAGAATTTGAATGATTCCACTCTTATCAAGAAAATTAGAGGTCTGACAAAGACTGTTGAAGATGATTTGGTAATATACAGATTTGGAGCAGAGAGAAGAAATGGATATCTGTGTGAATTTACTCAATATGATCTGTACAAATTAAGATTGCAAGACAAGTTGACAGTTCTTCAGTTTTGTGTTGCCAGAAGTGAAGTTGAACTTGTTTTTGAAGTTAGAAGAATTCTGGGAATCTACATAAGGAACATCATCAAGCATGACTTTCAATTAGCTCTGGAATTTGGTTTATCTAAAGTGAATCTGTTGGAACCTGTAAACCTTGAAAATACAATAACTAGAGTGTTCACTAGTCCAGATCTTGGGTTCAGATACACAACAGATGAAAATAAAACCTTTTTGATTTCAGATATTCCAAAATACTCTAACTCAACTCTGAATTGGTTTCTTACTTATGCAAAGGATTATATTGAAGATTCAGATGTCAAAGAAGAAATCATATATCTGATCAAAGAAAGAGTTCATTTCAGAGAAATTGTAAGAAAAAGTTATCCTGCTGGTCACAAAAGAGAAAACAAGATCAGAGGAGCTGATTATATACTTAGTGATACTTATGATTTCCAAATTCACTCAAAGAAACAAGACTTGGAGGAAATTCTGAAGTTTTCTCTGAACATTGAAAGTTCTGAACCAACTCAGAAGAATAAAGAGAAAGGGAAAGAAGTAATTTCTGAAGCTATTTCTGAACAGTTGGTTCCTGTAGCGCAAATATCTGGAGAGGAATAACTGCAAGTTCAAAGAATAGAAGAAAGTGCTCACACAATGTTTCTTGAATATTTCCATTCAGAAATGTTCATGGAATATGAACAAAAGTTCAACTATATTGATTGCTGAATTCAAAAGTCCTTTGGTTGGAAACAATGGTACTCATATATCATTAGAAAGATAAGGATCCCAATTAATGAAGCAAGAAAGGAAAGTCCAGTGGTCAAGGTAATTAATGCTGACTTGAAGACAAGGCAAAATTACAAGTATGCATTCTTTACAGTTGAAAGACAAAATGGTGAGATTTCTACCTTTTCTGAAGCTGATTTCCAGAATTTGAATCTCAGAGATCTACTCAGACTTTACAGAAGTCTTTATCCTTTTCATGATTCAATCACCAAGTTCAGAAAATCATTTCCAATCCTTAGAGATGGCTTGTACAGAGAATTTATATGGGCTGCAAAGACTGATTTTCAGGTTGCTTATGTTCTGAACAAGAAACACGTACACTTGAGCAAACCAAATCTGAGCTTACCAGATATTCAGAATATGAAGAAGAGTACTTTAGTAATTCAACCTCCAGGTTTCGTTTGCAAATGCTTTGAAGAATTATTATTTGTGAGATTTGAAGAACTCCACAAATGTTGCAATGAAACTCTCATGGCAATCAGAGATCGTTTGGTAAAAAGACAAAATAAAAGACCAAAAAATCTGAGCAATAAAGATTGGGAGAAACACAAGAAGCTTGCAAAAGAGATGGTTAGAATTGCTGAATCATTACTTGAATACAGAAGCTTAATTCTGAAAGATGTTAGAGAAATTTTGAACTTCTGGAAGTATGATCTGAACTTTTGAAGCTAAGGGGGAGATTGATAGAAATATCATAATAGCTTCAAAAGGCACTGGGTTCTGAAGATATAAAGATCTAAAGAATGAAGATTCAGAACTCAAAAGAAAAGACAAGCCTAAGGCATAACTTCTGAAGTGTCAACTTCAGAAGTTCTGAAGATATTCTGAAGAGGTTCTGAAGAAGTTCTGAAGAGGTTCTGAAGAAGTTCTGAAGACACTTCTGAAGAAGATCTGAAGAAGTTCAGAACCTGTTCTGAACTTGTCTGTCATAAATGTGCTGTTACTTTAGTCTTTCTACTACTTGTATAAATAGTTTGTTTGTTAGATTGTTATAAAAAACGTTTCCAATAAGCCTTGTAAAGATATATTTTGTAATACTGTTCATCCTATCAATACATACGACATTTGGCTATCATATTACTGTTCTAATCTTTCCATATATTGATATCTTGATTGTTTGGGTCCTAACAAACATATATCCAGTATTACTCTTGAACAAATTGGATGAATCACACCAATTTACCAAAACTTCATAGAATTTGTCAAGAACAGTTCGTTCGAACAAAAACCCTAGAAACTTCAAATTTTGTCAAATTCGCTCAATAATCCATGAATTTGATGACCGAGATTGATTCCATATGAATATATAATGATCATAGAATCAATTTGACATGAAAGAACATCCAATTTCGTATCAATTCATCAAACTTCAATAAAAAATACTTACTGTTCATCGTAGAGAGAAAAACTTCATTGATTTCATCAATTTCTTCAAATCTGCTGCAATTGATTGATCGTATCGAAGATAAATTGCTTCGATTAAGCTCTGATGCCAATTGTTAATCCCATATTACAACAGATCTGATATAGAATGCTCGATGAATCCTCATTTTATTAGAACTGTAGAAAGCTTTACAGAGAAACACACACTTACACCTATAAACGACTCTCATATGTGGTGTTCTATTTATGTTCAACTCCCTAACTGTCTAACAGACTCTCTATATATACTACAAAGGTAAAGCTACAGTTACAAGTTTTTAAATCACAACCCAATTACATTAAGACACGTCATCAAAAACTCTATTCAGAAGTTCTTCAGAACTTCAGAACTTTCACTTCAGAACCACTTCTGAATTCTTCAGAACTTCTTCAGAAGTTGTCTTTCAGAACTTTTCTGTCTTCAGAAGTTATCTTCAGAACTTTAGAAGAATATCTGAATAATGACTTTACAACACATTCCAAACATAGGATTCTTTGGATCCTAACATAATCCATCTTTTATATTCTATACCAATATTTTTAATATACCAAACTTTTTTAAAACATTTGGTATTTTTATTTGCTTTTCTATCACAAGTATTTTGATCTTGTTCATCGAAACACTTGTTTCTTTTTACATTTGGTATACTGTATACCAAAATCTGGTTTATACATTTGTATTAAACCATGATTTTTCTATTTGGTGTTCCTATCTATGCTACAACAATGGCCTCTTCAAGCAAGGTTGGTGAACCCACTCACGTCTCTGACATGCTGGTTGCTACTGCGGTATGCCACTTCCCTTTGGAACAAGCAACATTCAAGTCCTGCAACCATCTTGCACTCGTGGACATCCCTGCTGAACGTCCACAATTCGCTGAAGGCGCAAAATTCATCATGGCGTGCCCAATGATGTATGCATTCGTTCATAATCCAATTGGCATCTCCTCTCATCTTCATGCCCTATGGTACACGACTCACTGTACCACCTGCACCACTGACAAGGGCAAAGACTTACCTGCAATTGGCTTTACTATTCCCACTCTCGGCCACTTCGCATTCACCTCTGGGTTCTTAAGGCAAGCTCTTCGGCTCCCTGCTCGTGACAAGAATGAAAAATGGGTTCCTGAACCATCAAAGCAGCAGATAGCTCCTTCCTAGACTCCATGGGATACGCATGGGAAAACGTCTCTCTAAAGACCGTGGGATCCAAGCTAGAGAAGAAGCGCTAACCTGCTCGCTGGCAGTATATCTTCACCCAGGTCATTCAGTGCCTGGGCTCCAAGACTGGCTCGCATGATCAAGCCAGTAAACATTTTCAAGATATGGGCTTCGCCCTCTACACGGGCTACAAGCTGAATTTCGCTGATTACATATTTAGTGATATGTACAATAGGGTGAAAGCTGCAAATAGGCACTCTGTCATCCCCTACCCAAGATTCTTTGCAACTATCTTGGAACATGCTTTCGGGGATGACTACCCCAAGACAGCCAACCACTCTTTCTCTATGGTGGGAAAGAAGTCTCTGGACATTGAGGAACGTCCAGGTGATGCTCTCTTTACACCATACATGCTGACGATTATTGGAGCTCCTGCTTCAGTGTCTAACTCACTAACAAACCCATCAGTGAGTATCCTTGAAACTTCAGCCCCCAAAAGGAAACTACCAACCGATGGTCATAAAAAGACCATCGCAACCAAACTAAAGAAGCCAAGGATAGTGGTCTCTCAAAAGACTACTCTCTCAAGTTCTGGTGTACCACCAACATCATCCGCTGCCCAAGCTACTTCAACGGTTTTCTCCTCCGTTGTTGCTTCTTCAGCACTACCAACACATTCAGCGACTACGGTCACTGAAAGTGTCTTAGTCAGCTCCGCTGAAGCTGTATCAGGTAATACTTTCACAGCTTTCTACTCTTCTTCTATCCCTTCTTCTTTGGTCCTCACCTCAACAAATGATTCATAGATAGTTGTCCCTATCTCTGATAATGTTGAAATGAATACAGTCCAAACCTCAGTGTTGTTTAGACACTCTGAGTTTTGGAAGGCCAGTATCACAGGACCTCAGAATGTCTCTCACAGGCATTCTAAGACACTAGCTAGTGATCCTCATGACACTACCTCTGCACAAGTGGTCCCTGAGAGTAATTCTCATGATGCTCTCAAGGGTTATAACATGCCCACTCATCCATCATCTAACCCAGAGCTCTTTTTGGCTGCTCTGTCTATGGTATCAACAGGTGCCCCTCCTCTCTTCACCACATCGACAACTACGACTACCACCAAGGCTGCTGCTGCTCCTCTCAGCAAGGACAAAGGGAAATCTCCTCAGCAACCATGGACTTCTGCCAGACTCATGGAAGTCAAGACAGAGAAGAGTGCTCCCAAGCTTCCTCCCTGCCCAACTGAGCTTCCCCCCATTGTTCTTCCTAGCCCTACATTCCCTGCAATTGACTTTTTAGTCATGGAATGTGCTCACACCAAGGCTAAGGTTGAGCATTTACAGAAGTCTGCTGAATTCATCTTTCGAACAGTGGTTGGGACTCCAGGGATCAAGACCGCTGTCAACAATATCCTCAGCGACATCCAGTCCCTGAAGGAAAACAATCGGGCGCATGGTCAGTCCATTGCCCATCTGGAGAAGAAGGCGGACGATCAAAATCTGGTGCTCGAGTCTATTCAAAAGACTCAATCCGAAATGATGCAGTTGCTGACAAAGCTATCTGAGGCTAGCTCCTCTTTCTCCACTGCTGATCGGACATCCCTGAATTCGGTCTTTCAGCACCAAGAGCGCCAGGAAACCAAGCTAAAGGACATTCAAGGGAATGTACGTCTGCTGATGGTGTACTGTCTCCCTGCTGAGAACATCGAGGGGGAGAGATGTGCCAAAGAATTCGCTAACGACATCATTGCGGAGCATAATGAAACCTTCCCTGCTGATAAAATTTGTCCCTACATCAAGCATGCAGAACCTTCCCACACTGAAGGTTTAGTAGAAGAAGAAGAAGATGATGATGAAGACGAAGAAGAAGAGGGCATCCCTCACTATGGGGGAGAAAATGATGATGATGATGACGACGATATTGGAAGTGCTTTGGAGCACTTCAAAATGTCAAGGCCAGAAGTCTCTAATCATGAGCCTTTGGGGGACGGACAACATCCCTCTCAGGGACAATCCGGTCCCTTAGGCAAAGGAAATAACGTGGCAGAAGCTGACGCCACCATCCCTATAACCGAGGGGGAGACTACTGTCGAGGTATCTCTTCCTCTCATTCTCCTCTCTGCTCCAAACTTTGAACAACCCACATTTCCCTCTTTTTCACCACCAAATTTTGGCTCTGACAAAACTCCTTCTACCTCTCCTTCTCTCAGTGAGCCCAGCTCCCCAAAGGACTCCACTTTTCGGAAGGAACCTTTATCTGAAGAGCAGTTTATGTACATATCTGACTCTGACTCCAGGAAGAATGCCTCATTCCTGGACGCCGCGCTCAGAGACCACTAATAAGCGAGCCTGAAAAGGAAGAAAGGCGAATAAACTTTTTGAATGAACTCGAAGCCAAGAGAATAAGGTTATCCTCTGCTGAAATAGAATGTCCAACTCCTATCAGCATGGAAGATGACTTCTATTTCCTATCGAAGGAGGAGAGAGCACAAGCACTTGAAGCTCAAAGAATAAGGGATGAAAAGATGAAGCAAACAGAGAATGATCTAGAGCTTGCAAGAAGAATTCTCAGTGAGGATGCTGCTAAAGACAAAATGAAGAAAGCACTGATTGAGAAAAGCCAAAGAGTCGCTAAAGCTTTGGCACAAAAGGAACTGGTTGAAGAGAATTTCCAAGTGAATCCCATCCTCGCTCAAGAGAAGATCCTAAATGCTCTGACCAAAACAAATGAAGAACCAAGCCACAGAGAAAAGGAACTACGCTAGTGCACTGAAAGATTCAACTTTCGTGGGTCTGATTCAAAAATCATTCAAGCAACGATCGAAGGACCTCCTTCCAAAAGGTATGGACTGAAGGTATTTGTTCGAATGTACAGACATGCGAACGCTGAAAAAGAAGAAGCCAAGTTCTTAAAGTTCTATGGATACTCTGAATGGCTGGAAATCAGAGATGCCATTTAGGGTTCCAAATCAAAGTTTAAAGATGTCACAACATGTACAAGTTCCACCTCTCCTTGAGCCTACTTGAAAGAAAAGATCAAATGCTGAAGGAGGTTCATCTTCCAGAAATGACCATGAAACTAAGTTCAACTACGAAAGCATTCAAGGTCATCTGGAAATCCCTAACGTCTCTATGCTAAACATTTCTGTCCCTCAGAATAGAAGGTATAAAGAAAATGAAATCATCACCTTCCCTAAACCAGGTAAGATTTTCTTGGACAATGATGGCTTTCTAGGGTTCTTCAGAAACAGCGAGGTCAGTAAAGCTCCATCAGCCTTCATCAAAATCATGCATCACTACTGCTGGTCAGATGATCCGCTGATGAATCGACAGAAGAGACTATGAAAATGAAATACGAAGAAGACACGAAAAGCTCTATGATTGATAGTTTTTTTTCTTTGTATCTTTCTTCAGTGTATTGTACTTCCCTTTACTTACAAATTTGTAATAATTATTGTTCATGTAATATCTTCAGATTATTAATGAAATTTCAAATGAAGTACTCTACTCCAACTGTGTACTAAAAAGATCCCTGAAAATAGTAAATGGGACAATGAACATAAGAGTTCTAATTTCTTTACTTATCTCCTTACTCACTGATATTTTTCTCTGAAATTTAAATCAGTGAATGTACTTAAGGCATCTACTTGTAAAAAATGTGTTTTCATATTCTTATAAAGGAAACTCAATGGATATAATAGATTAGCTGGAAAAGATCTCACAGATTAGTACTTAGAATTTTTTTTCTTAAACATTTCTTAAGTCCTTACTAATCCCTATAAGTAATTTGTCATATTACTTAATCATAATCAAATAGGCGGAGATTGTTGATCATAACTCCTCTTAGTGATTTGAATATGATTCCTCTTTACACTTAGTGAAATTCCTTGCTTAAGTTTAAGTTCAATTTCAGCGATAAGCATACGCTGACTACCATCAGCGATCGCCGAAGATCAAGGAACCTTAAGCTTATCTCTGAAGATCTGAAGATCATCGACCACACCAAATGACCATTCAGCGAAAGTCAAAGACCAAACTGAAGAAAGAGATAATCAGCTACGTGACCTAAAGCGGTTCAGCGATAACAAAGATTATCCATCCAAGTGTGAAGTTTTGTGAAGCCTCAGCGATACTGAAAGTTCATCCTTGAAGATTCATTCTCAGCGATCAAGTGATGCTTCTAATGCAAGATTAACGTTGACTTTATCCTCGATACACAAAAGACAAACCCCATACTGTGTCAGAAAAGGATGTACGAATTGTCTCTTATGTCCCCATCATATCTGATATGGTATTGTTCAAATGCGGCAAAAAACATGGCTGTATTCTGAACAAAGGACAAGTCTCCTATGGATGCTTGCCACGTAGCACATACCTTTTGTCTTGCATTAAATGCAAACGGGTATAAATAAGATGAAGATATCTTCTTCATTTGTGTGCATGCTACCTCCTTTCTTAAACCTTCTGTATTCCATCTTACTTCCTTCTTGTGCATCAATCTTCGTGATTTCTTAGTTACAATAGAATAGGTTTAAACTTGTTCTAATTCCGCTTGTAACTGTAAATTTGTTTATGCAATATAAACTAATTTAAAAACTAAAATTTGTGTGTTTGTATTGAACCCCCCTTCTACAAACTGTTTCTATATCCTAGAACTCTTGTAGACTCCTTAGGGACTAACAGAAACTGACATAGACTTCAACTCATTTAGTCTATCCTCCAATTTCTTCTCCTGACTTGCCACCCTATCCTCCAACTTCTTTGTTGATTGTTCTATCAATGATTTGATGTCCTTCTGAATCTTTTCAAATTCAGAAGTACAAAAAGCTTTGAACTCAGAGAGTTCAGAAGTATGGGAAATAGAACCAAGAACAACAAATGGTCCTGTTTGCAGTCCTACAGAAGTAGGCTGGCCTGTTGATGTTACCACATCATGAATCATTACTGATTCAGTTAATGGAGCTTTAGTGATATTTACCCCACCAGAACTTCCTTCAAATCCTTGATATCCTAGATTAGGTATATCTATTGAAGTTGTTGCAATGTGACACACACTTTGCTGTTGGATATCTGAAAGATATGTGCTAGTGTGAAGAAATCCCATGTCTTGTGGGTCAGTTGGCTCAACATTGAGTGGACACTCAGACTCTATGTGCTCAAAAGTATGAAGGGGGGGACATATATCCTTCTGTTTCAAGAATGGCCTCCTCTAAGTGGGGACCCATTGGTAGATGTGCTGCTTGCCCCATTTGTGTTATTGAAACACCCTTCTGTTAGGAGATGGGTGAGTGGCTGGGGGGTTAACAAGAGTTGCCATGGGCTCACTGGCTAACTCAATATTACCCACCAAAGATTTTGAAATAATAGATTGTGTGGCTGCCCGACTTGTATCAACTAGTGCACATATTTCTTTTTCTTTTAACTGTTATCTCTCCTCATTCAATTCATTGTCTCACATTTCTACCTTGTTTCTCATATACATTTTTCCTCTTAGCACTTTGATGTTGTTCCCAACCATGAACTTCCTCCCCTCTCTCACTAGGAATTCTAGACCCCTCACTTTGCTCACCACTTGGGGTTAAATCAGAGGAATAGACTACAGGTTTAGGTAGTCCCAGTGATTCACAACACTCATTCAAATTCCTATTTTCAGAACTTACATAAGCAAGAAGCTCTGCTGGTAGTGGTAATGCATTAGGAAATCGAAGTTTAGCACATGGTGGTCTTAAACTATCCATAGAGAAGAGTGGAACAAATACCTCATGATCCAATGTAGGAATAGCCTCAACAGATTTCATAGCTCCTTTGATGAAGATCTGGAAGAACCTTTGAAAAAGAATATAAATGTATATAGACTTCTTCATGACAACTGTCTTCAGTTCTTCAAACATGAGGGAAGCATAATCATAGTGCTTGTTGTGAGCAACACCCTGAAAATATATTCCGCCATTTGTAAAAGCTTGATCCAGACTTGAACTTTTGCCAGAGAGACAAGTGTTGAGAATAGTGAAAAGGCAATACCAGATAGGAGGTAAGCACTTCCTTCTAAATGAACTTAGAGCAGTGAGAGTTTCTGAATATCCTAACTTCATTAAGTCTTAAATGAGTTCAGAATTGGATGGAACTGCATCAAAAGTACTTTTGCCTACAATAGCATTTGATTTAGGCAAATCAAAGATGTTCCTGATATCATCAACTATAACATAGAACCTGTACCCATGAACAAATGAGGAAATGTCATCTGTTTCTTCATCATCTTCAACATGATACCACCATTGTTGAAGATAAGAAGCAGGGACTAAAAATTTTCTAGATAACAAGGTTCGAATAGGATGTTTCTTCAGAATTTCAAGCAGAATCATTTATTCATCAGTAAAATCAGTTGATCTGAAGTTTAGAGCACAGTTATTTCTTTTGATTTCCATACGCTTGTTGTCTGGAATGTAGATCTTTGTAAGATCAGGACCATGACTTCTTTCTTGATTAGAATCAACCATCGATTGAGAATCACCCACACCACCAATAGATTTAGAAGCAACTTCTATTGGTTCAATTTGAGTATCCCCAATAGTGGCGCTGCGAGGCTTAGGGTTAGGGTTTGAAGGTCCAGCTTCATTAATTCCTTTAGTAGCAGTATCTTCTAGTGTTTGATCAGCATCCAGATTGATTTCCATTGATCCACTCATGATATTCTTAGGTACAATTCTGAAAGAGCCTTCGTTTGAATATGAATCGCTATTGCTAAAGCACGATTTTGCAGTTTGAATGGGCATATCAACATTTGAAGTGGACATTGTAGACACAAAGTGAGAATCCGAATTTGAATGAAGTTGAAGATAAGCATAAATCAAGTTTCGGAGGGAAAAATTGCTAAAAGATGATGAAGATGACGAAGGCATGGATTATATGAGTTGGATGATCGTGGAAGGGCATGTGGCCGAAAAAGTAATGACGATTAGAAAAAGTAATCATCATTTATTTGAATTAATGAACCGTTTTGCGACGTGATTAGGGCGGCTCCAATGAAATTAAAACACATGGCACACGCATTTATGAGATCAAATTTTTGAACGGGGAAGTTCAGAACTTCTGAGAACAAGTTCAGAAGTTATATGAATGATTCAAAGAGAGTTCAGAACTTTTGAATGATGTTCAGAACTTGAGTGTAATGACTTAATCTGTATGAAAATCATTTAAAAATACGTACTTCTGAATATATAAAAGATTTGGATATGTTAGAAGTAAGTTTGAACAATAAAAGAAATCAGATTTTATCTTCAGAAGTTTGTCCATATTTCTAAGATTTGTATTGCTGAGAATCAGTATCCACAATTTTAGACTTTAAGGAAGAATCAAGTATGAATATTTGAATATCACTCCCCCTTTAATCATGAGTAATTGAATTTCTCCCCCTTGAAAAGTGCTAATCATAGAGATAGTTAGATAAAGAGACAAGAGATAGAAAAAAAAAATAAGTATTAGGATACAATCAACTTCTGAAATAAGGAATTAGTACTTCTGAGTAATGAAAGATGGACTTCTGAAAGATTAACTTCAGAATTTCTGAAGATATTCAGAATTCTGAATGAATAAAGCTCGGAACTAAATTCTTATTTCTTTGTTGATGTAAAATGCTTAAGTAGACAGATTCATCATGCCTAATTTGCTTACCAAAAAGTTAAATCGTTTTTCATCAAGTGCTTTGGTGAACAAATCTGCTATCTGATAATCTGTCTGAACAAAAAACATTTCAATATAACCTTTCTCAACATGATCCTTGATAAAATGATACTTCACATCAATATGTGTGGTTTTTGAATGTTGAACAAGATTAGCTGTGATAGCTATGGCACTCTTTGAATCACAGTACAAATGAATCTTTTTGAAAGTGTACCCATAGTCTTTGAGTTTAATTTGCATCCATATTACTTGAGAACAAGATATTGCAGTAGCTACATATTCAGCTTCTGCAGTAGAGGTTGAAACACAATTTTGCTTCTTTGAAGACCAACTCAGAAGCCTATCTCCTAGAAATTGACAAGATCCTGATGTACTCTTTCTATCCAATTTACAACCCCTATTATTTTCATCTGTGAAAGTTGTTAGCTCAAATCCAGAATCCTTTGGATTCCAAAGGCCCAATGAAGGAGAACCTTTGAGATATCTAAGGATCCTTTTAGCAACTAGAAGATGAGATTCTTTAGGATTAGCTTGATATCTAGCACAAATACATGTAGCAAACATTATATCAGGTGTACTAGTTGTTAAGTAAAGCAAAGATCCAATGATACCTCTATATTTTTTTTGATCAACTGGTTTACCAGATAAATCTGGTTCAAGTTTAGTGGCAGTTGCCATTGGAGTTTGAATACTAGAACAGTCAGACATGTCAAACTTCTTAACTAAGTCAGAAACATACTTAGATTGATTTATGAATATGCCAGTGGGAAGTTGTTTTACTTGAAGACCAAGAAAAAAAATGTTAACTCTCCCATCATACTCATTTCAAATTCAGTTTGCATGATCTTTTCAAAATTTTTACAAAATTTTGGATTAGTAGAAGCAAATATAATATCAGCTACATATATTTGAATAAGAATAATATCCTCACCTTTCTTTTTCAGAAATAAGGTAGTATCTATTGGACCTCTTTTGAACTTGGAATTCAGAAGAAAAGTTGTGAGTGTGTCATACCATGATCTTGGTGCTTGTTTAAGTCCATACAATGCTTTATCCAATATGTAAACATGATTTGGAAATTCTTTACTCACAAAACCTTTTGGTTGTTCAACATATACTTCTTCATGGATAACTCGATTCAGAAATGCACATTTCACATCCATCTGAAAACTTTCATGTTTTTTTGAGCAGCATAGGCTAGGAAGATTATGATACCTAATAGGCTGGTAACTGAGCAAATGTTTCATCATAATCTATGCCCTCCTGTTGACAATATCCTTTAGCAACTAATCTAGCCTTGTTCCTCACAAGTATCCCATGTTCATCTTTCTTATTTCTGAAAACCCATTTGGTGTCAATAATTGATTTGCCTGTGATTTTGTAATTAGTCCCCAGACTTTGTTTCTCTCAAATTGGTTGAGTTCATCTTGCATTGCTAAAACCCAGTCTGGATCCTGAAGAGCTTCATTAGGCTTTTTGGGTTCTATTGTGCTCAAGAAACTTACATACAAACATTCATTTGTAGTAGCTGATCTTGTTTGTACATCTTTGGAGACATCACCTATGACCTGATGTATTGGATGACATGAAGTCCATTTTGTAACACTTGGAAATGCATTGACAGATGTAACATTGTTAAGTGGTTCATAATCATCAGTAATTGCAGCTTCAGAATTTGGATTGAAAACTGAATGTAATTCTGAAGATTCTCCCTCAACAGTATCATTCTGAATTTTTTCAGAAGAAGGAACTACTGGTTCAGAAGTTACTTGTGGAAGTTCAGAAGTTGGTTGAACAGGTTCTGAAGTAACTTGATCTGTTGTTGAGGTTGAGATTGGGGGTTCAGAAGGATCTGACACTGATATGGCAGGTTGAACTAACTCTGGAGTTGCTCTTAGAAGTGATGGATTTTGATAATCTGCAGAGACATTAACAGAATTATCAAATAAGTCTTGACAAAGTAAATCTATATTTGCTTTTTGTAATGTATTAGACTCAGAAGATTTTTCAGTAATAGTGGAGTCGGTGTATAATTGTTCAACAATTGAATGAAGCTTGAGTTCTGAACTATCTTATGCAGAAGTCATTGTAGGTTCATGAAATCTGATTTGGAAGTTTCAATGATTCTCTTTGAACTTTTTATCAGTACTCTGTATGCCTTTGATCTTTGTGAGTGTCCAACAAATATAACAGCTAATCCTTTAGGAGCAAATTTGTCAAGGTATTGAAAATCATTTAGAAGAAAACATCTGCTTCCAAAATTTTTGAAAAAATCAATTAATGGTTTTCTCTTTTGAATGATTTCATATGGAGTTTTCAAATATTTTCTATTTAAATAGTTCTGTTTTGAGTAAAACATGCAGTAGCAACATCTTTTGCCCAAAGAGATAGAGGAAGTTCAGAATAAGCAAGCATAGTCCTGGCAGCTTCAACTAGAGTTCTATTCTTCCTTTCAACAACACCATTCTGGTGGGGAGTTCTGGCAGCGGAAAAATTATGAGATATTCCAACATAATCCAAGAAGTTCTGAAGTGTAGAATTGGTAAATTCAGTATCATTGTCACTCCTGATCATTTGAACAGGAAGTTGAAGAAGAACCTGTATTTTTTTCCAGAAATGGAATTAGTATTTCAGAAGTATCAGATTTAAGTCTTAGAAATTCAACCCAAGTATATCTAGAATACTCATCAACAATAACAAGGATATACTTCTTTCCTCCCAAGCTTTGAGTCTTCATTGGACCACATAAATCCATATGAAGCATTTCAAGTGGAGCTTGACATAAAGATAGCATCTTCAGAGGATAAGAGTTTCTCTTAGTTTTCCCAAGTTCACATGCTGAACATTAAGAAGACTTATAAAACTTAATCTTGGGTAAACCTCTGACTGACTTATGTCTATCTAATTCAGAAATAGATTTGAAATTTAGATGAGACATTCTTCTGTGCCATAACCAGCTTACTTTCTTCATTTGAGTAGACATATAACAGACCCCTGTGAGTTGACCATCTTCTGTGAAAGTGGCAGTATAGATGTCACCATCTCTATAGGCAGTTAGTTGTTTTTCTTTTGTAGCACCCAGAACTTGACAAACATTAATGTTGAAATGTACAATCCAGTATTTTGTCACAAAACTGGCTTATACTAAACAAATTGTGTCTTAATTCTTCTACATAAAAAACTTTCTAAACTTGAACATCTCCTTTGACAAAAGTTCCATAGCCTCTTACATAATCTCTTGCATTATTTCCAAAACTAACTGTTCCGCTGTATCTTTCATGATAGTCAGTTAGTAATGTTTTGTATGGTGTCATGTGTCTTGAACATGCAGAATCTAAAACCCACATATGACATAACTGCACAAGAAGTTATTTAGTTTTAGGTACCCATTTGAAAATGGGTCCTTTCAGATTAGCTAAGAGTGAAAAAAGTTTGTCTTTTGGCATTTTAGATAAGAAGATTGAAACTTGTTCAGAATTTATATTTGCTTGTTTGTTCTTATTCAGATTAGTAGTCTTTTTAGGTTTGCCATATCCAAACTTCTGAAGATAAAATCTGATTTCTTTTATTGTTCAAACTTACTTCTGACATATCCAAATTTTTTATATATTCAGAAGTACGTATTTTTAAATGATTTTCATACAGATTATGTCATTATACTCAAGTTCTGAACATCATTCAAAAGTTATCAACTCTCTCTGAATCATTTCATATAAATTCTGAACTTATTCTCAGAAGTTCTGAACTTCACGTTGGAAAATTTGATCTCATAAACGCGTGTGCCATGTGTTTTAATTTCATTGGAGCAACCCTAATCACGTCGCAAAACGGTTCATTAATTCAAATAAATGATGATTACTTTTTCTAATCGTCATTACTTTTTGGGCCACCTGTCCTTCCACGATCATCTAACTCATATAATCCATGGCTTCGTCATCTTCATTATCTTTTAGCAATTTTTCCCTCCGAAACTTGATTTCTGCTTATCTTGAACTCCATTCAAACTCAGATTCTCACTGTGTGTCTACAATGTCGACTTCAAATGTTGATATGCCCATTCAAACTGCAAAATCGTGCTTTAGCAACAGTGATTCATCTTCAAACGAAGGCTCTTTCAGAATTGTACATAAGAATATCATGATTGGATCAATGGAAATCAATCTGGATGCTGATCAAACACTAGAAGATACTGCTACTAAAGGAATTAATGAAGCTGGACCTTCAAACCCTAACCCTAACCCTCGCAGCGCCAATATTGGGGATACTCAAATTGAACAAATAGAAGTTTCTTCTGAATCTACTGGTGGTGTGGGTGATTCTCACTCGATGGCTGATTCTAATCCGGAAAGAAGTTATGATCCTGATCTTACAAAGATATACATTCCAGACAACAAGCGTATGGAAATCAAAAGAAATAACTGTGCTCTAAACTTCTGATCAACTGATTTTACTGGTGAACAAATGATTCTGCTTGAAATTCTGAAGAAACATCCTATTCGAGCCTTGTTATCTAGAAAATTTTTAGTCCCTGCTTTTTATCTTCAACAATGGTGGTATCATGCTGAAATTGATGAAGAAGCAGATGACATTTCCTCATTTGTTCATGGGTACAGGTTCTGTGTTACAGTTGATGATATCAGGAATATCTTTGATTTGCCTAAATCAAATGCAGTTCCATCCAATTCTGAACTCATTTCAGACATAATGAAGTTAGGATATTCAGAAACTCTCACTACTCTGAGTTCATTTAGAAAGAAGTGCTTAACTCCTATCTGGTATTGCCTTTTCACTATTCTCAACACTTGTCTCTCTGGCAAAAGTTCAAATCTGGATCAAGTTTCTACAAGTGGCAGAATAATTTTTCATGGTGTTGCTCACAACAAGCACTATGATTATGCTTCCCTCATGTTTGAAGAACTGAAGACAGCTGTCATGAAGAAGTCTACATACGCTTATAGTCCTTTTCAAAGGTTCTTTCAGATCTTCATCAAAAGAGCTATGAAATCTGATGAGGGTGTTCCTACATTGGATCATGAGGTATCTGTTCCACTCTTCTCTATGGATAATTTAAGACCACCAAGTGCTAAACTTCGATTTCCTAATGCATTACCACTACCAGCAGAGCTTCTTGCTTATGTAAGTTCTGAAAATAGGTATTTGAATGAGTATTGTGAATCACTGGGACAACCTAAACCTGTAGTCTCTTCCCCTGATTCAACCCCAAGTGGTGAGCAAAGTGAGGGGTCTAGACTTCCTACTGAGAGAGGGGAGGAAGTTCATGGTGGGAAACAACCTCAAAGTGCTAAGAGGAAAAATGTATATGAGAGACAAGGTAGAAATGTGAGACAAAGAATTGATGAGGCGAGATCATAGATAAAAGAAAAAGAAATCTGTGCACTAGCTGATACAAGCCGGGCAGCCACACAATCTATTATTCAAAATCTTTGGTGGGTAATATTGAATTAGCTAGTGAGCCCATGGCAACTCTTGTTAACTCCCTCATCCACTCAGAAATGGTGTTTCAATAACACAAATGGGGCAAGCAACACATCTACTACCTATGGGTCCCCACTTGGAGGAGCCCATTGTTGAAACTGAAGGATATATGTCCCCGCTTCAGATGTTTGAGCACATAGAGTCTGAGTGGCCACTCAATGTTGAGCCAATTGACCCACAAGACATGGGATTTCTTCACACTGGCACATATCTTTCAGATATCCAACAGCAAAGTGTGTGTCACATTGCAACAACTTTAATAGATATACCTAATCTAGGATATCAAGGATTTGAAGGAAGTCCTGGTGGGGTGAACATCACTAAAGCTCCATTAACTGAATCAGTAATGATTCATGATATGGTGACATCAACAGGCCGGCCTACTTCTGTAGGACTGCAAACAGGACCATTTGTTGGTCTTGGTTCTATTTCCCATACTTCTGAACTCTCTGAGTTCAAAGCTTTTTATACTTCTGAATTTGAAAAGATTCAGAAGGACATCAAATCATTGACAGAACAATCAACAAAGAAGTTGGAGGATAGGGTGGCAAGTCAGGAGAAGAAATTAGAGGATAGACTAAATGAGTTGAAGTCTATGTCAGTTTCATCTAATGATCTCAAAGTTTTCCAAGCTGCTATTCTAAAGTCATTTTCTGAAGCTGTCTCTTCTGTTGGCAAGTCTTCAAACCTCTGCGCCATCGACATCTGCACAACCAGATTTATCTTCTTTAGCCACTAAAGATGATATTCAACAAGTTTTGAATCAATTGACTTTTGTTCAGAATACTCAAACACTTTTCGATCAAAGAGTTTTAGCTTTGGATCATGAGGGGGAGAAAAGAAGAAAAGTAACTGAGTCTGCTAAAGAACATACTCTGTTATTAAAAGATACTTCTGAATCAACTTCTAAAGCAGTTCAGGAAGAAAGCAATAATGAGAAAGTATCAGAAGCAATTGATGAAATTTTAACTTCTGAAGCAAATCCAGTTATAAATGTGCAACCTATTTCTGAAGGTCTTAATACAGAACAGGTTGTATCTGAAGAAGGTGAAGAAGGATATGAAACATAAAAGGTTTCATTTAATTCTGAAGACAATGCTGGAACAGATGAAACAGATCCAATTCCTGATTCTAATGAAGAAATGCTAAATGAATATTTGGCTTTTGAAGATGTTATTGGAGAGCCTGGTGATTTATCAAATGTTATTATGTTTGATGAAGAAGAGGAAGTGAATGATATCAGAGATATAATAGTTTGGAGACCACTTGTTGCTGATAGAAGAGAAGATGAAGAACTTCTAAATGCAACGTGGTATCTATTTTATCAGATAGTCATGAAGTTTGTTTTTCTGAATTCACCAAGGAATCTGGAGTGTAGATTCTTGGATGAAAGATTATCTATATTCAGAGATTTTGTCAATCAACCAGTTCAGTTTGCATATGTGGAAGGTGATATAAGCTACATGAGTGAAGTTTGTTTTCCAGAAAAAGTAATAATGGATTATGAAGGATGGTTGGAAGTGAAGTACAGAGAAAGTATTTTAATTCCAAAGTTCAGACTACCTCTTCTTGAAGAACCTTTAGTTGATACAGTTTTCACTAAAGAAGCAATTTTTGATGAACTTGAGCATACCATTACTGTCTTTCCTGAAGACACATATTGTTATATCTATAAGCAGAATCTAAAGTTTGCAACTCTGGAAAGCTATATAAGTGACAAATGGAATGAAGATTATGTTTCAGAAGTAAAATCTTTTCAACAGAGACGTGGCTTTCAAGATATATTTAATCCCAGTCCTATCAGACACTTCAGAAGTGTTAAGAGATCAATTGAATATCATTTAGAGATTGTTAGATTTGGTGTTGAAAGAAGAAATGAGACTCTGTTGGAATTCACTCAGTTTGACTTCTATAATCTGAGATTGCAAGAAAAACTTTCACTTCTGAATTTCCTTGTAAAAAGAGAAGACACAGAGATGGTACAAGAATTAAGAAGAATAATTGGTGTGTACCTAAGGAACTTTATTAAGCCTGATTTTCAACTTGCTTTGGAGCATAAATTAGTGAAAGTGAATCTGCTGGAACCAACATTTGTATGCTTTGAAGGAATATCAAATGTCTTCATCAATCAAGAACTGGGTTTTCACTATGAAGCTGCAGGCTTAAACAAGAGAACTTTTCTTGTTTCTGATATCCCAAAATATTCCTCATCAATTTTGAAGTGGTTGTGTGAATATATGTCTTCTATTGGTATGTCAAAAGAAATAGAAGATGAGATCAAATACCTGATAAAAGAAAGAATAATCTTCAGAGAATTCGTAAGAAGAAGTATTTCTGCTGGTCACCAACTGAAAAATATAAGAAGAGACTCAGATTACTTGCTGAGTAATGTGTATGATTTTCATATACATGCTAAAGATCAAACAGTTGAATTTGAAGTATTAAAAGAAAGTCAACCTCAGATTTCTGAACAAGTTAGTTTGAGTTCAGAAAAGGATAAAAGAAGGAATACTAAAGTTACTGAAGAACAAGTGCCAGTTGTTCATGTTTCTGAAGCTGAACAAATACAAATCAATAGAATTGTTGAACATGCACTCACTCTATTTCTTGAATATCTTCATCCTGAGATTTTCATGGAAAATGTACAATCATTTTCTTATATTGATTGCTGGTTAGAAAAATCTTTTGGTCGGAAGCTAAAGGTGCCATTCACGGAGTCATTTGCTTATATGGTACAATAGAATTGTTCAGAAGTTAAAGGTGCCACTCACGGAGTCAAGAAAAGAAAGTCCTATTGTGAAGGTAATCAATGCTGATAAAAAAACAAAGTTGAACTATAAATACTCCTACTTCACTGTAGAAAGAGAAAATGGTGAAATATGCACTTTTTCTGAAGCTGACTTTCAGAATGTCCATTTAAGGGACTTGGTCAAGATTTACAGAAGTATCAATCCATTTCATGATTATATTACCAAATTCAGAAAGGTGTTTCCAGTCATCAAAGGTGGGATTTATAGAGAATTCATCTAGGTAACTAAGACTGACTTTCAAGTGGCATTTGTACTTGGGAAAGAAAAAGTGAACTTAAGCAGGCCAAACTTTGAGCTTCAAGGAATCAATTCAATCAACAAAGGTAGCCAAGAAACATGAATGAGAATGAATGGAATGAGTACTTTTAGCTAGCCAAGAACACGTACAAAAGGATTGAACTACTAGTTGAATATAGATAGTTGATTCTGGGTGAAGTCAGAGAAATGTTGATCTACTGGGTTATAATTTGAACTTTTGAAGGTAAGGGGGAGATTGAAAGAACATAAAAAGATAGATACAAAACACTTAGCATAAAGATAGAAGACTTCTGAAGTATGTACTTCAGAAGTTCTGAAGGTTTAATTGAAGTTCTGAAGAAGTTTTAAAGATGCTCTTAAGAACTTCTGAAGGCAGTTCAGAAGATAGTTCAGAACCATTTTTGAGCTGTGTCTGTTATCTTGTTGCTGTTACTTTAGCATTTCCATATTGTATACAAATAGAAGGTTAGTTAGTTGGTTAGAACTAATGTTCATAGATCACTTGTACTGTAAAGACATATCTTTGTAACTCTGTTAATATCAATACCACTGTTAGGTCTGAAAATATTGTATCCGAGATGACAACTATTGAAGACGTGAAAGGCTAAAGTGTAAAGTCAACAAAGTCTTTAATTAGGAAAAGCTTAATGTTTAAATATAAGGAAACATTATATTTTGTAAATAAGGCAAGTGTATAATGCCTTAATCTTTACTTTCCTTATACCGTATTTCCTATACATATAAATAGAGCGTTAGGGGTAGCTTTAGAAAAGAAGAACATTAGTCAGAAATATTGAGAGCTAATCTGTGAGAGAAAAATCTGATATTATTCAATACATGTAAGATATCCGACTTCAGATCTTCATCAATATTCATCGTGTTCTCCGTGTTTTACATTAAAAGCTTAGTACCTGATCAAAATCTGGGATCCACAATTGGTATCAGAGTTACACGATCTGAGTTTTGATCTGATTCTGATCGAGTTCGAAAAACAAGGTAAAAATCTCGAATCTTACACTGTTCAAAAACTTATCGATTCAAGCTTTCCAAGCCTGAATTGACAAGATTTCTTATCGCATCTTTGATTATCAAACAAATCTTGTTTATCGCATCTTTGAGTATCGATAAGATTTTTATTTCGCATCTGTTATTATCGATAAGCATTTTATATCGCATCTGCTTTTATCGATAAGAATTTTTTTATCGACTCTTTATCACCTGACAAGATTCAGTTTCTCATTCAATTTTTTTTTGTTTAAATCTTTGTACTTTTGCTTCACTTTTATTAGAAAACTCAGGGTCTCTGACTTCTGCAGCTTTTCTAGTTTAAGAGATCTCAAGTACAAGTCTTAAACTTTAACAAAATTCGAATTTTTTATTTTAGTTTAAACCTTAGTACTTTTGCTTCACTTTTATTAGAAAACTCAGCGTCTCTGACTTCTGCAGCTTTTCTAGTTTAAGAGTTCTCTAGTACACTGCTTACACTTTAAGTAAATCTTTTTAATTTATTTTGATATTATTGGGGACTCAGGAACTTAGATCTTCTCTTCCTTAAATAGACTCTGTTCTTATTTTGTCGACGAAGGCTTCATTCTTTCTCTTCAATAGTTCAAAGTTCAAAATAGAGATAAAAAGGAATTTCATAATCTTATTTTTATTGCGTCCTTTATACCCGATAAGAATTTTTGTCGAATCCTTAATACCCGATATAAATTCTTGTCGACACCTTAAAACCCGATATAAAATCTTGTCGACTCCGTTTGACCTGATATCAAATTTTGTTGATACTACCTTCATCTGATAAGTTTTCTTGTCGAGTTACCTTAACCCGACATAAATTCTTATCACATCTTTATCTATCTACTTTTTTTTTGTCAAATCGAGATTTTATTTTATTTTAAAAAGGAAATCTTAGAATTTTTTCAAAACTCACCGATCGAGATCACTTTATCAGGTAACAAGTACTTTAATTTTTTTTTTCAAGATGAGTTCTCAAATCAAGTTTCTGAGCTAAATGAAAACATTTCTCAACTTGAAACCAGACTCACAAACAACATGCAAGTTTTGAATGAACTTTTAAGAGAACATGTCACTCTCAAATCTAAGTTTAATAACTCAGAAGAATCAAGAAAAGTTTTGCAAAATCAAAATGAATTTTTGGAGAAATAACTCGCCGAGTATTTTAGGAATCGATATCATACATATGAAGAGTTTTGCAAAAAGACAAATCTGATAAAAATAAATTTTGATCTAAAAACCAAAATTTCTGAGTTAGAAAAGTTTATAAATCATGAGACTTATAGTGTGGTTCTTAAAAGAAAATTAACTGAATTTTTGGAATGTGAGAAAGAAAGGATATTAACTTCTAATGAGAAACACAAGGTTGATATTGAGAGAAAAGATTTTGAAAGCAAAATTAAAACTTGTGAACTAACCATTCAAAAACTTTCTAAACAAGTGTTTGATTTTGAACAAATTGTGATTTTAGAGAGAACATCATCTGAAACGAAATGTCTGAAGCTATCAAAGCAACTTTCTGAGCTTCAGAATATTCTAGATGATTGAAGAAAAATGTTTGAGAATGATAAAAAGAATGTTTTAAATAAAAGTGTTTTAATTTTCAACAAAAATAAACGTTTAGAAAAGGAAGTTGAGAATAAAAATAAAGTTTTTGAAGAGAAAATTTCTAAACTTTCAAAGAAATTGTTTGAATTACAATTAAATCTTGTAACCGAAAAGAAATTGAGATCTGAATTAAAAAGTAAATGTGATTTGATTACGGTAGAAAGAGATTATTTATCTGACAAACTCATGAAACTTGAAAAAGTTTTGCAAATAAAACGACTTTTAATTGTAGTTTGTCTGATAAAGAAAGAGACCATCTTTTATGCAAAATTAGAGAACTTGAAGATGTAATTTCAAAACACAATAAAGAGAATTCAGTTAAAGTGGAAATTCTTAAACAGTTTAATTCTGATACTACTGTTCTTTCTCCACATGATATTTCATCTGATTCTTATTCTGATTTCGTTCTCTCTTACAAAAGTGCTTCAAGTTCAATTCATAAGATAACTTCTCTTTCTACTGTTAGTGTCTATAAAAATAACTACTCTTCATGTTTTCAATCACATAGTTATTCTAACAGCTCCAAATCATATGGTTCTTCAAATTCTCAGACTCATAATTCTAATCGATTTTACAATGATTTTGTTGCTAATTCTGGTAATTTTAAGAAGTTTAAAATGGTTTGGAGAAAGAAATCAACTACAGATGATAGTGTTGGAAACATGTCATATACATCTCATGTAGTTGATATAAGATCATTTGTTTCCAAGACTAATTTGCCTTATTTTGTCAAATCTATCAATCAGCTAATTAGTCTAAGTGCCACAAAGATTTGTTGTTCTACATGTGGAACAAAAAAATTTGTCAATCAAAATTTCATTCATAAATGGTATGGTACTTACAGTATCCCCAGTTTCCCATTTATTGCATCTAAAGCTAACCTCCGAGGACCCAACAAAACTTGGGTACCAAAATATTTTTAATCTGTTTTATAGGTACGTCATGTGTGTTCTAAATTCTGAATATTCACATCACATGACAATCTTTCAAAAGGTTTTGCTACATTTGAGGGGGAGTACCACATCTTTTCCCCATTTATGTTACCTTCATATTATCTCAGCTATGAACCTGCTCTTAACATTATGACTTCTGAATACTTCAGTTTAGAACTCGGACTTAAATGTTAACTCTTTGTGTGTTAGGAATTAGAAGTTTCATGGTCAATCCAAAACCGGAAGGACCTACCCATGAAACACACCCTTAGGATAGATATTTTGAAAGGGTATAAAATTGGGTGCTTGTGAGATAAAAAGAAAAAGTGAGGGTGTGCCAGGAACTTAAAAGAAAATTGGTCTGCACCAAACGTAAACAGTTATCCGGGTAACCACACAATCTATTCATTCTCGATTATTTGGAGATGAATATTGAAATAGACATGGACCCAATGTCGATAACTTGTGTCACCCCACCCAGCTACTCAAGTATCTCACAAAAGATATTTGTTTCATATATCACGGAGAATGAACATATCTGCTATCTTTTCTTCACTCGGAAGATTAAGATATTGAAAAAGGAAGACACACCTCCGGTCTCCGAATTTCACATTCAATGCACATTGAGTCTGTGAAATGTATTTTCACATTTTGAGCCTTAAAATTAGCATTCAATGCATAAATTCTTTCTACACGTTACACAAGTCTTTGTGATTCCATTTGCAAATATATGTGTTTATGCCGAAACAGTTTGAGAAGATAGTTTTATAACTTACTTCTGTGATAACTGGAAGTCCTATCAGTGTCAACCCGTTGCCAAAACTAAATATAGGCCACTTAATTAAATTTATTTTTGATTAAGTGATAACAGTTGCTACATGTGCTTCTGTCTGTTAGCCCATTACCCGATATTCCACATTTACATTTGATCATATTCACACTTATTGTCTTTGATAATGTTCATAATGATTCGGTTTCTCCTTATCATTCTGAGGGGGAGAAAAGGTATAATAAAGAAGAATGCTTATTGTGAAGGGATGAAAATGTGTTTCAAAGCGAAATGAAGAAAAAGTTGAAAACTTATCGACAAATGAAGACAATTTTGAAAACTTATCGACTGCTGAAGACCCGACAACATTTCTTGTCGAGCAACAAAGGATTGACAAGTAGACTAAGTGTTTTCATCGCGTCCATTTGGCCCGACACCTGATTTGATGGACTCATCTTGCCCCGACATCAGTTCTTGTCCAATCTACTTGGCCTGAGATCTTTTTATGTCGACATCACTTGGCCCGACTTGTTTTTTTGACCCAACAAGTTTTATACCCTACGACATCGTGGCTCATTCGATTTTCTTTTCATGCTAATGATAAGGGGGAGCTACGGAGCTTACAAGAGATCATTTTCGTAGGAGGAGCAAAAGAATCAAGAAGAAATATTTGTTGACAAAAGTTTCACCGTCTTCAAAAGAGTGCTGATTTGCTGAATTGTAATCTCGAATACAAAGAGGGAGATTGTTAGGTCTGAAAATATTGTATCCGAGATGACAACTATGAATATAAGGAAAGGTTTAATGTTTAAAAATAAGGAAACATTCTATTTTGTAAATAAGGCAAGTAAGTGTATAATGCCTTAATCTTTACTTTTCTTTATACCGTATTTCCTATACATATAAATAAAGGGTTAGGGCTAGCTTTAGAGAAGAAGAACATTAGTGCGAAATATTGAGACTAATCTGTGAGAGAAAAATCTTATATTATTCAATACAAGTAAGATAGCCGACTTCGGATCTTCATCAATATTCATCGTGTTCTTCATGTTTTACATTAAAATCTTAGTACCTGATCATAATCTGGGATCCACAACTACATCTGACTTCAGTGTTCTAAATTCTGTGTTCTTTACTGAATTCATTGTTCATCTTTGAATAGGTTCAGAAGTAGACTTTCTTCAGAATGTGTTTCAGATTCATCAGCAAACAAAACTTCTGCTTTTACAAAAGGGATTATCTCAGGCAAAGAATGATCTACAGGTTTACTTAATAGTCCTTTACTTTTTTCATTAAATATTTTCATGTTTGAAATGTCATATAAATTTGATGGTGCTTTTTTCAGAACTGGACTTTTAATATATCCTAAACCTGTTTTTATATTATAAAATTTTGATTTCTTAGCTTGACTTGTCAAAATATTCAAAGTTTTGCTCAGTTTGACCCCTTTTGAAATTCAGATCTTGTAACTCAAGTCTTTCTTGATTCAGAAAATTCATTTTGACATTCAGAACCTCTGTTTCAGATTTCGCATTCACAATTTCCTTTTGCATATTATCCATTTTTTCTTTTAATTCAGATTTTTCTTTAGAAATCTTCTCAAGAGTTTCTTCAGCATTTTGACAATTTACTTTATATACCTGACTTTCTATTCTGAATTGATTAACTAATAACCTTTCTCCTTTTATTTTGTTTCTTAAAGTTGCAAATTCTGAAGTCATATGCAGAATTTAATCTTGTAAGATTTTTTGAGAATTTTCAGCAGTCCAGAATTTGATTAGATAGTTTCAGATGTAAGTTAAGAAGAAGTGGTTACCTCAGTATCATGAGTATGTGTGTCTTCTGGAGTCATGTGACACATCAAGCAATTTGTTGCATAGTGAACAACCTCTTCATCAGCCTCATCATCAGTCCAATTTAGCCAGTCTTCTTCATACTTGGTTACAAGAGCAGGATTGACATCCATCTTCTTAGAAAGCATATGTTTATTTTCATAATAACCAGTATTCTTGACTTTAGGCATTTTGCACTATCTAGCAAAGTGCCCTGGTTTTCCACAGTTGAAACACCTGGCTGGATCAGATGTATCTTTTGGAACATTTTCTTGACCAAATACTTTCTTTGGTCCTTCATCAATTTTAGGTTTGTTCTTATACTTCTGGCTTCAGGAATATCACATATTTTCAATGAACTATTAATTTTCTTACTGATTAATGCTACAGTATTTTCATTTGTCTTCTTTATCTCATTCTGTCTGATCTTTATTTTGTCCTCTTGTTGGAACAAAATATCATATACATCATGAATGCATTTCGTGGACAGATTTCTTGTGACCATGTTATCAGAAAAACTTGACCATTCAGTGCCAAGATTGTTTAGAAATTTGTTATTAATTTTAGAATTTCATTTCTGAACTCCATTTCTCTTAGATCATTCAGAATGTTGTTAAATCCGTGATAAGTATCAGTAATAGCTTCTCCCTCCTTGTATCTGAAGTTCTCATATTTACCTATACATATGTTTAATCGATGTGCTTGAGGTTTGTACTCCCCTGCATCTGGGCCTCAACTTCATCCCATATTTGCCTTTGCAGAAGTTAAACAATCAAACATGTTGAATATTTCATTTGGTATAGCCATAGTTAGAAGAGTAAGAGCTCTTTTATCTATCTTTGCTTTTCCTTTTCAGCATTACTGTACATTCCAGAATTCTTTCTAATTCTTGTCGCAGGAATTTCTGGAGTTATTTCAGGGTGAGGAACAGCATGGATTTCCACATACACTTCAAGAGGACCATTCACTATGGATTGCATCAAAGCTTCATCGTTGTTATCCAAGAACTGGATCATACGAATCCTCCATTGATGGTATTCGCCCAAGAACAGGGTAGGAGGTTTTGTTTCGGATCCGATGGAAACGATTTCTTTGTTCATTTTGATTTGATTGATCGCTAATTCACCTTTGGTAATGATTGAAATACAATTCGAATTAACCTTCAAAGGATTAATTCAAGATTTCAAGAATTCAAGAAAATGTCAGATCTGACAATTTTGTAACTGAATTGACTACCAGATTGTAAGATGAATTGGCTCTGATACCATTTGTTAGAACCCAGATATCAAAGATGAACAATGAATTCAGTAAAGAACACATAATTTAGAACACTGAGGTCGAATGTAGTATTGATATTTAACAGAGTTACAAAGATATGTCTTTTCAATACAAGTGATTTATGAACATTAGTTCTAACCGACTAACTAACCTTCAATTTATATACAATATGGAAATGCTAAAGTAACTGCAACAAGATAACAGACACAGTTCAGAAATGATGAGAAACTGTTCAATTTTCTAATCAGCAAGTTAGGTATGCTAAACATGTAACTAACTTAGATTTTATGTCTTTTATAATCTGTTCAGTTACTTATTTAGTATATCTTTTTTTTCACTTAGTAAAATTTTAAATTTTAATGAACCAGAGACACCCAGAAGTCTCTAGATACCTCTGTCAGAAGAAAAATGATCAGAGACACTCAGAAGTCTCTTGGTGCCTCTGTTCGCAAAAAGAATACTTGTTCTCATTCTATGATCCAAGTACAGTTCAAGGGGGAGCATTGCATGAAGAAATCAAGGGGGAGAAACAAATGCAAGATTCAAGGGGGAGCACATAATACTGATTCATTCAATGGGGTGAATTGATCAAATTTTCAAGACTAACTCATGTTAGCTGTTCTCTGAATGTGTTTTTCCTTTGAAATTTTTTAGTAAGTTACTTTTGGAATAACTCTTGCCGTCAAGGTTATTCAGAATTCTCTTATTCATTGAAATTTCTTCTGAAACACTGTTCATAGGACACAAATCTCTCTTTTGATCCAAAAGTGATTTTATTGATCAATTGACTGATTTTAAATTTCTCTTTCAAATATATTTTCTAAAAACTTTCCATTAATCCACAATGTTTTTGTTGATTAATTGATTGATTTTTTTTTAATTTTTGGAGGGAATATTTAAAATAAAGCGGAAACGGTTCTCATCGAAAACCAACAAGAAACCCTTGAGTAACTCATCTAATCTTACACGCGTCATTAATCCTCAAATACACTCTTGAAAGTTCCTCCACGTGTCATTTATCGACCGTTTGCATGAGTGCACGCTCAATTTTTTACGTCAGCACCTAAAAACTGTTCCCTATCCCCAAATCAAATAAATCATTGATATTCAAAATCACTCGAGTTCTTTTTCACTCTTACTATATAAACTCGAAGAAAACCCCAAATTAACCTTTCACCGTCTTCAACCTCTAGATTTTACTGTGCATCTGCAAACCTGCAATTTCCGATTTCAAAATCCCCAAATTCTCAAATGGAAGAACAAAACCCAATCATAAATGTGCAAGTAGAAGAAGAAAGAATAATCGATCCCACTGCTGACAGCGCTCTTGTTATTCGACTACACCTGAAACCAAACAATGACCAAGTACTTCTTGACCCAAATACCTTTATCAATGATTATCGAGTGAAGATCGAGTTTCTCCGGCACCACTCCCTGAACCGTGCCCTAACCCTCACCAACCCAAATGTCCCTGAAATTTACGTTCAAGAAGTGTGGCGAACACTATACATCAAGAACGATGAAACTTTATTTGGAAGTTTTGGACACCCAACCGATACTGAGCAAGAAGTCGAAATCCCAATTACCAAGAAGAAAATAGCCAGATTCTTCCACCTACCCCAACCAATCATTGAAGTCGAAGGCCAACATGTTCCCTACCCTGATCTCGAACCAAGCCCCTCAACAAAAGCACTACTGTCGTTCATCAACCATCTGGGCTACAATGTAGTTCTCACAAAGTTATCCGAGTTGAAGAGGAAAAAGCTACCCCAGATGTGGAATGTTCTAGTTTACATCCTCAACAAGAGCCTTACTTGCAAGATTGGCTCTCTGGATCAAGCAACCAAACACATCCTAACAATCATGTATGGAATGTACTTTAATCGATCTTTGGACTTTGCAAGTTTGATTTTTCAACAAATAAAGACAGCTGTGCACCTGAATATTAAACCAAAGCAATGGAAAAGCTCTTTAGCACTCATGTTTCCTAGATTCCTATCCATGTTCACCTATCCAGCAATCTCTGCTTTGAATGCACCATTCATTCAACCATTCTGCAAAATCTCTACGATGTGCTCTCACAAACTCACCATCGACAAATATGGCTACACCACTCAGAGAGAACTATCCAGGTACATGCTTAACCTTATCACTACAAAATATCCCAATCTTATTTCTTATAGGAGCTCTCTGGTATTCTCAGAACAGAGAATACCTACCCCAGAGCCTAGGGTAGAAAGTGAGGGGTCAAGTGAGCCAGAGGATGAAAATAATCAGAGTGAACAATCGAGTGCTTCTACCCATGCCGAGAGATTATTAAAAAGGAGCCAAGAAGATGTCCATAGAGACACATTTATGAGATCCTCGCCGAGTCCAACCAGGGCACCCACAAATACTGAGGTAGATGACAACACATCTACACTCATTGAAACAGGACATCCTAGTTCAAACCACCCTGAACCTAACCGATCAGAAGATATTCAAAGTTCCTCTGAATCAAGCATAGCTGGGGAAACCACATCTTCATCATCCTCTCAAAAGGATGATGATGACAATATAAGAGTTCCCTCGCCCCAGAACTCGCCACCTCCCACACATGTTGATGGCTCTGTTACTAACGAAAATCTAGAAAATGCAGAGGGTACATCCATACCCTCTCCTAGAGTAGAAGCCTACGAAATCCCATCAGAGGGGTTAAGGCCAGCGGATGCACCACGTACCAGAGTGTTTGCACTTCCTAAAGGAACGCACATTGTTTTCAGCTCCTCATCCTCTAATGATGAGGTAGAAGTTGAAACAATCATAACATCCGAAGAGGTGCCTATTAGTAATAGCCCTCGAAGACAGAATGGAAGTCCCTCCACGCTCAACGTCCAAACAGGCGTGAACGAGGGCCTCTCTAAACGCGAGAGATAAGGGGCTCCATGTGTTGGAGATCCACCGGTTATCTCTTCTGAGTTTGTCACAAATGCAGCGTTCAGTGCATTTGTTGGTCAAATTCAGAGATCTCTAGGGGATCTAAATCAAACCGTTCAAGCAGCTGAATCACACATTCATTCAGAGATCAAAGCTCAAAATTTCTTAATATGTCAAGTTCAAACTACACAGAAGGAACATTCTAAAGCTCTGGAAGATCTTAAAAAGTTTAAACTACACAGAAGGAACATTCACTGTAGAGACCCAGAAGAATACTGCAACTGACCACTTCAACAGATTGGATGCTGGTATCAAGGCTAATGCAGAAGCCATCTTCCACATTCCAGATGATATTCCTCAACGTCACTATCTCTTTTTCAGAATATGGGTCATTAGTCGCAGACATTCAGAAGATGATCAATGCCATGGCACCCCCAGAAGCCTCCACCTCAAATACCTCTGCTCTGATACGTCAATCGGACTTAGCATCTTTCTAGAAGGCCATAATGGAGAAATTCAATTCCATGAATGCAAAGTTCATATCAAAAAACAAGTCGAGCTCTAATGACTTAGCACAGAAGGTATCTTCATTAGAAACCTCTGTCACAAAGCTAACTTCCTTGGTTAGCTCAATCTCTGCAGACTTTGAAGAAAAGAAAAAGGCTAAAGAAGCTAGAACCTGCAAAAAGGCAGAGTTGAAAAGGAATAGGTCTGAGGATCAGGATCCTGATTCTCAGAAGGGGGAGAATACAACAAAGAAGACAAAAATTGAAAATTTTGAAAGTGCCCAAGCTCAGAACAAAGGTGAAGCCTCTGGAGCCTCTGGATCAGCACCCTCTGCCCCACCATCATCAAAGCAACAAGCCTTTTCACCAACACCTCTGGCTGTTAATTCTGGTCCGCTTCCTAAATATCCAGACATGGCAAAGTTCATACTTGAACTTCTAGGAAATAAAACAAAGCCAGAAGCTCAAACTCATAAGCCTAGCCAATCACAACCTCCAAAACCTTTAAGCTCAAACAGAAACCATATCTACCAGTGGAAGAACCAGAGAATATCCCAAAGGTCAGAGGTCAAGCTCACAAATTCCTATCTCAAAGCCACCTGTCTCTGAACAACCTCCTATCTCTGAACAATCTAAACTAAGAACTGTGAACAAATCTTTTGCATAGATTTATCAAAGTGTTAAATCTATGAAAAGTTTGTTCCAGTGATTCTTCAGGAATACCCTGGAAACTGTTATACTCGTTCAGAGCTTGGGCTCTTCTGTTTTTCTTCATTTTTGCACCTCCTTCCAGAATGTTTTCCAGTTGATCCCATAGCTCTTTGGTAGTATTACAGGAATCCAGAGATTGGATACTCTCATTTGGAATTGCCATGATTAAGAGACTCTTTGCCTTTTTAGCCAATTCCACCTTTGCCTTCTCTACATCAGTCCAACTATCCCTTGATTTTGGAACATGCATTGTAAGGATCTCATCAGTAACCGCAGTAGCAGGAACCCTTGGAATAGTTATCGTTGGAACGAACTGACCATTTTGAACAATAGGGTAAAGTTCTACATCCAATCCTTCATAGAAGTTGATCATACGGATCTTCCATTGTGGATATTCATCACGTATTAGAGTAGGAGGTTTGGTCAGAGAACCAGAAGTATATACAGCATTCAAATTAGAATTAGTCATATTATCAAAAACATGGATTTAAGAATTACTAAAGATTCGTTGAAATTTGGAGAAAATAAATTTCAAATTGATCGAAATAAGACAATATTCTTACTTAATCTCAGGTTTAAACCAAAATTACCACAGATATAGAGAAAATTGTTATGAAATTAACAAAATCTCGTAAAACAGGGTAGAATGAAGAACAGTAGCTTAAAACTGAAAATTACTGCAACTAGAAGAGGGATTTCTCCAAATGGAAGAGATCTAATAATCAAAAGATTTATTATACGGCTCTGATACTAATTATTGGAACCCAGATCCCTTTTCTGACGATTAATCGATAGATCAAACAAGTAAATATGAGCGGAAGCAAACAGATCTATGATAAACAGTAAGATTAATAAGACAGTATTGAAGAACAATAGATAATTCGTATTGAATAACTTGGAAGATAATAACAGTACGCACAATTTAGCTCTCGAATCAATACTTTTCAAATCGTACTTTTACAAACAACAACTGAGCTATTTATACGATTACAACAAGGAAAGTCAACTATCTAGCCTATTACATCTTGTCACGTAAGCTAAGTGAATAACTGATTCAGTTACACACAGAAGATGTGCCTGCCACACCATCAGGGGCGCGTGTGATGCTTTCGTTAGAGTCCAGTGGCTCTTTCTTCCTCTGGGCGCTTCTGAGATAGGTTGTTCAGAAGATGACCTTCTGAACTTCTGTACTTACATAATTCTGATTCATACTTCTGAAATGAGGTCTAACAGAAGCATTTCAAATGGAGCTTGACATGAAGATAACATCTTCAGAGGAAGAGAGCTTCTCTTAATTTTCCCAAGTTCACATGCTGAACATTGAGAAGACTTATCAAACTTGATCTTGGGTAAACCTCTGACTGACTTAGGTCTATCTAATTCAGAAATGGATCTGAAACTTAGATGAGACATTCTTCTGTGCCATAACAAGCTTACTTCCTTCATTTGAGTAGACATATAATAGACCTCTGTGAGTTGACCATCTTCTGTGAAAGTGGCAGTATAAATGTCACCATCTCTATAGGCAGATAGTTGTTTCTCTCTTGTAGCACCCAGAACTTGACAAACATTAATATTGAAGTGTACAGTGCAGTATTTGTCACAAAACTGACTTATACTAAAAAAAATTATGTCTTAACCCTTCCGCATAGAAAACTTTCTGAACTTGAACATCTCATTTGACAAAAGTTCCATAGCCTCTTACATAACCTTTTGCATTATTTCCAAAACTAACTGTTCCTCCATATCTTTCATGATAGTCAGTTAGTAATGACTTGTATGGTGTCATGTGTCTTGAACATCCAGAAACTATCACCCACACATGACACAACTACAAAAGAAGTTATTTAGTTTTAGGTACCCAGTTAAAAATGGGTCCTTTCAGATTAGCCAACAGTGAAAAAAGTTTATCTTTTGGAATTTTAGATAAAAAGATAGAAACTTGTTCAGAATTTATGTTTGGTTGTTTGGTCTTATTCAGATTAGTAGTTATTTTTGGTTTGCCATATGCTGAAGAATCCCTTTGATGTTTCTGTTTTTGTTTTCACATATTTAATTCAGAAGGATAACCATTTTGTGCAGAATTGAAATAAGAATGAACAAATTTGAGATTTGAAACTAAATGTTTTCTTTTATTCATCTTGGTATTTTTGGGTACAACATTTTTATGAAAAACAGGAAACCTATCTAATTTGTCTTTGTCTGATAAGTTGTCTCCCTTTTTCTTCCATACTAGAGAGGATAACTCTGAAACAGATAAAGAATGAAGATTAGGATAAAAATTTTTATTTCTGTTTTGATTAACTTTAGAGTTAAGAGATTTAGATTTAGGAATTGAAGTTTGTCCTTCTTCAAAAGATTTGACTCTAGTGATGAAATCTGAAGTTGACATAGATGATTTTCCTTTGGAAGAATTCAGATCTTTGAATTCATGAGTTTCAGAATTTGAAAATTCGGAATATTCAAAAGTAAAATTGATATCTTTTGAAGAGTCATCATTGTCAGAATCTGAAGCATTCATTAGATCTGAGAATATGTTTAGTTTTGAAATTTTAATTTTGTTTTCTGAATTTGATGATGGTTTAAAATTTTCTTTAGAATTTTTTTCAGAATCATCAAAGAAAATCTTTGAGGATTCATCCTTATCATGTAAAGATTCAATATCTGAAAAATTCTTCATAAGTTTCTTCAGAAATGTCTTCTTTCTTTAAGCCTGAAGAATTCTGATGAATTTCTAAAGTAAGCTGTTCAGAAATAGATTCAGAAACAAGTTTAGAAATAGATTCAGAAACTAGTTTAGAAATAATTTCAGACTTTTCTTCGGAAATGATTTCATAAATAGGTTCAGAGATAGACTTAATTTCTTCATAATGTGTTTCAGATTCATCAGCAAACAAAACTTCTGCCTTTACAAAAGGAATTTTGTCAGGCAAAGAATGATCTACAGGTTTACTTACTAGTCCTTTACTTTTTTCATTAAAAAATTTCATGTTTGAAATGTCATATAAATTTGATGGTGCCTTTTTCAGAACTGGACTTTTAGTGTATCGTAAACCTGTTTTTATATTGTAAAATTTTGAATTCTTAGCCTGACTTGTTAAAATATTCAAAGTTTGCTCAGTTTGACCCCTTTTGAAATTCAAATCTTCTAATTCCTTAACCCTTCAGTAAAACTCAAGTCTTTCTTGATTCAGAAAATTCATTTTAACATTCAGAACCTCTGTTTCAGATTTAGCATTCACTATTTCCTTTTGCATAGTATCCATTTTTTCTTTTAATTCGGATTTTCTTTAGAAATTCTCTCAAGAGTTTCTTCAGCATTTTGACAATTTACTTTATATACCTGACTTTCTATTCTGAATTGGTTAACTAATAACCTTTCTCCTTTTATTCTGTTTCTTAAAGTTTCAAATTCTGAATTTATATTCAGAATTTGATCTTGTAAGTTTATTTGAGAATTTTCAGTAGTTTAAGAATTTGATGAGATAGTTTCAGAAGTAAGTTCAGAAGAAGTGGTTACCTCACCATAAGAGGGAATCGAGTTGCGAAAGATGAGGAATCTACTTGAGTCCCCCTAAAGCAGGGTATTATTCCTATTTTCCCTCTTCCTCCAGCTATCAACAGGATAGAGTGGAGCCTCACATAACCCCCTTTAGCACAGAGAAATGTACACCTAATGCCCGGACTGAATCTAAGTTATTTTATAAATTGATTATAAAGTGACTTACGAGTCGGAATGGTCGGGCATAATGAGTGTAGCTCAGTGCCCCCTCTCCTTAACAGTCGAGCTATTTCTTTCCTTTCAAGAAGCACGAGTGTAACGGTCAAACCGTTAAGTCAACAGGTTGAGAAAGAGATTGATCGTCACATATGAAATTGCCCCAGAATGAGATTAGTCGTCATATACGAGATTAGACTTAGTCCGTTGTTGTTTGATCCCTCGCCGCAATAGTATCTCGGGGTTTGCAGCGATAACTGGGTATATCTACTATACGACCATTGACTAAAATATGTATATGGTTAACTAATTGGCGAGCTCCCGGAATTGTCGGAGCCATACCCAACCGAAAAAGGATGTTATCCAGGCGCATTTCAAGTAATTGTAGTAAAACCTGACCTGTTGACCCTTTTGCCTTTCCGGCGATACAAACGTATTTAAGTAATTGTCGTTCTGTAAGACCATAATGAAAACGCAATTTTTATTTTTCTTCTAGGCGAATACGATATTGGGATTTTTTCCCGGAACGCGATTGGTTTCTAAGATCACTTCCAGCTCTGGGCCTTTTATTAGTTAGCCCCGGTAAAGCCCCCAGGCGGCGTATTTTTTTGAAACGAGGACCTCGGAAACGCGACATAAAGACTCCTTCTTCTTATTTATATTTAATAATTAATTCTTATTGATGAAATTTCATTCTACAGAATAAACCTAAACTAAAAATGAACTAAATTCGAAATAAAGCGAAATTTACTGAAGTATTATTCTATTTTCTATTAAAGAATAATGAGATGAGTTGGATAAATATCCAGATTTTTATATTCTATATATAGAAAAAGAAAAGGATTCTTTTCGTGACATAGTTCTAAATTCCTATAACATAATAAATCAATGGCTTTTGCCACAAGAGGAAGACATTTTTTTTCAATATTCTTTGATTTCAAAGATGCATTATCAATCATGTAAAACATCGAATAAAATAAATAGAGAAAAGCCGACTATCGGAATCGAACCGATGACCATCGCATTACAAATACGATGCTCTAACCTCTGAGCTAAGCAGGCTCACATAACATAAATTCGACATGCATAGGAATTCAATAAACTCTTAGAATCTTTGCTATTAACTATTAAGCTATTCAGATTCGCTATTCATAATTAATATGAATATATTAAAGAATAGAATATAGAATTTCAAATAACTGTTAAATATTATAGAACATAACAATTAATCTAGCGATATATAATTTCAATTCTTTTTATCACATCACAATGAAATATTTTTTTTTATTTTTTAATTAAAAAATAAAAAAAGGGAGTCGACCGTTCAAGTATTCGAAATTGCATCGGGAAATGAGTGGAAGCGAGACAGATGTCTAGGGTATGTCTCCACCTATATTGAATTTCGGATACAGAAATGATAAAATCGTTTTTGATTGGACCAAATATGAGCCTCCCATAGAAGATGAAAGAAGATAGACAAGAAATCAAAGACAAAGAGAAGAAAACACTTTTTCGAGACAGGAATCGGCATCTATCTAATGAATTCACGTTATAAATGAAAGAAAAAAGGGAACGAGATCACAATGAGATTTTCATCTCAAAAAGGGGGATATGGCGAAATTGGTAGACGCTACGGACTTAATTGGATTGAGCCTTGGTATGGAAACTTACTAAGTGATAACTTTCAAATTCAGAGAAACCCTGGAATTAATAAAAATGGGCAATCCTGAGCCAAAGTTCATCACCGTTCTTAAGCCTATACTTGTTTGGGGGTTCCAAACCTCCTCCTATTGCCTTTACCCAGCGGCAAGACGCTTAGTTTTGTCGGAAAGGGAATGCTTATTCCCCTCTACTGGTGCTAAGACTAGGCGAAGAATTAAATGAATCAGTTCACTTGACCAACCCGAGCCTTCGAACCTATAGTTCTTCTGATTTGGCTAACATCCTTCGATGACAAGCCGACTGAAGGAAGACGCACCGGGAGCCTACTTCTATCTCATCAGAAGCAGGCGCATAGGCTATAGAATATAGAATCCCACCTTCTACTCTATCAGCTACTCTAATTTTGAGTTGGGCATAGGTTGACAGTTTTCGGGGCTCACTTTGCGGGTCAGAACTATTGGAAGACGAAAGAGAACTTATTTAGACGAATAGTGTGCCGATGCCATTACCCCCAAAAAGCCTACATTAGCAGTGCGGGTGAAATCAGACATAAACCAAGTCCAAGAAGACCGAGGAGGCCCTAGGGAAATAGAACAAGGGAGGAAGAAAGGAAGGAGCTTCGGCTCCAGTTCCGCAAAGGTAGACTTTTTCCCATGAGAATGTGTGTCTTCTGGAGTCATCTGACACATAAAGCAATTTGTTGCATAGTGAGCAACCTCTTCATCAGCCTCATCATCAGTCCAATTCAGCCAGTTTTCTTCATACTTGGTTACTAGTGCAGGATTGACATCCATCTTCTTAGAAAGCATATGTTTCTTTTCATAATAACCAGTATTCTTGACTTTAGGAATTTTGCACTGTCTTGCAAAGTGCCCTAGTTTTCCACAGTTGAAACACCTGGCTGGTTCAGAAGTATCTTTGGAACATTTTCTTGACCAAATACTTTCTTTGGTCCTTCATCAATTTTAGGCTTATTCTTATACTTCTGGTTGTATCTCTGATGAAACTGTTTTGTCATGAATGCTATACCTTCAGAAATTCTCTTCAGTTCTTCATCTGACTCATTTCAATCACAGATACTGGCTTCAGGAATATCACATATTTTTAATGAACTGTTAATTTTCTTACTGATTAAAGCCACAATATTCTCATTTGTCTTCTTTAACTCATTCTGTCTGATCTTTATTTTGTCCTCTTGTTGGAACAAAATACCATACACATCATGAATGGATTTCTTGGACAGATTTCTTGTGATCATGTTATCAGAAAAACTTGACCATTCATTATATTGTTCAGAAATTTGTTCTTTTATTTATTTCAGAATTTGATTTCTGAACTCTATTTCTCCTTAGATCATTCAGACTGTTGTTAAATCTGTGATGAGTATTAGTAATAGCCTCTCCCTCCTTGTATCTAAAGTTTTCATATGTACCAATATATATGTTTAATCTTTATGCTTGAGCTTTTGTACTTCTCTGCATCTGAGCCTCAACTTCATCCCACATGGCTTTTGCAGAAGTTAAACTATTAACCCTGTTGAATATTTCATTTGGTATAGCTATTTTCAGAAGAGTAAGAGCTCTCTTATCTATCTTTGCTTGTTCCTTTTTAACATTACCATACATTCCAAAAAAAATTATAATTCATGTTGCTGGAATTTCTGGAGTTGTTTCTGTGCGAGGAACAGCAGGGAATTCCACATACACTTCAAGAGGACCATTCACTATTGATTGCATCAAAGCTTCATCAATATTATCCAAAAATTGGATCATACGAATCCGCCATTGATGATATTCGCCCAAGAACAGAGTAGGAGGTTTTGTTTCAGATCCGATGGAAATGATGTCTTTGTTCATTTTTTATTTGATTGATCGCTAATTCACCTTTGGTAATGATTGAATCACAATTCGAATTAATCTTCGAAAGATTAATTCAAGATTTGAAGAATTCAAGAAATAGTCAGATCTGACAATTTCGTAACTGAATTGATTACCAGATCGGAAAATGAATTGACTCTGATACCAATTGTTAGAACCCAGATATCAAAGATGAACAACGAACTCAGTAAAGAACACATAATATAGAGCACTGAAATCGTATATTGTATTGATATTCAAAGATTACAGATATGTCATATACAGTACAAGAACAAATCTAGAACAACCAACATTAAATAACTTCTATTTATATACATACTGGAAAGACTAAAGTAACAACAAACAAGATAACAGACAAAGTTCAGAAGTGGTTCTGAACTGTCTTTAGAAACTATCTTCAGAACTTCTTCAGAACTTTATGCTAAGTGTTTTGAAGCTATCTTTTATGTTCTTTCAATATATATATATATATATATATATATCTCCCCCCTTTGAAAATGATATATATAGAAATGTAAATGAAAATTATAAGTATTATAATACAAAAACTTTAGAAATTAAGAATTATTACTTCTGAGACATGTAAGGTAGACTTCTGAAAATTTAACCTCAGAACTTCTGAAGTTAACATTTTTCAGAATTCTGAATAATATAGTCTCATATTTAATTCTTAACTCTTAGTTGATGTAAAATACTTATGTAGAAAATTCATCATGCCTAATTTGCATACCAAAAAATTAAACCTTTTTTCATCAAGTGCTTTGGTAAACAAATCTGCTAGTTGATAATCAGTCTGAACGAAAACCATTTCTATGTTACCTTTCTCAACATGATCTTTAATAAAATGATACCTCACATCAATATGTTTGATCTTTGAATGTTGGACAAGATTAGCTGTGATGGCTATGGCACTCTTACAGTCGCAATACAAAGGAATCTTTTTGAATGTATAGCCATAATCTTTGAGTTGAATTTGCATTCAGATGACTTGAGAGCAACATATAGCAGCAACTACATACTTAGCTTATGCAGTAGAAGTGGATACACAGTTATGATTTTTGGAATACCAACTTACACATCTATCACCCAAAAATTGACATGATCCAGATATGATCTTCATATCTAATTTACAACCGCCACGAACTGTATCTGTGAAAGCAGCTAGTTCAAATCCAGAATCCTTAGGATACCAAAGTCCCAATGAAGGTGAACCTTTTAGGTATCTAAGTATTCTTTTTGCAGCAAAAAGATGAGATTCTTTAGGATTGGCTTGATATCTTGCACAAATACATGTGGCAAACATTATATCAGGTCTACTTGCTGTTAAGTAAAGCAAACAACCAATAATACCCTTATACTTCTTTTGGTTAACAGATTTACCAAATAAAGTTGGTTCAAGTTTAGTAGCAGTGGCCATTGGTGTTTGAATACTAGAACAGTCAGACATGTCAAACTTTTTAAGGAAGTCAAAAACTTACTTAGTTTGATTAATGAATATGCCAGTGGGAAGTTGTTTAACTTGTAAACCAAGAAAGAATGTTAACTCTCCCATCATACTCATTTCAAATTCAGTTTGCATGAATTTCTCAAAAAATTTACAAAACTTTGGATTTGTAGAAGCAAATATAATATCATCCACATATATTTGTATTAAGATCATGTCTTCACCTTCCTTTTTCAGAAATAAGGTTGTATCTACTGTACCTCTTTTGAACTTAGAATTCAGAAGAAAAGTTGTGAGAGTTTCATACCATGCTCTTGGTCCTTGTTTAAAGCCATATAAAGCTTTATCTAATATATGAACATGATCTGGAAATTTCTTGCTAACAAAGCCTTCTGGTTGTTCAACATATATTTTTTCATGAAGAATTCCATTCAGAAATGCACATTTGACATTCATTTGAAAGACTTTCATGTTTTTGTGTGCTGCATAATCTAGAAATATCCTAATGGCTTCTAGCCTAGCCACAGGAGCAAAGATTTATTCATAATCTATACCTTCTTGTTGAAAATAGCCTTTGGCTACAAGTATTTCTTTATTTCTCACAATAATTCCATGTTCATCTTTCTTATTTCTGAAAACCCGTTTTGTGCCAATAATTGATTTTCCCTTTGGTTTTGGAATTAGTCTCCAGACTTTGTTTCTTTCAAATTGATTTAGCTCATCTTACATAGCTAATACCCAGTCTGGATCCTAAAGAGCTTCACTTGGCCTTTTGGGTTCAATACTGCTTAACAAATTTACATATAGATATTCATTTGCTGTGGCTGATCTTGTTTGTACCCCTTTTGAGACATCACTTATGATTTGATGTATGGGATGACTTGATGTCCATTTGTTCACATTTGGCAATGGTTGAACAATTGAGACATTATTTAAGGATTCATATTCATCAATGATTGCATGAGGTTCAGAATTTAGATTAATTGCTGAGTGCAGATCTAAAGTCTCCCCCTCAAATTGAAGATTCTGTACAAATTCAGATGGAATAGTCACTGCTTTAGAAATAGGTATTGTGTGTTCAGAAGTGACCTGAATTGGAGCAGAATTAGCTTGTACAGATTCAGAAGTAGGAAGTTCTGAATTTGAGGTTGAGTTAGGTGATTCACAAAGATTTGAGATAGAAGTTTATGTGGAAATCAATCCTAGAATAGGACTGAGAAGCGATGGATTATGATAATCTGCAGAAACATTAACAGAAATGTCAAATAAAAGATAACTAACCTTCTATTTATATACAATAGGCCTATAGTATCTATACACGTATAAGGAGTAAGTTCAGAACTACTTCTGAACATCTTCATAATATGCTTCAGAAGTTTTTCAGAACATCATCAGAACCTTCAGAACTTCTGAAGTAGTCATTTCAGAAGTAGTCACTTCAAAAGTTATGTCTTAGGCTTATCTTCACTCTAGTCACTCTGACTTTGAGCTTCTGAGCTTCTTCTCAAAACTGGACAGACTTCAGAACCCAACCTCTTTTGAAGCTACGTCTTTGACTCTATCAATATACATAACCGTTCTCATATTTTTAACAATTTCAAGATTTAAAGGAATGGGAGAATTACCAAGATGGGGTAATAGGAACATAGAACAGAAATGGGAAGAGCAGTAACGTTGTCAAAGCTCCGCAATGGCTTCTTCAAGACAGCAAATGAGCTAGCGACAGTATGTGGTGTGAAGATTTCCATCCTTCTCTTCGCCATCAGTGGAAAGCCTATCTCTTTAGGTAACTCCAAATCAAGTCAACCTACAACCCGATAATATTAATACAAAGTCTATTAGTTCTTACTATGAATTCACAACCCATAAGCTCAACAAAGAATTTAATGAAGCAACTGAGTACTTGGTGTATGTGAAGAACGAAGGAATAAGAAGATAATTCTTCAATATTACTATTACAAATTCAATTAATGTTTTGGCACCCCAATTTTTGATATATCTGCTTCATTCTCATCATCTGAGGAGGAAGGCCGACATGATAAGTCTAGAGTACGTTCCTTGTTCTTCGCAGCCTTCCATTTTCAATTTTATTTGAAGGAATCTATAATACTCATGGATGGCCACATATCCCTCATACGTTTTCGCTCCTAGCAAATATTTTACATATTCATCAGGCATCTTGCTTCTTCTTATTTGCCAAATGCTCATTATATTCATTAAAATCTTTGTTAAACTCTTGAAGTTCGGATTCATGGCTATAGTTGACAGCCCTTGTGATGAAATCATCTGGTTGTTGGTCGACTTGATTTGAGTGGAGAAATTTGTTTACACTCTAGTGAACATTGGGGCTTGTTAGTTATTATAATTGTTGAAAGTAGAAGGGCCAAATTGTAACTTTCATTTCCTAGTATCAATTGTTTGTTTGACTTTAGTTTGTATCAGATTTTTATTGTTTACATTTGACAAACATTAGTTTTGTCAAACTCTCTCTCTCTCTCTCTCTCTTTGTGTACTTCATTTTCACGTCAAGAAATACATATGACTTTGGTGCAATTTATGTTTGATCTTACATTGTGATTTGCATGATTCTCTGTTTTTGCTACACTACACACTTACAATTGGTATCAGAGCAGGCAGATTTGAAGAGAATTTCATCAAAATTTGGTAAGAAATATTCATTTTTGTGTGTTTTTGCGAAAAATGGGTTTTTGATCAATTTTTATTGAATTATTGGTTGAATTGAATCAAGATTAGGCTTGTTTGATTCGAATTTGATAGGGGAATTAGTGTATGGAAGGAATTAGGATTTTATATCGATTCAGATAGGTTTTGGATTGAAATTCGAAGTTAGTGAGTTTTTATAAAAAGTCTACTGTTTTGGATTCAAAAGTGGATTTAGAGGGTGAATTCGGACTAGAAGATTGATGAAAAATTGTTCAAATTGTGTACGTGAACAACCCTGCCATGTTTCATTCGATTTGGTGCTTATTTGAATAGGTCTAGATCAATTTTTGGGTTTTTTTTAGACTTTTTGAAAACTGACAAGTTCATAAACCTCAGGTTGTGTTCTTAGCCCTCGGATGAAGCTACAATTTTTCGAATCAATGTGACATTCATCACCTTCCCATAAGAAATAAACATCACCGTCCATGACGATATTTGAAACCTTGCATTCAAAAGTAACCTTCGCATAATTCTTATGAGAGGATTACCATTCTTGAAAAAAAAGCTTGTTCAAACTTTCGTATACCTTTCATCAGAAGCCCAAAAGCCTTCATAAACACCTTGCACAAAGCCAACCATTCAAGTTTTGGATTGACCCATACGAGTCTCATATAAACCCATATTACCCTCGCACGAGTCTCACAAGAATCTGTTGGTCCCAATAAGGGACTACAAGAGTTAAATATTAAGTAAAAAGTTTGTAGAAGGGGGGGGGGGGGTGAATACAAACACACAGATTTTAGTTTTTAAATGAGTTTAGTGAAAATAAACAAATTTACAGTTACAAGCGGAATTAGAACAAGTTAAAAACCTATTCTATTGTAACTAAAGAAACACACAGTTTGATGCACAAGAGGATGAAAGAAAGAATACAGAAGGTATAGGCTAGAAGGAAGCATGCATATGGATGAAGAAGATATCTTCATCTATTTATACCCGTTTGCATTTAATGCAAAGTAAAAGGTACATGCCACGTGTCAAGCTTGGATAGGAAGCTTGTCCTTGTAAATAAGACAACCTTGTTTTTGGCCGAATATGAACAGTGCCGTATCAGATATGATGGGAACATAAGAGACAAGTCGTACGTCCTTTTCTAACATGGTTCTAGGTTTGACTTTTGTGCATCGAGGATAAGATCAAACTTTAATCTTGCAGAGGAAGCTTCATTTGATCGCTGACACTGAATGTTCAAGGATGAACTTCAGTGTTGGTGAGGCTTCACAAGACTTCACACTTTGAGTAGATAATCGCTGCTATTGCTGAACCGCTTCAGGTCACTTAGCTGATTATCTCTTTCTTCAGCTTTGGTCTTCGACTGTCCCTGAATGGTCTTCTGGTGTGATAGCTGATCTTCAGGTCTTCAGAGATAAGCTTGTTGATCCTTGAGTTTCAGCGATCGCTGATGGTAATCAGCGTATGCTATCGCTGAATTTGAACAAAAGCTTAACTAAGGGATTTCACTAAGTATACAAAAGGAATCATAGTCAAATCACTGAGAGGAGTTATGATCAACAATCTCCCCTTATTTGATTATGATTAAGCAAATAGGAAAATTGCTTTAAGAGACTAGTAAAGGACTTAGAAAATATTTAAAGAAAAAATTTTCAAGTACTAATCTGTAAAATCTTTTTCAGCTAGTCTATCATCTAAATCGAGTTTCATTTATAAGGATATGAAAGCACAATTTTACACGTAGATAAGCTTAAAGTACATTCACTGATTGAATTTTTCAGAGTGAAAGATCAGTGAGTAAAAGATAGTGTAACGAAGATAGAACTCTTATGTTCATTGTCCCTTTTACTATTTTCAGGGATCTTTTCAGTACTAGGATGGAGTAAAGTACTTTGAATTTCATTAATTATAATCTGAAGAATTACAGCGAAATGAAATTACAATGATAAAGGTAAAGTACTTGTACACTGAAAAAATATTACAAAGGAAGTAGAAAACTATGACTAGTCAGAGATATTCTCGTTTCTTCTTTGTAGCTCATTCTCATAAAGAGTCTTCTGTCTGTTCATCAGAGGAGTATCTGACCAGCAGCACCAAAGCATTATCTTTATGAGAGAGGAAGGGGCCCTGTGAATTTCTTGGTTTCTGAAAAGTTCTAAGAACCCTTCATTATCCAAGAATATGATACCAGGTTCAGGCAGTGAGATGATTTCGTCTTCTTGATATCTTCGGTCTTGAGGAAGAGAGGTACAAAGCATTGATATATCAGGGAGCTCAAGATGGCCAAGAATGCTTTGATAATCAAACTTAGTTTCATGCTAATTCTTCGAACTTGAGCCACCTTCAGCAACTGATCTTTTCTTCTTTGTTGGTTCAGGGAGAGGGGGAACTTGCACATGTTGTGACATTCTCTGCAGCAACTGATTCAACTCATCTTCTACCACATTCTTGAACTTGGATTTGGAACCCTGAATGGCATCTCTGATTTCGAGCCATTCAGTGTATCCATATAACCTTAAGAATTTTGCTTCTTCTCTCTCTGTTCCGGATGGCCTTGTCATTCTTACATATACCTTTGGACCACCTCTGTTGGAGTGTCGCCCTTGGATAGTTGCGTGAATGATTTTGTCATCAGATCTTCGAAAGTTCAGCATCTCTGTGCACCAATCCAGTTCTTTGTATTTCTGAGTTGTGGCTTCAGTGGTTAGTGCAGTGAGAATCTTCCGTTGTGCGAGAATGGAATCTACGTTCAGGTTTTCCTGTACAAGTTCTTTCTGAGCCAGAGCTGCAGCGAGCCGTTCACTCTTTTCTAATTGCTCTTTGGCTGCTTTGTCTCTTGCTGAGTCTTCCCTGAGAATCTTCCTTAATAAAGCAAGATCATTCTCAGTTTGCTTTATTTCTTCATCTCTGATCCTCTAGGCTTCCAAAGCTTGTTCTCTCTCTTCCTTGGATAAAAAATACAATTCATCTACCATCCTGATTGGTACGGCGTTTATTGGGTCTTCTTGGGGCACCCTTATTCTCTTGGCTTCGAATTCCCTTAGGAATTTTATTCGCCTTTCTTCCTCTTCAGGTTCGCTTATGATCTGCTTCTGAACGCGACGCCGAGGGATGAGGCCTTCTTCTTCCTCAGAGTCAGTTTCCTCTATGTACATAAACTGCTCTTTGGGAGAAGGTTCCTTCCTTGTGGATGAGTCCTTTGGGGGACAGGGATTACTGAGGGAAGGAGAGAAAGGAGATTTATCAGAGAGAGGGTTTGAAGGAGGAAGGGTTATATAAGGGGATTCAGAGAGAGGAGTAATATAAGGGATAAGCTAAACTGATACCTTATCAGCGGTCTCCCCCTCTGATATAGGGATGGTGGCCTCAAGGTCGACCACTCTGGCTGAAGGTCCAGCTCCGTCCCCCAAGGGCTCTAGCTGAGATGTGCTTGGTCTGGATAATCTGAAGTGCTCCATTGCAAAACCCAAGTCATCATCATCATCATCATCAACCTCATAGTGAGGGATGCGTTCCTCTTCTTCTTCATCATCTTCTTCTTCCTCATCATCATCATCAAATCTTGCAGTGAGGGAAGGTTCTGGATGTTGGATGTAAGGAGAGATCCTTTCATCCGGAAACCGTCGATTGTGCTCGCCGATAAGTTCGTCAGCGAACTCTTTGGCCACCTTCTCCCCCTCAATGTTATCATGGGGCAGAACATGGATCATCAGAGTGCGCACATTCGTGTGCACGTCCTCCAGAATGGTCCGATCAGCAGAAGAAAAAGAGGGACCAGCCTCACTGAGCTTTGAGAGAGACTGCATCATTTCGAACTGAGTCTTTAGAATAGACTCGAGGACAGCGGCCTGAGCATCAACCTTTTGCTCAATGTTAGTGAGAGATTGGCGAAGGTCCCTGTGGTCGTCCTTCAGAGACTGAACGTCAGACACCAAGTTGCTGACGTTAATCTTCATTCCTGGAGTGCCAGCGACCTGCCTGAAAATAACTCTGCTGAAGTTTGTAGAGTGTCCAGCCTGGCTCTAGTTAGAGCACACTCATTGACCAGATGGTCAATGGCAGGGAATGTGGGAGCAGGCAGGGACACAGGAGGCAACTCAGTGACCCTGGGAGGAAGCTTGGGGGCAAGGTTCTCCATCTTGACATCCCTGAGCTTTTTGGCACTGGGAGGGCGTTGAGGAGACTTCATCATCGGCTTCGAAGTAGTGGTGGTGGTTGTGGTCGCTGTCGCTGAGTGGACAGGAGCAGTGGCAGCAGCTGATGACATTGACAAAGAGGCGAGAAAAGAATCCGGATTAGATGATGGATGAAAAATATCATTATTTTCCTTGAGAATATCATGAGGATTATTCTCAGGGACTACTTTTGCAGAGGTAGTGTCCTGAGGATCACTGACCAGTGTCTTAGAGTATCTGAAAGAGATACTCTGAGGTCCTTTTAAATTGGCTTTCCAAAACTCAGATTGCCTAAACAATTTTGAGGTTTGAATTTGCGTGCATTTCAGCATTATCAGAGATAGGGACAACTATCACTGAGTCACTTGCTGATGTGAGGACCAAAGAAGTAGAGATGGAAGAGGTAGAGAGGGCAGTGAAAGTAATACCTGATCCGGCTTCAGCAGAGCTGGCTATAACACCTTTAGAGACCTTAGTTAGTGATGGTGGTGGTAGTGCTGATGAAGCTTCAACGACAGCAGAAACCGTTGGAGTGGCTGTGGATGAGGGTGGTGATTGAAGTACACCAAAATCAGAGAGGATGGTCTGTTGAGAGACCACCTTCTTAGGCTTCTTTAGTGCGATGGTCTTCTTATGACCATTAGTGGGGGTTTTCCTCTTTGCAGCAGTAGTGCCTTGGGTACTCGCTGACGGGATGGGCAGCGAGGAGGTCACTAAAAGAGGTGCTCCTATAATTTGTAGCATATAGGGAGTGAGAGGAGCATCACCTGGACGTTCTTCCAGGTCCAGGGATTTCTTCCCTACCATAGAGAAGGCGAAGTCACCAACTTTCGGGTAGTTCTCCCCGAAAGCTTCTTCAAGGATTGTGGAGAAGAAACGTGGGTAAGGGATAACGTGATGTCTGGTGGAGGCGTTGAGGTGGTTGCACGTATCGCTGAAGATGTAATCAGCGTAGTTCAGAGGATGACCCGTGCAGAGAGAAAAGGCAAGGTCTTGAAAATGTTTGCTCGCCTGATCGTGGGAGCCAACCTTTGACCCTAGGCACTGAATGACCTGGGTGAAAACATACTGCCCGCGAGCAGGGAATCGCTTCTTTTCCAGCTTTGAACCCACCATCTTCACCAAGGGGTTCTCCCATTTGTAGCCAATGGATTCCAAGAAAGCGTCTCTCTGCTGCTTTGTTGGTTCAGTACCCCATTGCTCATTCTTCTTGCGCTGAGGGAGTCTTAGCGCCTTGCGTACAAACCCCGCTGAGAACGCGAAGAAGCCAAGATCAGGGATTGTGAAGGAGATAGCAGGAAGGACAGTGCCTTTGTCTTTCTTCAGCGTGGTACATTGCGCCGTGTACCAGAGAGCCTGAAGGTGAGAAGCAATGCCCACTGGTTTGTGGACGAAGGCATACATCAGCGGGCACGCCTTTAGGAAGGTTGCAGCGTCCTTGAATTGAGGGCGTTCAGAGGGAATGTCGACCAATGCAATGTAATTGCATGGCTTGAAAGTAGACTTTTCCAGTTCAAATTGGCAGATTGGTGCAGTGACCAACTTGTTTTCAGCAGCAGTTTCAGTGATGTTGGAAGCAGAGGCCATTTCTGTAGGAAAAATGGCAATACCAAAGAGATAAATCATGGTTTTAATACATGAATGTATAAACCAGAGTTTTGGTATAAAAAGTACCAAAAGTACGATCAAAGAAACAAGTATTTTGATGAACAATATCAAAATGCTTGTTGGCAATAAAAAATAAAAAATTGTAAAAGAAATTTAAAAGAATAAAGAAAGTCTTCTGTTTTAAGAACAGGGTTTTGAAAGAGAAATTTGTTTTCACTTTTAAAGCAATATTTTATTGATTTTAAGAATGAAATAGATAAGAAAGATGAAACGAGTTGTTTCCAGTTCTTAATATATGGTTTATATCAAACCTTAGTTGAGTAAAGGAGAAAAACGCACAAGTGCGTGTTCTTGGTGTTCTTGGAGAAAGCTTGAAGATTCGAAGGATTATTTTGCCTTTAGGGTAGTTATGAAAGCGGAAGGAATAAAGTGAGGCAAAAAGAATGCTTAAATAGCAAGAGGAGAGAGAAAGAAAGGATAGCTAAACGACGGTTTTGGCTTTTTGAAAAAGAAATGATGACCTGACGCACGTTCCAAGAAAGGAGTTGGAATGGAAACGTCGTGGTTCATCGTGTGTCAGAAAAAGGTCTGACGTGTCCTTTTCTTTTATTTTTAAAAGATTATAATGATGGTTATCCATAAGGAAGGTTTATCATTAATAATTTTAGAAAAATCTCCATCACTAATAATAAAGGATTGTCAGTGAGGAGTTTTAAATAAGAGAGACATTCTTCGACAAGAAAGGATATCAAAGAGTGTTAAGAGATTAGAAGATAATACCTGAGGAGATGGCCTAGATATCGCTGAATCAGAGTTTAGAGAATGGAAAGTCTGAAGGCTTTATTTGTAATCCTTTGTCGATCACTGATTAATAAATTATTCAGCGTTCAACATACCAAGTTCGCTGTTGAGTAGATTGAATCTAGTTTCATCAAGAGGCTTGGTGAAATGATCAGCGAGCTGATGTTCAGTAGGAACAAAATGGAGCTCAACTTCACCATTCATCACATGATCTCTGATAAAGTAATATCGGATCTCAATGTGCTTGGTTTTGGAGTGAAGTACAGGGTTGTTAGCAATTGCTATAGCACTTGTGCTATCACAGTAAATAGGAATTTTAGAGAGCTTTAGATCGTAATATCTGAGTTGATTTCTCATCCAAAGGATTTGAGCACAACAACTACCAGCTGCTACGTATTCAGCTTCAGCGGTGGAAGTTGACACTGAGTTTTGCTTTTTACTTGTCCAACTTATTAACTTTCCACCTAGCAGCTGACACCCACCAGTGGTGCTTTTCCTATCAATCTTATAACCTGCAAAGTCACTGTCAGAGTAACCAATAGATCAAATCCTGAGCCTTTGGGATACTAGAGACCAAGATTTGGAGTTCCTTTCAGGTATCTGAAGATTCGGTTTAAAGCGATTAGATGGGATTCCTTGGGTTCAGCTTGATACCGAGCACAGAGACAGGTGGCGTACATGATGTCTGGTCTACTCGCTGTAAGATACAGCAGAGACCCAATCATTCCTCGATAGGCAGTGACATTGACTGGTTTCCCATTGGGATCCTTATTTAATGTCAGAGGAGGCGCCATAGGAGTCTTCATCGCTGAGCATTGATTCATGTAAAATTTATTCAGCATGTCTTTAACATATTTGCTTTGACAAATAAAAATTCCTTTGTCAGATTTCTTAATCTGCAACCTAGAAAATATGTTAGTTCACCCATCATACTCATTTTATATTGTTTTTGCATTCTTGCAGCGAAACGAGTGCATAGTTTGGGTCTTGTGGAACCAAAGATAATGTCATCATAATATATCTGAGCGAGAATTGTATGACCTTTATATTTTCTTAGAAACAGAGTTTGGTCAATTTTTCCACGAACAAATTTTTCTTTAAGAAGAAATTTAGAGAGAGTATCATACCAAGATCTAGGAGCTTGTTTTAACCCGTAAAGAGCTTTTCAAAGTTTAAAAACATAACCAGGGTGGTTAGGGTCTGAGAAACCAGGGGGTTGTTCAACATAAACTTCCTCGCTGAGTTTTCCATTTAGAAAAGCACTTTTAACATCCATTTGAAAAACTTTGAAGTCTTTATGGGCAGCATAAGCTAAAAAGAGTCTTATGGCTTCTAAACGAGCTACAGGGCAAAGGTTTCATCATAATCAATTCCTTCTTCCTGTCTATAACCTTGAGCAACAAGTCTAGCCTTATTGCGAATTATAGTCCCGTTTTCATCAAGCTTATTTCTGAAAACCCATTTGGTTCCTATGACGGTTTTATCAGAGGGTCTAGGAACAAGATTCCAAACTTTATTTCTACGAAATTCAGTCAGTTCTTCTTGCATAGCCGAAAGCCAGCTAGGGTCAGAGATATCTTGATCTATCTTCTTAGGTTTAGAGAGAGAAAGGAAGTTAACATAAAGACAAATATTACCTGTGCCTCTACGTGTTTTGATACCTGCAGTGGGATCACCAATAATCTGATTTATTGGATGGTTTGCAGTCCATCGCTGAGCTGGTGGTTGAGGAGAGAGATCAACGAGCGGATTCGGCGACTGTTCTTCAGTTACGGAATAGGACTTGTTTCAGCAACAGGTACTTCATTTAGAATCAATTCAGGGGATTGATTTTCAGAAGAGGTTTGGTTATTCACAGAGGAATTTCCAAGAGATGAATCAGTAACAGGAATCTAATTTAAAGGAGTAACATTTATCCCTGAAGATGGATGATTGTTACTTGTTGAGTTTACAGGGATTTCATCATCACGTACATCAGCTGGAGTTTGATTGCTGAAGTATGTTTCAGGTTCCCCATAATGAGATTCCATCCAAGCATTCAATTCTTCATCATCATCAAGATTATGAGAAGGATGAATGGGACGAGATTCATCAAAGTTGACCTGCATAGATTCTTCAACGTGTTGTCTTCTTTTGTTGAATACTCTGAAAGACTTCGACACAGAGGAGTATCCAAGAAATATACCATCATCAGCTTTGGGATCAAATTTACCCAAATGATCTCTATCATTCAGAATGTAACACGTACATCCAAAAATGTGAAGATATTTCAGAGTAGGTCTTCTCCCATGAAATAATTCATAGGAAGTCTTCTTGAATCGCTTAACAATCAGGGATCGATTTTGAGTGAAGCATGCTGTATTGACAGCTTCAGCCCAGAATTGAGTTGGAAGACGCGATTCGCTGAGCATAGAGCGAGCTGCTTCTATCATAGTTAGATTTCTTCTTTCAGCAACACCATTTTGCTGAGGAGTTCTTACTGATGAGAAGTTGTGAGAGATGCCTTTTTCTTCAAAGAAACTAACCAGAGTACTATTTTTGAATTCAGTACCATGATCGCTTCTTATGGAGCGAACAAGTAAGTTGTTTAGCACTTCCATTCTTTTGATAAAAGAGATTATCATTTCAGGGGTATCACTTTTAGATCGAAGGAAGAACACCCATGTGTATCTGGAGTATTCATCAACAATCACTAAAGTGTATTTCTTTCTAGAGATTGATTGGACATTGACAGGTCCAAAGAGATCCATGTGGAGTAGCTGAAGAGGAGTGGTCACTAAAGAAACTTGCTTTGACCTGAAGGAGGCTTTTGTCAGCTTTCCCTTCTCACACGCTGAACAAAGAGATTCCTTTGTAAAGGTGTGATTTGGGAGATCTCTGACTAAGTCTTTTTGAGACAATTCATTTATCGTCTTACAGTTGAGATGAGAGAGTCTTTTATGCCATAACCAGTTTATGTCTGTGGATGCTTTAGAGATGAAGCACACGTTCTCAGAGTGAGAACTATTCATGTTTATGACATACACGTTTTCAACTCTTTTGCTAGAGAGGGCAAGCTTATCATTTCCGTCAGTGACAGCACATCTATTCTTTAGGAATAGAACTTTGAAGTCTTTGTCACACAACTGACTAACGCTCAAGAGATTGTGCTTTAGTCCCTTAACGTAAGCAACACGAGAAAAAGATGTGGCTCCGTTGGACAGAATTCCATAACCTTTAGTGTATCCTTTGCCATTTCCACCAAAGGTCACTGATGGACCAACTTCTTCTTTGTAGTCAGAGAGCAGAGATTTTCTGCCAGTCATATGCCTCGAGCATCCGCTACCAAGATACCAGATACCTTTGGCACTCTGCATACAACAAAAGATTAATTGTTTAAAGGTACCCATATTACTATGGGTCCTGCTTGGTTAGATATAGGATTGGCGGATGTACTACTAGCTGAAGAACTCTCTTTAGTGCATATCTTCACTTTAGTTGGTTTAGCAACTTTGGTGGATTTCACTCTCGCTGATTTATCAGCTTGAGCTACTTTCTTTCCATGAGCTAGTTTATCAGCTCTAGTAGCATTAGGACACTTGCTTGCAATGTGGGTTGTTTCACCACAGTGAAAGCATTTCCTATACTTAAAAGGTTTGGAGATAAGAGAGGGAGCAAGAAGTTTCTCAGGGATAGGTCCAAGAATTCCTTTATCCATGGTCCTTGGAGGTATTACAACCTTTTCAGGGGTAGGAGTGAGATCGATTTTAATCTTGGGAGTTGGTCTCTGAGAATAATCAGGGACCTTCTTCCCAGATTTAGAAATCTTCTCTGAGGACTTCTTGTTCTTATCTAGAGTTTTCTTATTCTTAGGAACATGGTCAAGAAACATGTTTTTGATCACCTTCTTAGAATAATCCACAGGAAGCTTCTCTTTAGAGAAAGAGGACGAAGAAGTTGAAGAAGAAGGATCAGGGATAGAAGAGATAAACATTCCAAACTTGAGCATGGAACGATCATTCTCTGATTCTTCCTTTTCAGGGTTATAGCCTAACCCACTTCTTACTTTCATAGGTATTTGGGCATTGATTATCTAATTGACTTTATCAGAAGCCTTACACCATCCTTCGATGGTTGCTTTTTCAGACTTGAGATCAGCAATAGCCTTTTCCCTATCAGCGGTAGCTTGTTGTTTCTCAATGCTTATTGTTTGATTTACAAAAACTTGGTCTTTGAGAGAGTCCTCAAGTTTGTAAAGTTCTTTGATTCTTATGTGGCAATTTTTCAATTGTTCAGATAAGTCAGTGTTAATTTTTTCAGCTTTAATCTTTCCATTCAAGGCGTTGTAAAAATCAACTGTCATTGCATCGAGAGGCGACAGGTTATCCTTTTCAGAGAGTAAAGAGTCAGAGGGAATGTTTACCTGAGTAGACGGAGACTCAGAGGAAGAAGTTTCAGAGACTTCTTCAGCATCCTCTATTCTTGCCGTTAGACAGAGAAAGGCAAGATCTTCTTCATCTAAACCAGACTCTTCAGAGGTCTTGGCCCAGTCATCTTCAGCATCCCAGTCAGCTTCTTCAGCGACGAGGCCTTTGCCTTTTTGTTGGTTTTTCTTCATATCTCTGTATTTGTTTTTTATTTTCAAATATTTTTCCTGTTTATCAGAGGTATGGGAGGTAGTGGGAGCAGCAACTTTCTTCGACCTGCATTCACTTGCAAAGTGGCCCTTTCTCTGACAATTAAAACAGATAGCTGAGGCTTTTTCAGCGGGCAAAGTTTTTTGTTTTTCAGAGTCAGAGAGGTTAGAAGATTTTCGAAAATTGCTCTTTCTAGCAAATCTTTTAAAGTTGTTGGTTAAAAGGGCTAGAGAGTTATAAAACTCAGAGATGTCAGCATCAGTGAGTTGATCTTCTGAATCAGTTTGACCTAATTCAGTTATAGAGGTGATAGTAGAAGAAGAACCATTTTTAGAAGAAGTTCCTTCAGAAGTCACAAGTGCTAAAGAAGTACTTTTAGCACCTTTGAGTTCGTTAAGAAGATTTTTCCTTAAAAGCTGGGATTGTTCCTCATTTAAGAGCATACCATACAATGCACTTAAGGACAAGGTTTCAAGATTCTTTGACAGTTTTATACATGTAGTGTACACTGCCCATTGATCGGGCAATGCCTCCATGAATTTTGTCAGAATTTCAGCGTTTGAATATACCCTATCGACTGATTTGAGATCAATCAGCAGACAGTTAAATCGCTGGTGAATTTGAGAAAGAGATTCACCCTTTTGATACATAAAACTCTCGTATTTTCTTACAAGGTTTATGCATCTAGTTACTTTAACCTCAAAAGTTCCTTCATATTGGATACATAGAGTATCCCACATGGCTTTTGAAATTCTCATTTTCATTAGAGAATGATATACTTCATCAGGTAAAGACATTGCTATTATAGATCGTGCTTTCGCATCAATAGCAACTTCTTTCTTGTCTTCCTCAGGCCATCAATCTGGAGTTTTTATAATACTCCTTTCAGCGACGGCTAGGGTAGTAGTAGTGGCAGGCACAGCTGCTACTATGGCTGTAGGAACGAAAGGTCCGTTTTCTACATAGTATGGGATCTTAGGATCAGATCCCTCTAGAAAAAGTGACATTCTTTCTTTCCATAAAGGGAAATTATCATGGCTGAACCTTGGAGGTTTAGCTAAAGATCCTTTATCGTTGTAGTTTGTATTAGGGTTTATCATTTTAAAATATGATCTAAAAAACAATATTTTAAAGAGAAAGATAACAACACTGCTCTGATACCACTTGTTGGTCCCAATAAGGGTCTACAAGAGTTAAATATTAAGTAAATAGTTTGTAGAAAGGGGGGGTTGAATACAAACACACAGATTTTAGTTTTTAAATGAGTTTATTGAAAATAAACAAATTTAAAGTTAAAAGCGGAATTAGAACAAGTTAAAAACCTATTCTATTGTAACTAAAGAAACACACAGTTTGATGCACAAGAGGATGAAAGAAAGAATACAGAAGGTATAGGCTAGAAGGAAGCATGCATATGGATGAAGAAGATATCTTCATCTATTTATACCCGTTTGCATTTAATGCAAAGTAAAAGGTACATGCCACGTGTCAAGCTTGGATAGGAAGCTTGTCCTTGTAAATAAGACAACCATGTTTTTGGCCGAATATGAACAGTACCGTATCAGATATGATGGGTACATAAGAGACAAGTCGTACATCCTTTTCTAACATGGTTCTAGGTTTGACTTTTGTGCATCGAGGATAAGATCAAACTTTAATCTTGCAGAGGAAGCTTCATTTGATCGCTGACACTGAATGTTCAAGGATGAACTTCAGTGTTGGTGAGGCTTCACAAGACTTCACACTTTGAGTAGATAATCGCTGCTATTGCTGAACCGCTTTAGGTCACTTAGTTGATTATCTCTTTCTTCAGCTTTGGTCTTCGACTGTCGCTGAATGGTCTTTTGGTGTGATAGCTGATCTTCAGGTCTTCAGAGATAAGCTTGTTGATCCTTGAGCTTCAGCGATCGCTGATGGTAATCAGCTTATGCTATCGCTGAATTTGAACAGAAGCTTAACTAAGGGATTTCACTAAGTATACAAAAGGAATCATATTCAAATCACTGAGAGAAGTTATGATCAACATAATCTTCACACACAAGCCTCATATTAATTATCTGAAGCCTCGCATCAGCTTTGTGCGAAGGCTCTCTCTCAAGTTTTATCCTTTATGTTGTGCGAAGCTTTCCATACTTAGAAAAATTTTAGAAAATTTTTTGTTACCAAAAAGTTGACTTTTTCAAAAGTTTGACTTTTATTGACTAACTGTTTGAATTTTTCTCTTTTTTAATCTAAGATCTTTTGTAGCAATTTTAAATGAACATGAATACCAGATATGCTCTTGCGATTGGATCTGCCACTAAGCCTCCAGTCCTTTACCGAGGAGAATATGAATAGTGGAAAGATAGATTCCTGGATTTATTTGTCCTATACGATAATAGGGAAAAGATTTTGGAGTCTATTTACAATGGACCAATGACAACACCCACCATGGCTACTCTAGATGAAAAAAATCATATTGAAACCCAAAAGGGCGTTTGGTCTAGCGGTATGTGAGCCCCTTGTCTTCTAGGAGGTCGGGGGTTCAAACCTCACCATAGGTGAGGAGGGTGTGTGCGTTTGTTTGTTTATTCCAATTGCCGTATATAAATATTATATACTTCAAAAAAAATTGAAGAAGAAAAGAACAGACATAAAGCTGACTTACAAGCAAACTCATTTATCCTTCAAAGCATAGCAAACAAACAACATATACACCAGCATGGACTCTTTTAAAGAGAATGGAAAGAAGATGTGGGATCAGCTGGAAAAAATTATTATGGGAACTAAAGTTGGAAATCAATTCAAAGTGACCAACTGCATCGTCAGTTATGAATAGTTCAAGATGCATGAGGGTGAATCAGTAGGAGATATGTATGTCCGCTTTGTCTGTCTTCTCAACGAGATGTAAGAGAATAGAATACAGAAGAGTATTATTGAGAACAATGTGAAGTTTCTCAATAATCTGTTGCCTGAATGGAGAAAATATGTCAAAGTGATCACACAACAAAAGATACTGTATTCCACTCGTCTTCATGAAGTATATGAGATACTGAAACAGGATGAGCCTGATGTGTTCTTGAGGAAAATGGGTTCAAAGAAGAAGACTAAAGAAGAGAAGAAGGCGAGTGATCCTCTGGCATTATTGGGTGATGATATGTGTTGATTATTCAACACATTAGTACCCTTTCCATTATCTTTTAGGTAGTTATTTTACATTTTATACCAACTTTGAGTCTTTTATTATGTTATTTTATCATTTATTGAGTCATGAAGTTAAGTTAACTGAATTTCCTGTTTTATGTACATTGTAGCTAATATTAGTTAAAATCTGCTGATTTCTAGAGGATTGCTGGAGCATTGATGGCAGCAGGTTGGAGCTGAGCGGAAGAGCTTATTGGATAAGCTATCTTGGACAAAAAGACTTACCAAAGATTTAAAGAACTTTTCTTTTGAACAATTATATATTTTATTGTTTTTGTAATAGGGTATGAAGCTTCCTTTTGATACATCTTGGGGAACAAGTTTGGCTTTTTGGCACCATTAGTTGACTTGATGATTCCCCTTGAATTACTAATCTACCCTTCCTTGTTAGCATAAATAGATGGCTTAGTAAGTGTAATAAAGAGACCCCACCATTTAGAGAATTGACACCCTCTATATGAATTCTCCCTAATCTAGTAAATCTTTTGAAGTTTTTTTCTTGTCTTATAATGAGTAGCTAACTTTATTAGCTTGGGTGTGAGATGAAAAGGTAAGATTCAAACTAAACGATGGTGGACTTTGGTTAGCAAAAATAATATTCCATTATTTCATTCAAGTTTTGTAAAGCTAAATGCACTTTTTGACGAGTTGATCACTTTGAAAGTATTTATGTGTCGTGGACTTAGGCATAAGTCACGATATGCACGTCAGCTCAAATGACATATGAAGCAGACTTGGAAGAGTTGCTCTATATTTTTCTAATTGATTATTCTCGACGGCTTGGTCGCTTTTCAAAGTGCTAAAGTATGGTCTCAGGCATGAGCCACTAGGACACAGCAACTTGAATGATATGGGAATCTACTCGGCAGAATGATTTTAGATAAAGGAATTTGCTAGTCCATACATCTTGAGGAAACCATTTGATACTATCACTGGTCCGGATGCTACATAGGTATATGGGCTGAAAGCTAAACATTAGTATCAATGGTCAAGTCCGGCAGGAATACCCTCAAGATAGATGGTGGAATTTATTATTGTTAAATTGTTCACCACAATTTATGTTTAGGTCTCACCTCAAAATCATACACCCATGCTACCTGCTTTTATTCTGTTATTATAAACTGCGAACAGACAATAAATATAACTTTTCCAATTCGCCATCTGAAGTTAGTTTCTCATCTCGAGATCTTGCAACTTAAGATACCTATCCCTGTGGAAAAGGATACTTGGTACTTACCATTTTATTACTTGAAAGACGATATTTAGACTATATTGTATACTTGCTTTTGGTTCCAATCATCATATGTCTGTAGGTGTGTATAACCTCCTGTCAGCTGACAAGAAGAGAAGACATCCATCGAGCAGCAGAAAGTTACTAGAGAAGATGGAGAAACTTGAGAATGAGAATCAAGAAGGTGAAGATGGCAAGGAATCTGACGATGGTGAAGAGTTAGCTCAAGCCATGATATTATTGACCAAAGCTTTTCAGAAGAAATTCAACAAGAAGCCATCTTCAAACAGCCAACGATATTCCTCTTGCATCCAAAAAGAATTTTGAGATAGAGACTGGATTGAAGGAAAGAAGCCGACAAGTGGAGAGGAAAAAGTTTGTGAAGAAGACTGAAGCAGAAGATGACGCAGTTAAGTGCAATAACTGTGGCAAACGTGAACATTTTGCCAAGGACTGCCGAAAACCAGTGGTCAAGAATGCAACATACTACCTCAATAAAATGTTATTTGCTGAACAACAAGAAGTTGGTCAACTTTTGATGGCAGAGGCAGACTATTGGTTGCAGAATGCTGAAGATTGGTCCACAAACATAGAAACTGCCAATATGTGCTTCATGTCAAGAGATACTGATGTTGAGAGTGATGAGGAAGAATATGGATCTGTGGCTTCTGATTCTGGATCTGAGGTAACTTGTCTTTCATACACAGAATTCATAACTCAAATGGACTCTATGATGTCTAACCTCAATGAATTATAGTTCAAACTGAAAAAGGGAAAAGCAATCGCATCTTCCTTGCAAACACAAGTCGATAAATAATCAAAAGAAATATATTATCTCAAAATTGATTGTTCTGCAAGTGAAGATCTATTTTGAATTCTGAATTGTCAACACAGTTATCTGATTTATCTACCAAACTCGAGACATCAGAGAGCGAGAGGAGTGCGGTATCACGTCTTTACAACACAACTGTCAAAGAAAAGAATGACTTGATTGATAAATTTAAATTTTTTGAAGAAAAACTATACCAACAAGGCCAAACCGAGCAAACAATTCAATTAAACAAGCCAAAGGAAATGCCTATTAATGCAAAATGGGGATTAGGATATGAAAATCCTAAACATATAAAGAAAGAACTTTCTGAGATTCCAACTGTGTATGAATTCGACTTTATAAATCTAAATACTACTTATCCCCAATAGAAAACCAAATGGACTAAATCAAATAAAAAGATTGAGCGTCGGGACGACTGGAATCAAAAAAATAAATGACGAATGTAACTTCCTTTTAACTATGAGTTATTAAACGATAGTTATCTTTCAAACAACTCTAATTTTTTTTATCAAATGGTTATTTTTCAAGCTATTCAACTACTAAGCTTGAAGCTAAGCCAATTGAATCCAAGATTTACGTTCCACCACTTGTGTTGGAAAGTAAAATTGTCGAGCTTGAACAATCATTATGTGAAGAAAGAAGAATGTATGAGGAAGAAAAGATTGCATTGTTAAAAAGAATTTTCGATCTTGAACAAAAATTTCCTATTAAACTTGAGGACATACCAGAATCCAGTGAGACAATGAGCGAAAGCAATGCTACTGATTCTGATGCGTCATCCTATAAAGCCTTTATGGGAAATTGTCTTTTTAAAAGTGAACAGAGTGACTCAAATGAACCAAAGGATGTTGAATAATATACTAATAATACATTTGATTTTCCGCCTTCACAACTTTTTACTTCATTTGAGGACTTTCCTTTCAATCCACAAAAAAATATTGTCTCTGATCACAAAAATGCAATTACGAAAAGAATTTGATGAATTTATGTATCCCACTCGGGCCGAACGCATCAAGAAAGAACAAGAACTTGATTTATCTGATGATAGTTCATCTGAATTTGATTTTTCAAAAATAACGAATCCAGACGAATGTTTAGATGATGAAATTGCAAAGTTTGACTTTGACTCAAACTGTCAAGTCATTTGGAATTTTTTGGTTAAATAGTCACCAAGTGAAATACCAACTTGTTTTGAAAAGGGAGGATGCTCAAATATCAAACCTGTTATTGAGAAGACCAAGTCTTCCAAAACTAAAACCAAACTGTCTTCTCAAAAGCGGAAGAAAACCGGTAAATCTAAAAGACGACGAGCTACTCCTTTTCGTTTTACTGACAATCAATTTCATGATGTTTTAGATAATTCTTCTGTAAAGAAAGGGGTAAAGACAGAATGAAGAGTGAAGCAGGCTACTTCTAAAGTAGACAAAACAAAATAATTTTCTCATGTACTGAATGTAAAAACAGACAAAATTATTCACGATGTTCATACTGATTGTACTCTTACACAATCTGGTTTTCCAAAATTAATTTACTTAGTACTTCAATTGCTTGCTTTTGCTCATGATAATATTTGTTGTTTTGTAGGTTGTATGAATGATTTTGTTGCTTCTCATTTGAATTATGATGTTGACCCTCACATATTTGCCTCACACGGTCCTCAACATCATTTTTCTAAGAAAACATGCCCAATTCAAATGGGTGCCAAAATCCGACCTTATTGAGAAAACAAAAGGACCCACATTTCGTTGGGTACCTAAATCCAAGATTCTGTCACGACCAAAAGACCCATTTGGGTACCAAAATCAAAGGAATCCAATTACCAATGGGTTCCTAAGGTCAAGTTGTCTGCTAACCCCATTGAACCCATTTTCATATGGGTACCTAAAACTATTTACTCACATTTTACATGACTGGAAGAAAGGAGATTCTCGTTAACTTCACAAAACAATATTGTCGGAAAGTTCGTTTCGGCAATGATCATTTTTCTCCGATCTTGGGGTATGGTGACCTGATCAAGGACAACATCACAATAAAAGAAGATATCTTATGTCGAATGATTGGGACACAATCTGTTCAGTATCAGACAATTCTACAACAAAGATCTAGAGGTAAAGAGATGCAGTGTTAGCATAGATTCACGAATATGCTAATCTGTAAATCAATTGTATCCGTATTTGGGAATTTTAACCGTCAGGGTATTCATTTTGGTCCAATCAATGGATGACAGGTGGTGTTTATTTTTATCATATAAAAGTTTTAGTTCGTGATTAATTCATTTACACTTCATCTTTAATTTCTTTCTTTTGGTTTGTAATAATTCAGTTTGTTGTTTCTTTTATTCATTTGGGTTGTAATAAAATAGATTAATTTGGTGTTTGTGATTGTAGCTTTGTATTTGCGTTGTTGTGATTTTGATATATGTTTTTTCATTTATTGGTTTATGGTCATGAACATGGAGGGAATTTTTTGAACTCACAAAACCTTTGAAATTCTTTTCAAAATTCAGTTTTGATCTTACATTTTTTAAATTTCAAACTGTTTCTGAAAACAGTTTGTTCGTGTTTGGGTATTCACGGATTCAAAACTCCTTTTTTTGGAATTCCCGGATCACTAAATTTATGTTTGGGTTTACTTGTCTTTAAAATGACTAAGTGTTTTTCCACACGGATAGACTAATTTCTGCTTGGAATTTCACGGATGGTTCAATCCGTGTTCGGATTCTAAAGTGTTGAACCACGGATAGTTCTATCTGTGGTTATGGAATCCGTGAATGGTGTAATTTTTTTTTCAAGTTCACTCCGTGATTTTAGGAAAAAAAATTGAAGTTTTTTTTAAAGTTTTTTTTTCCAATTTTTTTTTCTCAATTTTTTTAATTTTTTTTGTGAGGAATATCTTTGAAATGGGCATTAATGATTTATTTGATATAATTTTTTTATTGATTGTCACTTCTATGTGAAGTGAGTCAATTTCAGTATATCGCATTCTTGAATGTGATAATTTTTTTTCTTTTCAAATTAGTCTTGAAATTTTGAGACTAACCGTATATCGTTTTATAGGTTTAATGGTGAAAGTCTATTTCATTCCAGAGATTCCTATAGTTGATAATCAGGTCTATTATTCGGTCCAATCAATTAATTCCAAGTAGATTAAATGCAATAATGGGTCTGGAAAATGCTATGCATCAGCTACAGAGTGATGGCGGAGTTGAGAATATTAACAATATTACGCCAATACCGGAAGCACTTTGGAACTTTGCAGATCAGAGTGTAAATTTTGTAATAGAATATAGGAAACTCAATATTCCTATGGTCCAACTAGAACCTGAGGGACCTCCCTACGGAATTTTGGCTAACGCTGATGAGGGTCTAGGTCTAGAAGAGCAGGTTCAGGAACAAGGGGTTTCTGAACAGGGTTTGATGCAGTAAAATGTAAAATCAAGGGGCCAAGAAGGGGGCACACCTAATCATGCAAGTCCGGTTCTAGTTCAAGCTCAAGTGCTTCCGATTTTGAAAATACAGTTTATGAAAATGCCAATGCTGATGAAAATGATGACATTGATGATGATGATGATGATGATGATGATGATGATGATGATGATGATGATGATGATGATGTTGCTAATCAAAATGATAATGATGGTGATGATCTAAATGATGATGACAATCCAGATAATGATGTTGAAGTTCTTATTACAATTCTTGAGGAGTCATAGAATATTCCTCTCGAAGAACGCATTCCGAGGCACATTGGTCGAAATACTAAGATTATTTCTGATGATCAAGAAGTAAATACTACACCTGACGGAACCAATGATATTTTTGGTAGTATTTCGGATCTTAATGAGGTACATCTAGACTCATTTATTCATATTGGAGACAGTAAGGGACGTATATAGAGGTTCTATCCACATCGTTTATTCTCTCTCGATAGCCACATCTACTACCAGAGGTAATGTGTTTACCCCAGGTATTAAAAAAGTCGTCTTAGACCCAAAGACACAATTGCACACCTCTCTTATCCACTCAGTTTCTTCTCAACAAGAAATTGTTTCAACTTCTCTCGGGCATATAACACATAATTTATTAATATCTCACTCGAAGACTATGAATATTGAAACAAGTGAACCACTACCCCTAGTTCAAGCCTTCTTTGTCTACACAATTGAGTCTATAACACTTTGTTTAACTATTTCCTTCATTAGGTACACAAGACTTAGGATTGTGTATAACTTCTACCGCAGTATTTTGTGACACTGCTGGAACATCTATAGGAGGATCATCTGTTGATCTCATCCGAAGATTAGATGGAAATCCTAATAGTGTAATATCACCCCAACACTAACGTAGGTCATCCTGTATATTCGACTGTGATGTCACCTGGAAGCCTAAGTGGTCCAGGTGTTCGTTTACCATACTTTGTGTCAAGGGAGAATCTGGACGGCGCCCTAAAGGCTGTTCAAGATGATTTTGCGGAACAACTCAAAATGCAGTATAAAAACTTTTAAATGGAAAAGTTATAGTTATGGCAGATCCTAAACCTGAACCTGCACCATCATCAGTTCAAATTCCAACTCAGTTGGTTGCTTCTCACGCGCAATCATCGTATGATCCATCCATCGATGAACCGTTGGATCTTTTACTAGCCAAGATTTTATCTAAACCAAACCTGGACTCAATTCTAATGAAGTTGATTTGGTGAGAGTCTTACGATGTATTCATGGTGGTCCTGCCCAACTTGAGCCTGTGATGACATAGATAGATTCGTTAAAGTCGGAAGTTGCTAGTATACGCGATCAAGTGTCAGTTGAACTTTCTATGATGGACAACACTATAGGCACTTATGTAAAGGATCTTCATGAATCTCTAGATGTAGTGAATGAGCGCATAAGAATATTGGAATCTAATGGCATGTCTCAAGCCACTATTTGCAAAAGGAGGCATGATGATCAAGACGATCCTGATCACCATGAGGGGGAGAATAAAAGATAATGAATGGTTGAGACATATGATTTGGATGACATCCTAGAAACAGAAACTATCAATGAACAACATGTGGGGCAAAGTGTACAAGGAGATGCTCAAGTAGATAAAGAAACACATGTTGAGCAGTTTGAGCTAGATATGGGGGTTGATGTGGATGATATTGAAAGGCATGTAGAGATCAATACTCTACAGATTGTGATGTACGAACCAATGGTTGAAAAGTCGGAGGTGACTGCAAATATGAAGATTGTTCAAAGTGAGGAGGATCTTGTTAGAGCACAAAATAAAGTGGCAAGGTGCACTAACATAATGTATAATGAGTTTTTGGGTCGTACGGTGGAGTATGAGACGTATGATTACCTAAGTGAGCTTACAAGAAAAGACTCATCTGATGAAAATCCTTTTGATTATCAAGCCCTTGAAGCTGAATTAGCTGCAGCCTACATCTCAAACTCAAGTTCCAACCTTTGATTTTCCAAGTTCTGTTCAACCAACTCAACTAGATCAACTATCTCAGTCTTCTCAACCACAATCTCAGAATGAAACCGGTGAAGGTTCTGGTACTCAAAAGAAATTTTTGACTTTTCAATAATAACAACAGATATCTCAATTCAAAAGATTACAACTGAAGCTGCCTTACCTTAAAGATCAGTATTTACACAGATATGTGGATTATGTGAGGAAACTTAGTCCAAGGAAGATGGAGGGGATAAGGAGAGTTGATCATAGAACAAAGTTTCTTTACAAGAAAATGTGGCTTAAAGCACAAGGAAGAGCATATGTCCACTCTAACAGTGAAATTCATGATATTTTAGAGGTGTCATCTGCCAATATTCTGGAATTTATATATGATACGTTCAGAGTACGAAGAAAGAATATGTTTGTGTATAGTTTTTTTGAAGTTGACTTCGCAGACATGAATCTACAAGATATGCAGTATCTGTATGAGTACTTCAAGAACTCGGCATTACGGCCAAGAAATGCATACTTTGTTTATGAGAGAATAAACAAGTATCTTTCAATGAATGACTTCCAACTTGGATTGGAGAATGACATGAAGACGATTAATTTGTTGAGGCCAACTCAGATGAATGTAATGGCTGAATGGGGTCCACCGTTCTTTCTGATGGATAATCCAGAGCTTGGTATTGCCTAGAGAGATGAACAAGGCCAAGAAAGATTTATGTTCTTCTCTGAAGTTGCCAGGTTTTCTGATTGAACTATGAAGATCATCTGAATGTAGTTGGAAAGAGATAATAGAGCTCCAGTTGATCAGAAGTTTAATCGGAAGAACAGGTACATCATGATTACAACAGGACTGAATATTGTAAATTAACGTCTAACTTTCAGAATGGTTGCAAGGAACTTATAGGAGGCAATGGGTTTTGAGAATAAAGCGTAGTAAAATATTCTCATTTTTTAAAGCTTGAATCCAAAGGGGAAGAATGTTATGGTTAAAAATATGTTGTATTCAAGTTTTGTTTTCTTTTGTATTCTACTTTCATGTAAGGGTATAAATACCCATCTCTCTTGTAAGCTTTCCATAATTTTGAAATAGGTATGTGAATCAATTGACCTTTGGCTCTCAACTTTGACTTTTTTTTCTCTATATTGTTCTTCATTAATTCTTATTATATTGATCTTATTAGTGAATAACAAAGAGGAAGTCACTATAGGATTGTCATTAATATATCTGGGGTGCCATTAGCCTCCCCATTTACGATATGAATAAGATATTGTTAAATTCTTTCAGAATTATTCACACGTCACATCTCTATGATGGTTAAAAGAAAAAGGTGGTACTATCCACACATCACATCAATGATGGGATGTGATTGGTATAGAAGACTCATCATATCAATTGAATATCGTGTTTTTGATTTATTTAATAAATAATATTTCTTTTATATTTTTAATTTAATAATACTTTTCTGGTAAGTTTAAGTTTTTTTTAATTTATTTTTTTATTTCTAATTTACAAGGGTTTTTTCTAATATGTTATTAAACATTTAAATATTTTTAGCAAATTTAACGGCGGATTTCATTAAAAGTGTTAAGGGAAAAGTCTCAAAAAATCCAACGAATTATATGGTTTTAAATGATTAAGACATTAAATTATATTTTTGAATGATAAAACCCTTAAACTTTTTGAAACCAGTTAAATACATACTTGTAACCTAAAAAAACAAGTTAATATGATAAAATTTTAAAAAGTTTAAAAAACCCAACAAACTATTTGATTTTGAATAATTAAATCTCTGATTTTTAACAAAAATAAATCCTTAAATTATTTATAAGGTCAAAATAAAAATATTTAACAAAGAATTTATTATATTTTAATTGAATATTTAAAAAAAACAATTTATTATATTACACGCAAAATAAAAATAAAGAATTTTGTTACAATTGCATCTTATTTTTATATAACATTTTATATTTTTTATTATTATTCGTAAACAGAAAATAATCATAGTTCCATTTTAGATAAACTATTCCATATATCAATAGAATACAATATTTTTAGTCCAATTGTACAAGAAAAAATGTTATATTAAAATCGATAAAAAGTTGTAAATAACACTTAACAGTAAAGTACAAATTTGGTTTACGTAAATTTGTCATCAATAACACTTTCTCTATGTATCGAAATTATAAGACCACCATTATTCGTATAAATTTTTGGAGTTGGTCATTTCTTCTAATGACGGTAAAAAAAATTAATTAATGGGGGAATAGTGTTGTTCTTTTATTAAATTTTCTTTCTTTTACTCAATAAAAAACCATAGGATTTGGGGACTGTTTGGTAGAAACTGAATGGTTTAGTACAAAATGATTAAGTGGTCAGAATGATTAAGAGAGTCTGCATGATTGAGTGTCAGATAGAAAATGATTGTCTTGGGGTCCCCAAGGCGTTTCATACATCTCTTCTTCTTCACCTCCCTTAATTTGTTCTTGTGCTTCATCAATGAACAAAAGTGGTCAATAAGTCTGGATAAACAAAATAGGAATGTGCAGATAAGAATGAACAACAGTGGTGAATATGTGTGGAAACAAAAGTTCCATTTTTTGTGCTTTTTGGTGTAGGAGACAGTGGCAGATAAAGTGGCAAATGTAAATGTAAGTGGTTGTTTGGTTGGTTTTTCTTAAGTCTTGTACATTTAAAGATATCTGTGTCGATTAATCTATACGGTTGGGAAGATTTTTGTTTGAAAGGGTTCTTCCATAGAGTTTTTTTTAATAAGGGAGAGCAGTTTTAGAAAAAAACTTGTCACATAAAGCTCCCTCCTATAGGCTTACCGAATAAGTCATTTTTTATATCATTAAGTTACTACCAGATAGCAATGTATAGCTTATCGAATAAGTTGTGGGACTCATTAAGCTCATTAGGTTTCTAACAAACACGCCCTAAAATTGCTTGTTATCTTAATATTTTGCATCATAAGTCAAATGTTGTAACTATATTATCTCATGGGACTTTGAAATAACAGTTAGCTTGCTTCCATCATTATCTCCTAAAATGATGTTTATTGTTTCTATATCCATACTGCCCATCCATAAGCTTGAGAAGGAAAAAAATTTGATCAACAAACCACTATTTTATTAAACCAAAAACACAAAACAATCAGACTTTAAGCCACCACACATCAGACTCAAATATAACTTAACGAAGCCACTACAGTTCGTTGAGCCGTTCTTTAAGCCACCATGGATCATTAAGTTGTTCATTAAGACACTGTAGTACATTAAGCCATTATAGTTCATTAAGCAACAACAGATTAATGAACCATCTGCTCCACTGTCCAGCCATATGGAATCATCCCAACATGTTTTATATGTGTGGATAAACAAGCATAGGTTCAAAATTGTATAAATAAACAACCACTTGATCAAGCATTTATAAGTGTGGATAAACAAGCATTTATAGGTGTTGATAAACAAATAGGAATGTGCATAATCAAGATTGAAATCCTAAAGAACACTTGCATCAGTTCAAAATTTTCAAAATTAGGTCATAAAGACCAAACAAACATGTGTGTCCTGGTAAGAAGTACGAAATCGAGAGCTGGTTGAATTAATTTATACACAGATATGAAGTACGAAGTTGAGAGCTTACCTGTGCGTCGATGGTGGGTTACAAACAGGGGCGTCGATGGTAGGTTACAAACAGCCGATTTGAGAGGAGCAAATGGAGGCTGGTGATCGATCGTGATGAAGGAGTGCAAAGAAAATGGGGGAATAGAAAGGAAGGGGAGAGTGTAGGGACGATCGGAGAATCGAGAGAAACGAAGAGGGGAGGGCAAATCTGGAAAAAAATCAATATCTGAATCGTATGGAGAGCAGATAGGTGAAGGAGTGATTCAGAAGAAGTTTAACCATTCAGATGTTTTTTAAAACCCATCCAAATTATACAATGTCTGACTGATTCAGATATATGGTTCTGGATGGCTTCATTCAGACCCAAATAAACAACCCCTTAGTCTATTTTAAATCATATTTATCAATTTAAGGGTTAACTAATTTATAGTTTATTCTTTATGCATTTGTGTGTTTTAATTTTTCCTTTCTTTATGATAACTTAATACTGCCTAATCTATACTATCTTATAATACCATATATTTTATAAATTTCTATTTGCTTTTATATTTTATGGTGTTGATATGTAATCAACTTGATTATTTAAATGATCTTGTGTATTCTTTAATTAGTTCTCTTACTTCTTTAGTTTGGTGGTTTTCATCACCAAACCTTTTATAATGTTTTTGGGTTGATTATTTTTGTTGACATGGCATAAGAGGTGTATAACAGACATTTTCAGTGTAGCAATATTATTAGTTTTTACAAACATATAGTAAATGAATACTTCATATAATGTTGAAGTATTTTCATCTCAACAACATGATCATGCTTGACGTAACTTGACAACTATTCATGTGAAGTTGGTTTGAAAGATGTTCAAAAAGAAAAATTATTAATTATGTATTATTTTATTTGATCAAATCATTTAATAATGTATTATTTTATTTGATCAACTCGTAAGTAAAAATATTCATATTTAACAAATATTTTATTATATGTTAGAAAGAAAAAAAATTCTAGCAATCGTTCAAGGTCGTTTAATGTAATTACTGAAAATGTATACCGTATTGTTATATTGTTGAAAATGTGTATTATATTATTTTCATTGAATGTTTATAAATTCTACAAAATTAACAAAGATCAAGTTCGAACTACGAATGCCGAAAGCAGACAAGATTAGAATTTGTATGTTACACATCAAAATGTTGCTACTTATTAGCAATTGTGTTCTATGGTTTGAAAATGAACAAAAAAGTTCAATTATACAATTCTTATACAAATAAATACACTTTGTAGGTCAATAAATTCGATACTCCTATAAAAACATTTCTAAATATCTTGTCAATAAACCATATTCTATTTCAGTATCTGATTTTCAGCTAAACCACACAAACCTATAAAATTAAAATTGCAAGGGATGGAAAATACAAGAAACATGATTGACGAATGAGTTATTGTCTTACTGACTTCATAATTGTGATTCACCCACGCTACATCGCACGGGTACACAACTAGTATATTTATGCGTATATGTAGTATATCAATTGTACACTTATAATATATAATATCTTTTAATATGTGTGTAAGACCCGAATTTTGAAAACTTACTCTTTACTACCCCAATTGTACCGTGTCTATTATGTCGTTAAGTAAACTGAAGGGTTAAAACGGTCAATGTTCCAAACTCTTAATAATCATTTATAAAAAAATAAGAATATATAAATAGGTATGCTTTTCATATAGAGTGAATTACAAACATATCGTCCCTGTGTTTCTTTCTAAAAAAATTGTTAATTCGTTGAAAGAATCGAAGGAACAATTACATATTCGCAATCCACACTTCGAGCTCTTCGTAAAGCTATAAATTTCTTTCATTGTTATTGTTATACCTAAAATTAACGCCGTTAACTTCGTTAAGTTTCATTATGTTTTTGCCGTTAACTTCGTTAAAGATTGTTATAACTTGACTAACGAGGTACTAACCGTGCGACCTAACGTCGTTAATGATGTATCTGTTGCACAGTTATCTTTGTACTCAGGTCATTTTCAGTTACGAGTCAAAGGCTTTATGGCGACATTGAAGACAAATCATGAAGATTCGTCCGTTATGACTGTTTGGCCGTTATCAAGACCATCGTCTAAACTCGAGTATAAAAGGAGAGCTCAAATCAACAAGAAAGGGACATTGTGACATAGCGAAACACTGAGAAGAGCCTCGAGTATACTTTGACGAATCTACGACATCACACTCCAAACTCACGACAACAGCGTTACAAGTTGCGATAACAGTTGACCGATTGTTCATACTGTTTTTGTAACTTTATTTATTGTTCTTAAGGCCGGCGTCCCTGTTTGACGTCCATAGTGCATCGATGATCCTCTTTACAGTCGTCCGTGGTTTTTTTCCCTCCGAAGAGGGTTTTCGGCGTCAACAATTCATTGTGTTGCTTATTTTCCGTTATTGGTTTTTAGAAGTGATTTTCTTTTCTTTAGTTGATTAAGGTCCGAATCATCAGGCTACCGCTAAATCATTTTTTGGCATTAACAGTTATTAAGTTTGTTACGTTAGGATTATCGGGACCGGTTTATAATCGGGTGTTTATGTTAAATTTACGGTTTGATATTGTTAAGATATAGTTATCTTACATGTTTAGAATGTTAGGATTGGTTTATATGGTTGTAGAAATTAAAAAGGATAGATTATGGTTTCAATATGTTTGATTTTGTGTATTTGTTTAACCGCACCCCAAGTGTTCGGTTAAATGTCGGAGAGTATAGAATTCATGATTAAGCTTAGATTAATGACCATTAAGCCTTATTGTAATGTCTAGTATGTTAAGGTATGTTTTTGAGCCTTCAAATATAAAAATTCATGAAGTTGTAGTTATAAAAGTTAGTTGGGCAAAACGGTGAAAATTGGACATACCGACTTGTGCAGGTCCGTACTTTGACTGTGCATAACTCACAAACGTATGTCGTATTAAGCTCAAATTTTGCAGATAGCAAGAGCTTAATGTATAATACAACTCTCATGAATGGTCCGAGACCCAGTTTTGGACCTAAGTGACTCAAAGCAGCGCCGTTTTGGGGTTGTTTACACTGTACTCGGGATTTTTCTGCTGTTTTGTAAACTCAGTACAGAATTGATGGATTATCCAAATGACATGATTCCAAAACTGGTAGATTCATAAGATTACATACTACAACTTTCATTTAGATAGTGGTTTCTATATTGGCCTCTAAGTAGGATAAAAAAAATGCTCACGAAATAGAGAGAACGATATTGATAAACGTCGGAAACGAAGTTGCATTTATCCAAGGTGGAATCGATTTCTTAATGTATCGGCCGTCCTGTTTGGAGTATTGGTTGTTTATAAACGTGTAGAATCGAAATAGCTTATTAGTAGAATTAGGATGTGGTTTTACATCGTTTATGTAGTAATTGATTTATATATTCGTTAGGCACGCAATCAAGTCGAACCGTACCGTGGATTTTGTCTAATCGCGCGTTACTTCTTATCTTTGACTAAGGTACGAATTTCACTTTCTTATGACAATCGGGAAACTAGTTGTTCTAGTTGACCCTTCGTATCGGTGGTTCACCGCCTTGTTGTTGATCACTTAAAATGGTCAATAAAATACACACACACACACACACAGATATATATATATATATGTATATATATATAAACTGTTGCATTGAAACTTGATGTTATATGAAAGTCATCCGAGTAGTGGCGTATGTTAGTTTTCTTGATTTTCAATATTACCCAATTAATGGGCACATTAGTTGGGATGCCTTCTATCACGGCTTTGTTGTCCATAGCGTCCTGCAGGCGAACTCGGTCCATAGGGTTAAGCTCAATAGTGACTTACATGAATCCACCTTGTGGACTAGGCCAATTTTATTGGCTCCAGGCCGGATGGATCGATCCTAGGACTTACTCACCTTATGAATGTGGTTAATTGACGGGGGACTCGGGGTGTGTGCATGCACGCCGGCCCGATAGTTCGTGTGGTTTGGCCATCCCACGAACATAACAGGAACTGACGGACTGTATTTATATTATATTTTTGAACAGATAATTATGAACCGAACACTTGAACATGACTTGACAAACTTTGTTTAATTTATTTTTGGAATCGAGAATTGCGAACCGTATGGAATTTCTGTGATTTTATATTTATTGAATTATAAGTCTTCCGTTTTGTTTTCGATGTTACAATTGTTATTTCGAATTTATATTTTAATCCGTTCACTAGTCCTGTTGCTCAGCCGTTTTTTTGTTTTCTAACACGGCAGGTTCCAAGTGATCGATAGGGCGGGGCTTGAGATCGAGAGTGCAACTTTTGGAGTTTCGGACTCGCTTTAGACGTTAATATTTTAACTTTATAAGCACTTCGGATTGTAATATTTTTGGGTTGTAATCTATGTTTGAAGTTTATTAGTAGCCCTGAATTGTTTGTGTCTTTACGTTAAGTCCCGCTAGTGACAACGCCCGTCTAGACCTTACGGACGGGGGATGTTACAATATATATATACATATCATTTTTATATTTATATGTGGGGTATTTTGTTGTATTAGTAGACTAAAGATTATCTTGTACTTAAACATACATTATTTTTATCTGTATCTATATCTATATCTATATCTATATCCATATCTATACTACATTAATAACCATTTAGATCAAAAACTTAACTACAAGTCTTTATGCATAAGGTGTAATAACCCGCAAATTTTATGCTAATTTTTAGGCTCTAAGTTAAATAACTTTTTGGATGGGCTCCAATTAAGTTGATGGGCTAGGGATTGGTGGATGAGGCCCAAGGAATTTATATGTGATTGATTGGATGGAGCCTCCTTGTTCTCTTCATTTCTCTCAAAATCAGTAGAGTGTTTGTGCGTTTATGAGAAACGTAGAGAGCAAGTTTGAAGAAAGGAGTTAACTATTGAAGAAACCATCAAGAAATCCAAGCAATTTCAGGTATAATTTAATCTTCTTTAATTAAGAAGCTTCATCTCTTTTAGTGGGGTGTTTTAATGGTGGTTTTAGAGTTTTTACCTTCCTAGTGATGATTTAATGGTGAAAGGTATTGTTTGAATCAAGTACTGATCAACTAACTCTCACCATTTATTAATGAATCACTTGTGTTTTTCAATGGGGTAATCTCTTTATTTGACTGAGTTTAATATCCCAACCCCATTGATGAAAGCTTAAGATGAGAATTGAGAAATTGGTGGGTAAATCCTTTGGTATATGATGGTAATTAGTTTGGGTTGATTTAGAGGTTTATTCCATCATTACATAGGTTATTGGGATGCAAGAAATTAATATTGGGATGTTGGAAATGGGGTTTAACTCTAAAAATGAGTTGTAGGGACAAAGAGGCTCGGCAGCCGACTAGGTGGGTGGCTGGATGGGTGAACCCACTTTGTTACCAGACGAACCCACTGTTGAGAGAACTAGGCGGGTGGCTGGGCGGGTGAACCCGCTTTGTTACTCGCCGAACCCGCTGTTTGGCGCAACTTTGTCCCTTTCATTTCCTTTCAAGTCATGGTTTGGATGTTTGATTTAAGGGTTTATCTTAAGTCTATTATAGGAGACTTTTGGGGGTATTACATTGCCTTAACATCTGTTTTATATTATCGAATTTAGGCTTTTGGTTTGGAGGTTTTGACCGTTTAAGCTCGGGACAAGGTGTGTCCAATCCAAGTGAGTTCCCTATTACTTAAAAATGCAAGGTGGCGTGTTTCAAATGCTTACTTGTTGATTATGGTTTTAAATTGTCTTTCCTTTATGCAAAACTTGCCATGATCACTTTTATAAGCTTTAGGGTCGATATGTGCACTATCTGTTTTACTTGGAAGTATGCGGCAAGGCCTTAATTATTATATTATTGCCACTAGGGGTTTGTGGTTATTTGGATTTTGTCCTAATGGACTGGTGTGTCTCTAGGGGTTTGCGATGGTGTTTGCTTTTTCCCACATTCCTCCATTACGTATTTTGTTCCAACGTTTGGAATGTGCTTACTTGTTTGGTAAACCATGGCATGGTTCGTGAGTTGTTGGAAATGTTAACTATTTTAAGGGGAATTCACTAGACCTTTTGGTCTAACCCACGTTTTCAAAACAAACCTTTTTCAAACAGGTATTTTGTGAATATGGGAACTCAAGGGAAGAGCAAGGTATGAGCTCGGAGTGAAGTGGTCACGACTTAGCTTCCTCGTCTTAGTAGCAACCATTCTCAGCTATGGTTGTATTTCTTATCTTCTTTTGTGTACCTTAATGATGAGTTTTGGTTTTTACTCATTGTTGGAAGTTGTATTTAGACGTTTTGGCTCTGATTTATAGAATTTGGATATTTGAGATTTTGGTTGTTACAAATTATATCAGAGCCATAGTTTAAGTGAATTGGGTGGCCTTTTGGTGCCTAGTCTTAGACTGTGGGCTAGGAGTCACAGCTGAGAATCAGACCATTAGGAAGACCACAACAGGGAAGAGTATGATAGGGAAATAAGAGCTAACATGTAAGGTAAATTTGGGATTGCATGGGGTTAGTGCAATTTCAAATTTACAGGGACATGTATGTGAATGTTTTACCTTGTTATCTCGGAACTGTTGGATTAGGTATGGTTTATGTGCGATATCTCAGTGTTTCTTTGGAGTCTACTTGTGGGTAATGTTAATTGTAAACCCTTGAGAAGTTGTCTTTGGTAAGCAGAGAATTGGTCGAGGTTAGAAGTTTCGGGATTTTAGGAACGAAAGTAGGATGGTTTAAAGGTATACTCCTAAATTCTGAGTGTCTCACTTAGGTAGAGTTGACCTTGGGGAAAAGGTATATATGAGTGGTATGTTTCGCTGGAACGCGAGAGGAATCATTGAATCATTTTATTTCCTTAAGTACGCAATAGCTGCAATGAATATTGTTGGGGGTGGGCTAATCACCAACTCTAAAATGATGTGGGGATGAGAGAAAATCAAAAGGTACTTGCTATGGACCTTGAGAGGTCAAAGTTGTGGTAAATGGGTAATCAGTGAGTTAGTGATCAAGGAAAAGATTATTCAAGAGTAATAACAGAAATCCTAAGAGAAGTTATTACCAAATTACGATTGTGGAAAGGGACAATTACCTCACCCGTAAGACGAGTTCATACATTTCATTCTTTTGCATTTTGCATGAGTCTCATCATAAAGAAAACATAATTTTTGGTTGGATTTTGAATCTTTGATATATATATATATGTATGTGCTTTAATCTGAAAGCCATGAAAATATATCGTTATGAAATTGTTATTATCAAAAGCATGTGTGAGTATTTTGTTTGCACAAGAATGAGTGTGAGAATCGACAGTCTCACATGGTGTGGGTGATTACATATCGAGTTTTATTTACATGAAGGAAAAATTTTACCATATGCATCATGTAGCCGTCAATGTTGTTTCGGATCAATTGGGTGGAGTTTATTTTGTGTTTATATATGAACGATTTTTTGGCATAACTGTGCATGGCTACCAAGTTGAGATGGTGTTGTATCACGCATAAAAGAATTTCATTCGTTCATCGTATTCAATGGTCAAGTGAGATTTGAGGGGCTTAACAGTTAGATGTTGTAAGGCGAGGATGTAAATCATGTGATCATTCGTGAGAATCCTCAAATGTTGGTGTAATAATTATATTATCGCCATGTTGACAATTAACTTTGGGGTTGAGTAATTGTTTTTGGTATTTAATGTTGAAACATCAAAAGTGGTAATGCATCAAGAAAGTTGAAGAGTAACTCGAAAGTGGTTAAGTGTTGATGGTAGACATTAATGCACTTAGTTGATTGATCAGAATGTAAATTTGGTACCATGACATTTCCCCTGGTGAAGGTGGTATGGAAATTGGATGGTCGTTGGGTCCTGAAAAAGTGACCTCGGTTGTTGGAGATTTGTTTAGGGTTGTAGTCCTAGTAATGTGGTAGTAGGGTGGCGAAAGACCTTTAAGGTTCTCTTGGGGGTGATGAAATTCGAGAGTTTGGAGAACTAACTATACTATTTGTTAGAGTTGTGTTTAGACATTAATATGTTAGGTTGGATAAGGGCGTGGTATATTAATTTTGGCATAGAAGTTATTAAATCGATATCGAACATGTTGTGAAGTAAGCCTTGGCAATAGGTTGTTTCCTTTTCCGGAGTATGTGACGTTATATGAATGTAACTTGGATTGTTCGTGGGAGTATGCAAAGTCGATGGGTAGAATTGATTTTGGTTGCGGTGTGAATCATTGTTGGGATATCTATTGTAGAGGTATTAAAGAGCGATAATTATGTTTGTTTGAGGTGAAGGAAATTGTAGAGGGCTTTACGATATTGTTGTTCTTGGGTGGTAATCAGTGATGGATTCACATTTTTATTTGGGTACATCGTAACTTTTGATGAGTTTATTTCATTCCGTTGGGACATTGGCGAAATATCGAATTCGTTTGGTTAATGTTGCTTGATAGAAGGTTTTCTATTTTAAATCAAAGTGATAGAATATTTCTTGTGTGTAAAAGAATATTAGTAGGTCAGTTAACTCCTTTTGGGAATCAAAAGGCGTGTGGGGATTTGAAGCATTGGTATTGTTTCGTGATGGCCAGTTATGGAAGCATAGTTAATTATCTTGATTGGGGATTTCGGTGAGACCATGTAGCTATGCTTAGTCTCGCATTTGTGGATGGGTGGTTTTGATGATTTATTTTGTTGAATATTTGATGAGTGATATTGGCTAGACATCGGTATTTCGGACTGGTGTGAGAAGGGGAAAATGGCATGTGGGAATAAGTGATTATGATGAAAGTAAGAAGTTAGTCAGGTGATAAAAAAAAGTGGAGTTATGCATAATTAAGCCAATTATTTGTTGAGTATATTTATAAAAACCCTTTCAAGAGGGTAAGGGTGTTGATGCTAGATCTAGCTAAGGCGTTTGCTAAATCGATTCGAGAGATTGTTTTAAAGCTTGCATTGCTAACAAGTCTTTTATTGAAAGTGTGTGCCTTATAATCTCGGTAAGACAAGTAAAAGTGGTTGGAGGTGGTGCTTTGAGTGATAGACTATTGAAGTTGAAATTAGTATTAGAGTGGCAGGTATACCGCATGAACCTTGTGTTTGATATCGTGCTAATTAGAATGGTTTGTAGTGAGTGGTTGCTCATTCTATGAAATAATTGAACTCGAAATTGTTTTGGAGAAAATCTTGGGTTACTGATTGATTTGATGGAAATTTTGAGGAGTGTGTTTTCGGGGTTGGGTAAATCCTGATGCGTAGAGTATTCGGATGTTATATTGTGATATATTATTTAAAGGCATTTTTCTTACATATGTAAATGTAATATTAAAGTTGTTGGTGATGCATGTATAGTTCGGAGGAAAATGGTAGTGTCGATGAGTTAATGTGCAAATTTATAGTAGAGGCACAATATTAATCGGGTTGGTTACGACTTGTGGCGATAGGTGTTCTGGTGAGTTGCATGTTGTTTGATTAAACAACTCTTAGCTGAATGTCTATGTAGGAAATGCAAGGTGGGCTTGCTGTTAAATTGATAATTTGGGTGGATGTAATGATTAGTCGAGGTTCGTATTATTGAAGGGTGCAACTTCGTGGGAGAACCCGAGGCGATTATTATTCGAAAGATCAAGAGTTTGAGGAATAAAGAGATCCCACTGGTGAAAGTGCAGTGGCGATTTCACAAGGGTCAAAAAGCTACATGGGAGTTAGAGTCGAAGATGAGAGAATTGTACCTGTATTTGTTCGACGAAGGAATTCCGGGGACGGAATTCTGTTAAGGGGGAGGTGATGTAATAACCCAAAAAATTTATGCTAATTTTTGGGCTCTAAGTTAAATAAGTTTGTGGATCCCAGAATATGATCAAGTACGTATGCAAACAATATGAACACGATGAACATGATGAATATCGGAAGTCGGATATCTCACTTAATGAATATATCAATTACAATGTAGGCTCTCAAATAATATGTCTCTCTCTCTATTTCGACTTTTTGCTTTAATGATAACCCTAAGTGTTACACATTGAAAGTATGAATCATAAAGATGAAGAACATGACGTGGCACATACATCCAACATGTCTACCCTTTTACAACTGATTAGTTTGTTACACGCTCCCATCTCTTACGTGTCAGTTTGTAATAGGTTAGGATGTTGACTTTTACATTCTGTTATGTGTATAAATAGATCTTTTCACTAATGTAAAAGTTGTCGATTTTGAAGATTATTAATGAAGAATAGTTTTGCGCACAACTCTTAATTACTTGTAATCGATCCTCAGGTTATGATTCAAAGTTGATCTGTTCTTCAATTCTTTTACTGTTCTTATTATTGTTGATTAGTCAATATTAATTGCTTCCGCTTAGTTTCTGATATATGAATTTATTGATTAATCATTGAAGAAGAAATCTGGAACCAAAAATTGGTATCAGAACCATCTAATCAATCTGTTGATTATTAGATCTCCTTAATTTGGAAATTTCTCTCTTCATTCCTGTAGTAATTTCCTGTTTTAACTACTGTTCATAATTCTACCCTGTTTTATGAGATTTTATTAATTCATAATAATTTTCTCCAAAAACAGTGGTAATTGTAGTTAAAATTTTGAAGAATTAGTAAGACGATCTCTTTGTTATTCAATCCAATTGAAGTTTAATCTTTTTAAATTTCAAATCAATTCTTCCTCTCGATTCTCTGCTTTCTACGAACAAAATGGCAAATTCAAATCTGAATTCTGTTTATACTTCTGGATCGTTGACGAAACCTCCTACTCTCATACGTGATGAATATCCTTAATGGAAAATTCGAATGGTGAATTTCTACGAGGGACTGGATGCTGATCTATTTCCAATCATTCAAAATGGTGCTCTGGTTCCTATGTCTATTATTCCACGAATTCCAGCAACGGCCAATACTGATGAAATTCCTGCCAAACAAGTTCCAAAGCTAAAGGGAAACTGTCCTGATGAAGAAAAAACCAAAGTTGAACTAGCCAAAAAGGCTAAAACTCTCTTATCATGGCCATTCCAAATGAGATTTTTCAATCTCTGGATTCCTGTGATACTGGCAAGGAATTATGGGATCAACTAGAAACTCTTCTGGAAGGCGGTGCCAAAATGAAAAAAAATCGAAGAGCTCAGGCTCTGAATGAATACAACAACTTCCAGGCCATTGCTGATGAATCTCTGGAACAAACTTTTCATAGATTTAACAATCTGATAAATCTATGCAAAAGAGGTGATATTGTTCGATCAAAGGAAGACAATAATGTCTTATTTCTAAAGAGATTAAATCCAGAGTGGTCAAACCTCTCCATGTCTTTACAAGCCAATCAAGATCTAGAGCAATGGTCTCTACATGACGTATTTGGAACTCTTCAAGCCCATGAGAAGGAGGTTGTACAAAAGAAAACAACTATAGGTGGACCTCTGGCTTTGATTTTTGAATCGAAGGGAACAACCAGAAGAAGAAGTGAAGATAGAAGAGTGAAAAGCAAGGCTTTCTTGTCAGAAGCTGCTCCAGAAGAAGATTCTGATTCTGATGATGATATAAAGGCATTTGCATCATCCTTGGCTCTTGTAACCAAACAGTTTACAAACCGTTTTGGAAATAGGGTGTTTCAAGGAAATAAAAGGATTGATAGTTCTTCTGTCTATACTCCTAAGAAAGAGGTTCAAAGATCTGAAAAGACCGAAACAGAAAAGAAGGAAGAGGAAATGAAGAAAAAGAAAGATGTATGTTACAGATGTGGCAAGCCGTGTCATTACTCGAAAGATTGCAGAGGGGCTCTGGATAAAGACAAAACATATTACAAAAATAAATACAAGTATAATGTCACTGAAAGAGCCCACTATGCTGAGAAAGAGAACTGGCTCGGAGGTGTGTCTAGCGGTGATGAGGCCATGTTTTGTGGGATGGCAAATATAAATGAATCAGAATAACAGCCTTCTGAATCACCGGTTAGTACTCTTTCTGAATCATCTGAAATTGAGAATACAATTGTGCTTTTATCAAATAATTTTGAGGAACTTAAACAAAAGCTTACAATTGAAAATAAGTTACGAAAAGACATTGAGAAAACTCTTTCCACAATACAAAGGGAAAGAGATATTTACAAAAGGGAGATTGATATCTTAACAGAAGAGAAACTGGAACTTGACACTGAAAAAGAAAAGATTTCTAAAACCTTGAAAGACACAAAAGTTTTGTTAAAAAAGGAGCACTTAAGTTTTAAGAAACTTCTGGAAGAAAAGGATAAGGAAATTCAAGTTAAGAAAAGTGACAGATTAAATTCTGTAGCACTTAAAAACTACTTTCAAAAAGAAAGAGAATTTCTATACATTGAACTTCAAAACGAAACGCACCAGATCAAAACGTATCTGGATGCTCAAAAAGTTCATGAGAAAATAAGTACACAAGTAGGAAGATATGGAATCGGTTTTGAAGATTTAGATCCCTATACGTGTGAAAAGAAGTCTTGTTTAAACGCTGTTTTTCGTATGGGACAACAACAGAATCCTGCGTTTCCAATTATTTATGAACAATCATGCTTTAAACGATCTAAATTTGAAAATGGTCATCATCAACGAAAACTCAAGTTTAAAAATATTATATATTCTTCTGAAAAGACTAACATTGATCTAAATAAAATTCAGAAGAAGGATGATATTTTCAAGTTTGGTTCAAGTGTTCTTATAAATTGAATCCAGAGGCTGATGCGTTTATTCCTATTCAAGCAGAGGAAGAATTAAGACTTAGTTTTGAAAACGATCTTCTCTTGACTCTGGATAATTGTTTTAAACTTGAGAATGACAAACAAAAAGAGTTAGAAAATAAGCCAGAGATATCTCCTTGGTCCATAATTGATTTAAATCTATCTGATGTTCAAGAGGAATTAGAAGAAGTCAATATCCCTGGGAAAATGATGATCAGAGTGAGGATTTCTTTGACAATTCAGAAACATATTTTTCTCACTTTGAACACCAATCTCTTATCTATGCTAAAATTCCAGAGGTTATCAAAAATAAAGATGCCCCATTTTTATTTACAAATGAATCTCTAGAGATAAGAGCATCTGGAATGAATGTTCAGAAACATTCAAATGGAATTCCAATTTTCTCTGTACCTTCTGAAAAACGAAAAACTTTTATACATCCAGACTTTATAGGAATGTGTCTGAAAGCTAAAACTTGTCTTGAACTTGAAAAAGAAGAAAAACTTAAAAAGAAGATCCTTATCCAAACTCCTAAATCTTCTACTCCAAAATATTCTTATGTCCAGAAAGGTAAATGGAAATCTAATCTTTCTAAACATATGTCTAGTCTAGATAGGAAGTTCTTTAGAACAACTGATACTAGAAATGACAGTCGAAAGAATAATTGTAATTATCATTATCCTAATGAAAATTCAATACAATCTTCTATGTTTCAGAATTCTGAATGTTTCTCCCTATTCTTAAAATTATAACAATTTTTCTCACGAACTTCAAATTCATTCACTGCCAACCATTCGTACTTCAATAAGAATAAAACAAAGAAAAACAGAAAAACAAACAATCCAAACAATCCGTTTTTACCTTCTGTTAAATCAAATCAATAGCAAATACAAAAGGTTGATAAACCAAAAACTAACGTTAAAGGACCCATAATGGTATGGGTACCAAAGAAACTCTGATCTTGATTTCAGAAACAACGTGTGCATATCTGGTATCTTGACTCTGGATGCTCGAGGCACATGACTGGTTCACGAAACTTACTCTTCAAATTCAAAGACAAAAGTAGTGGAGCTGTAACGTTTGGTGATAATGGTAAGGGTCAGATTAAGGGTTATGGTACTTTACAGGAAGGTAACATTACCTTATCTAAAGTAGCTCATGTTTCAGGTTTGAAACATAACCTCCTAAGTGTAAGTCAACTCTGTGATTCTAAGACACTTGTCGTATTTGATGAAAAACATTGTTACTTATTTTCTAAGGCAGGCGAGGAACTTTGGAGAGCAGACAGAAAAGGTAATCTCTACATGATGAATTTTACCTCCAAGGATGGTAAGGAAACCTTATGTCTTATTTCCAAAAAGAGTGATGTTGCATGGCTCTGGCATCATAAAATGTCTCACTTAAACTTTGATAATCTTGAGATGCTTGTAAAACATAATTTGGTATCTGGACTTCCAGAAGTTCATTTTCAAAAAGATCACCTCTGCCCTGCATGTGAAATGGGCAAGTTCAAACGAGCATCCATAAAACAAAAAGTGATCATTCATGCATTAGACCTCTGCAATTGTTACATGTTGACATTTGTGGTCCCATTGCAATTCAGAGTCTTTCTGGTAAAAAAATATATACTGGTACTTATTGATGAATTTCCAGATATATTTTGCTTGCTTTTGTTCGACAGAAGTCAGAGGTACCTGTTGTACTTCAGAATATGATGACCCGAATTCAAGTTCTTCGTCACCAAAAGATTTAACAGCTGAGAAGCGACAATGGTACAGAGTTCAAGAATGCCAAGCTTGAAACATACTTTGTTGCAAATGGAATAACTCAGAACTTTTCTGCTGTACGCACTCCCCAATAGAATGGTGTCGTTGAACATCGCAACAGAACATTGGTCGAAGCAGCCAGAACGATGCTTGCAGCCTCTGGTCTTCCCATACACTTTTGGGCAGAAGCTGTAGCCACTGCTTGTTTTACTCAAAATCGTTCAATAATCTTCAAGAGGCATCTCAAAACCTCTTATGAGCTTATTAGGCAAAGAAAACCATCTGTTAAATTCTTTCATATCTTTGGTTGCAGGTGTTTTATCTTAAATAACAAAGATAAACTTGGCAAGTTTGATCCAAAATCCGATGAAGCTAAATTTTTAGGATATTCCTTAAATTCCAGAGCTTTTCGTGTTTTTAACTTAAGAACAAAAACTGTTATGGAAAGCATTAATGTTGATTTTGATGATCAAACACAGCTGACTTCTGAATATTCCTCTTCAGAACTCAAACTTAATACTGTCACTTCTGACTATCTTTCAGGATCCAGAGAATCAGAGATTGATGCTATTTTTCAAGATTTTATGGGCGAAGAAATATTGTCAGAACCAACTTCCTCCATAAGCATACCTGAAGTTCTTCATACCTCTGGCATAACTCTTTCTGGTCCTAATTCTTCTGAACCAAACTCTTTCTTTCCTTCTGTTCCATCTGATTGTCCATCATCTGAGGGGGACACAGAAGCAATAGACTCAGAATTAGTAACTCCAGAAGCAGTTATTTCATCTTCTGAAACAGAAGTTCAGGCTCAACCAATACCACAAACAAGGATGAATAAATGGACTAAATCACACACTACAGATCTTATCATTGGTAATCCTACTGAGGGTGTCAAAACACGATTCGCTACAGCAAATGAAGCTTTCTATGTCAACTTTCTTAGTATGATCGAACCCAAGCAAGTTCATGAAGCCTTAGTTGAACCAAGTTGGGTAGAAGCAATGCAGGAGGAGTTACTTCAATTTGAACGGAACAAAGTTTGGAACTTAGTACCATTACCAAAAGGCAAAGTTGCAATTGGTACTAAGTGGGTATTCAGATATAAAAAGGATGAAGATGGAATTGTGATCAGAAACAAGGCTCGTCTGGTGGCAAAAGGTTATTGTCAAGAAGAAGGCATTGATTACGATGAAACCTTTCCTCCTGTTGCAAGACTGGAAGCCATACGACTTTTTCTGACATTCTCTGCATACAAAAACTTTAAAGTATATCAAATGGATGTTAAATCTACATTTCTAAATGGAAATCTCAAAGAAGAAGTGTATGTTGAACAACCTGCTGGATTTAAAGATACAAAACATCCAGAATTCGTCTATCTCCTTGACAAAGCTCTGTATGGCTTAAAGCAAGCACCCAGAGCCTGGTATGAACGTTTATCCAAGTTTCTGATCAGCAAAGGGTATGAAAATGGTAAAATTGATACCACACTTTTCATCAAAAGAGGCAAAGGTATGTTAACTATTGTTCAAATTGATGTGGATGACATAATTTTTGGCTCTACTCATCAAACAGAAGTTGAATTGTTTTCTAAATTGATGGAAACTGAATTGAAATGAGTATGATGGGAGAACTAACATTCTTTCTAGGACTCCAGGTGAAGCAAAGTACCTCTGGTATTTTCATTAATCAAGCAAAATATGTTTCGGACATGTTAAAGAAATTTCATTTTCAGAATTCACCACCTATGAAAACACCTATCTCTCCTAGTATGAAACTAGGTCCTGATCCTTCTGGGAAACCAGTAGATGTCACGGGATACAGAGGTATGATAGGGTCTCTTCTGTATTTAACTGCAAGTAGGCCTGATATTATGTTTGCCACCTGTCTTTGTGCTCGTTATCAAGCCAATCAAAAAGAATCTCATTTGGCCACTGTTAAAAGAATTTTTCGATACTTAAAGGGAACTCCATCATTGGGTCTCTGGTATCATAAAAATTCTGGGTTTGATTTAATGGCATATACAGATTCTGATCATGCAGGTTGTAAGCTAGACAGAAAAAGTACTTTTGGTAGCTGTCAACTTCTGGGTAATCGACTTATCAGCTGGACATCCAAGAAACAAAATTGTGTTTCAACATCTACCGCAGAAGCTGAATATGTTGCTGCTGCTAGCTGTTGTTCTCAAGTTATTTGGATGAAGACCCAACTCAGAGACTACGGTTTGATCTATGATAAGATTCCTATACTCTGTGATTCTGAGAGTGCAATTGCCATTACTGAAAACCCAGTTCAGCATTCAAAAACGAAGCATATTGATGTCAGGTATCATTATATCAAAGACCACATAGAGAAGGGCACAATAGAAATGTACTTTGTCTCTACTGATTACCAACTGGCTGATATTTTTACAAAGGCTCTGGATGAGAAGCGTTTTAATTTTTTAATCAGCAAGTTGGGGATGATAAATATGTAAATCTTATTTTTCAGAATTGATCAGAGACCTCTGATCGTTTCTGGGTTTTATCCAGAAGCATTCAGAGACCTCTGCTCGCCTCTGATGTAAGTTTTATTCTTTCGTGCGCTCTTTACTCCTTTACATCCAAGTAATACCAGAAAGGAGGCAACTCAATGGGGAGCTCATCTCTCAATGGGGAGTTTATCATTCAAGGGGGAGCTCATCTCTCCATGGGGAGTTTATCATTCAAGGGGGAGTTCACTTCTCAAGGGGGAGTTTACCATTCCAGGTGGAGTCTACTTATTAAAAGGATTTTTCAAAATCTAACGCTGGTTAGTTGTCTTCTGAATTTTTCATCTACTTAAGTTTCTTCTGAATTTTCTTATTCTGTGTTTCTCTTGTCGTCAAGGTCTCTCAGAACTTTTATGATTCATTTCAAACTCACCTTAGATGATGATTCTAAGTTGACATTGGTTTTCAAAATACTTTTCTATGAATCAATATATTCTAAAATTTCTATTGAATATCTATATTTTATTAACTCTTGCCGTCAAGGTTATTCAAAATCTATATATTCAATTTTAATTTTTTTATTATTATTCTTTTAATGGAAAATTAAACTTTCATTTGGTTCAAAACATTTTTCTATTTTCCGAATGACTGGTTTTAAATTTCAATAAACAGATTTATAACTTTCAAATTGTTTTAGTCAATTAAAATGATTTTTTTTGATTAATTAACAATTTGTTTTATAAATCTATTTATTTACTTAAGGGATAATCAACCGATTTTAAGCCGATAAACCCTTCAGTTTTTATCTCAAATATCGTGCTTTAACCATCCCTAGCTCATCTTTCTACTTTCCACGTGTCACCCAACGTGTGACTGCATGTATCCATGCCTGTGTGCTTACATCATCCCTCCTGAACCGTTTTCTCCTACTCCCAAAACTTAAACCTCTTCCCATTCCTAATTGGTCACATTCTCTCTCATATAAAACCCCCAAATTTCAGAAACTCATCTTCTTCTTCACAACTGTTACTGCTCAAACTCTCCTACTCACGAATTTACTCATCAGCTTACCCAACTCTCATCAATGGCTTCTCGTCTTGCAAATCCAATTCTCAACGATGACAAAGGACGTCTCGTTGATTCCACTGCAGATAGTGCTCCATTTGTCAAACTGCCATTAAAAGCAAACAATGTGCAGGTTCTTCTTGATCCTACAACCTACCAGGCCGAGTTCAGAGTCATGGTCGAATTTCTCCAAAAGCATCCACTAAACCGAGCCCTAACTCTGACAAACCCAAATGTTCCTGAAATTTATGTTCAAGAAATTTGGCAATCGATGTACATTCGTGATGAAGAAACTTTTCTTGGAAATTTCAGCCATCCAGATCAACCTGATAATGCTGTGGAAATACCCATCACCAAGAAAAAATTAGCCAGGTATTTTCATTTATCCCCATCACAGGTGCAAATTGATGGTGATTTCGTGCCAAATCCAGCCCTAGAAACAAATCCATCTGCTGAAGCTTTGCTATCCTTCATTCATTCCCTAACTAAACTATCTGAATTTAAGAGAAAGCAGTTACCCCCAATGTGGAATCTCCTTCTTTCCATTCTGAACAAGAGTGTTACTTGTAAAATTGGGTCCCTCGATCAAGCTAGCAGAAACATTCTGACCATCATGTATGGTATGTATTTCAACCGCCCTTTGGACTATTTAAGCCTCATTTTTCAAGAAATCAAAGCTCCCGTGCATACTAAGGTAACTCATCAAACCCAAGGAAAATCTCTCCCAGCCTTAATGTTTCCTCGATTTTTATCCCTGGTTACCTACCCTGCCATCGGTGCACTCAAGGCTTCATTAATTCAACCTTTCTGCAAAATAGCTTCAATGAGCTCTCATCGACCAACCATCGACCGCAACGGCTATCCCTCTCCAAGGGAGCTTTCCAGGTACATGCTAAACCTAATTCCATCTAGCTCTTCTTATCTCCAATCTTATAGAAGCTCTATGATTTTCTCAGAACAGAGAATTTCTACCCCAGAGCATTTAGAGCCAGTTTTAGGAAGTGAGGGGTCAGGTGAGGCTGAGGTTGAAAAGAATACAAGTGCAAATCCGAGCGTTTCTACCCATGCCGACCTCTTAATGCAAGAGGGTACTGAAGATGTCCATAGAGACACATTTGAGCGTAACTCTCCTTCTATCCAAAGGGATCCCACATTTGCTGAGGTGGATGTCAACACATCTACTTTCATTGACGAAGGACCACCCAGTCCAAACCACCTAGAAATCATCCGATCAGAGCATAATTCTTCATCCTCTGCGTCAAGAACAACCGGGGAAACCTCTTCTTCATCATTCTCTCAACAGAATGATGAAAATATAAGAGTTCATTTGCCCCAGAGCTCGCCACCCTACCCACACAATGTTGATGTCTTTGTGACCTCAGAAGATAAGTCCATTTCTTCTGATAGTTTAGAAGCTGAGGAAATCCCATCAGAGGGGTTACAGCCACAAGATGCACCACTTACCGGAGTGTTTACACTTCATCAAGGTAAGCACATTGTCTTCAGCACCTCATCCTCTGATGATGAGGATTCTGTTGAGACAATCAGAACAACCGAAGAGGTGCCTGTTAATCACAGCCCTCGAAGACAAGTTGGAAGTCACTCCACACTAAACGTCAAAACAGGTGTGAATGAGGGCCTCTTTGAACGCGAGAGTGAAGGGGCTCCATGTGTTGGAGAAACACCGGTTACACATTCTGAATATATCACCAATGTAGCGTTTAAGGCATTTGGTGATCAAATTCAGAGATCTGTGGAGGATCTAAAACTTTCCCTGGATTCTCAAAATGCCATTCTTCTGGCCATTCAGAATGAACAAAGACAGCATACACAAACTCTGGAGGCACTTAGAGAGCTTATTTCTACAACTGCAGAAACTCATCAGAGCCAAGCTTCTGCTCATTTTTCTTCTCTGCATAAAGGCATCCAGGCTAACTCTGAGGCTATCTTTTTTATACCTGATGCAATCCCAACTCCAGAGGTCACTATCTCGGTTGATGAATATAGTTCATTAGTGGCAGATCTTAACAAAGTTATTAAAGCTGTTCATCCCTCTGAAGACACTTCTGAGTCCTCTCTGGTAAAGAAATCAGTCATGGCTGTTTTCTAGAAGGCCATGCTTGACATAATCAACTCTCTCTCCTCTAAATACGTCTCCAAAACAACTGCAAGCACTTCAAATGTGGATTTGAAGCTATCATCTATGGAAACCTCTCTCTCTCAACTTACAAGTCTTGTAAGTTCTCTCTCTGATACATTTAACGCCAGGAAAAAGGCTAAGGAGGAAGTTTGGCAATCGATGTACATTCGTGACGAAAAAGGTCTGAGGATCAGGATCCTGATTCTTAGAAGGGGGAGAAAGCACAAAAAGCCAAGAAAGCCAAACCCACTACCAATGCTGAAAGCTCCAATCCAACAAAGTCTCCATCTAATTCTGACAAACCCCAATCATCTTCCAAGCAGCAAACTCATTCTGCTCAACCTTCAATACACAAACTCCTCTGACTCCAACCCCATTAGCCAATCACTCTGGGCCTCTTCCAAAAGACCCAGAAATAGCCAAATTTGTTATGGAAGTAATTGGCAATACAAGGAAAGCGCCTTACTCATCATCTACTAACGCAGCAATAGCCAAAGAAAAGGATGCTAAGGCAAGAGCTGATGCATCAAAAGCTAGAGTCGAAACCCTAAATAAAGAAAGGAGAATAGCCGAGTTAAAAGCTAAAGCAAAAGAAGACCGAGCTATTTCTGAAGCAGAAGAAGCCAGAAGACGAGCTGATTTGGAAAAAGAAAGGATTGAAAAAGAAAAAACAAAAGCAGAAGAAGAGAGAGAGAGAGAGAAAAGGAAGCCAGAGAAAAGTCAAAACAAGAAAAAGCACAGAGAAAGGCTATCCTTGAAGAAGCAGCCCAGAGATTGGGAAATCTTGATCATCCAAAACTTGAAATTATCAGAAACAGCATGTATGCTCCAAACGATCAAAAGATTTATTTAATGCTGCCCAACTTCTCTAATGCCTATAACGTAAGTGATGCTGTAAAAGACAAATTCATGGCACACAGACAAGCAAGAAAGGATGTCTACACTTCTGTACCTATCAAACGGATCTCTGCCATAAAGCACTCACAATTTAAAGATACATAGATCTGGTACACGATCTATGAAGTAATCAGAGACGATAATCAAACCAGGTACTTCTGTGATAATGATTTATTATCTGTTCATTCTTCTGATCTTCTGTTTCTGGAAAGCTTTATGAAAGCCCAAGTGGCCAGAGGTATTGATAGCCAAGACAAAGTTGCCTATTCAAGAATCATTGAATGCATGAAGTCTTTGTTAAGATACAAGAGGCAAGTCGCCTTCCAGATAGGGTTAAACTTCAACGTTGATAATCTTGCCATCTCTACACCAAATGAAGAATTAGAAAACATAAATTCGTTAAGAGTTGGTAAGTTCTTACTACAACTAGAAGAAGGGGTCATCTTTATAAGACCAGACAGAAGAAGCTTTTTCAGAATAAAGGATGCACATCGATACTCCTCAGAAGTTGTATACATTGCAAAATGTTACATATCTACTAGTGCAAATGAACACGATCCAGAAGTACTTGAAAAGATAATCAAAAGACTTGACAACCTATTATCAATCAGAGAAGTCATCAACAAAATTGCAAAGATCGTATCTGAAGTTGCTCCTTTCTGAACAAACTTCATCCTTCTGATTTCATACTTAGGGGGAGATTGTTACACATTGAAAGTATGAATCATAAAGATGAATAACATGACGTGGCACATACATCCAGCATGTCTACCCTTTTACAACTGATTAGTTTGTTACACGCTCCCATCTCTTACGTGTCAGTTTGTAATAGGTTAGGATGTTGACTTTTACATTCTGTTATGTGTATAAATAGATCTTTTCACTAATGTAAAAGTTGTCAATTTTGAAGATTATTAATGAAGAATAGTTTTGCGCACAACTCTTAATTACTTGTAATCGATCCTCAGGTTATGATTCAAAGTTGATCTGTTCTTCAATTCTTCTATTGTTCTTATTACTGTTGATTAGTCAATATTAATTGCTTCCGCTTACTTTCTGATATATGAATTTGTTGATTAATCATTGAAGAAGAAATCTGGAACCAACACTAAGACTCCTATTGATATTGCTAGGATTAATGAGATAAGGAAACTAACGAGATAAGCATTATACACTTGCCATAATTACAAAATAACATTGTTTCCTTATTTTGACACAATTCAAATTACGTCCTAACAATCTCCCCCTTTGGGGAAAAATAAGTCTTCATCTTCTAAGCTCGAACATGCCTTCAAATATTCTTAGGATCTGTCGGTAGATTAGTCGTTTGTCAATGATATCTAGTGCATCCAAAATCTTTTGCCTTTGATCATGCTTTAACTGTATTGACTTCTTTCTATCCGAACTTATCTCCGCTGATAATCTATTTCTGATTTCCCATAGCGTACCATCAGAATAAGAAGTTGTTTGATTGAACCTTAAGAACCGTTTACCTCCATTCTCATGTATGTAAACAACACTGTGAGCTGGCATGGTAAGAATGGTTAGAACCTTCAACTTCTGTAAATCGGGAACTTCTTGATTGGGTTTTGTCAGATAAACCTTCCTTTGTTGGCTTTCAATTCCTCTTTGGAGATCAGGAAAGTAACTAAGCCGTAATTCCTTTTGAACATGTCTCACTATAGCTCTTAGTGCTCTTTGCTCGTCAAAAGATCTCTTAGGTTTGTCTCGCAGCTCTACGTACAAAGTTTCCATGTCAACCACATCAATGTTTGCAAAATCTGCTTCAGTGAAATAGTATTCCTTGCCATTTTCTCGCATGACTCTGAAAGCTTATCAAAACTTATTTTCTTGATGCGGACTATCTTGTGCCTTGAGATCACTTCTTCCGGTGGCTTTGCAATCATCTTCAACATCCATACATACTCCTTCACTTGATGGGAATCCATTTCAGTGATAAGATGGATATGAGATTGATCTTTCGGATTCTGCTTCTCAACAAATATCTTTTGCATTGTTTCTTCAAGATTGGGAACTATGATCTGTTGATTTACCCATATTCTTAAGCAAGTATAAGTGTTTTTAAGACTTTCTCCATCTTTAGCCTTGAATTCTTCATACTGAGTGATGCAATTGGTGATCTTCATTTGAGTTCCGATCTTGGTGCCAAGTATGAACTTTTCGATCACATACCTTTGGCGGTTCTTTTATGGATATCGATGCTCATGTAGATTTAATTTGGGATGCTGAGAAATAGGTATGATCGAGCAAGTTGATCCCCTTCTGCAATCCTCTTTTCATTCTCATCATACGCAGATTTAGGGTTAATTTCTTTCCGGGCTGGAAGAGGGGGATCATTGTTGGGCATGGCAGGAAGATCTCGGTAGAGAACGGGTGGTGGGCCTTCAGTAATTGATCACATAATCTCTTCCGCATAATCATATCTTTCAACAAAATCCAGAAAGCGGTGTTTCCACTGGGAATATTCTCCTTGGAAGAGAATAGGAGGCTTTGTGTCTGAACCAATGTCCATGGCCTCGTGTGTAGTCATTGTACATGATTGATTTTGATCTCGATCAGCGAGTTTTGAAAAAATTCTAAGATTTCTATTGAAGTGGGTAAATTTATCTCGATTGACTAGGGTTCGAGTCAAATGGGCTCGATAAGAAAGGGTATCGACTTTAGTAGATCCGACACCAATTTATGTCGGGTTACTAAGGTGCGAGAAAAACTTTTGACGAAATTAAGAGTTTCGAGGAAAAATATGTCGGTCTAAAGGGTGTCGAGAAGATTTAGAGATATCGAATCCTGATTTTTCTTAATTGATAAACTAGAAAGCAAGAACGAAGGATCTTGACTAAAAATATCTAGAGTAACACAAGTTAGGACAAGAAGGGCTAAGTTCTCGGGGTTCCAATTTTCTCAATTAAGAAGAGAGCAAAATTACTAAGATTTATGATGTTTACTTGAGAATTCTTTAACCAAAAAAGCTGCAGAACTCACTAGTTCATGAGTTTTCTATTGTTGAAGAAAAGCAAAAGTACCCAAAATAAATGAAAGTAACAAAATTTAAAGAAATTAGAATTTGATAAACTGTTGATTAAACGTTCTCGAGTGATATAATTGTATTAATGGTGCGACAAGATGATGGGTTTGAGAACTTAAAAAAATAATCGGATTTCTTTGTTTCAATCAACACAGATTAGTTCGATTCTAATGAATAAACTAATATCAGATAACAGAAATCGACAGAAAGCAAGAGATCTGGGTTTTATAAAAATTTTATCGATTAACGCTACTGTTGTATGAATCGAGAAGAAAAAAAATCGAGAATTTTACCTAGCTTTCCACGATAGCGATTCGAATCAATCCAAAACTCAGATCGATTGGCTCTGATACCAAATGTGGATCCCAAAATATGATCAAGTAAGTATGCAAACAATATGAACACGAAGAACACGATGAATATGATGAATATCAGAAGTCGGATATCTCACTTAATGAATATATCGATTACAAAGTGGGCTCTCAAATAATACGTCTCTCTCTCTCTCTATTTCGACTTTTTGCTTTAATGATAACCCTAAGACTCCTATTCATATTACTAGGGTTAATGAGGTAAGGAAACTAAGAAGATAGGTATTATACACCTGCCATAAATACAAAATAACATTGTTTCCTTATTTTGACACAATTCAAATTACGTCCTAACATAGTTTTTGGATGGGCTCCAATTTAGTTGATGGGCTAGGGCTTGGTGGATGAGGCCCAAGGTATTTATATGTGATTGATTGGATGGAGCCTCCTTGTTCTCTTCATTTCTCTCAAAATCAGTAAAGTGTATGTGTGTGTTTATGAGAAACGTAGAGAGCAAGTTTGAAGAAGAGAAGGAGTAAACTATTGAAGAACATCTTCAAGAAATCCAAGCAATTTCAGGTATAATTTCATCTTCTTTAATTAAGAAGCTTTATCTCTTTTAGTGGGGTGTTCTAATGCTGGTTTTAGAGTTTTTACCTTCCTAATGATGATTTAATGGTGAAAGGAATAGTTTGAATCAAGTATTGATCAACTAACTCTCATCATTTATTAATGAATCACTTGTGTTCTTCAATAGGGTAATCTCTTTATTTGATTGAGTTTCATATCCCAACTCCATTGATGAAAGCTCAAGATGAGAATTGAGAAATTGGTGGGTAAATCCTTTTGTATATGATGGTAATTAGTTTGTGTTGATCTAGAGGTTTATTCCATCATTACATAGGTTATTGGGATGCAAGAAATCAGTATTGGGATGTTGGAAATGAGGTTAAACTCTAAAAATGAGCTGTAGGGATAAAGAGGCTCGACAACCGACTAGGCAGGTGGCCGGGTGGGTGAACCTACTTTGTTACCCGCTGAACCCACTGTTGAGAGAACTAGGCGGGTGGCTGGACGGGTGAACCCGCTTTGTTACCCGCCGAACCCGCTATTTGGCGCAATTTTGTCCCTTTCGTTTCGTTTCAAGTCGTGGTTTGGATCTTTGAGTTAGGGGTTTATCTTAAGTCTATTATAGGAGACTTTTGGGGGTATTACATTGGGTTAACATCCGATTTATGTTATCGAATTTAGGATTTCGGTTTGGATGTTTTGACCGTTTAAGCTCGGGACAAGGTGTATCCAATCTAAGTGAGTTCCCTATCAAATAAAAATGCAATGTGGCGTGTTTCAAATGCTTACTTCTTGATTATGGTTTTAAATTGTCTTTCTTTTATGCAAAACTTGCCATGATCATTTTTATAAGCTTTGGGGTCGATATGTGCACTATCTGTTTTACTTTGAGGTATGCGGCAAGGCCTTAAATATTATATCCTTACCACTAGGGGTTTGTGGTTATATGGATTTGGTCCTAATGGACTAGTGTGTCTTTAGGGGTTTGCGATGGTGTTTGCCTTCGCCACATTCCTCCATTACGTATTTTGTTTCCACTTTGGAAATGTGCTAACTTGTTTGGTAAACCATTGCATATTTTACTGGTTCGTGAGCTGTTGCAAATGTTAACGGTTTTATGGGGAATTTAGTAGACCTTTTGGTCTAACCCACGTTTTCAAAACAAACATGTTTTAGACAGGTCTTTTGTGGATATGGGAACTCAAGGGAAGAGCAAGGTGTGAGCTCGGAGTGAGTGGTGTCTCGTCTTAGCTTCCTCGTCTTAGTTGCAAACATTCTCAGCTGTGGTTGTATTTCTTATTTTCCGTTGTGTACCTTAGTGATGAGTTTTGGTTTTTACTCATTGTTGGGAGTTGTATTTAGTCGTTTCAGCTTTGATTTATAGAATTTGGATATTTGAGATTTTGGGATGTTAATAAGGTACAACTATTTTATGCATAGATTTGAAAATATTCTTAATTACATGTTGTTATGCATCATATACAAGTAATAGATGCATAGCCCTTTTTATTTACATCTTTCACTTTTCAGACATTGCTCCTACAGCTTTTACTTTCTCAATTTATATTCAAAATTCAAAATTCAAAATTAAAAATTCCAAATTCAAAATTCAAAATTCCAAATTCAAAATTCAAAATTCAAAATTCAAATTCTAAAATCTTCAAGGTTGTATACTCCATGTCTCGGCCTATAAAAAACGTAGATGAAAGATTTTAGATCCAAATCCTAAAATGGATACAAGATGCGAATAGAACCTCACCATCATCATCATCATCCATCAAACTTTCAAGATTTCAGATGCCATAGTGCATCATATACATCATCTCATCATCATCATCATCATCTATCAAACTTTCAAGATTTCGGATGGCATAGTTCACCATATACATCATCATCATCTTCACAAACCTAGATTGAAAATCCAACCATTGTCGAGATCAAGAAAAACACTAGATGGATTTCAAGAATATGGATCTTGAATGATCCATAATTGCAGAGGAAGAAAAGGGGTTCTAGCTAGAAAAGGCAACTACACTCTTAATGCAATGAGACTATTAGTTCAGGTAAATGTATCTTCTACTTTTATTTCAAAATTTAAAATAAAGACACTTCTTTTATTTCAAAATTTAAAATAAAGGAAGGTGATTCTACTCCTGTTCTCCCTCATCTCGAGAAGCTTCCTCTATAACCCTAGCCACAAGCTTCTTACTCATTTTCCATAACAATGGTGATTCATTTTTCTCATCTTTTGTTTAGATTTTGTAAATCATCATCCTGACATGTTTGTTTATTTTTTGTGCTATTATCTTATTTTCAAATTTAAGAGTGGATTTGTTCCTTTTTGTCGAAAATTTTGACTATTAAAAGGTTTTACTCAGGTATGAACAACAAATAAGGCCATTGATTTCACCTCGTATTATTCTCTATCTTACGACTACTGTTTTGTTTGATTCCATTTTCTTTCTCATCAAAAACCCAACTTAAAGTTTACAAGTTTCGAGACTTGGTCCATCTATCATTCTCCATTTTAGAGTCTGACTCAAAAATGACAACAACAAACCATTTTCATGTACGATTTCTTGTATGTTTGTTGCTTCTTGAAATATACGGTTGTTTTTTGTTGTTTGCTTTACATAAGTTATGGTTGTTTAGGTTTTATTTGTGGCTTGTTTTACTCTATTTATACTAGCTTAGTATTTTATGTGGGTGCTCTATTTGTATTTGTAGTTTGAATCTGTTTCTTCTTGAACTTTGTTTTTGTCTCTCATATGGTTGGAGTGGTTTGTGGTTGTTTTAGGTTAGGCGGCAGAGTTTTATTAGATTAGCATAGAAGTAAAGTTAATATTAACTTTAGTTGGTACAACTCAAGGAGCTTGTCAAATGATGAGGATTAAAGGTACTTGGTGTGAGGATTGAGGAAGATGGTAGTTAGGATAGAAGCAATGCACTACTGCGGTTGAGTGATATTGATTTGAAGCAGGAGGTTTGGTGGACATTAATGTAATATAGCAATCTAAACCATCTTCGTATTTATACTCTTATGTACCATATAATTACCTCCGTTATTTCATATTAATAACCATACACCATACACTGTGACTGCTTCGATAAGACTCGTTGCACTTATGTCTATATATCACCTTGTGTAAGTTTGTAACATATTTTCTAACAATTTGCAGCAATAAATGATTGACAAAGTTATGTGATACTATTGAATGTATGTCATTCCAATAACATGTCAACATTCAACCAAAATTGGAATTTCCTTTTGTTGTACTTCTAGGCCATTTGGTGGTGTTTGGGTTAATTGTTTGTTGTGTTTTGTTTGTTGCTGGGTTTTGAATCAATTAAACTTGGTTCTTAAGACGTCTTTTATTAGCTACTATTAACATAATAATCAAATGCATATAGGGGTCGTTTACTAACTCTTACCGGGTAAGTACTATCTGGGTAAGAATGCTGACCCGAGTAAATGTTGTCCCGGATAAGTGGTTTCAGAGTAAGAATGTTTACCAGGTGTTCTTTGGTAAGTGCTTACCAACAATAAAATGACTAATATAATCGTAGAAATATGATGACCAATCTTCTTCAAATATAAACAATACCAAGTTAATTTTAGAAGTTCACCCCATTAAAATTTCATATATTTTAAATCACTTGTCAAAATTTTGATTGTGTTTAATTATAAATTCATATGGCATCTACTACCTCAAAATCATCCCAAAAATAAACCCAACACCGCCATTTTCTTCTTACGTATGTATGGACCTGGAAATATTTGCTAGGATGCATTATAGATGGATCATGCATTTGTGAAAGTGGTTTTTTGAGATTTACTTATCTTTTCATGACCTTTCTCTTCATAATATTTGTCGTAGTTTTTATCCAAAATAAATGCATTAACCATAGAAGGATCATGCATTTGTGAATGTAATATTTTGAGATTTACTTCTCTTTTCATGACATTTTTCTTCACAATATTTGTTGTAGTTTTTATCTGGATTTTTTATGTCTTTTTGCAACTTGACACAATATATATGGACGTGGAACTTTCTGGTATGATTCATCTTGATTAAAGTTATAGTTAAAAAGCCACAAGTTAAAACCATGTTATGATACTGCTAAGTAGTTACTCCCTGCCGATTGAAAGCCATAATGCTCTTTTTTACACGTTGGTAGACATGATGACATTATCGATTTTGCAAATGATTATAATATTTTATCGTTTGAAAGGACATTACAACAAAATTGAGTTTATGGGACGCCTAAAATATTTAAGTGTCACCTTATAGGACCAAAATATTTAAGACGATTTTATCTAAAGTGGTACAATAAGTTTACGACACTTTTGGACACCCTAACAAGTTTTTTCTGATCTTTTTTAAAATGAAGTGTCATCAACTATTTTTAGTACCTCGATAAATTAGTGCTTGTGACTGTGAATGTTGATATGTTAAAAAAGATTGTGTATTTTTGTAATAAATATGGACTGCTTTTCATTGGAAATCAACAAGCGGAAAAAAATGAGATATGAAAAATAATTTCTTTTTGGTTCAAAAATTAAAATTAGAGTAAATTGCATGATTGGTTGTTATAACCAAGGTTTATTTATTAGAAGTCGATGGGGTTGTTATTTACTAATAGTTTTCGGTGGATAATTACAACCCACCACCTTCTCTCATAAGAATAAATGAGATATCTTCTCATTTCAATTTGTGTGCAAGAGTTTCAGAGCATTTTCGGCATTGAGAGAAAGGATGCTTGGATTTTCAAAGGTAAGAATTATTTCTTTTCTTCATTTAAAATTAGGTGCATAATTCAAGTAGGAAGAAGCTTTTATTGTGGTATTTAAGTTTGATTAAATAATTGAAGTTGGGTGTACGGTTTTGCAAAAGAATTGGTGGGTTTTCTATAAACCCTATTCTTTTGATCTCGTAAGTTGGAAATTGTCGGCTTCCAACTCAAGATCGTATTCTAAACTGGAAACAAAATCCCCCGGACATGAAATATCTCTTGTGTCACCAATGCCTGGAAACTCATAATCACTTATTCTTCCAGTGTGACTTTTCGAAAGGGGTTTGGAACTTGATGAAAAGGGAAGTTTCCTTGCAGCATATTCCAGAGACATGGGCTGATATTATGGACTGTATCAACAATGGTCAATATACTGCTTGGTCAACCGTGCAAAAAGTTGCTTTCTCCACAACTGTTTATTATATTTGGTAGGAACGGAATAAGAGGCTGTTTGGTAACTGTAGCAGGAGTATTGAGAAGCTGTTCAATGAAGCTAGAAGAGTGATAATCCAGAGAATGGCTTGGAAGAGGAAAAGTATGTGCAGAATTGCCGATGATGATACAATTTAAGGTGCTTGTTGTGGGTTCTCTTTGAAGGTGCAACAGGGTCTTTGCTTGTTGCTTTGTCTTTACTATTTGTCTTTGTTTGTTCTGGTTGCTTGTGGCTTGGTTTATTCTTTCCAAGTTGGGCTGTTTTCTTTTTCATTGATGTAACCAGTTCTGTTTTGTACCTTTTTTATTGTTTTTAATGGAAGTGCCTGGGTTTCCCGCTCAAAAAAAAAGTTGGAAATTGTCCTAAAGGGTTTGTTTTGGGTTGGTAACGATTTCAATGGGTATATATGTGGGTTATTATTTCTTGAGTCTTGCCAAGTTTTCTTTTTATAAAAAGAGATTCTTGATATTGAAGTTATCTTTTGATTCATGGTTAGATGATTAAAATCTAATTTAATATATTGTATATATTTACTGTTAATGCCAAAAAATGACTTAACGGTAGTCGAATGATTCGGACCTTAATCAACTTAAGAAAGGAAAATCACTTCTAAAAACCAATAACGGAAAATAGACAACACAAAGAATTGTTAACGCGGAAAACTCCCTTCCGAGAGAAAAACCGCGGACGACCGTAAGGGAGATCGTCAATGCACTAAAGGAAAAGGACGTCAATCAGGGACGCCGGCCTTAAGAACAATAAAAAAAAGTTACAAAAACAGTATGAACGATCGGTCGTGAGTCTACAACTGTTGTCACGACTCGCAACGCTGTTGTCGTGAGTTTGGAGTGTGATGTCGTAGATTCGTCAAAGTATATTCGAGGCTCTTCTCAGTGTTTCGTTATGTTACAATGTGTCTTTCTTGTTGATTTGAGCTCTTCTTTTATAATCGAGTTTAGACGATAGTCTTGATAACAGCCAAACGGTCATAACGGACGAATCTTCATGATTTGTCTTCAATGTGGCTATAAAGCCTTTGACTCGTAACTGAAAATGACATGAATACAAAGATAACTGTGCAATGGATAAATCATTAACGACGTTAGGTCGCACGGTTAGTACCTTGTTAGTCAATTTATAACAATCTTTAACGGAGTTAATGGAAAAATCATAACGAAACTTAACGAAGTTAACGATGTTTATTTTGGGTATAACAGTTTGCCCCTAAATTTTTGAAAAAGTTTTTTCGCGGGAAATTATTTCAAGAATTTATTCTGTCGTGCGTTCGAATTTTTGGCAACTATATTGATTAATGTGGCAGGCGATTTTGATTTTGGAATAGCAATCGATTTAGTCCGGGTTGGTTTTTGAGATAACGATGACGATGACGTCATCCGCATGATACGCGGATAACATAGGCGAAGGTTAGGTGTCAAGGATCTGGCGGTTGCATACGTGACCTTCGATCAATAGCTGTCGATCCGGGGAGAAATCAAATCGTCTCTTTATTTTCATATAAAAGGAAACGATTTAGCTTTCTAAATCCAGGTCTTCTTCTTTGCTTCTTATAGAACCTGCAATCTTTTCTTATCGAAGCAAACTATTTCTTTTTGCTAAGGATGTCAAATTTGTTAAGCACGATATCGTCGCCAAATGATCTTCTCGCTTTCAGAAACTTAGTATGGCTCCCCGACTACATTCAGTTAAAGAGTCCTTGTAATCTTGGAGTTAAAGAGTCCTTTACGAATACCCCTTCAAGATTGGGTTTACGTGGGGATTCTTCTCTCTGGTGAGGGATTTTCACGGTCGATTCAGATATCCCCGAGGTAGTTAATGCTCAATTCTGGAGGATCGTTCTGACTATAGAGCGATTAGCGGCTGATTGGGTTTCCCCTTGCACCGTCCATGAGCTATTTTTGGCCTATGCGGTCAAAGCTGATGCTAGTCGTCGATTCAGTCCTTATTCCAGGGATCGATGGGACCATGCGTTGATACCTGGTACTGCAGTGAACGATCGCGGCTGGAAAAGTCGCTATTTGTTCTGCAGTTTGGCGTCTTATTCCCCTGCCAAGGGTTGGATCGTCTACGGGTGGCCCACGCAAGGCAAACGACGTTCCTTTTATTTTTTGGTAGAAACAAGACATTTATTTAACTCTTTTCTTGTTTTAGTTTTCAGGCGTGAGGTGCGAACTTGCACCCTTCCCTGACTCGTCGGCCAAACTTGCGCTCTTCCGGCAGATTCCTCACCGGGAGTTTCAGGTCTACAACCCCAAAGAGGGCGTAGATCTTATGGATGAGAAGGATGAGGGCAAAGATATTGTGGATGAGGAGGATGAGGATTTTACCTTCATCGGGGCGTCTAATCCGACTCCAGAACTGGAGGAAGAAGGAATACGTATTGAACCTGTCTTTATTTTTATTTTAATGAAGAGTTTGGTCTCCTCACTTTCCCTTGCAGTTTTAGGAAAATCTGGGGAGTTTTCCCAAGGTCGGAAGATTTTACCAGCTCGCAGGGGCATGGGTCGACGAGGTGCTTCTGGGTCGACCCTGAGAAAACCGTCTTTTGGGACTTCGAGTTCCAAGAAGGCGAAGACGTCGTCGGTCGTTAGACCGTCGCACGTAACCAGTTTTTCTGCTCCGTCGAGGGATAAAGGGAAGAAACCTGTGGAGGGAACCCCGTCCATTTTTGGTGATGATGCCGAGTTTCCCGTCCCTTCATTCCAGGTAACTTGTGATTTCTATGTGTCCTGTGTTTTTAGTAATCATGGGTCATGCGTCGTGCGTGTCAGCGATTGTGCATTATGCATATCTGATGTTTTTTCGATTGATGTATTTTCAGGTCTTTCAGGCGTCGATCGGCCAGGTTGTGACCATGGCTTCCAATCTGGAGACGAGAGTTCGTGATCGGGAGGGGGCTTTGCAAGCGATGGAAGAGGATGCATCGGCTAAAGCCGAGACGCTCTCTTCCCGTTTCGAGGAGGTTCAAGAGGACCTTGTTCGAGAACAAAGCGTTAGCTTTGATCTCCGACGACGCTTGGAGGTCGCCCTGGAGAGAACAGGAGTTTTAGAAGCTTAGTTGGAGGTGGCCCTTATCGGAAAGGTTACTGAGGTCGGTGGTCTCAGGTCCCAACTGAACGAGGCCCAATCAAAGATCGACGACCTTAATGGTCAACTGGCGAAGTTCGCTCCTCCTGCCCTTTGATTTTCCTTTCTTTTATTCTTTTGTACTTTTGCTATGGACGACATTTTAGGTCGGGCCATTTATTTTTGTAATGAATTTTAATATATTCATCTTTTGCTATGAATCGAGTTTTTATTTACATATTTATTTTATACCGCTTCATGGGTTCTTGCGACTTCTGGCGTACCTGCGGTCGAAAGAAAACGTTTAGAGATGGTCGTTGGTTTGACCAACAACCCTCCGACGCTCAAGTTAGTAATCGTATAGATAAAAATAAATAAATACACATATGGTAAAAACTTGAGAATTTAAAAGAAATACTTCTTGAGATGAGTGGCGTTCTAGCTTCGTGGGATATCTTGACCATCCATGCCTCACAGGCGATAGACTCCTTTTCCCATGACCTGGGTGATCTTCTAGGGTCCTTCCTATTTAGCCGCCAATTTACCGGCGTTGAGTTCTTGGGTATTTTGGAAGACCCGTCGTAAGACACAATCTCCTTCCTGGAAGTCTTATCCTTCACATTCTTGTTAAAAGGCCGAGCGATGGTTTGTTGTTGAGATGCCATTCGAATGAGTGCGACTTCTCTTAATTCTTTAAGACTATCTATGTCATAAGTCAGGGCGACTGGATTTTGTTCGACTGTTATATGTCTTGCAAGGGGTATCCTAGCCTCGACTGGCAACACCGCTTCGCACCCAAAAACTAGAGAAAAAGGAGTTTGCCCGGTCGCTGTTTTGGGTGTTGTTTGATTGGCCCATAAGACAGTCATAAGCTGTTCTACCCATTTTCCTTTTGCAGAGCTAAGGCGTCGTTTGATGTTATTGATAATAGTTTTGTTGCTTAATTCAGCCAACGCATTACACTATGGATACCTGGGCGTCGAGGTTATGAGTTTTATGTGGGGTCTTCGCAGAACTTCCTCGTTCTTTCACTAATGAACTGTGATCCGTTGTCACATACTATTTCTGAGGGGATTCCAAATCTACACATTTTGTTCTTTTGGATAAATGCGATTACTTCCTTGTCCCTTACCTGTGAGAAGGCTGCGGCCTCGATCCATTTGGAGAAATAATCTGTGAGTACTAAGAGGTATACCGTTTGTCCAGGGGCCGGAGGTAGCTTCCCGACTATGTCCATTCCCCAGCGCATGAACGGGCACGGGGTCAATGTCGAGTGTAATCGTTTCCGATGGTTTATGCGTCGACCCCGCATGCCTTTGACATGAATAACAACTTTGAACATACCTTGATGCATCTTGTCGCAACGTCGGCCAATAATATCCTTGTCGTGAAATTCGATTTGCTAGGCTTCGTCCTCCAGAATGACTTCCGCATTCACCCTCGTGCATTTCTCTGAGGATTTCGATCATCTGGCTTTTACCTACGCACCATAGGTTGAGTCCAGTAGAAGATCTTCTGTAAAGACGATCATCCGTTATAACTTATCTGGAGGACATAAACCGTATTTGCCTGGGTTTCAATTTATCTTCTGGAACTCGATCATCTTTGAGATAATCTCTGATTTCTTTAAACCATTCTCCTTCGTCGTTGTTTGTTATGACCATAGCGTCATTCCTTTCAATCAATGGTAATTCTAGATGAATTATTGGTATATTGTCAAACTTAGATTTGCTGAGGGCTGATCCTAAGTTGGCTAGCGCGTCTGCTTGCATATTTTGATCTCTTGGTACTTCCTGTATCGTACAGGATTCAAAGTTTTTCATTTTTCTTTTGCGACTTCGAAATACTTCATCATTCGAGTGTCTTTAGTTGCGAACTCTCCATTCAGCTGATTGACAATCAATAGCGAATCGCTTTTGATCGAGAGGTGTCCTACCCCCACATCAGTGCTTCATATTCTTCTTCGTTGTTCGTTGCCTTGAAGTCATAGGATATTGAATATACCATTATGCCCCCCTGTGGCGATTTTAAAACGAGACCTAGCACAGTTCCTCGTATATTGGATGAACCATCAATGTGTAGAGTCCATTGACCGTCGTTTAAAGTTGCCACATATGACATCTCTGCAATGGCTTCCTGTTCTAGGTCGGGTGTAAAATTTGCGATAAAGTCGGCAATTGCCTGTGACTTTATCGTTGTTCACGGAACGAATGAAATGTTGTAACCGCTCAGGTATATGCTCTACTTCGCGAGTCTTCCCGTCAATTATGGTTTTCTTAAGACAGACTTGAGTGGATAGTTGGTGACGACGTTCACCGGATGCGATTCGAAGAAATGTCGTAACTTTTTTGCAGAAGTTACTAATGATAGGAGTAATTTTTCCATCGATGAATATCGTGTTTCAGCGTCGACGAGGGATTTGCTTACATAATAAATTCGCTTTTGATTGTTTTAGTCTTCTCGAACCAGTACCGAACTTATAAAAGTTCTACTTACTGATAAGTATAGGTACAGGATTTCGTGATCCTTTGGCTTCGATTGGAGAGATGGGGACATCATATACTCCTTATGTTCCCCCAACGCCTTCTCATGGTTTTCAGTCCAGTCAAAGCCGTTATTTTTTCTCAGAACATTATAAAAAAAATGACATTTATCCGAAGATTTCAAAATAAATCTATTCAAAGCAGCGACCTGTCCAGTTAAGCATTGTACTTCTTTCAGATTCCTTGGCGATCGCAGGTCGAGGATAGCCTTGATCTGATCGGGGCATGCCTCGATGCCTTGTCTTGTGACCATATCACCCAGGAATTTTCCAGCTCGAACTGCAAAGGAACATTTAGTCGGGTTCAGTTTCATGTCGTATTTCCTGAGCATTTCGAAAGATTCTGTGAGGTGACCGATATGATCGGTCGCATGTTTTGAGTTGACGAGCATATCGTTAATATAAACTTCCATTGTTTTTCCAAGATAATCCTTGAACATCAAATTGACAAGTCGTTGATATGTCGATCCTGCGTTTTTTTAGGCCAAATGGCATTACTTTGTAACAGTAGACGCCTTTGTCCGTCATAAAAGCTGTTTTTTCTTGGTCGTCGGGATGCATAAGTATCTGGTTGTACCCGGAATACACATCCATGAACGTCAATAGTTCATGTCCTGCAGTAGCGTCGACCATAGCGTCAATATATGAAAGAGGAAAAGGATCCTTAGGACATGCTTGATTCAAATCTGTGAAATCGATACAGAGTCGCCATTTCCCATTCTTCTTTTTGACCACGACAACATTGGCCAACCATTCTGGGTATTTGACTTCTCGAATTTTTCCCGACTTTAGCAAATTGTGGACCTCTTCGTTGATGAATTTGTTCCTTTCCGGAGCGAAATTCTTGCGGTTTTGCTTGATCGGAGGAAAGTTTGAGTCTACGTCCAACTTGTGTGAAATGATATTTCGGTCTATGCCGACCATATCTTCGTGCGTCCAAGAGAAACAGCCAGAGTGGTTTCTGAGGAAGTTTATAAGGTCACTTTTTATTGCTTCGTCCAGGGATGCCCCCCAGAAATATTATTCGTTCTGGCCTTGAGGGATCCAAGGCAATTCTTGAAGTCCATAATCGTCAGGGGACACATCGTCCGCCTGGCTCTGTAATTGCTAGATGTTCTGCTTTCGGGGCTTCATTGCGACTTTGTAGCATTCCCTAACGTCCTTTCACTCGCTTTTTTATCTCTTGAATTCCCCATCGAGTGGGAAATTTTATCGTCTGATGAAAGGTCGAGGGGACTGCTTTCATGTCGTGTATCCAAGGTCTTCCCCAGATAACATTCTAGGATGAGGAGCACTCGACCAAATAAAAACGAGTCGATCGACCCTACTGTTTTGTAAACGTCGCCATTGAAGCCGACTAGGACTTTCGAGCGTCGTACGATATCATTCTCGCTTATCCCCATTGCTTTGAGTGTGTTAAGAAAGATAATGTTGGCTGAGCTGCCTCCATCGAAAAGGATCCTTTTGGTCAAACAATTCACGATAGTTAGTTGGATGACAAGACCATCATGGTGTCGTCGTCTGACGTCGCCGAGATCTTCGTCACCAAACGTTATCATCATGGAATTGAGCTTTCCACGGTCGACGGGAATGTTGGATTCGTCGTACTTTTGGCCCGCGTGTCTCTTTGCAGCAGAATAAGTCAATCCACAGACGTCGGATCCTCCTGTCACACAATTCACGACTTTAGTATGTGCAGGAGATGTGGGTCTAGAGATCTTACCTGGGTTTTGCGTCGAAATCAAATCGCTAAGATAACCCTTCTGTGATAGCCATGCGACTTCTTTCTTCAGAGCCTGACAGTTGTCTGTGTCATGTCCATGGTCACTATGGAAGTCGCACCATTTCGTCGTGTCTTTCTGATCGTTTGGTCGATCGCTTTTCTTGGGCCTGCAAAACCATACGTAGAGATTTTCGGAAATTTGGGTGAATTTAGGTTCTACCTTGCTTTCAGCCTTTCTCTTGTCGAATCGGACGTTAGAGATGACTTTCGAGTTCTTGAAGTCTGGCTTCTTGACCCCAAGAATCTTTTTATCAGTCGAAGTTCTTTGTTGGAACGCAGCGTCGTCTTCGACTCTCATGTGAGCGAGATTCCTAGCTCTCACGTCCTCAAATGTAGCTGCCGGGTATTTAGTGAGATCCAGGTATAATCCTGAGCTATTATTCTATCCTTGCTTGTAGGCTTCGATCGTCGTCCTGGTGTTACAGTTGCGAATTCCGATCATTTCCATGTTGAACCTGTTGAAGTAACTTCTGACGGATTCGCCTTCCTTCTTAATCACGTAATAAAGATCGCCTATTTGTTTCTCCATCTTGCGACTACTACCGAATTGCTGAAAAAATTGATTAACTAGATCGGCGAAGGAGTGTATCGACTTGGGCTTGAGGTTGATTAACCATTGCAATGCAGCACCAGTGAGAGATGCTCCGAAACTTTTGCACATCCAAACCTCTTAGAAGTTATGGGGTATCGACGACGTCCACATAGCTGTTTATATTGTACGACATGCTCATTGGGATCGACGTGTGGTTGGTCAAAAATGGTATGCTCCGAAGAGTAAAGTCATGACTTTCACTATTAATAGTCATATTAGGATTAACGGTGTACGTGTATATGGTTGTGTTTGGGATAGGAGTGGATACGTATGTTTGTCCCAAGAAAGGATTATCTGGTTGAGAGGGCGGTACATATGGCATATATGGTTGTTCTGTAACAGAGTTATTTGGTGTGGTTGTTTGCGTTTGTGAGGTATTCTGAGGAGTTGACGTGGTTGTGAATAAATGTTCAAGCAACGGTGGGATTGGTACGGTCACAGATGCTTGCGAAGTCGCTATAGAAATTGGTGTGTATGTTAGCAGAGCAGATGAAGGAATTGGAATAGATGGATATGCCTATGGAGAGAATCGAGGCAGTGGCGGAGGTGGCGTCACGACCGAAAACGACGAGGGCGTGGTACTTCGAAGTGGAGGCGGTGGCAAAGGAGTTTGAGATCTGGTCCCAGGTACCGATGTCGACGTCGAAGCGCCATTTGTGTTTCTTAGGGCCTGGATTTCTTGGTTAGCTCTTTGGTTTTGTTTTTACAAGAAATTTATCCGCTGGCGCATAGCTTCTAGTTCGTTAGGCATATTTCCGTCTTGAACATCCTCTAGTCTCACCATCCTGTACTTACAGAAAATTCAAACAGATTAGTAAAAAAGATGGGTTTCTTGAAGAGATTTTTTCTCTAGTTGGGTCCCACGGATGGCGCCAAACTGTTAATGCCAAAAAATGACTTAACGAAAGTCGGATGATTCGGACCTTAATCAACTAAAGAAAGGAAAATCATTTCTAAAAACCAATAACGGAAAATAGACAACACAGAGAATTGTTGATGCGGAAAACTCCTTTCCGAGAGAAAAACCGTGGACGATCGTAAGGGAGATCGTCGATGCACTAAAGGAAAAGGAAGTCAATCAGGGACGCCGGCCTTAAGAACAATAAATAAACTTTCAAAAACAATATGAACGATTGGTCGTGAGTCAAAAACTGTTGTCGCGACTCGTAACGCTGTTGTCGTGAGTTTGGAGTGTGATGTCGAAGATTTGTCAAAGTATACTCGAGGCTCTTCTCAGTGTTTCGCTATGTTACAATATGTCTTTCTTGTTGATTTGAGCTCTCCTTTTATACTCGAGTTAGACGATGGTCTTGATAACGGCCAAACGGTCATAACGGACGAATCTTCATGATTTGTCTTCAATGTGGCTATAAAGCCTTTGACTCGTAACTGAAAATGACATGAATACAAAGATAACTGTGCAACGGATACATCATTAACGACGTTAGGTCGCACGGTTAGTACCTCGTTAGTCAGGTTTTAACAATCTTTAACGGAATTAATAACAAAATCATAGCAAAATATAACGAAGTTAACGGCGTTAATTTTGGGTATAACAATTACTGGCTAGAACCTTTTCCTATGGCTGGTTTTTGGGTTAGAATTTTGAGTATGGTTTTAAGATCCAAAAGTTATTCTTAGTCCTTCGTGATGTATTGGCAACCTCTATTTATTAATCTTTGAGGTTGGAAATGATTTTTAAGCTAAAAACCTGAATTTCAGATGCATAGGTCCTATACTTTGGCATAACTAGAAAGAGCTTAATCTATATTACAACTCTCATGAAGGGTCTAAGACCCAGTTCTGGACATAAGAACCTCAAAACAATGTTGTTTTGGGGTTGTTTACTCTGTACTCGGGATTTTACTGCTGTTTCGTAAACTCGGTATAGAATTGATGGATGATCCAAATGCTACGATTCGAAAACTGGTAGACTCATACGATAACATACTACAACTTTCATTTATATAGTATTTGATGTATTGGCCTCTAAGTGAGATAAAATTGCTCATGAAAAAGAGGTACCGAAGTTGTTAAAAGTCTGAAAGGAATTTGCAGTTGAGTCGATTTATTAATGCATATCCGTATGTCCCGTTTGAAGTTTAAATTGTTTATAGTCATGTAGGACCTAAGTAACTTATTAGTAGAATTAGGATATGGTTTTTCTTCGTTTAAGTAATATTCGAATTATGTATTTGTTAGACACAATCAAGTCGAATCGTACCGTGAATCTCATCTTATTGTGTGTTGCTTCTTATCTTTGACTAAGGTACGAATTTCACTTTCTTTTGACTCTAGGTAAACTAGTTGTTCTAGTTGACCCTTCGTGACCATGGTTCACCGCCTTGTGATTGATCACTAAAAAATGGTCAACAAAATACGTATTTAAATACATAAATCGTTGCACATTTATTTTAACACATGATTTTAGTCTATTGATTTTTATATTTGACGTAGTTGTGAACTTTGTAAAATATATTGAAACTTGATGTTTTATGAACGCCATCCGGGTAGTGGCATATGTTTGGTTTTCTTGATTTTCAGTATTACCCATTTGATGGGAACACTAGTTAGGATGCCTTCTATGGCGGCTTTGTAGTCATGGCGTCCTGCAGCTGAACTCGGTCCACGGGGTTAAGCCCAATAGTGGCTTACGTGAACCCACCTTGTGGACTAGGCCGATTTTATTAGCTCCAGGGCGGATGGATCGATCCTAGGACTTACCCATCATGTGACGGTGGTTAAATTCATGGGGAATTCGAGGTGTGTGCCCGCATGCCGGCCCAATAGTTCATTTGGTTTGGCCACCCCAGGAACACAACAGAAATTGACAGACTTTATTTATATTATATTTTTTTAAACCGAGAATTATGAACCGAACACTTGAACATGATTTGACAAAAAAAATTTACTTTATTATTTGAATCGAGAATTGCGAACCGTATGGAATTTTTGTGAATTTATATTTATTGAATTATAAGTCTTTCGCTTTGTTATCGATGTTGCAATTGTTATTTCGAATTTATATTATAATCCGTTCACTGCACTTGTTGCTCAGCCGTGTTTTTGTTTTCTGACACGGCAGGTTCCAAGTGATCGATGGGGCGGGACATGAGATCGAGAGTGCACTTTTGGAGTTTTCAGACTCGTTTATAGACGTTAGTATTATAAGAGAATATAAACTTTCTTACTGTAATCTTTTTGGATTGTATATGTTAGTCCCTGTTTAGAGATGGCTATGTAAATGAGGGTTTGTAGAAGGGGGCGGAGGGGTTGAATACAAACACACAAAATTTTACTCTTTTAAATTTTTTAATATAAATATTAAAAATTTACACACAGAAGTTTGTTGTGGAAAAGAATAGACACACTATTCTAACAAACTAAACACATGAAACACATGATAATAGTATTTAACTTATGCACTAAGAAAGCTAAAATAAAACTGTTAAAACACACAGGATTGCCGGAATCAAACAAATGATCACTCAGAGGATTTGTTGAAAGCGTGAGATTTATGGGAAGTACTTCATCTCCTTTTATAGTGTCCATGCATGGGATGCATGTGGACAGGTGTCAAGGATTCATTAGCTGGAAGTATATCTGATGGACAAAGAAAGATGCCACTCCCTTTGTACTAGGTTAATGGATGAACCATTCTTTGTATCACGCAATATCAGATAACTTTATCTTTTTTTCTTCATGCTCTGTGAAGTCCCATTAAATTTTTTAGCTTAAAGACAAACATCCTTTTTAGGTGAGTAAAAAGAGAATGTCCCAATTTAAGGTCTGCTACCCAAGTACTTGCTGCACACGTATCTTGCATTTATTGTGTCATAAGAACTTATCTCGGAAAATTGTTGGGTGATATATGGAATTATGTATCATATCGGTTAGAGCCTTATAAGGTTGGAGATGATAAGTGTAGACATGGCTTGGTGCTCCTCATTTTTCACTAAGTGTTGGCAAGTGTACATCCTTGTATTGGTGACTTGTTATCACAACCTTAAGGAAAGGCAACTGCAATTTTCGGTGACCATATATGCAAATCGGTGACCTCGATGTGGAATGTCGGTGACCTCCATGTAATGTCGGTGACCTCCATGTATCATGTCGGTGACCTCATCTTTTAGGTCGGTCACCACATCTTGTATCGGTGACCCAATACAAAATCGGTGACCCAATCCTCATCTTGATTTCGGCAAGTGGTCTGAATTTTAGAGTTAGTTGGTACATTAAAATTTCCACATTTTGATGTACAACCCTTGATCTAATAGTCTTTGATTTTTCAATACTTGAAGTATATTTCAGACCTTCAAAAGAACCTGTAAAAGATCAATCAAATAATAGAGAAGGTTCATCACCAAATCATCGGTGACCCAACAATCTCCCCCTATTTGATGATGATACATGTATGTTAGAAAGAAATACTTTTTGACCCTTTCTATTTTTCTTTTGGGTTCTTTTCACTCAGATGTTTTTTTTTTGTTTAACTGAATATGTACAGTATAAGTATAGGTATGTGCAAAGTAAAATTTAAGGTATGAACAAGAATTAAGATGAAGAAAAGTATGAACTTTTATTAATCAACACACAGGATAGTACATCACACAGAGTACATGATTAATGAAGTACATACTGTGAGTAGAATATTTAAGGATCGGTGGGTTCTCTTCTTTTTAGTTCATCCATGATAAGTCTTGTCATTCCATGATCTTCAAGAGGAGGCACACCCATAATAGCAGTGAGAAAAGTAGAGTGAGCCCTTGGAATGTCGGAAGCTCTGAAGAAACCTATGTTTCCAAAGATGTCTTCAAAGAACACTCCAGGTTCGGGTTCAGTAAGCATGGTTTGCTCCGGGTACGCAACTGGAGTCGGAATGGTGAGATTTATACCCAAAGTATCTATCTTGATGTTCCTTTCGTGAAGCATGGCAAAATGCCCCTTTTTCTTGTTCCTTGGGGCTGGAATGACTTCTCTAGTAAGGCCTTGCTGAATGAAGTACATTTGTTGCCCTTCTAAGCTTGTAACCGCTATATCATGTTCCTTTTGGATTTTGACCATTTTGATGAAGAATTTTCGGAGAGTGTCAAGCACAAAATCTTTGTACTTACTCCTACTTTTGGAAACATGATTACCGATCTCCAACAATTCTGTGATCCCCAGAACTTCCAACCATTCTATCTCATAAGTTTTGTTGAGAGAGTCAGCTCTTTTTATGGTAATAAGTAACTTAGGAGAATTTTTGGTTAGAGGATGAATAGTGGCGCCGATGATCTTTGAGTCATCCTTTCGATTTTTGAGTCTCCTTTTGAACCAATCAACCTCCTTGGTTTTCTTGGCTTCGGCAACCGTCTTCACTGCTTCTGAATTTTTCTTTATATTTTCAAACTCATCTTTCTGAGCTTGAAGGGCATCGGTGACCTTGGCTCGGGTAGCCTTATCTTGAGCCAACTTGAGTACATTCGTCTGATCAAACTCAAGTTGAGCCTTTGTTGCTTACTCTCTTTCAGCTTCAGTAAGAATGACTCCAAGGGGATCGGTGAGGATGGAGTCAGGTTGAAGTCGGAGAGAGTCAGCTTCTGGACATCTGGCCTTTTTCTTTTTTCCTGTTTTACGCTGCTCTTCATCAGAGATAGGCTTCTTTCCTTTAGCTTTTTCTTTCCTTTTCTTTTCTTTCTCCTCTTTAGTTTCTTCACGAGATCGAGTACTGACACTCTCCCCCTCAATTGTTGCTCCAGTTACCTCGGTGACCTGGGGGTCGGTAACATCGGCGACCACGTGAGGAGTCACAACCACCACCACGAGAGAGGTCACCTCGGTGACCGTGGTTTCGGTGACCACACCATCGGTTACTGGTGGTGGTTCATCGGTGACTGTAGGTGGTGGTGGTGGTGTTGCAGCTGCCTTCTTGTTTTTCTCCCCCTCAGTGGTTGATCCCTTGAAACTAACTGAAGTGAGAAACCTCCTTATCAGATCGACATCGGAGCCCAATCCACCCAACTTCTTTTCAATCCGTTGAACCACGAATCTGTCTTCATTAGTGAAAATTGCATTACCAATATCGAGTTCAATGGTTGGAGGAGAGATGGGTACATTGTCAACCTTAAAGAGAAGGGAAGCAAGTGACTCCAAAATTGCTTCCTGATTTTTGATGATAGAAGCAATGTCGGAGGCTTGCTTTTAGAATCTTCTTGAAGTGCCTAGATTGAAGAAGTCACTGATTTTTGACTTATAAGTAACCCTTGCCGAAGACCAAGGATATTCAGATGCATGAGATCCAAACATGTCATAAGAATTGGGTGAGTCACCGAAAACTCTTCAATGTTGGACCTTAGACTAGTAAAGAGATTGGTGGTTGTATTTACAAGAGAAGTCATCCTTTCCATCTCTTTATTTGCATGAACTTCCAGAATTTCCACCCGTCGGATAGTATCACTTGAAAATTTATTGAAAGCCTTGATAAGATCATCTCCCTGTTGAGAAGTCATGGGAGCAGCTGGTTGAGGCTTTGGTGGCTGATCATCATCATCACTAGAAGAGGAGTAATCTACCAAACCTGTAGGTTAATTGGGGGGGGGGGGGGCTCAGAGATAGAGGAGATTCGAGGGAGACACGTTCAGGAAAGTGTCGATGAGGGGAGTCCTCAATCATGGGTTCCTCGACAACCTTGTCATGTACGGGAGACGTACGTGGCCAAGGTGTAGTGTCGGAGAACAAAAAAATCAGTAAAGTGGGATGTTCCATCAAGTGCACCTGGTTGTGATGCACTCTCATGTGGAGTATGGAAAATGAGCTGTGAGAGCTCAAGGGGTAGTGAAGAGGCGCTTTGGATGGGAGACTCCAAGTCATCTTCATCAACTAATGAAAAAGTTGATGAAGGCTGTAATTGGGTAACCCTTTTTACAACAATGTCCTTTTGGGAGGGCATGGAAGAGCTAGGAAGGGTTGAGTGTTCCTTGGGTCTAGTAAACATATTTTCAACACTCACCGACTTTTGGGAGTCGTTGGGCGGCTTTTGTGTTATGACCCTTTGGGTTCCCTTGGACTTCTTTGAGGAAGTCCTCGGGGGGGTTTTCGAGTTTCTCCGCTTTTGGGATTTCGGTGCCTGGGTAGAAGACAAAGGCTATTTTGGCTTCGTGGCATCGGTGGGTGCGGAGGTGGATGTGTCCGACGCCTTGGATCTCTTTTAAGATTTGGGCACATCAGTGACTCAAGGTTCAGAAGGGGTGGAATCGGTAACTGAAGGTCCCAGAAGTCTGGGTTCATTCTCACCCCAAGCAAGATTTTCATTTCTTGCAAACTCAATCATGTTAGGTCTAGGGGGTTATCGATGGCCAACACTCTCTTTTGCATGAGTTGCTTGCCAACTTAATAAAGGGGGAGATCATATTTGATATCATCCGTCTTTTCAAGCTTTTTAGCAAGCTTGGCATTAATAATAAGGGAGAAGAGGCGTTGGAAAGGTACCTGAGGTCGCCGATAGGTAGAGAAGGATGAGACCATCTCATTGAAGAAATATCCTGCAAAGTCTATTCTTCTTTGAAATATCAATGCATGAGCCAGCTCGGTGACCTGAGATGGTGCTTGATCCAGACCTCCAGTTTTCTTGCTCAGACACAAGATATGATGAGCAAAAAAGAAATTCCAGATATTGCCCATATTTTTCCTTACCAAGGTTCCTAGACCCTTGGATTTGGGACCTCTTTTCTCTTCAAGGTAGTTCAGAGTTGACACTACCTGTTGGTGCTCATTCCCAAGGGGAAAGGTTTCATATGAATCATATGAAGGAAGGTGAAGAATGGTGCGTACATCTTCAACATCGAAGATTACATCAGGTTCATCTTCACTGAGGACAGAAGCTAATATTTGATCCGAGGAGGCATCAAAAGTGCAGGTAAGCCAGAAATTTCCCAAAAGAAACTTGCTCATTTTGGGTTTTGCAGTAAGAGCATATTGTAGAGGACACCTTTGAAGAAACCATCAAATCTCATTGTATTCTGGGTGAGCTTCATCAATGCCAATGCAACCGAAATAGTTGCATGCAGGGAAGGTGAGTGATTCAAGGGTTAGGTTTGTTCTTCAGAAGCTTTGGATGATTTTGATGGTGAGTTGGTGGAAGACGCCATGGATGATCTTTAAGAGTTGCAGGTTTGTTCTTGAGATAGAGAGAGTGTGGAGAAGATGAATGCGATAAAGAAGGAGAATGAAGTGGGGGAATGGTTATTTTTATGAAGGGAGGGAAACTTTGATTTTCAAAATCAATGATGACTGAGGTGATTGAAAGGTCAGAATTCTAAGGGTTTTAGGCTAAAATCGGCGCATGCTTCTGACACTAATGACGTAGATGATGTCATTATGGATAGGTTCAAGGAATCTTAGTCACCAAGATTGGTAACCTAAGGGTTATCTTTTAAGGGATAAGGAATGCGAAGGGTTTTTTATCTTCGTCGGTGAGTAGAGACAATGTCGGTGAGTGAGAGAGATGACGTCGGTGAGTGGCAGAGATGACGTCGGAAACCCTAGCGTCGGGTAGTGGAGAGCGTCGGAAACTCTAGGGCAGTGGGTTGATCGTCGGTGAGTCGATCGTCGGAAATGGTTTATATGGAAAACATCGGTGAGTGGTTTAGGGTTAGGGTTTCATTGAGTGACTTATATATATATATATATAGAGAGAGAGAGGGGCCACGTCGGTGAGTACCTCACCGACTATATATATATAATTTTTTATTTATTTATATATATATATATTATTCTATATTCATCATACCTAATTCACCGATGAGGAACTTGAACTCTAGAAGTAGACACCGAATGTTGTTTCTTACTTGACCAGCTCACAAGCTTTCCATCAGAATCAGAATACCCGATGAGATCGAAACCTAAGTCTTTGGGATACCAAAGATCCAGATTTATGGTACCTTTCAGATACCTAAAAATCCTTTTCAGACAAGTAGCAAACATTATATAAGGTCTACTTGCAGTAAGATAGAGAAGAGATCCTATCATGCCTTTATAATTTGTGATATTAACAGACACACCATCAGGATCAGAATAATGTCTAAGAGGAGGAGCCATAGGAGTTTTCATGGTAGAGCAAGTATCAAGTTGAAACTTTTTCAAAAGGTCTTTAATGTATTTACTTTGATTAATGAAAATATCTTATGGGTATTGTTTTACTTTCAAACCAAGAAAGAAGGTTAACTCCCCCATCATGCTCATTTTATACTCTTTTTGCATGAGGGAGCTAAACTCATCACACAGGGATTCATCGGTGGCTCCAAAAATAATATCATCAACATAGATTTGTACAAGAATGATATTACCTTGTGATTTCTTGAAGAAGAGAGTGTTGTCAACTTTTCCTCGTATGTACTCATTTTTAAGAAGATAATATGAGAAAGTATCATACCAGGCACGAGGAGCTTGCTTTATTCCATACAGAGCTTTATCTAGCCGATACACATGATATGGATGGACTGGATCTTCAAACCCAGGTGGTTGCTTCACATACACTTCTTCAGCTAGCTCACCATTTAGGAAGGCACTTTTGACATCCATTTGGAATACTCGAAAATTCTTGTAAGCTGTATGGGCAAGAAATATTCGGATAGCTTCCAATCTGGCAACAGGAGCAAAAGTTTCATCATAGTCAATTCCTTCCTCTTGCCGATATCCTTGGGCAACCAACCTTGTTTATTTCTAATGACAGTTCCTTCTTCATCCATCTTGTTTCGGAACACCCACTTTGTTCCAATAATAGTTTTGTTAGATGGACGAGGAACTAACTTCCAGACTTTGTTTCTCTCAAATTGTGAGAGTTCTTCGTGCATGGCAATTACCCAGCTAGGATCAACTAGGTCTTCATTAATCATCTTAGGCTCAACAATAGAAACAAAGTTGACATATAAGCACAGGTTGCTGATGCCTCTTCTTGTTTTTACACCAACTTGAGGATCACTTATGATTTTATCTATTGGATGATGCATGGTCCATTTTAGTTCAGGAGGTAAGTGAGGAGGTATAAAATAAGATGAGGTAGGAATTTGAGATGGTGAGGGTTGGTTAGTGGAAGACATGGTGTTTAGATGGGTATATATGTTTTCCTGAAGAGTCAGTTTCAGGAGGTGGAGAAGAAAGAGAGGGTTCTAGAGATAAGGTGGTGTTGATGGGAGGCTGAGAGGAGTTGTTATCTTCTTGACTTGAAGGATTAGGTTGAGAGGGAGATGGAATTTCACCAACACATGAGTTTATCCATAGATTTAGTTCTTTTTCATTACAAGATAATGAAGATGTTTCAAACTCATCAAACTTCACATGCATAGATTCATCTATGCATTGTCTTCTGAGGTTGTAGATTCTGAAGGCTCTTGAGGAGAGAGAGTAGCCCATGAAAATTCCATCATCCAACTTTGGATCAAATTTTCCAAGTTGTTCCCTATCATTTAGCATGTGACAAGTACAGCCAAATACATGGAAGAAGTCAACTGCAGGTTTCCGTGCATGAAATACTTCATAGGCGGTTTTGTAGATCCTAGTATTTGCAAGCACAATAATATTAAATATTAAAGCGACAAGAACAAAGTGTTTATAGAATTTCCATAGTCGTATATCTCACTTGTATTGATTACAATGATAATAATTCTGAATTCTGTTCTCTATTGTATTCGACTCTCATTATGAATAACCTAAAATCCTATTTATATTGAAAGGTCTAATCTAATTAAAAAAGGAAAGAGTTTAAGGAATTATAAACTTCCTTTTACAATTGAGCATATACATTCTTTATTTTCACACAATAAAATAATAGACCTAACAATCTCCCCCTTTGTGGCAAAATATATCTTCACTTCTTCAGCTCGAACATGCCTTCAAATCTTCTCAAAGTCTGACGAAATAGTATCCTTTCATCATTTAAGCTGATAGCTTCCAAAAGAGAATTTCTTCTAGTTGAGCTCATCCTTGTCGTACTTTTCTTGCCAGAAGCAATCTCTGAAGCTAATCTGTTTCGAATACCCCACAACGTTCCATCTGAATATGCAGCAACTTCATCAAATCTCAAAAATCTCTTTTCACCCTTCATATGCATCTATACAACTCCGTGTCCTGGATATGTAAGAACAGTTGTAACATCATATTTATCAAACTCAGGAATTGTTTGATTAGGCTTGGCAATATGAATCTTCTTTTGTTCACTTTCAATCCCACGTTGCAAATCATGAAGATAACTGTATCTGAGTTCCTTTTGTATGTGACGCACCACTGCTCTTAAAGCTTTTAGTTCATCCTTGTTTTCGTTGCTTCTTGTCTCTTAGGTCGTGATACAACGTTTCAAAGTCTAAGGTATCAAGGTTAGAAAAATCAGCTTCAGAAAAAGTGTATACTTTACCATCTTCTCTTCGAACTTTGAAAGTTGGATACTCGACTTGAAAGACTCTATCAGATCCAATCTACATAATATCGATAATCCGGTGTCGTGAGATTACATCGGATGGCTTTTGAGCTCTCATTTTCAGGATGTGAACATATTCCTTAACTTGAGCTGGATCCATCTCCATTACTAAATGAATGTGCGCCAAGTCTTCAGGTTTCTTATTCTTTCTGAATATCCGTTCCATGGTTTCTTCAAGATATGGCACCCGGATTTACTGATTTACCCATTTAGACTTGCTTTCAGTTAGCATCCTTTGCCACCGAATTTGATGAGGTAACAGACTTGGTTCATTTGGATCTCCTGAAATGTAATTCTTCTCCATGTGTTTCAAATTCACATACTCTTGCTCTTGGAGAATTGGTTCATATGGATCTTTAAACCAGTGCTTCACGGAATTCCTTAGATTTTGAACAGAGACATTCTCTTCATTGGACTCCGGTTCAGCAGCTTCAGATGTGCTCTCAAAGTTAATATCTAACGCAGGCTTTTCAACCGTAGGCGTATTTACTTCTTGAGACAGACTAGGACGTTGTCTTCGGCGAGTTGGTGGCGCAGATAGACCAGTAGGAGTTGGAGCAGATGGTTGAGACTGAGTTCTTGAAACTCCGTGTGTCTCCCTCTCAGTGAGATTAAGAGCAGTGCCAGGATTGTCCTGATCAGGTCGAGGGGCGGGAACAGAAAAGCTGGTTTACAAGAATCTTGAAGTTCATTGCAAAGAGTGGTAATGGCACCAAGAAGCTCATCATGATTTCTTTGCTGAGTTGTATGCATATTAGATAACTTTTGTTCCATGTCGGCTTTGAATAGGTCAAACTGTATCGAGTGACTGTCGGGATTTCCAAATTTCATCGTAGAAGACCCATGAAATAAGTAGTGGCTTCGGCAATCAAGTTAGCATATAACATCGACATGAGCTCATCATTGTTATACTCATATCGATGTGGTGAGGGAGGCCGATTCCGGGGGTCCGGGGTTGGATCAGGATGTTGTGGTTGCGGTGGTGGAGTGTGTTAGGATCCAAAGAATCCTATGAATTTGGATCCTATGTTTGAAATGTTTTCTAAAGAAAAGAACTTCAGAATCTGAAGATGAATAGTTCATAAGTTCTGAACTAGTGCTAGAAAGATAAATAAAGTCATTTTCAGAAGTGCAAAATATATATTCAGAAGTTCTGAAGAAGTTCTGAATAAGTTCTTAAGTGAAAATTCAGAAGTGGTTCTGAAGAGCAAAGTTCAGAATTCTGAAGACAGTTCAGAAGTTCTGAAGAACTTCTGAATAGAGTTTTTGATGACGTGTCTCATTGTAATTGGGCTGTGATTTAAATACATGTTACTATAGCTGTACATTTATAGTATATATATAGAGAGAGTTTGTTAGTTACTTAGATGTAGAACACCACATATAAGAGTCATCTAAAGGTGTAAGTGTGTGTGTTTTCTATATTCAGTATATCAATAAAACAAGGATTCCTTGAGAAATCTATCAGATCTTTTGTAATATGGGATTAACAGAGTGCGAGTGCTGCTCGGTCGGGAAGAACTTGCTTGATTTGGATCTGGCTGGCGGGAGCGTGAAGCTTGAAGGACTTCCTGAAGAAAGACTTGTCTTTCAGCAGTCATACGAGCCTCATGAGCTTTTAACGAATCTTGAGCTCGTTGGAATTTAGCATCCATAAGCGCTCGAGCGTCGGGAGAGATCGTGAAAGACGGAGTAGTGGTACCTAAGAGGGAAACACCAGGATCACTTAGATTACCCATTGACATCACAGTTGAATAAACTGGATGACCTACGTTCAGTGATGGCATTGATGTAGCACTGGTAGGATTTCCTTCCAATCCTCGTGAAATGTCCGGAAGAGACACCACTATGGAAGTTCCGACTGGGCCACGAAGGCTCTCAGTGTGTGAAGACACACGTTCCCTAACTGGCTCTAGACACGAAGTGCATACAACTGAAGTCGAAGCAGGTAAGCTATTGTCTCTTGTTTAAATAGCTGTGCCTCCCGAATGAAGGGGAGCTAGATAAGGAGCTAAACTCACAAGTATATGTGAAACTGTCGGCTGTTGGGAGCCTTCAGAGTGGCTAGGAGGGGTGTGCAAGTGCGCTGCTAGGTTCATAGCGTCTTGTCCACTAGACATACCCAACGAATGAGTAGGGGCTAGCAGACGCGGTTACTTGGATGGTGGAGTCTGGTATCGCGCTCACAATAGTTTTTCTCGTCCCATCACTCACGCTCACACAGTGTTTTTCAACTAAATCTCCCTCCGTTCTCCTTATCTCTCCAATATGAGGCTCGGTGAATATTCTAGACATGGAACCAGAGAACAGGTTTGTTTCAAAATCGAATGGCTCAGTCGGGTCATCATGTGGTTCATCATTTGGTTCATCAATTGGTGCACCATTTTGTTCTTTAGTGTCCGATGTAGAATCGGATAGAGGTGGTTGTGAACCAATTCGACTAAGAGCTCGTTCTTCGATGGCTGCAGTTCTTGGACGATGGGAAAATGGTTGAATATCGGATTCATCCTCATCAGACGATGAAGGTCGTGGGCGAACACGGTTACCGCTGACGAGCATCTTGAATCGTGGAGTAGGTCGGGAAGTAGAAGCAGCTCTTGCGATAGTGGGTGGTAGTTGTGAGATAGTTGGGGTAGCGGTAGTTGGAATTGGCTGATCAGGTGCACCGCCCTCGTCATGTCCCCTTACATTTCACTCATCACCCTGTTCAGGATCCCCATGATCCTGAACCTGCTCGTCTACCCTAGGACCCTCTTTGTGCTCATGATGTCCCTCGCGGTTTGGCTCTTGGGAAGGCACAAACGGAGGTGGTTGAGCCATTAAGCCATGTCTCTCCCTATATGCGATAATACTCGGTGCATTCTGATCAGCATAGGCAAGCAAGGCTTCAGGGATAGGCATGATGAATTCAAATTGTCGGTCGTCAAGTTTGAGGAACTTCAGCGAGTTGGTTGGTCCCAACGGTGATCCTGTTCGTCGGGGTATATCTGGTTTGGATGACAGCATGACGAAGGGTTGAAAGGGTACGAAAGCATGATTGCGTAATTTGATTTGTCTTCAACGAGCTCCATGAAGTCCATCCAGATGAGCATTGCATAATCATAGTGACGGTTGTATACGATACTGTGAAATATGCGTAAGGCCGTAGTACTGCCCTTGTCCATGCCGGTGTGTTTGCTAGTTAGACATCGATTGACGATAGTGAACAGTGAAAACCAGATTTGAGGCAGGTACATTGTCTTGAACTGGCCGGGGCTGGTGAGGGGTTCGGGTGAGTTGTATCCAAGGGCTCGGATATTTGCACAGAGTTCTTCTTTGGTTGCCAAGGCATCATATGGGTGTTCGTCGGTGGTGACAGGCAGGCGGTGGATTCGACGAATCCGAGAAGGTGTTAGGCGGGTGACAAAGTCGTCGATTTTGGCAGTGAAGTGGTGGTCACCGTCATCCGGATGGTATGTTAAGGTATACCAGAACCGTTGAAGACAGAATAGGGGTGGCGTTTAAAGATATCGAGGATGACTTGGTGTTCAATCGTGATGCCAAAATTGAGACGGTGATTGTTTGGTTTTAGTGTTCGAAGTTTGGCTCGGGGCATCAAGAGGTCGTCTCGGTTGACCGCGTTGATACTTAGTTCAGTTGATCGCTCAGAAGGCATGGGGTGTTCATCGTCGGAATGATTCGGATCATTAATGGCCGCCATTAGAACTGAAAGAAAACAGTTACAAACCATAGGAAAAGTCAGTTCTATGGATGAAGTCAAGTAAAACAAATCCAAGTCTGAATGTCGAGTCCTGAGGAGTCGATAAACCTGAATATCGAGCCCAGTCGATAAACAGTTTTATTGAGTGCTATAGGATCGATGAAAAAAGAATGTCGAGTCAAGCTGGGTCGACATAAAGACTTGGTAAGATCAAACCTGTGAGAGGCAACAATAAAGATGTTGGGCCATGGGGAATCTAGAATCACAATTTATCGAGTCACAAACACTTTAGAAAAAACACTTAGAGATATTTTGAAGATAATTTTATCGATCCTTTGATACACGACAAAAATTATGTCGGTCCTTAAGAGTCGATAAAAATACTTGGACACTGAAGATCTTGTTATCGATCCTATAAGATGCGACAAAAATTTAAGTCGGGTCTTAAGGACTCGAAAAAAGTACTTAGATGTACGAAGATCTTTTTATCGATCCCTTAAGAGTCGACAAAAACTTCAGTCTAGCTATAAGGAGTCAGTAAAAACTCAAGGAAAAACAGTAAAAACATCCTAGGTTTTCAGATGCAAAAGGGGCCAAAAAGTGAAATAAGACCTAAGTCTAGGTGCGATTAGTGACCTCTATTTCATCTAAACTAAACAGAATCCTAACTAAGTAAAAATCAATCTGAAAAACGACTGAATGATAAAAAAAATCGGAAACCCAAAGGGTTTTCGGAATTTGAAAGGTTAACAGGCCTAAATCGCAGTCATGCAATGGTTAAATGTAAAAATTACAAGAATTAAAGTTGATCGGGAGAGAAATACGAACCTGATGATGCTTTCAGATTTGTGAAACTCGAAGTTTTGAGAAATCAATTTCTGGAACAGATGAGCTCGAGAAGGGTTTAAAGAGAAAGAGGGAAAATCAAACTTGTTTGAAAAGTAACTATTGAGAGTGGGGCCCGAGGTTTAAATAGGGGTCGTCGGGTGATGACACGTGGCAGTCTTTAAGTGGGCCGAGAATGTTGATGACATCAGCATGATGTCGAGTGGGGTTTTTGTCGGGCCAAGCTCGGTCGACAAAAACATTTTTGTTGGGCCAAGAGTGGCCGAGAACTTTTTGATTTGATTTTAAAACTAAGTCTGATACGATTTTAAATTTAAATAGTGCTCCCCCTAAAGAAACGTGAAATAAGAAAACTTCGCTCCCCCTACAATCGTGAGATAGTGAAAAACGTACCTTGTCGCTCCCCCTCGGAAGCTGGAATGGTTAGACACACGACGAAAATATCCGAAAAGAAGGAAATGAATTGAAAATACATAACTGTAAACAAAATTCAAAAGCCAACAAACGAGAAACCAAGAGTGATGCAGATTCAAAGTTAAGAAAAGGGGAATGTGCATAAAAACTTGGTTAGCGTTTTGTGTATTTTGAAGAGACCGATTAGGAGATCAGGTTTTAAGATTCAGCATGCCCAACTTGGACACTAGGAACTGGAAGCGTTTCTCATCCAAGGCCTTAGTGAACAGGTCGGCAAGCTGTAGTTCTGTATTGACAAAGTATAATTCAATCATACCTCTTTCGACATGATCTTTGATGAAATGATATCGAACGTCGATATGTTTAGTCTTCGTATGTTGGACAGGGTTGCTTGAGATGGCAATGGCGCTTTTGGGGTCACAGTAGATAGGAATCTTATCGAACCAGAATCCATAGTCCTTGAGTTGTGTGCGCATCCACAGTACTTGAGAATAGCAACTTGCGGCAACAATGTATTCGGCTTCCGCGGTAGAAGTGGATACACAAGCTTGCTTCTTCGAGGACCAACTTACCAACTTATCACCTAAGAATTGAATGTGTCCCGACGTGCTTTTACGATCAACCATGCATCCGGCATGATCAGAATCTGAAAAGGTAGTTAGCTCGAAACCCGTACCCTTGGGATACCATAGGCCAAGATCAGTAGTACCTTTTAAATATCGAAAAATACGTTTGATAGCACTAAGGTGAGATTCTTTTGGAGATGCTTGAAATCTAGCGCATAAACATGTGGCAAACATTATGTCCAGTCGACTAGCCGTTAGATACACTAACGAACCAACCATTCCTCGGTAATTTTTAGAATCCATTGCTTTTCCCAAGGGACCAGCGTGTAGTTTTGAACCCGGAGACATGGGTGTACTAATCGGTGTACATGACGTCATGTTATATTTACTTAACATGTCCTAGATGTATTTCGATTGGTTGATGAATATTCCCGTTGAAAATTATTTTATTTGAAGGCCGAGGAAAAAATTCATCATTCCCATCATGCTCAAATTAAATTTTGGAATCATGAGTTTGGAGAACTCCTTGCATTGTTGTGGGTTAGTCGAACCGAATATAATGTCGTCCACATAGATTAGAATTAGCATAATATCACTGTTTTCCTTTTTAATTAAAAGAGTTGGATCGATTTTACCTTTGAAGTATCCATTTTTCACCAAATAGGAAGACAGGTTGTCCTACCATGCGCGCGGGGCTTGTTTTAAGATGTAGAGAGCTTTGTCGAGGATGTACACATGATTTGGCTTTGAGGGATCGACAAACCCGTCAGGGTGGGATACATAGACTTCTTCACGCAGAACACCATTCAAGAAAGCCGTTTTGACGTCCATTTGAAAAACCACAAAATTCTTGTGGGCCGCGTATGCTAAGAACATTCGAATTGCTTCAATACGGACCACAGGTGCAAATGTCTTGCCATAATCAATCCCTTCTTGTTGGCGGTATCCTTTTGCTACAAGCCGGGCTTTGTTGCATATGACAACCCCATCTTCATCTTGTTTGTTTTTGAAAATCCATTTGGTACCGATGATTGTTTGTTTTGTGGACGGGGAACGAGGCGCCAAACTTTCAAGCTTTCAAATTGATTGAGTTCGTCTTGCATGGCCACAATCCAATAAGGATCATTCATTGCTTCTTGAATGGATGTGGGTTTGATCTTGCTTAGAAAGGTAGAGAACAGACAATCGTTGGGCAAGGTGGAGCGCGTCGTGACTGGTTTGGTTGGATCTCCAATAATCTTATTGGCTGGATGAGAACGAACCCATTTGGTGGTATGTGGAAGCGGTTGAAATGCATTAGGGTCCGGGGTATCATCTGCATAAGTACCGAGTGGAAGATCTTGAAGTGATTCCAAGGCTGGAGCCACGCCAGAGGATCTTGTGGAACTAGACACATCCTTGGGGGATGAGGTTGATGGTGGGGGAGAGGATGTCGGTTCAGTAGGGAGCGGATTGGAACTCGGTTGAGCATCAGGCAGAGCGGGAGGAGCAGCAGTTTGAGCGGGAGGAGCGGATGGAGATGAGCTTGGAGTTGCAGCAGTTGAGACGGTGTCCGTTGTAACTGGCGGTCCAGAAAGGTTGGTAGTCTCGGCAACCTCCAAGATAGGCGGGGTGATCTGATTTGGGATATCAGTGTGAGAACCAAAATAATCCGAGTAAAAGTACTCGAATAAATCATCCAGATTTGAAGAAGTAGTTTTGGATGTAGAAGGTTGAGCGGGGTTTGAGGCAGGTTCCAAACTGATGTGTTTGGAAGCTAATACACCGGTGAGTGCGGGTCCAGAACTGTCTTGTTCCGGAGCCATTTCGGGCTTTAGTGTCAAACTGAATATTGACGCTTTTCGTGACAGAACGTGCATTTTTCATGTAGACCTGATATGCTGATGCATTTGGAGAGTAGCCAAGAAAATAAGCTTCATCGGCCTTTGGCTTAAGTTTTCCACGATCTTTTTTTTCATTCAGAATAAAGCAGCGAACACCAAAGGTGTGAAGATGATCGATGGAAGGAACGCGGTCGTAGACCAAATGATACGGTATCTTATTAAATCGCTTGTTGATGATAGATCGGTTTTGAGTGTAGCTAGCGGTATTGACGGCTTCGGCCCAAAGATAAAGTGGCAGTTTGGAAAAAGTGAGCATAGTTCGAGCCGCTTCAACAAGTGTACGATTGCGGCGTTCGACCACACCATTTTGTTGCAGAGTGCGTGCCGTCGAAAATGTGTGTGTAATTCCCACTTATTCGAGATACCCGTCAAGGGAACGATTTTTGAATTCCGTTCCATTATCAGTGCGGATGGTTTGAGCGGTAAGTTCTAGTTTGACTTGAATGGCTTTCAATAACGTAATAATGGTTTCGGGAGTTTCATCCTTGGAGCAAAGAAATTTAACCCACGTAAAGCGAGAAAAATCGTCAACCATAACTAGAACATACCTCTTTCCATGAATACTTTGAGTCCGCATCGGGCCACACATATCCATATGAATGAGTTGAAGGGGTCTAGTTGTGCTATGAACCACCTTGGGTTTGTGAGAAACTTTCTTCATCTTTTCCATCCCGCATGCTTCGCATAAGTGTGGTTTGTCAAACTTCATCGTTGGTAGACCGGTGACTAATCCGTGAATGGATAGGCGATTGATGTTCTTGAAGTTCAAATGAGAAAGTGTTCGTTGCCATAACCAGGTCTTTGGATTAGAGACATTTGAGATTAGACAAATGTTGGAAGGAGCGGTCACTTGGGATAGATCGATGGTGTATAGATTGGATTTGCGTGAGCCAGCTAGTAATTCCTTTCCGTCAAAGGTTCGCACACAGCATCTTTCGGGCCGAAAATTGACTTCAAGTTGTTTGTCACAGAATTTGCCAATACTTAACAGATTGTGGCCCAGGCCTTGAACATAGGAAACATCGGAAATGGTGATATTGTTTTGGATGATGTCACCATGCCCTTTGATGGGTGCTAGGTGATTGTTGACAAATTTAACGAATCCGCCCTTTTTCTCCTTGTAATTGGCAAGCAGCTCCTTTTGTCCGGTCATGTGTTTGGAGCAACCAGAATCTAAGTACCACACATGACCGATCTGCACAAAATCAGGCAGATTTAGGTACCCATTTGTAAATGGGTCCTTCGGGATTAGTTGACTTTGTACCTTTGGGTACCCACTTGAAGTGGGACTTAGAGTCGTTAGTCAGGGTTTTTTTAGGAACCATTTATAAACAGGCGGAGTTGGAACATAATTGTGATGAAAATTATAAGAATTATGCATGTTTGGAAAATAATCACAACCATAATCAAACGAATTTAAGTGCACAAATTCATTCACACCGCAATTTGAGCAACAAATTTGATTACGAGAAAATTTAATTAAATGTCAAAACGAATAAATGGTATATGGAAATAGAAAACGACTATTGGTTCTTTTGACATTTGTAGAATTTGAAAAAGAAAATTTGTCTTTATTGCGGAATGACGGCTTTGTAGTGCGTTTGCCCTTTTCAACCCAAACTTGTTTGGTCTTTAAAGTATGAACAGCTGAAACATCAATAGGACAATTGTTAGTACTTTTTGGAATAAATTGATTTTGATTCGTTTGGTTGGAATGAGTGTAATGCATTTGCCTAGTGGAACAGTCATTCTGAACCTCCGAAATCAAGATTGTTTCGATAGGTTTCTTTCCTTTGTCCAAAAACTCCACATGACTTGGAAGTGTAGGATTGAAGTCAAATTTAGCATTTGAATCATGTAAACATTCTTAAGATTTAAGTTGGGAAGGATTAGAAGTTTTATCTGAAAAAAATCATCTTTTCATGGTCATCTAATTCCTTATCTATCTGATCTTGTGAAAGGGAACATTTTTGTTTTGGAGGACAGTAGTTAGGATCTATCCGGAAATACGAAAAATCACAATCATCCAAATAAGAACTAACAAAGGCTTTACAAGAAGAAATATTTGAAGCTGTGTCAACTTCGGGGTTTTAAGTTTGGAAAGCTTTGTTTTCTAAAGTTTGAATTTTTGTGTTTAATGTCTCTTTTTCCTTTTCTGATGAAGAACTTTTAGATTTCAACACCTTTTCTAGTTGAACAATTTTCTTTTCTAAAAATAAGGTGGAAATATATGGTTTAAATTCAGGAATTTGAGTTTGAAGTTCTTCATCAGTATAGGATGGAAAATAGTCTTTTGGAAGAGTTTCTTTTGAAGATTCCTTTTCTACTATTTGAGGATAGCAGAAAGGAACTTGATGAAAATCTTTGTTTCTCCTATTCAAATCTTCCCTTTCTTCGACGTTGGAATCCGATTTCATAAATTGAATTTTGTAATCCGGACCAAGGTTCAGATATTCAAATTTATAGATAGTCGGAGTATTGTAGATGGCCTTTTCTAAGTGTTTTGGGTTATCAAATCCTAATCCAGCTTTTGAACTTAAGTCTTTAGGAGCGTTTAAATGATTTGTGTGCTCAGTTTGACCAATTTTATACAGTTTGAGTTCCAAATCCTTGAGTTTTTCCACAAGATCTTGTCTTTGAATACTGACAAACTCATATTTTGGAGAAAATTCTTCGGTCTCACGTTTAAATTTGTTAAGTTGTGTTGTGAGATTCGAGATTCGAGATTTTTTGTTGTAATTGAAAACTTTCTTCTTGAAAAAAGGTTTTCTCCTTTTGATGATTTTGTGCAATACTGTGAGATGTTGCAAGCTCAGATTGGGCAGTTAGCAATTGATGATGATTATTTTCTAAGGGTGCTTCTAAGTCGGAAACCAAGAGTTTCTCGGTTTTCAACTTAGATTGTAATTCCTTTAATTTAAACATCAAATCATGCATTTGGGAAACGAAAGCGTCGTAGTCAGAGTGGCTTACCTCGGGTGTGTAGTCGGAAGCGTTTGAAAGGGAATCGTCAGAATAAGCCATCAGACTGAAGTGCGCTTGGACATCGTTTTCCACATCATCATGATTATTGCCTTGGTTGAGCCATTGTTCATCTTCCGCCATAAGAACTATATCGGCTTCCTTTTGTTTAGCCAACATCAATTTGTAGGTGAAGTAGTTTGAGTCTTGGACGATTGGCTTTTTGCATTCACGGGCATAGTGGCCGGATTTTCCACAGTTGTGGCACAGACTCATCTCACCCTTAAATTTGTCTTCCGGTTTGGGTGTTGAGCAAGATTCTTCTCTCCTTGGTTTAGGCTCAAACATGGCTTTACGCTCATGATTCTTTAATCCCGAAGCATATCGTTGTTGATTGGGATTTGAGCGACGAGAGAACTTTTGTTGGAATGATCGTGTATGGAAAGCCAATTGTTGTTGGATTTTGGCAATTTCCCGATCATAATCGAAGTCTTCGTCTTCTAAATCAGGAAAAACTTCTTGATTGGCAGAAGAATCTTTTGCTACTAAGGCAATTCGATCGGAGTTCTTTTTGGTGTTTGCCCCATTAATTCAAGGACCTTCTCTTCGTCTTGTTGAACGGTTTCATATACTTCGTGTAGATCGAGTTTAACGAGATATTTGATGTGTTTGATTTGATTGGCAAAGCGGCGCCATTCCGGTTGAAGATTGCTAACAAACTTCACATTGTTCTCGATCTTAGTCTTACGAATTTCGTTTTTGCTTAACTTGTTCACTAATTGCACGAAACGAGTCTAAGTGTTTGTAAGACTTTCACCTTCTTTTGCCTTGAATTCTTCATATTGTGAAATACAGTTGGTGATCTTAAGCTGAGTATCAATTTTAGTTCCGAGCATGAATTTTTCGATTTCTTCCCACATTTCTTTTGTCGTTCTTTTGTGGCTATCGATGCTCATGTAAAAGTCGTTTAGGAGGCTCATTAGAAGGTAAGAGCGGGCTAGTTGATCACCTTTCATTATCTTCTTTTCCGTGGCATCCCATGCATTTTTCGGCTTGATGTCTCTTCTTGCAGCTACCGGAGGAGTGTTATTTGGCATGGATGGGAAGTCTTGATAGAACGGTGGTGGAGGACCTTCTTTGATCGAACTCATGATTTCATCGGCATGATTACTACGCTCAATGAAATCGAGAAATCGGTCCTTCCATTGAGAGTATTCGCCCGGAAAAAGAATCGGGGGTTTTGTATCCGAACCGATTGTCATTGCATCGCGGGTAGTCATTGTACTTGGCTCGATGATCTCGATCAGCGAGTTTTTGGAAATTTTCTGAGGTTGTTTTGTGAATCAGAAAGTTTTCTCGATTGACTATGGGTCGACAAAAAAAAATTATCAGGTGTTTAAGACTCGATAAAAAAATTTGTCGGGTATAGGAGACTCGATAAAAAAAATTCGGGTATAGGAGACTCGATAAAACTTCTAAGGAAATATTGAATTGAACAGGGGAGTTTTATCGATCACAAGGGACTCGATAACTTTGAGTTTTCTCGATTAATAAAAAAACACGAATCGATAAGAGTTTATATCGATTCAAGATGACTCGATAAATTAATTTTATCGATTGGGAATGGCTCGATAAAAATTCAAAGTTACTTAATCCGAATTTTCTTTAACCGATAAACCAGAAAACAAGAACAAAGAGTTCTTGACTAAAAAGAACAAGTCTTTTCATCGACAAGTATGTCTAAGTTCTCGATTTTCTTATTTGTTCAGTAAAAAAATCAAAATTACTAGAGTTTATGATTTTTTACTACAGAATTTTTTGGTAAGAAAAGCTGCAAAAGTCACTAGTTCCTGAGTTTTCTTATGTAAAGAATTTCAAAAGTAATAAAAATAAACTAAAAGAATTTTAATTAAAATAGATTAAATAGTTTGAAAAAAATCAAGAATATCTTAAGTTGAATCAACAAAAAATTAATCGAATGAAGTGATTGAATCGAGAAAAACAGATCTTAAAAAATATGAAGTTTTATAGGGTAAAGCTTTAATCGAGAAAAAATAAAAATAAAAAGAAATCGATAATTACCTTCTGTTTCGTGAATGACTTCAGAAAATCGCAAAAACTCAGATCGTAGGCTCTGATACCACTTGTAGATCCCAGTATTTGCAAGCACAATGATATTAAATATTAAAGCGATAAGAACAAAGTGTTTAGAGAATTTCCGTAGTCGTATATCTCACTTGTATTGATTACAATGATAATAATTCTGAATTTTGCTCTATACTGTAATCGAGTCTCATTATGAATAACCTAAACTCCTATTTATATTGAAAGGTCTAATCTAATTAAGGAAGGAAAGAGTTTAAGGAATTATAACCTTCCCTTTACAATTGACCATATGCATTCCTTATTTTGTCACAATAAAATAATAGACCTAACAGGTTTTGCTATGCCTTTGGACTATGATGGACCTATTTTGAGTAAAGCATGCAGTGTTAACTGCTTCAGCCCAAAAATAGGTTGGCTACATGGATTCACTCAGCATTGATTTTGCAGCCTCACACAGAGTTCGATTCTTTCTTTCAACAACACCATTTTGTTGAGGAGTGCGTACGGCAGAAAAGTTCTGAGAGATTCCTTTTAAGTCAAAGAAATCTTCCAGAGCAACATTTTTAAATTCTATCCCATTATCACTTCTGAAAGACTTCACCAGTTGACCATTCATATTTTCAATCTTTCTGGTAAACCTGATTATTTCTTCAGCAGCATCACTTTTGCGTTTTAGAAATAACACCCAAGTATATCTAGAGAATTCATCAACAATTATAGCATATACTTTTTACCACCTAGACCAGGTGTGCTTACTGGACCACACAGATCCATGTGAAGCATTTGAAGAGGTTGAGAGATAGATGAGCATTGTTTTGATTTAAAGAAAGTTTTGGTGAGTTTTCCTTTTTCACATGCTCCACGCAACTTTTATTTCTCAAAAACTATTTTTTGCATTCCAACAACCAGATCTTTGTTGGAAAGTTTATTCAAGTTTTTAAAATTTAGATGAGAGAACCTTTTATGCCACAGCCAACTTTGTTTGGCTAGTTCTTGAGAAAGGAGTCACATAGCTTCTCCAATGGTATTTTCCTTCATGTTGATTATGTATACATCGTTCATTCGGGTTCCTGCTAGTACCAATTTATTCTGCACATCAAAGACCAAGTAAACACACAGTTGAAACATGACCTTATATCCCAGATCACATATTTGGCTGATGCTCAGTAAGTTGTACATTAGCCCCTCAACATGAGCTACTTTAGATAAAGTAATGGTTCCATTTGATATGGTACCATAACCTTTGGTGACACTTTTCACATTTCCTCCAAAGGAAACAGTGGGTCCTTTTTCTTTTGAGAAGTTAGAGAGAAGAGATTTGTTTCCGGTCATGTGCCTTGAACAGCCGTTGTCCATGTACCATATATGATCTTTGTTTGGTACCTCCACCCATAAACAAATTTAGACTTTTGGTACCCATTTTGAGGTGGGTCCTTTGGGATTAGAAGGCATTTTGTTTTTACGGAGGTCAAAATCTTTCGGGAAATCTTTAGCAAGATGGAGAGTGTTGCCACAATTGTAGCATTTCTTTCTGGTAAAGGCCCTTTTGAAATCCATCCTCAGATCATCATCGTCATCGGAGAAGAAACCAACAGGAAAGCCTTGACATTCAGATGATGGAAGTGAAGGGTCAGAAGGTTGAGGATCATCTTTTCCATATCCATGTCCAGACTTGTCTTTGCAAGAGATTTGATCTAGAAGAATCTTTTCAAGATTTGTAGAAGATTTAGTCCGTTTAGAGAGAATCTTTGAGTTCCTTTTCAAGAGTATTTGAGATCTTTGTTTTCTCTTCAGAAAGACTGTCATTTAGATACCTTAGGTTTTTTTAGATCAGCTTTCATTTTGTCAAAATCTTTGAGTTTAGAAAAGCAAGAAAGAAGTTGATCATTTAAACATTTTATATGCATGTCAGCCTTTTTTTTTTTGATCCTTTAAGTTACAAAAGTCAATAGTTAAAAAATCAAAGGCATCAACTTTTTGATCATCAGAGAGAAAGGTAAAGGGATGTACCTGGGGCTTGGTTCCCGAAGTTAATTCCTCAGTAGAGACGAGAGCAGTGGAGAGTGACTTTCCCATATCTTCCAACTCATCAATTTTGGTCATAAGGCACTTTGTGACATATTCACTCTCACTTTCGGAGGTTTGCTCATCTTCCCAGCAAGGAGTCTCAGCAACCAAAGTTTTTCCTTTACTTTGATTCTTTTCGTTTTCCCTCTTATACTTAGCTTTGTATTTCATATATCCAGAGGTTTCTTTTGATTCAGGACATTCCTTAGAAAAACGGCTATTTCTCTCTTCAGACTTCCTAGAAGGTGATTTGGAGAAGTCATGGCCAGAAGAAGAAGAAGATTTGAGTTTAGAGAAAACTTTGGATGTGCACTCAGAGGCAAAGTGACCCTTCTTTCCACAACTGAAGAATTCTACATTTGCTTTGTCAGAAGATGTTTTTGGAGAAAAAGGTTTTCTTTGAAATTTAGAGCGGTTGGAAGAAAATCTTTTATTTTTAAGGTTTCCAGCAATCATTGCCATACTATCAGACAGTATGTCAATGGCGGATTCTTCTCCCTCATCATCAGCAGCACTGTAGTAAGCATCTGATAGATGAGATGAATCTTCCTTAATATCATTTTCAGATTCAGAAGAGGGGTAGGTGATTCTAGGAACACAAGAAGAAGATTTAGAATCACCTATTAAAGCAACAGAAGAAGACTTAATGTCCTTTATGATAGATTTTCTTTGGTTCTTGGTTTGTTCATAATGAAGAAGAGTCCCATAAAGAGCAGTTAAATGCATTATTTCAATATCCTTGGTTTGCTTAATGCAAGTGCATATGGTTTCCCAGAAGTCTGGGAGGCAGTCCATAAACTTGCACATAACCTCTTCATTATCATAAATTTTTCCTAGAACCTTGAGATCATTTAGAAGACAATTAAAGCGATTAAAATAGACACAGAGGGATTCTCCTTTTTCATGAGAGAATAGTTCATATTTTCTAACAAGACAAATCTTGTTGGATTTCTTAACTTCTTTAGTACCTTCATATAAGATACTCAAAGTGTCTCACATTTCTTTTGCAGTAGAAAGGTTTAGAAGAGAATGATATACTTCATCAGGAAGAGATAATGCTAGAGCTGATTTTACTTTGATGTCTAATGCAACCAGATTTTTATCATCTTCATTATATTTGTTTGGTGGTTTGATGATATATCTGCCTGTTGCATCACTCCTATCATCATCAGATTCTATATCTTTTCCTTAGTATCTTTTAGCCGGCCAAAGAGAGCCCATATTTTTGGAATGATAGGTCCCTCACACAAAATCTTAGGATACCTACAATCAATTCCTTCTAAGAACAGTAACATTCGAGTTTTCCATAACCCAAAGTTATTTGGATTAAACCTTGAGGGTTTGGCTAAAGAGCCTAAATCATATGTACCAGCGAAAGGATTTTGTAGAGCACCTTCAATAGATGGAGGAGTAGTAGCCATCACAGTTCTAATTTATTGATTTAAACTAACTGCTCTGATACCACTTGTTAGTCCTTGTTTAGAGATGGCTATTTAAGTGAGGGTTTGTAGAAAGGGGGGGGGGGGGTTGAATACAAACACACAAAATTTTACTCTTTTAAATTTTTTAATATAAATATTAAAAATTTACACAGAAGTTTGTTGCGGAAAAGAATAGACACACTATTCTAACAAACTAAACACATGAAACACATGATAACAGTATCTAACTTATGCACTAAGAAAGCTAAAATAAAACTGTTAAAACACACAGGATTGCCGGAATCAAACAAATGATTCACTCAGAGGATTTTTTGAAAACGTGAGATTTATGGGAAGGACTTCATCTCCTTTTATAGTGCCCATGCACGGTATGCATGTGGACAGCTGTCAAGGATTCATTAGCTGGAAGTATATCTGATGGACAAAGAAAGATGCCACTCCCTTTTGTACTAGGTTAATGGATGAACCATTCTCTGTTGCACGCAATTTCAGATAACTTTATCTCTTTTTCTTCATGCTCTGTGAAGTCCCATCAAACCTTTTAGCTTAAAGACAAACATCCTTTTTAGGTGAGTAAAAAGAGAATGTCCCAATTTAAGGTTTGCTACCCAAGTTCTTGCTACACACGTATCTTGCATTATTGTGTCATAAGAACTTATCTCTGAAAATTGTTGGGTGATATATGGAATCATGTATCATATCGGTTAGTGCCTTATAAGGTTGGAATTGATAAGTGTACACATGGCTTGGTGATCCTCATTTTTCACTAAGTGTTGGCAAGTGTACATCCTTGTATTGGTGACTTGTTATCACAACCTTAAGGAAAGGCAACTGCAATTTTCGGTGACCATATATGCAAATCGGTGACCTCCATGTGCAATGCCGGTGACCTCCATGTATCATGTCGGTGACCTCATCTTTTAGGTCGGTCACCACATCTTGTATCGGTGACCCAATACAAAATCGGTGACCCAATCCTCATCTTGATTTCGGCAAGTGGTCTGAATTTTAAAGTTAGTTGGTACATCAAAATTCCAAACTTTTATGTACAACTCTTGATTGGATAGTCTCCGATTTTCCAATACTTGAAATATATTTCTGACCTTCAAAAGAACCTGTAAAAGATCAATCAAATAATAGAGAAGGTTCATCACCAAATCATCGGTTACCCAACAGTATATATTACTTAGAAAGTTGTAGTATATGTTTGGAGTTATTTGCAGCTCTGATTTGTTTGTACCTTTAATTTAAGTCCAGTTAGTGACACCACCCGTCTGGAACACGCGGACGGGGGATGTTACATTGGTCCCTATGGTTTACACTTAATAACACTATACATCCCTATTTTGAAATAATTATAGATTTGGTCCCTGTGGTTTACACTTTCAAACTCCTTTTGGTCGCTTAAACCCTAACACGGTTAAATGGATTTGTTAAATATTTTCTATTAAATCTAGTGGGACCAAAAATGTAATCTATTAAACCAATTAAGGTCCATCTCATGTAAACCACATGGACCATTTATCTAATTTACTATTTTGTAAACATGTAGAACTATTAATTTTTTTTAATTATACATATATATATATATATGAGTAAAATACAAAAATGGTCCCTGTGGTATACCACTTCCTTTGAAACGAGTCATTATGGTTCACTAACTACATTGATGGTCCCTAACGTTTCACTTTTGCTTCGAAAGTGGTCCCTGATCTTTAGCTCCGTTAAAAAACTCAGTCAAATGAAGGGTACTTTTGTCTTTTTACACCTTTTTAAAAAAATTTGTTTTTGTTTTATCTTTTTATTGTTTTTTACTTTTTCTTCTCCCTCACCTCCAGCCACCATAGGGACGAACTTCTAATGGCCTTCTCCGACAACCACCACTCCGATGGTCTTCTCCGGCAACCACCATTCCGATGGTCGTCTCAGGCAACCACCACTCTGATGGCCTTCTACGACATCCACCACTCCGATGGCCTTCTCTGGTAACCACCACTCCGATGGCCTTCTCCGGCAACCACCACTCCGATGGCCTTCTCTGGCATTCACCACTCCGATATCTCTTTTGAGTCCATCGCCGGTGGTCGTGATGTGTTTTGCGGCGTTAGGTCCGGCGGTTCAAGTCTTATCTGTTGGAACCCTAGCGTGTCTTCAATACCATCATCTCCATTATCACCACCACCCCGTGGAGATCTTAATGGTACACCACAATCTGATCTCCTTTGTCTGATTCCAGATTTGCAGATCTGAGCCTCTTAATAAAATTAATCTGGATTTTCGAGTTCGGAAAGCTCCACTTAGAGAGCATGAGGTTGATTTCAGAAGGGATGAAGATGATGGTTTCTAAGGGTGGTTGCCCCCCTTTGTAACTCTGTTTATACCAAAGTTTGATTCCGACTTTATTTGGTCAAACATCTATCTTTTTTGCCGATGATTTTCCCTATAAGTCAATAACCCTTCAATGTGCAGACCTGGAGAAAACCGAGTGGTGAAGAGAGCTTTGGCCGGAGAAGACCACCGGAATGGAGTGTTGTTGGAGAAGAGTACCGGAGGAAACCATAGTGGTTCACGATGGCCACACGGTGTGAGTTACGGGTGGTGATGCAAACAAAATCACAAGGGAAACAACGATGATTCACAGCGATGAGTGGCGGAGATGGTGTGGTTGTCGCCGGAGATGCGTGGCCGTCGCTGGATATGATCTGATATTCATTCGAATGCATACATACATACATATATATATATATATTAATATAAAGAGTACAACTGTACTATAATATAAATTAGAGTAAATGACAATTTGGTCCTTGTTGTTTAAACAAAATTGTACAACTTATCTTTGTAAACTAAAAAGACCAAAGTACCCTTCATTTTAATTGAGTTTTTTAACGGAGTTAACGAGCAGGGACTCATTTCAAAGCAAAAGTGAAACGTTAGGGACCATCACTGTAGTTAGTGAACCGTAAGAACTCGTTTCAAAGGAAGTGGTATACCACAGGGACCATTTTTGTAGTTAACTCTATACATATATATATATATATATATTAATATTAACTATTAGAATTATTATTAATCATATCATAAACTAATGTAGATTTTTTTAAATTTGTTGTAACAAGTTTAAATTTTATAATATATATAATAATTAAATTAATTAATATATTCTATTATTTATTTATTTTTTTACTATTTTTTTATATTAATTAACATATTATATTATTAGATATTTGTCTTAATTATTTTACGAAATGTTGTAATTATATTATGAAATGTTTTAACCGACTAATTTTTTTAATATATTTTTTTGGTCATTTTCTATTTTGCATATAGTTTATCAGCTAGTTTTTATCAATTAATGTTAGACCTCATTTCTTAAGAAGTATGAATCAGAATCAAGTAACTACAGGCGCATCTGATGACGTGGCAGGCACACCCTCTGTGTGTAACTTAGTTTGTTATTTCCCTGCTTACGTGTCTTGTTGTAATAGGCCAGGTTGTTGACTTTCAATATTGTAATAGTATAAATAGCTCAATCTCAGTTTGTAATAGTATTGATTGAAAATACGAAATTGAGAGCTGTTGAATTGTGCACACTGTTGTTTATCATACAAATGCAATTCAATACTAATTACGATTGTTCTTCATATCTGTTCTTACTAATCTTACTGTTAATCATAGATCTACTTGCTTCCGCTCGTATTTACATATTTGATCTATTAATTACTTGCTAGAAAGGGATCTGGGTTCCAACAATTGGTATCAGAGCCTGATAATCAATCTATTGATTATTAGATCTCTTCCATTTGGAGAAATCCCTCTTCTATTGACAGTATTTTTCGGTTTTAAGCTCATGTTCTTCACTCTACCCTGTTTTACGAGATTTTGTTAAACTCATTACATATTTCTCTAAATCTGTGGTAATTTCTGCTTAAATCTGAGATTAGTAAGTAATTTGTCTCATTTCGATCATTTTGAAATTAATTTGATTCAAATTTCAACAAATCTTCAGTAATTTTCAAATCTTTGTTTCTAGTAATATGGCCAATTCTAATCTGAACGTTGTATACACCTCTGGTTCTCTGACTACGTGATGAATATCCACAATGGATGATTGGTATGATCAACTTCTTTGAAGGATTGGACGTTGATCTATATCCTATTGTTCAAAATGGTTCGTTCATTCCAATGACAAATATACCTAGGGTTCCAGCTACAACTGTTACTGATGAGGTCCCTGCAAGGAGTATTCCAAAATCACGGGATAATTGGACTGATCCAGAGAAGGCAAAGGTTGAATTGTCCAGAAAGGCAAAAAGTCTCTTAATCATGGCAATTCTAAATGCCATCTTTCAATCTCTGGATTCCTGCGATAGTGCCAAGGAGTTATGGGATCAATTGGAAAACATTCTGGAAGGTGGTGCAAAAATGAAGAAAAACAGAAGAGCCCTAGCCCAAGCTCTGAATGAATATAACAGTTTCCTGAAGAATCTTTGGAACAGACTTTTCATAGATTTAACACTCTGACAAATCTATGTAAAAGATGTGACATCATCAGATCCAAAGAAGACAATAATGTCTTATTTCTCAAAAGATTAAACCCTGAATGGTCAAATCTCTCTATGTCACTGCAAGCCAATCAGGATCTGGAACAATGGTCCCTACATGATGTTTTTGGCACTCTTCAAGCTCACGAGAAAGAGGTTGTTCAGAAGAAAACCACTATCGGTGGATCTCTGGCTTTAATTTCGGAGTCCAGAGGATCAGTCAGAAGGAGTAAGGATATCGAGAAGAAAGGAAAGAGCAAGGCTCTCATGTCAGAAGAAATTCCAGAAGATGATTCTGACTTTGATGATGATATCAAAGCTTTTGCTAATTCATTGGCACTTATTACCAAACAATTCACGAAAATATTTGGTAATAGATCTTTCCAAGGAAGCAAAAGGATTGATCGCCCTACTCCTAGTTATGCACCTCGTCAAGAGATACAGAGATCTGAGAAGACAGAGGCAGAGAAGAAGGAAGAAGAGTTGAAGAAAAAGAAGGATGTGTACTACCGACGTGGCAAGCCATGGCACTATTCAAAGAATTGCAGATGACCTCTAAACAAAGACAATATGTACTACAAGAATAAATACAAGTACAATGTTGATGAAAGAGCTCACTTTGAAGAAAAAGAAAACTGGCTAGGAGATGAGTCAAGTGGTGATGAAACCATGTTCTGCGGAAAGGCCAGAACAAATGAATCAGAAGATCAGCCTTCTGAAACACATGTATGTACTCTCTCTGACACATCTGAACTTGAAAACACCATTTTTGAAATATCAAAAAAATTTGAACAACTTAAGCAAAAGCTTACAGTTGAAAAGAAACTAAGGAAACAAACTGAAAAAACTCTCTCTGAAACTCAAAGAGAGAAAGAGATTTATAAAAGAGAAATGGATCTTCTAACTGAAGAAAAATTGGAACTCAATGATGAAAATGAGAAGATTTCCAAAAACTTAAAAAATACAGAAGCTAAGTTCAAAGAAGAGAAATTGAACTTAAACAAACTTTTGGAAAACAAAGAAAAGGAGATTAGTGCTAAGGAAAGTGACAGATTAAATTCTGTTGCTCTTAAAAACTATTTTCAGAAGGAAAGAGAATTTTTACATATTGAACTCCAAAAGACAAAGCTACAGATCAAAACATATCTGGATGCTCAGAAAATTCATGATAACATAAATACACAAGTAGGGAGATCTGGACTTGGTTTCGAGGATCTGGAATCCTACACATGTGAGAAAAGATCAACTTTGAAGTCTGTTTTCTGTCTAGGACAAGAACAGAAGCCTGTGTTTCCAATATTATATTAACCATCCATTTTTAAAAGATCAAAACTTGAAAATGGTTGTCGTCAACAAAAACTCAAATTCAAAAACATCGAATATTTGTCTGGAAAAACAAGTGTTGATCTGAACAAGATTCAGAAGAAAGGCGACATTTTCAAATTTGGCTCAAACGTTCATATGACTTTGAATCCAAAGGCGGATGTATTTATTCCTTTACAAGCAGAAGAAGAGCTACATCTAAGCTTCGAAAAATATATTCTATCCACTCTGGATAAATGCTTTGAACTTGAAAATGTTCAGAAACTCTCTTCAGAAAACAATCTAGAGATAGTCCCATGTTGTTTTATAGACCTACATCCTTCTGAATCTCATGAGTGTTTTGAAACTATTACATATCCTTGGGAAAATGATGATCAAGGTGATGATTTATTTAACTCAGAAAAATATCTCTCAAATTTAGAAAATCAACTACCTTATGAGTACAAAAAGGTCCCAGAAGTAACTAAGAATAAGGAAGCTCATTTCTTATTTACTAATGAACCTCTGGAAATCAGAGCCATTGGTCTGAATATTGAAAGACATCCAAGTGGAATACCAACTTTTTCTGTTCCTCCAACAGGACAAAGAAAACCTGTGCCCATTCATCCAGATTTCATTGGGATGTGTCTTAAGGCCAAATCTTGTCTTGAACTTGAGAAGGAAGAACGTCTTAAAAAGAAATGTTTTGTTCAGTCAAAATTATCTCAATCATGTTATCCAAAGTTTACTTCTACTCAAAAAGGCAAATGGAAATCTAATCTTTCAACTTCTGTTACAGTAATTCAGAAAACTCTAGAGAAGGTTTATCAGAGGAAGTCTCAACAGAAGAACACTTATGATTCTAAGCATAAGTCTAGCCTAGCCAAGAAGTTCAATAGAACTACTGATACTAGTATAGACAGGAATAAGAAGAATTGTAATTATCATTATTCTAATGACAATTCAATGCAATCTTTTATGTCTCAGAATTCTGAATGTTTTTCTCTATCTCTAAAACTAAAGGAATTTTTCTCGAGATCCTTTGATCGTTTTTATGATGATGTATCACACTTCAAAACTAAACCAAAGAAAAACAATAATACAACAAACAAAAAAAACCAAACCTTTAAATCCTGCAATATCAAATCATGCGCAAGGTAAAAAGAGTGAAAAGACTAAAACTAACATTAAAGAACCCATTATGAGATGGGTACCTAAAACACTCTGATTGTGATTGCAGAAGCAGCGTGTGCACATCTGGTATCTTGACTCTGGATGCTCTAGACACATGACTGGATCGAAAAACGTACTCTCCCAATTCAAAAACAAAAGTGGGGAGGCTGTAACGTTTGGAGACAATGGTAAGGGTCAAATAAAAGGCCACGGTACTTTACAAGAAGGTAACATTACCTTATCAAAAGTAGCTCATGTTTCTGGACTGAAACATAATCTGGTGAGTGTAAGTCAACTTTGTGATTCTATATACTTGTTGCATTTGATGAAAAGCATTGTTACTTGTTTTCTAAGGCAGGAGAAGAACTCTAGAGAGCAGACAGAAAAGGTAATTTGTATATGATGAATTTTACATCAAAGGACGGTAAAGAAACCCTCTGTCTTATCTCCAAAAAGAGTGAAAATGCATGGGTATGGCATCACAAAATGTCTCACTTAAATTTTGATAATCTTGAGATGCTTGTTAAACATAATTTGGTAACTGGTCTTCCAGAAGTCCAATTTCAAAAAGATCACCTCTACCCCGCATATGAAATGGGAAAAATAAAATGAGCATCTCATAAAACAAAAAGTGATCATTCTTGTACAAGACCTCTGCAATTATTACATGTTGATCTCTGTGGTCCTATTGCAACACAAAGTCTATCTGGTAAAAAGTATATACTAGTACTTATTGATGAATTTTCCAGGTATACATGGCTTGCATTTGTAAGACAGAAATCAGAGGTACCTATCGTATTGCAAAATATGATGACCAAAATCCAAGTTCTCTTACACCAAAAGATTCAACAGCTAAGGAGTGACAATGGTATTGAATTCAAGAATGCCAAGCTTGAAGCCTACCATGTTGAAAATGGAATTACATAGAATTTCTCTGCTGTACGAACTCCTCAACAAGATGGTGAGCGGCGCAACAGAACCTTGGTTGAAGCTGCCAGAACGAGGCTTGCAGCTTCTGGACTACCCATCCATTTCTGGGCTGAAGCTGTAGCCACTGCATGTTTTACCCAGAATCGTTCAATAATTGTCAAGAGGCATTTCAAAACCTCTTATGAGCTAATCAATAATCGAAAACCCTGTGTTAAATTCTTTCACATTTTTGGATGCAGGTGTTTCATTTTAAATGACAGAGAAAAACTTGGCAAGTTTGACAAAAAATCAGATGAAGCTAAATTCTTAGGATATTCGTTAAATTCAAGAGCTTTTCGAGTTCTTAACTTACGTACTAAGATTGTTATGGAGAGCATTAACATCGATTTTGATGATCAAACTCAATTAACTTCTGAGTATTCTACTTCTGAACTTAAACTTAACACAGTAGCTTCTGAATATCTTTCAGGTACCAGAGAATCTGAAATAGATGCTATTTTTCAAAGATTTTATGGGCGAAGAGATACTTCCAGAACCAAGACCAATCCCTCAATCTTTGAGTATTCCTGAAGTTCTTCAACCTTCTGGAATTACACTTTCTGGCCCTGAATCCCCTGCTGAGAGCACTTCAGAACCTTCTGTCATCCCTGATTCATCAAATGAATGTCCAGAAGTCACTCCTATGCTTTCATCAGAGATGGACTATGAAGATCCTCCTGTTTCTGAATCTCTTCCAGAAGAAGTGATTCCATCATCTGAAACAGAAGTACACGCTCAACCAGTATCTCAATCTCGGATGACGAGATGGACTAAGTCTCACACTCCAGATCTCATAATTGGTAGTCTCTCTGAAGGTGTTAAGACAAGATTTGCTACTGCAAATGAAGCTTTCTTTGTAAATTTTCTTAGCATGATTGAACCAAAACATGTTCATGAAGCCTCTCAAGAACCTAGTTGGGTATCCGCTATGCAAGAAGAACTGCTACAATTTGAACGAAACAAAGTCTGGAACCTCGTTCCTTTACCAACGAACAAAGTAGCTATTGGAACCAAGTGGGTCTTCAGAAACAAGAAAGATGAAGACGGCATAGTGATCAGAAACAAAGCTCGACTAGTTGCTAAGGGGTATTGCCAAGAAGAAGGAATCGATTACGATGAAACATTTGCCCCTGTAGCAAGACTTGAGGCGATACGACTATTTCTGGCTTTCTCTACTTACAAGAACTTTAAAATCTATCAAATGGATGTTAAATGTGCATTTCTGAATGGATATCTCAAAGAAGAAGTGTATGTTGAACAACCTACTGGCTTTAAAGATGCTAAACCTCCAGAATATGTCTATCTTCTTGACAAAGCTTTATATGGTCTAAAACAAGCACCTAGAGCATGGTACGAACGTCTATCTACGTTTCTGATCAGTAAAGGTTATGAGAAAGGTAAAATCGATACCACTTTGTTCATCAAAAGAGGCAAAGGTATGCTAACTGTTGCTCAAATTTATATGGATGACATAATCTTTGGTTCTACTCATCAAACATAAGTTGATCTATTTCCTAAATTGATGGAACAAGAATTTGAAATGAGTATGATGGGAGAACTAACATTCTTTCTCGGACTCCAGTTTAAACAAAATACCTCTGGCATCTTCATAAATCAAGCTAAGTATGTTTCTGACATGCTTAAGAAATTTCATTTTCAAAATTCCTCACCAATGAAAACTCCTATCTCTACTAGCAGGAAACTAGGCCATGATCCTTCTGAAAATTCAGTGGATGTTACGGGTTATAGAGGTATGATAGGATCGCTTCTGTATCTGACTGCAAGTAGAGCAGATATTTATGTTTGCCACTTGCCTCTGTGCTCGCTATCAAGCGAATCCTAAAGCATCACATTTGGCTGCTGTTAAAAGAATTTTTCGATATCTCAAAGGATCTCCATCACTTGGTCTCTGGTATCCAAAAAATTCTGAATTTGATTTAATGGCGCATACAGATTCTGATTTAATGTCAACATCCACAGCAGAAGCTGAGTATGTTGCTGCTGCTAGTTGCTGTTCACAAGTTATCTGGATGAAAACTCAGCTCAGAGACTACGGATTAATATACGACAAGATCCCAATCCTATGTGACTCAGAGAGTGCTATTGACAATACTGAAAATCCAGTTCAGCACTAAAAAACAAAGCACTTCGATGTCAGGTATCATTTCATCAAAGATCATGTAGAGAAAGGCACAATCGAAATATATTTTGTCTCTACTGACTTTCAACTTGCTGATGTTTTCACAAAAGCTCTGGATGAAACTCGTTTCAATTTCCTAGTCAGCAAATTGGGCATGTTAAATATGTAATTTTACTTAATTCTTTGAACTTTTTAGAATTCTATCAAATTACTTATTTTCTGTCCAGTTTTGTCTTGCCTTATTTTCTGTTCGAACAAATCAGAAACATCCAGAAGCCTCTGGCCGCTTCTGACGGTTTCATTCAGAGGTATTCAGAAGCCTCTAGACACCTCTGTTCTTCCCCGAACACTTTTTACACTTTTTGATCCAAGTGTTAACAGAAAAGGTACATCTCACACTTACAAGGGGGAGCAGAATGCAATCTTCGAGGGGGAGCAGATTGATTTCTTTTTCAGCAAAATGAATTTTTTAATGGGAGAACAGAATGCAATTTTTGAGGGGGAGCAAATTTTACTTTTTTGAGGGGGAGCTTCACGAGTCTAACTTCTGTCAGCTGTCTTCTGAACCTCTCTTTACTTAACAAATTTCCTTGACTTTGTTTCTTCTGACTAACTCTTGCCATCAAGGTTACAAAGATGCTTCAAATTCAACTTAAATTCTTTTGAAAAGATGTTCTTAGACATTTGTGGTCAAAAATTATTTTCTATGACCAGCTATTCTCAACCTTTTTTTTTCTGAAATTTTCTTTAATAAGCCTATTTTATTTAACTCTTGCCTTCAAGGTTACTTAAAATTTTCTTATTATATTTTAATTTCTTAAATAAAAACTTGGTTTCGAATATTAAACTTTCATTTGGTACAAAAGTTTTCTATCCAAATGTCTGATTTTCAAATTGTTTTAAAAGGAATTAATTAATTTAAAATTCTCTTTTACTCAACAGTTTATCTGGTTGTTTAAATTATAATTTTCTTTTAATTAATTTCCTTTTAATTAATTTCCTTTTGATTTTTTTAGGGAAAACTCAATCGGTTTAGGCGCTAAACCTTTTCACTTGCCAGTTCTACTTTACACGTGTCATTCATCGTGCCCTTGCATGTTGACACGCCTACACACACCTCATCTAACACGAACCGTTTTTGTTAGTCCCCAAATTAAAACCCTTCGCATTCAAAAATCACTCGAGTACTCTCTCTCTCTCTCTCATATATAAACCTCGATTTGGAACTTTACCAGTACTGTGCTTCATCATCTTCCTCAAGAATCTGAATATTTCCTACTCGGCATTTTATTCTCACCGAGCTTTCTTCTTCAATGGCATCTCCTGTTGCCAACCCTAATATCCAAGTCGACGACGGTAACTTGGTCACCTCCACTGCTAATAGTGATCCCATCGTCAAGCTACCACTGAAACCCAACAATGTTCAGGTTCTTCTTGATCCCAATACTTATCTTTCTGATTTCATGATCATGATTGAGTTCCTGCAAAACCATTCCCTAAACCAAACCCTGACCCTGACAAACCCGAATGTTCCTGAAATCTATGTACAAGAGGTTTGGCAAACCATGTTCATTAAGGACGACAATACCCTAATTGGTAGTTTTGGACACCCCACTGAACCTGAAATAGCAGTCCAAATCCCAATCACTCGCAAGAAAATCGCAAAGTATTTCCAACTTCCTTTACCCCACATTGAAGTTGACGGTCAAACGGTTCCCAACCCTGCTCTAGAATCTAATCCCACACCAGAAGCTCATCTGGCTTTTATTCGCTTCCTAGGCTATAATGAACATCTCAACAGGCTATCTGAATTCAAAAGGAAAAAGCTGCCACCAATGTGGAATGTCCTTGTCTCCATTCTGAACAAAAGCCTCACCTGCAAGATTGGGCCTCTAGACCAAGCAAGCAAAAATGTTCTCACTATCATGTATGGGATGTTTTTAACAGACCATTGGACTAAGCGAGTCTTATCTTTCAGGAAATCAAGGTGGCTGTTCAAACCAAAGTTTCCCTCCAGAGCCAAGGGAAACCACTTCCAGCTTTAATGTTCCCACGGTTTCTTTCACTATTTACCATTCCAGCTATTGGGGCTTTAAAAGCTCCTTTGATTCAGCCGTTCTGCAAAATAGCCTCCATGAGCTCCCACAAGCCAACAATCGACAACAATGGTTATTCTGCACCCAGAGATGTCTCCAGATATATGCTTGATCTCATTCCTACAACCTCTCTTACTCTCATTTCCTATAAACGCTATATGGTACTCTCAGAACAGAGAGTATCTACCCTAGAGCACTTAGAGCCCAGATTAGAAAGTGAAGGGTCAGGTGAGACAGAGGTTGAAAATAATTTGAGTGACCACCAGAGAGTTTCTACCAATCCCAATCTCTTATTGCAAGAGGGCACAGAACATGTCCATAGAGACACATTTGAGCGAACCTCACCAAGATTCCCAAGGGTACCCACATCTCCTGAGGTAGTTGTCAACACATCTACTCTCATTGAAAAAGGACAACCCAGTCCAAACCACCAACAGCAAAACCGATCAGAGGGAATTCTTTGTTCCTCTGAATCACGCACATCAGGGGAATCCACCTCATCCTCATCATCCTCTCAACAGGGTGATGATGAAACAATAAGAGTTCAGTGAATAACATCCTCAGGGGAATCCACCTCATCCTCATCATCCTCTCATCGGGATCGAGCTGAACCTTTCAGAACAACGTAGAGGTGTCTGTGAATAACAGCCTTGCACGATAGATTGGAAGTCCCTCCGCACTCAACATTGAAACAGGTGTGAAAGGGGGCCTCTCTGAACGCGAGAGACAGAGGGCTCCATTCGTTGGAGATGCACCGGTTAGCCCTTCTGAATTTGTCACCAATGCAGCGTTCAAGGCTTTTGGTGATCAAATTCAGAGATCTATGGAAGATCTAAAATCATCCGTTGTTTCCCAACAACAAACTCTGTCAGCCATACAAGCTCATCAAGCAACTCAAACTCAAACTTTGGAAGACATCATAAAGATTCTTTCTGATAATGCAGAAGCTCAACAAAACTCTGCAAATGCTTACTTCCAGGCTCTGGACGCTGGAATTAAATCAAATGCAAAGGCCATCTTTAACCTTCCTTCAGAAATACCCACTCTAGAAGCCACCATCTCTGCTGATGAATATGGGTCATTTGTTGCTGACATCCACAAGCTTATCACAGCTGTTTTTCCTTCAGAAGCTGCGTCTGCTTCTGCTTCTGCCTCGTCTTTGGTCAAAAAGTCGGATATGGCACAATTTCATAAAGCAATGATTGACCGTATCAACTTTCTGTCCTCCAAATATGCATCCAAAACTAACTCCAGCAACTCGCACATGGATCAAAAGCTCACAACTTTGGAAACCACAGTGTCAAAACTCTCCTCTCTGGTAGGTAAGTTATCTGTCTCCTTTGAAGACAGAAAGAAAGCAAAAGAAGCTCGGGCATGCAAGAAGGCTGAGCTAAAGCGCAAAAGATCTGAGGATCAGGATCCTGATTCTCAGAAGGGGGAGAACATGGATAATATCAAGAAGATGAAAACCGAAATGGGTCAGAAGATGAACCAAGAAAAAGATAAAGCCTCATCCTCCTCACCTTCTACACCTCCTCCCTCTAAGCAAACTCCGTTAACGCCTACTCCTCTAGCCACTCATCGAGTTCTCCTGCCCAAGGATCCATAAATTGCTAAATTTATACTGGAGGTAATAGGGAATACTAAAACACAATCTCAACCAGCCAGAGCAGAGGCAGCTAAAGCAGAAGCTGCCAGAGCAGAAGCAGCTAAAGTAGAGGCTGCCAGAGAAAAAGAAGCTGAAGTAGAAGCTGCCAGAGCAGAAGCTATGAAAACAGAAGAAGCCAAAGCTAAAGTAGCCAGAGTCGAGGCAGCAAGAACAGAAGAAGAGAATAGACTAAGGTCTGAGGCTGAACAAAAGGCTAAATCTGAAGCTGAAAAAGCTAAGGAAGAAGCTCTAAAAGCCAAAGCTGAAGTTGAGAAAGCCATGGTTCAGGCAGAAAAGGAGAGAGAAGAAGCTGAAAAGGCCAAAGAAGTTGCTGAAAGGGCTCGTGAAAATTTTGAAGAAACTAAAAGGAAAAAGTCTGCGAAATTCAGAGCTACAAATGAAGAAAAGATGCAGAAGTTGGGAAGACTTGAGCTACCCAACTTAGAAATCAAAAATAAGCATATGTATGCTCTTGTGGATCAGAAGATATACCTAATGATGCCGAATTTCTCAAATGATTATCAAGTCAGTGATGAAGTCGTCTATATTATAAAATGTTATGCTTCCGAAGCAGTTGACAATCAAGATGCAGAAGTCAAAGACAAGTTTGAAAAGAGACTTGACAAACTAATGAAACTCAGAGAAGTTACAGATGCCATCTCCAAAGTCATTTCTCAAACAGCTCCCTTCTGATAAAATTACAATACTTCAACTATTATGCCTATAAAAGAACAGCGAAGCTACACGTGCAACATTCTGATTTTCATACTTAGGGGGAGATTGTTAGACCTCATTTCTGAAGAAGTATGAATCAGAATCAAGTAACTACATGCGCATCTGATGACGTGGCAGGCACACCCTCCGTGTGTAACTCAGTTTGTTATTTCCCTGCTTACATGTCTTGTTGTAATAGGCCATGTAGTTGACTTTCAATATTGTAATAGTATAAATAGCTCAATCTCAGTTTGTAATTGTATCGATTGAAAATACAAAATTGAGAGCTGTTGAATTGTGCACACTGTTGTTTATCATACAAACGCAATTCAATACTAATTACGATTATTCTTCATATATGTTCTTACTAATCTTACTGTTAATCATAGATCTACTTGCTTCCGCTCATATTTACATATTTGATCTGTTAATTACTTGCTAGAAAGGGATCTGGGTTCCAACAATAACGACCGTTAGGTTTGACCCAAAAATAAGCACTTGCATGTCTCAAACAAAATGCATATTTGTTTTGGTAATTTATTTAATTAAAATAATCAAGGGTTAGCTAAATATCTATTAACAATAAATAAAATTCTATCAACCAAAACAAAATTAGCTAATAAGACCTATAATCATTAGTGGTAAAAAATTAAACATAAAAAAAGTTATATTTCTTAATGAATACCAACCCTCAATTCATATACCTACAACAAATAGTTGATATTGAAATAGTGTAATTTTTACTGGAAATGGTAATTTTTATTGGAAATGGTAATTTTTAACAATCAGTACTATTTGTTATATCAAACAAAATTCTAGAAGTTATGTTTATAAATTAATTGATAAATAAGTTTTTAGCTGATAAACTACCTCATGAATAAGTCATGTTTGATAAAAACTAGCTGATAAACTACCTTATGAATAAGTCATATTTAATAAAAACTAGCTGATAAACTATATGCAAAATATAAAATGACCAAAAAAATATCTTGAAAAATTAGTCAGTTAAAACATTTCATAATATAATTAGAATATTTCATAAAATAATTAAAACAAATATCTAATAATATAATTATGTTAATTAATATAAACAAAACTGTAAAGAAAAATAAACAAATGATAAAATATGTTAATTAAATTAATTATTATATATATTATAAAATTTAAATTTGTTACCGCAAATTTAAAAAAATCTACATTAATTTATGATATGTTTAATAATAATTCTAAATAGTTAATGTAGGGTTTCAATACTATTTGTATCATAAAAAAAGGCAGCGGAAAAATAAATTTTGGTTACAGATTTAGAAAACGTTTCTAAAAGTTAAAACCCAAGCCGGATCCATTGACAACTAAAACAAATTGATAACACACCATAGAGTGTTTAGAATTGTACCTTTTGTGATCTGACGAGGTTGAACGAAGCACTTAGAAATCAAGACAGATTTCCTCTAGCGGTATCCACACACGAACACGCGTAGTTCCACAGGGTGCTAGCCCAAAAGTACCCTAATTATATTATGTGAGTTTATAGAGAATCGAATGAATAAATTGGTTTGGTTTATTACCTTATATATACTAACGCGTATCTCAGATAGAGCAGAACTCTATAAAGTATTAATGCTTATCTGTAAGTATTTGTATAATTATCTGAAAATTGATAATTATACATCTTTATAGATAACATCCTGTAAGGCTGTAATTATCATAATTACACTTTAACACATATTTTATAATTATTCTACAAGAATAATTATTTAATTGTCAATCATGAGTTTCGGGTTAATTTCTAATGGAAGCAAACGTATTCTTTGCGTGCGACCCTGTAGGTTTACATATTTCCCAGTAGTGTCCCTGTGTGACACATATCGTGGGCATATAATAACTTACATTCTCCCATTTGCACACGATACACAGTAACATCGACGGTGATAAGCGTCTAGCAACACGTCACCGCCTCCAAGGCTATGAAAATGTGCTTTTCCTTCGAGCGATCTGATTGATTCAATTAATCATATGGTAGTATCATTCCTTATTCTTTTGCTTCACGATATTTTGTTTTGAACTAAAGGCATATATCTGTCTCACCCTTTATTGTTCAAAGATTATGTTTCTCGATCCCAACATATTTGAATCAGATATGTGCTATTAGTTCTACTAATTCACTTGTCTTTGGCCATGAGAATCAAACTATGTTATCGAGGGGCCCAAAAATAACTCTCTCTTCTAGAGAGGAGCAAATCCCGTATTGCATGTACACAACTTATACACAATTCGTGTCATGCCCAACATAGCCCTTATGATCACCCTATTAAGGGTAACATCAAACTATATCAAAGTACAACACTCCTTATGTATTAAGCACCAATGTACATCTCAGGTATGAGGATAGGGGTGTCCACCATTTCAGGACTCACCTTATGACGTCGATCTATGAGGTGATCCTAACTGTGGGTCTTGTCCAACACTTGCCCCCCGGACAAGCGCATGTGACTCTGGTTGCACCGAGTGCACTTCCAACTTGGCCTATAACCAGACTTCACAATGATTTTTATTTATTAACAGTCCCCTGGTAATAACTGATCAAGGACATTTTAGATAATATGATCATCATTTTATCTAAGGATACTTAAACATGCTAATAATGAACACAAAAATGTTTAACGTAAATACTAATATCCAATATGCCATAACAGATAAAAACATATTTGTTTTATTGTTCAAATAATCTAAAGTTAATAGATCAAGCTAATGTGTTGCAAAACCTCAAGCCTATCGAACTAGTATGAGCATCATGCTTGCTTTGACTCATAGGCTTGGTCAGAGGGTCTGCTGGATTGTCTTCTGATTGAACTTTGCATATCTTCATATCACCTCGATCAATGATCTCACAAATCATGTGATATGGTCTTAGAATATGCTTGGAGCGCTGATGTGACCTTGGTTCTTTTCCTTGAGCTATGGCACCCTCATTGTCGCAATAGATCTCGACAGGGTCACATATACTAGGAACCGCTCCTAGGTCTGATATGGGTTTCTTCATCCAATTAGCTTCCTTTGCAGCGTCCGACACTACAATATACTCCGATTTTGTAGTTGAGTCTGCTATCGTACTTTGCTTGTAGCTCTTCCAGGTCACAGCGCCACCGTTTAACACAAACACATATCCTGATTGTGATTTAAAGTCGTCATGGTCGGTTTGGAAACAAGCATCTGTATACCATTGGATACACAGATCTCTTTCTTGACCACCGTATAGTAAGAACATATCCTTAGTCCTTCTCAGATACTTCAGGATATTCTTCACTGCTACCCAGTGAGCATCACCTGGGTTTGACTTATATTTGCTCGTCATGCTTAGGGCATACAAGACGTCTGGTCTAGTACATAACATGGCGTACATAATTGAACCGACGGCCAAAGCGTAGGGAACACCCTTCATACGGTTCAATTCCTCTCTAGTGCTAGGACACTGAGTTTTGCTCAGGTGAATGCCATGTACCATTGGTAAATTTCCTCTCTTGGAACCCTCCATCTTGAAGGGTTTCAAGATTTTGTTAATGTATGTACTCTGGCTTAATCCAATTAAGCGCTTAGATCTATCTCGAAAGATCTTTATACCAAGGATGTATGCTGCCTCTCCTAGATCCTTCATCGCGAAACACTTCCCTAGCCAGGCTTTTACACCTTCAAGCGTTGGGATGTCATTTCCAATTATCAATATGTCATCAACATATAGGATCAAGAACACTACTATCCTTCCACTGACCTTCTTGTATACACAAGGTTCATCTTCGTTCTTAATAAAATCAAATTCCTTGATTTTCTCGTCAAAACTACGAGATTCCAACTACGAGATGCCTGTTTTAGTCCATAAATGAACCGTTGCAATTTACACACCTTTTTAGGATACTTTGGATGTTTAAAACCCTCTGGTTGTACCTTATACACGTCCTCACTTAGAGTTCCGTTAAGGAACGCTGTTTTAACATCCATCTACCATATCTCATAATTATGAAAAGCAGTTGTGGCCAGAAGAATCCTGATGGATTTAATCATAGCTACTAGAGAAAAAGTCTCATCCTAATCTACTCCCTGAGTCTGAGTGAAACCTTTTGCTACCAACCTAGCTTTGTCTGTGTACGCAATCTCATCTATGTCAGATTTCTTTTTGAATACCCACTTACACACGACGACTTTGCAGCCGATAGGTGCATCTACCAAGTTCCAAACTTGGTTATCTGACGTGGATTGTATTTCAGCCTTCATGGCATCATGCCATTTATCAGATTCCAAACCTGACATGGCTTCTTGGTAGGTTGCAGGTTCATCATGAACTGTATCATCACTGCCAATGAGATAACCATATCTCTCAGGCTCTTGATGGATCCTACTCGATCTTCGGATTGTTTGTATCTCATCATTATCCTCCACAATTTGTTGATGTTCAACATGTTGTTGATGGTTAGTGTCAACCATAGTCTCATCTTGTGGTTCTTGAACTTTTTCAAGTTCTACTTTATCCCCGCAGTGGTTCTTGTTAGAAAATCATTTTCTAAGAACTCACCACGTCGCGCAACAAAAACTTTGTTCTCGCTGGGTTTGTAGAAGTAATATCCTATTGTCTCTTTCGGATATCCCACAAAGATGCACTTTTCAGACCTTGGGTCAAGCTTCTTGGAAGCTTCTTGCTTAACATAAGCTTCACAACCCCATATTCTCATGTAAGATAATTTTGGGATCTTCTCGCTCCATAATTCATATGGGGTTTTATCGGTCTTCTTGGTTGGTACATTACTTAGTATTCGGGAAGTTGTTTCTGGGGCATAACCCCAGAAACTTTTAGGCAGAGTGGTGCGACTCATCATAGAGTGAACCATGTCCCACAAGGTTCTATTTCTCCTTTTGGACACACCATTATGCTGAGGTGTTCCTGGAGGAGATAGTTAGGATATTATCCCACAATCTCTAAGATGACCAATAAACTCTTGGCTTAGATATTCTCGACCTCGGTCAGCCGAAGCGCTTTAATCTTTTTGCGAAGTTGATTCTCTACTTCCTTCTGAAACTCTTTGAATATCTCAAAGCTTTCAGATTTGTTTTTCATTAAGTAAACATACCCATATCTACTGAAGTCATCAGTAAAGATAATGAAATAGCGATGACCATTCTTGTGACTGAACTAAAAGGCCCACATACATCAGTATGAATAACTCCTAGCAGTTTTGTAGCCCTTTCGGGTTTGCTTTTAAAAGGCGCCTTTGTCATCTTTCTTAATACACAAGACTCACATATATCATATGAATCATCACATGATTCCAACACTCCATCCGCCTGGAGTTTGGCTATGCGTTTCTTGTTTATATGTCCAAGACGACAATGCCACAAGTAAGTCTGATTCAAGCCCTGCTTAATCCGTTTATTGTTTATATTATATATTGATTCGTTATTACGGTTACTTTCTGTATCAATTTCATAAATACCAATGTCTAGCTTAGCCACAAAATACAAAACATTGTTAAAGTAAGTAGAAATTGCATTATCATCGAAAGTAAACTTAAATCCAGTTTGATTGTAACTGAGAAAATGAAACTATATTCCTAGTAATGCTAGGTACATATAAACACTTGCTAAGTGGTAGAGTAAGGCCATTTGGTAGTTCCATATCATATGTCCCTTGAGCAATTGCAGGTACTCTAGCCCTATTGCCCATTCTTAGCTCCATTTGGCCTGGTTTCATTCTCTTTTCACTTCTTAGCCCCTGCAAAGTAGTGCAAATATGAGTACCACATCCGGTATCCAATACCCGGTAATCTGTATCAAAAGTGAACAAATCAATGGTAAACATACCTGAAGGTCCGACTATAGTAGCCTTCTGTTTCTTCTTCTCTGCCAGAAGGGTTGGGCAGTTTCTCTTCCAATGCCCCTTTTGGTTGCAATTGAAGCAAACTACATCTTCAGGAATCTTTCCCTTTCCCTTATCCTTGTTGGAACTTCCAACCTTTGTTTTTCCTTTGGCAACCACCCTCTTCTTTTTGGCTATCCCACTTTTAGGTTTGATCATCAAAACCTGTTTTGGTTTGGGAATTTCCAACTTGGTAGTTACACTTCTCTCAGCAGTTTTAAGCATGTCGTGAAGCTCTGTGAGAGACTTATCCAAACCATTCATATTGTAGTTCAAGACGAAATGGTGGTATGATTTAGATAAATAATGGAGAACAATATCAACTACTATTTCTTTATCTAGTGGGAATCCTAGGCGTGTTAATCGATCAACATACCCCTTCATTTTCAAAACATGAGCACTGACCGATGATCCCTCAGTCATCATACATGAAAGCAATTCTTTGACTGTGTCAAGCCTATCCTGCCTAGCCTGTAACTCAAACATGGATTTCAGAGACGAAATTATGTCCCAGGCTATCATATCTTCATGATCCCTCAGTAACTCGGGAGTCATAGAGGCAAGCATGACCCATCCAACCTCCAGTGAGTCATTTTGATACTTACCATAAGCAGCTCTGACTTCAGTTGAAGCGTTTCTGACAGGGGGGGTTTGGAGGGGGGTTTTCAAGAACGTAGAACTTATTTTCATGCCTAAGGAAAAACTCTTAGGAAACGAAATCACTCGAGGAAGTTTGTCCCGTTCAGTTTTTCCTTATCAAGGATAGACCGCAGTGTGTATAGGGATAGGTTATTAGTGTTTGTGTTTATGTTTGTGTTTGAAATGGGTGTAGCCATCTACAAATTTAAGTTCGATTTTAGTAACTTTCAAAATCTCAAATTAATTAACCTTTCAAAAATATTTTAATTTGAGCTAAGATCCATATTTCACCAATCTCCATAAACGGTTAATACGCTGCCTATGGAAATAGGTTATTTAGGTAGGCATCGTCCAATTACGTTCAACATAACTTGTAACACCCTGATTTTCGTTTCCAGTTGAAGAGAGTGTTGGCCAGAGTCGTCTATTAAAGAGGAGCTAATTTCAGAGTTTGAGTAGTGGTGCTGTGAGATAGTGACAACTTTCACAATGGCACCAATGGTACTAAGAGTATGGTCGTCATAACTATTGTGCCATATGTTTATGACATCTGTCACAATAGCACCGATGGTCCCAACAAGTGTGCCATGCTATAGTAACAATGGCACAATGTATCAACCGGGCCTTTGGTAAAATGAGATCCCGAGTCCTCTTTGTATTTCACTCTTAGAAGCAACGAGATAAGTACTTTTGAAGTTAATTATATTGGGTATCATCCAGAAGACGAGTAGCGGGATCGAAACGGGTGAAAAGTGGGGAAAAACATCTCAAAACGGCCCCGGCTATTGTGTCGGCGATTGTGCCATGGCACAATCGCTTGTCACAATCTCCTCGAATGTACCGTAGCTTAAGGGATGAATCAGGATGATTTTTGGGCACGGGCTATGTTGCTGGCGACTGTGACATGGCACAATCGCCTGTCACAATCACGGGCGGCCTCCAGTGATTAAAACCGAGATGTTCTTCATTTGGCCATAACTTCTTCATCACAACTCCGATTGAGGCGATTTTTTTTGCAATGGTTTTGTATTTCAAAGCTCTTTAAGATGGTAACAATGAAGATTAAAGTTTACTTGATTACGATCACCTCTCCGAAATCTTGAATCTAGGGTTTGGTTCTATGATTTCTGATTTAGGTTTGATTTTGGTGTATGTTGAGTTTGTTTATGATCTAGATGAAGGTTTTATAGGTGGAAACTATGGGAAGGAAGTTTTTGAAAATATGAAATTCATCATACGAAGTTTTTATGAAGGGAAAGTTTTGGAAACATGGAAGTTAATCTTCACAAAGATTTTGTGAAGAGAAGTTAATGCATCAGAAACGAATGTAATCGGAAGTTTATCTTCACAAATATTTTGTGAAGGGAAGTTAATACATCGGAAATGATTGTATCCGGATGTTAGACTAGTGTAAATGGATCCATAGGCACGTATAGTCGGAAGTATTTGAGGATAGAACTTGTAATATATCCAGTTTGGGGTTGAACATGTTCGGAAGAATAATCGAAGTGATGGCGGGTCATTCCCGTAGAAGTTTCCCTCAAATGAAGTAAATGTGTATCTTTTAGGTGTAAATCGCGGAAGAAAAGAAAAAAAGATGTTTTAGAAAAGCTTTTTGGTTAAATGTTTATTTACGGTTTTCAAAGAAATTTACTAGCTTTCCATATTTGAACTGTTTGTTCTCACTAGGTTTTAAGCCTAACACTTTTTCTTAAAATGACATGTATAACAGGTGATCAAGCTGGTGGGGCTTGATGGGATGGGTGGAGCTAGGTGCCGGTAGTGACATCCTTTTTGAAGTGCACCTTCGTGTGTATAGATGGGTTACATAGAAGCATATTTTGAGGATTTAGAGACACCCGAACTTAATCTGTATTCTAAAGTTTGTATAGATTAATAGGTTGTCGTCTAGTATCCCTTTGAAGTTGTAACCTCTCTAACTTCTCCCATCTTTATGGGTGATGTTTATTTTATTGAAGTTATTCCACATTTTATATGTTTTAAATTAACTCTCATTTTTAGGGGTGTCACAAGTTGGTATCAGAGCTTTAGTTTAAGCGAACTAGGTATGAACCTGAAATGCCTAGACTTAAGCTGAGATTTTAAGTGATGTTGTGTGAAAATGGGTAGATACTCTTGAGATAGTAGAGCTTTAGAGTCGACGGAAATGCACTAACTATGAAATGTGATTGTGGTAATAAGAATTCTTATACGAGTGATATATCCAAGATATCACGTAGCTAATGCTATCTTGGGTATATTATTATGTGGGTATGCTTACTTACTATGGTTACGATGATTGGTGAATGTGTTATACGTATTTATGTTAGACTTGTCTTACTCCTATTCCATGTTTGTGGCCGACCGAGTTGATTAATACGCGTACTAGATCATGTAACGAAGCTAAAGGCGCGAACGACGGTATTTCTACTCCTAATCTACAAGTGACAGTGGAAGTCACTCAATCACCTATGACAGGGGCGGAGCCAGGATTCTAGTTTGGGGGGGTTAGAAGATGACAAATGAAATGAATTAACTTATTGATTTAAGACATTCAAACAAGATGTTAATGTAAGATATGCGATTAACGTTCATCGTCACAAGTCTCATGAGATTTTGAAAATAAATTTTAGTTGTGATGATTAACAAGTAAAACCATAAATATTGTGGCTTCTGTTTGTGAAATATCAGAAGTGGGATTAAAAAAATTATGTTACAATTTTAATTGAAATATATTTGTATCATAAAAGTAACCATTATTTTCACTAATTTATAACTATAAACATAAATAATATCAATATTGTATCATATACGTGAACAAAAAATTGATTTCACGACTCTGTGACGAAAAATAACATCATGAAAATTTACAATCCAAAAACTAACATTATAAAAATCTTAAATTATATATTTTTGAACTTTGTACAATAATATTAATATAGAATTAGTTTATTTTAATTTTTGATGTAATATTGTCTTTATAAAATGCTTATAAATAAATCTAAATAAAATAAAAAATGTTTTTGATAACAAAAACATAGATGTAATAATGTTTTATAAAAGTTTGTAAATGTAAATACAATAAAAGGATTTTTTTATAATAAAATTATAAATATTAAAACTTTTTAATAAAGAAACCACAAAAATAGTTGCACACTGGTACAAAGATGCAACTTTTTAATAAAAATATTTATCAGCTAAAAGTAAAAGAAACCAAAAATACATTTGCAGGGATTCGATCCTGGTATCATGTGTACAACTCAAATAACTTTACCCAACCAGGCAAACCAATACATATGTTTTAAATTCAACATACATATATTAAAGGTAGTTTGGCCATTAGGGGGGGGGGCTCTGCACCAGCCAGCCCCACTACTGGCTACGCCACTGACCTATGATCCCTCTTGTTCCATCAAGAGATGTGCTAGAATGGGTCATCTGCGTGAAGTCATCCTTGAATCGGGGTAATCCTTTAATGGTAGAAGCGGGCTTACGAGATGAGTTCTAACTCAGTATGTTGCAGGCAGTTATTTTCTTTATATCATGGCAACATGAAACTGTGCTCAAGATGTTCTAGGAAAAGGGTGCCAATAACCGAAGGCATGAGGCAACTACTCAGAACATAGTAATGGGTTCCGGGAGCAACGGGACAGGTTCCATTACCGAAGAGGCATATGTGACGCAAGTAAGGAGAACGAGAAATGGTTGATCGTACGAGACTTTCTTATGCTCTAAATCACCCAAGTTCTCCGGATCAGATAATCTGGTAATTTGTATGAATTAGTTTCGAGAGCTTGAGCAAGTTGTTGGCTAGAGTGAATTTGAAGAGAAGGAAAAAGTGAAGTTCTCTTCACAGATGCTTAGGGGCGAGGTTTCAGCATGGTGGAGCATCACCACGGATATCTTTGGGCCAATCATAATCTCTTTGGAAGAGTATCGCAATGAGAAAATTTTCGGTCGTATCATGGATGAATGTTCAGGTTCTCAAGAAAGGGAACGAGACGGTGAGAGAGTATACTCACTTATGTCTTTTTTATTCTAGTGCCACTTTTCTTTTGTGTCCACTTCTTTCTACTCAAATCTACACATACCTATGAGTACTTTGGAAGACGCCTATATTGTTGAAATAGCCGATGAAAAGTAAGTTCTAGTTTGGACCATTCTTAAGGATTCTATGTTGGAAGTTGAAGGAAGTAAGTTTGGGGTAAATCTCATTCCTATGTCGATAGGAGGGTTTGATGTCATGATAGGAAGGGATTGGTTAGCCGAGAAAGAAGCCGAAATTCGATGTTCTAAGAAGTTAATCCGGACTCCGTTATCGGATGGCAGTATGGTGATAATCTACGAGGAAGGAAGGAAAGGCGAGTTAGCTTGGTTAACCTTAGCAAAGTCGTGCAAGTGTTTAGCCAAGGGATGTCTTTCGTATATAGCCTATGTTCTAGATGCGAAATTAGAAAAGAGGAAGTTAGATGATGTCCGGGCCATTAGTGAACCTCCCGATGTGTTCCCCGAAGATTTACTCGGTTTGCCACCCGATAGACAAGTGGAGTTTCGAATAGATAGAATACCGGGGGAGCTCCAGTCTTATTTGTGAAGAAGAAAGATGGCAAGATGAGGATGTGTAATGACAATAGGAAGTTGAATAAAACAAAAATGAAGAAGGAGTATTCTCTTCCGAGAATTGATGATCTCTTTAATCAACTACAAGGAGCGGATTGCTTCTGAAAGATCGATTTACATTCGGTTTATCATCAAGTGAAGGTGAAGGAGGATAATGTAGCAAAGACGGCGTTTAGGACGCGGTACGGTCATTATGAGTTCGTAGTAATGTTGTTTGGGTTGACAAACGCGTCAGCGATGTTTATGGATTTGATGAAATCAGGTATGTCGACCGTTTCTAGATCAATCGATGATAATATTTATTGATGATATCCTTGTCTACTCTAAGAACGAGTTAGACCGTGAGCAACACCTTCGAGAAGTCCTTGAGGTGTTAAGGAAGGAGAAGTTACACGCCAATATCTCTAAGTGTGGTTGTTGGTTGAAGGAAGTACAATTTTTGGGCATGTCGTCACTAAAGATGGAGCGAAGGTGGATCCATCCGTATTGAAGCAAAGATGAATTGGGAACCGCCTTGGAATCCGTCCGAAATTAGAAGTTTCTTAGGATTGGCGGGCTATTATCTAAGGTTTATTCATGTTTTCTCAAAGGTTGCAACACCTTTGATGGCTTTAACGAAGAAGAATGAGAAGTTTATTTGGACCGACAAACAAGAAGAGATTACTGAATTCTTCAAAGGTAAATTGTGTGGAACACCGATCTTATCCTTGCCAGAAGGATCTGAAGATTTTGTGGTCTAAAGTGATGCGTCAAGGATGGGTTTGGGTTGTGTATTAATACAAAGAGGCAAGGTGATGGCATATGCGTCAAGGCAACTCAAGGAACACGAGAAGAATTACCCATCCCATGACTTAGAATTAGCAGCATGTGGTAATTGCATTAAAGTTATGGCAACATTGTCTTTACGGAACTAAGTGTACACTCTACATCGATCTTATAAGTTTGAAGTATGTTTTGATCAAAAGGAGTTAAACATGAGGCAACGACGTTGATTTGAATTGCTTAAGGATTATGGTTGTGTGTTACTATGCCACCCGAGTCATACAAATATAGTAACGGATGTTCAAAGTCGAAAGGTGTGACAACTGTCAAAATTCGAGCTTTCAGGTTAGCTTCTATTAAGTTTATTAGTGTTTATATAGTTTAAATCTTAAGATTAAGAAATAGTTGGTTTAGAATGACCGAAAAACCCCTAGCATTTCCGGTAGTCGCTTAAAAATGTCCGGTTCCGACTCGTAACTGTCCGAAACTTCCAATACAGTGCCAAATGCTCTAATTTATACCCAATGTATATAAAATATATAGTTTTAATGTTTCAAATATAAAACTTCTATTTTTATAGAATTTTATCACTTTTGGGCTTACATTTTGAGGAAAAAGGGCCAAAAATTGAGAAAATGACATTGTATTCTTAATTGGGCTTGAGTTTTATTTTATTTATAAAACAAATATATGATTTTGAGAGGAGTGGGCCCCCATGGCCGGCCTCCTCTCTAAACCCCCATATAAATACATTTTTTTTTCATTTTTCTCCTCATTTTGCATGTTCAAAATTCAAGATTTGCTCTCACCTCTCTCTCTCTAGAAGTGAAGAGACATTTTCTCCCTCTCTAAAACAAAAACTCCAGCCATTTCTCATTTCAAATCATCATCAAGATCAAGTTCATACAAGGATTTAGAAGCTCTAATCATCATCCAAACAAGGTAACAACTTTACCCTCATTTTCTTACCATTTTTGGGTGAAAACCCCACTTTTGTTACATTTTTTTAGCTACTTCTTCTAATATCCAAAGATTCTGAGTTTGTGGAGAGATTTTACACCAAAACATGTAAAATGTTTATAAAATGGTGATAATCTATGACCTACACAAATAAAACTCAAGAGAATAGGGGAAAAATCATGATTTTATGTGTTCTTGAACAAAAATGGTTATTTTGGTTCTGGCAGATTCATGCATGTGTGTAAATCGTCAATTTCTTACAATTTTTATGTTCAAATATCATTAATCTTCTTTCTACAAGTTTATTTAGTGAGTTGGGGTTCTAATCCAAGTGGTCTCACTCAAAAACATTGAGTTTTGACCCCCCAAATGCTCATAACAAGATGCATGTGCATCTGGAAGTTCAACAGTAGGTAAACCCTACTTTGAACGACCATAACTCTTTGAATATTCCTCCAAATCACTTGACTTTTCTTCTGGAAGTTATCTTAATGAGTTACCTTTCATATGCATCTTATTTCATTCAAAAATATGGTTATTTGAGGTTTCAACTCTTCAATACAAAATGAGTGTGCAATCTGTCCAAAGCTGACAGATTTGTGCATGCATGTTCAAATGGCAATATCTCTTTCAAAACTCAATGAAAAAGGATGATTTTTCTTTTGAGAGTTATATTTATGAGTTATCTTCAGTTTGCAAGTGGAATCACTTAAAAAATATGGAGTTTTGACCCTCCAAACACCTAAAATACTTTAGGTGTGCAATCTGTGAAACCACCAGCAGCTAAACTCTACTTTGTGTGTTAGTATCTCCTTTGTTATTTGTCTTTAATGCATGATTCTTCTTCTAGAACTTCATTTTATGAGCTAGTATTCATATGGATTCAGTTTCATGCAAAAATATGATGTTTTGAGGCACTAATCAATTTATTAAAGTTAAGTGTGCAATCTGTCAGCTAATGACAGAATTGTGCATGCAACTTTGTAGTGTCATACCTCCTTCATAACTTCTTCAAAATCCGTGATTCTTATCTCAAAAGTTTCCTTTATGAGTTATGATTCTAATCCAACTGGAAATTCTAGAAAACACTGAGTATAACTCCTCAAGTGAGTGATTTACTAACATGGTGTAATATGTTTTACCGGTTGTGACATAATGTTTTGCATGAATTGTTTGAACAATTTGTACATGTCCAAAAGGCATGAAATTTGGTCACAAAGACCATAACTCAGTACTTTATCTTATATAAAAATATAGGAAACTAGATCATTTTGGAAGCCCTTGAAAACTGATCATTTTTTAGGACAATTAGTTTCTGTCCAGAAGAGAAATTCTGGACTTAATTGATTTTTATAAATATTGATCATGTGATGGATAATAAGATCACTTTCGGTATAAATTACGATATTAATGAGCATATGGGCATTTTGTATAATTGGACATATATAGACACTTATGGGCTTAAGATTTATTCACCTCTACGTAGTATTAGACCTATAAGTGACGGTTTTGAGTATTACTCTTTGATAGGGAAGCGTTAGGTCGTTGTGCGGAGATTCGGATTGTATTGTTTTGCGTTGCGGAGCATTGCTAAAAGGTGAGTATTCACAGCCCCTCTTTCAAAGTGTTTTATACGTTTTGGGGTGAAAAGCATGATTGAATGTGGTTTATGAGCCATTGTCAATATGATTATGAAATCTTGTTAAATTTGATGTTGTGGGCACTAAGGCATGTACACTAATAGTTATATTGAGTAAAATGTAACACAAAAGTTTGTACACTACTATTAACTCAAGTGAGGAGCCGAGGGTATTTGTGGATAGCGCTATTTGGACGGACAATCCCACCTAAAAACCGATAAGTAGGGGTGTGGATAGCAATCCCACCTAGAAACTACAGGTAGGGGTGCACGATACTTAAAAACGAAGGTTCTATATATGTGGGGTATTAGTCCCACCGCTAAGGTAGAATTAAAAATATTGTTTTGTGGTCGAAAGGTTTAGTGGTGGCTCTTTATATACAAAAATTAGAGTACATAATGCCTTAACGTTTTAAGATATCAATAAGTGCCAAAAATTTATTTTGCTCATATTCACTCACACAATTGATTATTTTTGAAATATTGAAAACCTGTGAACTCACCAACTCTTTGTAGTTGACCTTGTTTTTATCATGCTTTTCAGGGGTAAGAAAAGATTAACCGAATCTTTCTTTTATGTGGGCGCATCGACATCAACCATCTTGTTTATTTTGAAACTGTTTAGTTGAAACACTTGGTTTACTTTATTTTGTTAGAACTTTTGAGTTGATACGATGTAAATTTTGAACTGAAACTATTATGTACTTGAATGGATGGTTGGTGTTGTTTTTATCCTATTGTTATGAAATCTTGCGCTATCACGCCTCGTGTTTCGGCTTTAGCGGGGTGTGACAGACTTGGTATCAGAGCCATAGGTTATAGAGAACACCGGTTTTTCTAAACAAATACTATAACCAAAAATTTTCGAAAACTGTTTTTATAAAAAAAAAAAAAGCTTAGTACTAGTATAATTGGAATAAGTGTCGACTTAGCATATTGATATTAGGCAAAGCCTGATCACCTATGTCTAATTCAATATGTATAGGGGAGACATGGAACAATTATATTGGGAACTTCTTGCCCAAATGGAAAGCATGGTCATAAGTGTGAGTTTGTATAAGTATTTTAATTTTTTTTTTTTTACTAAAGTGCATTTAGTAATTAAATTTATTCTTTCTTAGCGAGTTTAAAATGTCTAGCTCTTCTTCCACTCCCGATCACTCCCCCGACGAATCCGGGTACCTTACTAGCCTCCCTAGGAGGAACCAACCCATGCTTGAAGAGAGTGATCCGTCTGAGGCAAGTGACGCGGCCACCCGAGAGACTTCTGTGGAGACTTCTGTACCTGCGCCACCTCCGGTCGATGTGGCTGGACCGTCACGCGGACCTAGGACTATTCGGACAGCCCGAAAGCGTGTCATCCCCGGCCGAAGGGTGGTATTCACGGTTCCGTCCGACCCGTCGGACGAACCAGCTGGATCGCGATCTCGATCGCGTAGCGTGACGCCTCCGTCTCCGGCCGTGAGAGTTCCCGAGCCGCGGCCTCGAGGATGACGGCAACCGAGAACCTCTGGGTCACAGGATTGGAGGTTCAGATACAGGGACAGCGAGATAGACTAGAAGAGTTTAAGCAGGCCTTAGAAAGCATTCTTACAGTCTTGCACACTCAAGACGAGATCACTACGGAGATCAGGGTGATCGCACATGAGGCCGGGAGGGCTACTCGGAGGCTGTACACGTATCTGTCTTGGGCATTAGGAGCACTGATGGTGATGATAGGAGTATTGATTTGGGTAATGGTCCATTAGGGAACTTCTGTTATTAAGAATCTTTTGGAGAACCATATTTGCTTTTGAGGCTTGTAGCCTAGATGTTTAAGATTAAACAATTTTATGTTATTTGGGTTGTACTTTAAAACTTATGTTTGAATTACTTTAGTTTATTTTTGATAATTATGTAAGTTATCTATTTATCTCATGTTGTTTTGAAATGTATGTGTTCGTGAGTAGTATTGGATGTATGTTATAAGATGTGTATGATTTAGTAAGTAGATTTATATGGCCATTGTAACACAAAATTGACTAAAACTCAATTTAAAATCGTGTTTAGAACAATGCCTCCAAGAAGAGAGAATTCCGAAGTTGCGAGACTTGTGTCCGAACAACTCATGGCTGTACTTCCGAACATTGTTAGTCAAGTGGCGGTGGCACGAACAATAATCAAAACAACGGTCAAGGGTACGGAAACGAGAGAATGTACATATAAATCCTTTAGGAAGTCAGTAACCCTAAAGAATTTCATGGAACTCAGGGAGCCGTGGGATTATTAACTTGGATAGAGAGCATGGAGTCTGTGCTCCATATTAGCAAATGTACCGAAGGTAAGAAGGTAGAGTTTGCTACATGCTTATTACAAGGACGAGCGTTAACATGGTGGAATATACAAGTACAAACCCGTGGTCGAGAAGCTGCTAACAGTCTTACGTGGGAGGATTTCAAGAAAATGTTGAAAGAAGAATACTGCCCAAGAAGCGAAATTCAGAAGCTGGAAGCGGAATTGTGGAATCATGAAATGAGAGGGAATGAAATCGACTCCTACACAGCCCGATTTCATGAATTGGAAAAAATGGTACCGCATCCGGGTAACGCCCCCGAAGAGAACCGCGTTGATAGGTATATTTGGGGATTATCTCCGGAGATACGCGGGGATGTTACCTCAGCAAACCCAAAAACTCTACAAGAGGCAGTAAGTTCGGCAACCAGACTCACAAACAATGCTACTCGCTCGGGATTGTTTGTAAGGGATAAGGCACAAGGGAAGAGAAAACTGGATGAACCAATGAGAAAGCAGCTTGGAAAAAGGACAAGCAAGGAACAAAGAACTACAGGTAACTACGGAATTCAAACTCAACCTGCAGAGAAAGGGAAAGGACCTTATCCCAAATGTGACAAATGCAATAGACAGCATACCGGACAATGCATTATCTGTCAAAAATGCAACAAAGGAGGTCATTATGCCAAGGATTGGAGGAGCACAGGAAGGCGGGCATGTTTTGAGTGTGGAAGCCCGGATCACTTTCGGAATACATGTCCACGATGGAATCAGAGACCGAACGCTCATCAAGCAAGACCGGCCAACCGAGGAAATCAATGAGGTCCGGCAAGAGGTCGAGTGTTTGAGATTGGAGCAGAGGAAGCAAGGCAAAACCCAGATGTCGTTACAGGTACGTTTCTTCTGAATAATCATTATGCGTCTATACTATTTGATTCTGGAGCAGATAGGAGTTTTGTGGCGACAGAATTTAGATCAAAGATAAATTTAAAACCTCAAAAATTGAAAGAAATATATGTCATTGAATATGCCAACGGACAAGAATGTAGGGCTAAAGACATATTAATGAACTGCACCTTAAGTTTGGCCAATAGAGATTTTAGTATAGATCTAATACCGATAAAATTGGGAAGTTTCGACATAATCGTGGGTATGGATTGGTTGTCCAAAAACCGAGCTGAAATTTGTTGTTCCAAAAAGATCATTCGAGTTCCGTTACCCGAAGGGGGAAAACTCGAAGTACACGGCGAGAAAATTAGAAGGAGTGTTAAAATAGTAACGTGTATGAAAATGCGAAAGCATTTGAGAAAGGACGGTATTGTCTTTCTAGCTCACGTTAAGAATAAGGAAGCTAAAGAGAAACGCGTTCAAGATATTCCTATAGTTCGGGACTTTCCCGAAGTATTCCCAGACGACTTGCCTGGAATACCCCCGCCAAGACAAGTTGAATTTCACATCGATTTAATTCCTGGAGCTGCGCCTGTGGCGAAATCACCATACCGGTTAGCGCCATCTGAGATGCAGGAACTGTCAGAACAACTTCAGGAGTTACTCGATAAGGGATTCATCAGACCCAGCTCTTCACCTTGGGGAGCTCCAATCTTATTTGTTAAAAAGAAAGATGGATCTTTTCGAATGTGTATCGATTATAGGGAACTCAACAAGTTGACAATTAAGAACCGATACCCCCTTCCCCGGATTGATGATTTGTTTGACCAACTTCAAGGTGCAACGTACTTCTCGAAGATCGATCTTAGGTCTGGATATCATCAAATGAGAGTGCGAGAAGAAGATATCCCCAAGACGGCCTTTAGGACTCGATACGGTCACTACGAGTTCCTAGTCATGCCATTTGGTCTAACAAACGCACCGGCAGTATTCATGGATTTGATGAATAGAGTATGTCGACCATACCTAGACAAATTCGTGATCGTATTTATAGATGATATACTCATTTATTCTCGAGACAAAAAGGAGCATGAGCAACACTTGAAGATGATATTGGAATTGCTCGAGAGACGAGAGGTTGTACGCGAAATTCTCTAAATGTGAATTACGGATTCGTGAGGTACACTTTCTTGGCCATGTGGTGAATGAAAAGGGGATCCAAGTTGATCCAGCTAAGATTGAGGCCATTAAGAAATGGGAATCCCCAAAGACACCGACCGAGATCCGACAATTTCTGGGATTGGCAGGTTATTACCGGCGATTTATCGAGAATTTCTCTAAGATCGCGCAACCACTAACGACTCTAACACAAAAAGATAAAAAGTTTATTTGGGGAGAGAAACAAGAAGAAGCCTTCCAGACGCTCAAACACAAGTTATGCAACGCACCAATTACGCTCTACTCGAAGGAGTCGAAAACTTCGTAGTCTCTTGTGATGCTTCACATCAGGGAATGGGCTGCGTGTTAATGCAAAAAGACAAAGTTATTGCATACGCTTCGAGACAACTGAAGATTCACGAGAAGAATTACACCACTCATGATTTGGAATTAGGGGCGGTGGTGTTCGCACTCAAAATCTGGAGACACTACCTATACGGCACCAAGTGCACCATTTTCACTGATCATAAAAGCCTCCAACACATCCTTGACCGAGAAAATGCTCAATATGAGGCGAGAGAAGATGGGTGGAACTACTTAGTGACTACGGCGTGAAATAAAGTACCATCCGGGAAAAGCTAATGTGGTAGCCGACGCGTTAAGCCGAAAGGAAAGAATAAAACCAACAAGAGTATGTGCTATGGGAGTAATGGTCCAGACGAGTTTAAAAACTCAAATTATTGACGCACAAAGAGAAGTTTTAAAAGAAGAAAATAGGAAGAATGAAACCTTGCAACATTTAGAGAAAGAAATTGAAATGCAAGAGGATGGTGTGTATTACTTCAAGAATAAAGCATGGGTACCGAAGGTTGGTGATTTACGGTCAACCATTTTGGATGAAGCCCATCGATCCAGATATTCGATTTACCCAGGAGCAGATAAAATGTATAAGGATTTGAAGGAGTATTATTGGTGGCCGGGAATGAAGAAAGATATTGCTGTATTCGTAAGCAAGTGCCTGACTTGTGCTAAGATAAAGGCTGAACATCAGAAACCATCTGGTTTACTCCAACAACCTGAAATACCACAGTGGAAGTGGGAGCAAATAACAATGGATTTCGTAACTAAATTACCCAGAACTGGAAAGGGGCACGACACAATATGGGTTATAGTAGACCGACTTACCAAATCGGCTCATTTCATCCCCATTCGCGAAGATTTCAGTATGGAAAGGCGTGCGCAAATCTATATTAATGAAATAGTTACACGTCATGGTGTGCCTATTTCCATTATTTCGGACAGAGATACACGATTTACATCGCGTTTTTGGCAATCACTCCAAAAGGCATTGGGTACACGTTTGGATTATAACACCGCCTATCATCCTCAAACGGATGGACAATCGGAAAGGACTATTCAGACGCTAGAGGATATGTTACGGGCTTGCGCAATAGATTTCGGTGGAAGTTGGGATACCCACCTGCCACTTGTTGAATTCTCCTATAACAACAGCTATCATACCAGCATACAATGTGCACCGTACGAAGCTCTATACGGACGTAAGTGCAGATCGCCGCTTAGCTGGGTAGACGTCGGAGATAGACAGCTGACAACACCTGATATTATCCAGGAAACCACAGATAAGATCTCAATCATCAAAGAAAGACTCAAGACAGCAAGAGACCGTCAGAAAAGTTATGCGGATAATCGAAGAAAGTCGTTGGAGTTTCAAGTGGGAGATAAAGTGCTATTAAAAGTGTCCCCATGGAAGGGACTGGTACGCTTCAGGAAGAGAGGCAAGCTGGGTCCCAGATACATTGGTCCATTCGAAATACTCGAAAGAATCGGACTAGTGGCGTACAAGTTGAAGTTACCGCAAAATCTAAGCGCAATCCACGACACATTTCATGTGTCGAATCTAAAGAAATGCCTAGCAGATGAAACGTTGATGTTACCCATAGACGACGTTCAGATTAATGATCGGTTAAACTTCGTTGAAGAACCAGTTGAGGTTTTGGACCGAGAAGTTAAACGGTTAAGGCGCAGTAAAATCCCTATTATTAAGGTCCGTTGGAATGCGAAACATGGTCCAGAATATACCTGGGAACGTGAAGATTTGATGAAGCAAAAATATCCCAGCTTATTCACGAACACCCGGAGAAAGCCACTTCTTAAATTTCGGGACGAAATTTCTTTAACGGGGGAAGACTGTGACAACTGTCAAAATTCGAGCTTTCAGGTTAGCTTCTATTAAGTTTATTAGTGTTTATATAGTTTAAATCTTAAGATTAAGAAATAGTTGGTTTAGAATGGCCGAAAAACCCCTAGCATTTCCGGTAGTCGCTTAAAAATGTCCGGTTCCGACCCGTAACTGTCCGAAACTTCCAATACAGTGCCAAATGCTCTAATTTATACCCAATGTATATAAAATATATAGTTTTAATGTTTCAAATATAAAACTTCTATTTTTATAGAATTTTATCACTTTTAGGCTTACATTTTGAGGAAAAAGGGCCAAAAATTGAGAAAATGACATTGTATTCTTAATTGGGCTTGAGTTTTATTTTATTTATAAAACAAATATATGATTTTGAGAGGAGTGGGCCCCATGGCCGGCCTCCTCTCTAAACCCCCATATAAATACATTTTTTTTTCATTTTTCTCCTCATTTTGCATGTTCAAAATTCAAGATTTGCTCTCACCTCTCTCTCTCTAGAAGTGAAGAGACATTTTCTCCCTCTCTAAAACAAAAACTCCAGCCATTTCTCATTTCAAATCATCATCAAGATCAAGTTCATACAAGGATTTAGAAGCTCTAATCATCATCCAAACAAGGTAACAACTTTACCCTCATTTTCTTACCATTTTTGGGTGAAAACCCCACTTTTGTTACATTTTTTTTAGCTACTTCTTCTAATATCCAAAAATTCTGAGTTTGTGGAGAGATTTTACACCAAAACATGTAAAATGTTTATAAAATGGTGATAATCTATGACCTACACAAATAAAACTCAAGAGAATAGGGGAAAAATCATGATTTTATGTGTTCTTGAACAAAAATGGTTATTTTGGTTCTGGCAGATTCATGCATGTGTGTAAATCGTCAATTTCTTACAATTTTTATGTTCAAATATCATTAATCTTCTTTCTACAAGTTTATTTAGTGAGTTGGGGTTCTAATCCAAGTGGTCTCACTCAAAAACATTGAGTTTTGACCCCCCAAATGCTCATAACAAGATGCATGTGCATCTGGAAGTTCAACAGTAGGTAAACCCTACTTTGAACGACCATAACTCTTTGAATATTCCTCCAAATCACTTGACTTTTCTTCTGGAAGTTATCTTAATGAGTTACCTTTCATATGCATCTTATTTCATTCAAAAATATGGTTATTTGAGGTTTCAACTCTTCAAAACAAAATGAGTGTGCAATCTGTCCAAAGCTGACAGATTTGTGCATGCATGTTCAAATGGCAATATCTCTTTCAAAACTCAATGAAAAAGGATGATTTTTCTTTTGAGAGTTATATTTATGAGTTATCTTCAGTGTTCAAGTGGAATCATTTAAAAATATGGAGTTTTGACCCTCCAAACACCTAAAATACTTTAGGTGTGCAATCTGTGAAACCACCAGCAGCTAAACTCTACTTTGTGTGTTAGTATCTCCTTTGTTATTTGTCTTTAATGCATGATTCTTCTTCTAGAACTTCATTTTATGAGTTAGTATTCATATGGATTCAGTTTCATGCAAAAATATGATGTTTTGAGGCACTAATCAATTTATTAAAGTTAAGTGTGCAATCTGTCAGCTAATGACAGAATTGTGCATGCAACTTTGTAGTGTCATACCTCCTTCATAACTTCTTCAAAATCCGTGATTCTTATCTCAAAAGTTTCCTTTATGAGTTATGATTCTAATCCAACTGGAAATTCTAGAAAACACTGAGTATAACTCCTCAAGTGAGTGATTTACTAACATGGTGTAATATGTTTTACCGGTTGTGACATAATGTTTTGCATGAATTGTTTGAACAATTTGTACATGTCCAAAAGGCATGAAATTTGGTCACAAAGACCATAACTCAGTACTTTATCTTATATAAAAATATAGGAAACTAGATCATTTTGGAAGCCCTTGAAAACTGATCATTTTTAGGACAATTAGTTTCTGTCCAGAAGAGAAATTCTGGACTTAATTGATTTTTATAAATATTGATCATGTGATGGATAATAAGATCACTTTCGGTATAAATTACGATATTAATGAGCATATGGGCATTTTGTATAATTGGACATATATAGACACTTATGGGCTTAAGATTTATTCACCTCTACGTAGTATTAGACCTATAAGTGACGGTTTTGAGTATTACTCTTTGATAGGGAAGCGTTAGGTCGTTGTGCGGAGATTCGGATTGTATTGTTTTGCGTTGCGGAGCATTGCTAAAAGGTGAGTATTCACAGCCCCTCTTTCAAAGTGTTTTATACGTTTTGGGGTGAAAAGCATGATTGAATGTGTTTTATGAGCCATTGTCAATATGATTATGAAATCTTGTTAAATTTGATGTTGTGGGCACTAAGGCATGTACACTAATAGTTATATTGAGTAAAATGTAACACAAAAGTTTGTACACTACTATTAACTCAAGTGAGGAGCCGAGGGTATTTGTGGATAGCGCTATTTGGACGGACAATCCCACCTAAAAACCGATAAGTAGGGGTGTGGATAGCAATCCCACCTAGAAACTACAGGTAGGGGTGCACGATACTTAAAAACGAAGGTTCTATATATGTGGGGTATTAGTCCCACCGCTAAGGTAGAATTAAAAATATTGTTTTGTGGTCGAAAGGTTTAGTGGTGGCTCTTTATATACAAAAATTAGAGTACATAATGCCTTAACGTTTTAAGATATCAATAAGTGCCAAAAATTTATTTTGCTCATATTCACTCACACAATTGATTATTTTTGAAATATTGAAAACCTGTGAACTCACCAACTCTTTGTAGTTGACCTTGTTTTTATCATGCTTTTCAGGGGTAAGAAAAGATTAACCGAATCTTTCTTTTATGTGGGCGCATCGACATTAACCATCTTGTTTATTTTGAAACTGTTTAGTTGAAACACTTGGTTTACTTTATTTTGTTAGAACTTTTGAGTTGATACGATGTAAATTTTGAACTGAAACTATTATGTACTTGAATGGATGGTTGGTGTTGTTTTTATCCTATTGTTATGAAATCTTGCGCTATCACGCCTCGTGTTTCCGCTTTAGCGGAGTGTGACAAAAGGAGTACGGTAGTGGAACACGAGCCGTACTTACGAAGATTTAATTAGTGTGAAGCTTGATCGGTCGGATAAATACTTCCCAAGCGGAGGCACTACTTATGGTAGATTTAAAAGCCGAGGTTATGTTGAAGCAACACTTGATGCTAACGGAAGATAGTCGTAGTTTGGAGTTATTCCGAGGGCGTGTTTGGGTGCCCAAAATTGGGAGCAATTATGAGTTACTGTTGGAGGACGCACATAAGTCTAAGTACCAAGATGTATAGAGATTTGAAGTTGACGTATGGGTGGCCTATCAGGAAGTTAGATGTGGCTAGATATTTAGAGAGAGGTGTAACATGTTACAAAGGCAGAAGACCAACGACCGTATGGAAGTCTTCAATCGTTGGAAATTCCGGAATGGAAATGAGAGCGCCTTGCTATGGATTCCGTGACGAAGTTACCAAAGACCTTGAAAGGTCATGATGCTATATGAGTAACGGTGGACAGATTTACGAAGAGTGCTCACTTCTTGGCAATGCGAGAAGTCGGTCCAGTTGACGAGCTAACTAAGTTGTATGTGGATGAAGTTGTGTCAAGGCATGGTGTGCCTTTGACTATTGTGTCAAATTTTTGACTGTTGTTTTACTTCACACTTTTGGGACTTCGGTGTGAACGACCAATAGTTATAGGAATTTCGGAGTAATTGGACATTGGGTCATTTCGAGTTAGTTATGTGATGATCCTCTAATGTCATCAATCCTTGGGTTGGAATTTTTAGGCAATTGTTTGCCTCAAGGGGTGTTTGGTTGGACGTCAATCTTGGTTGTTCTTAGGGGCATATGACATTAGAGCGATTGGAGTACTTCGGTTGAATTCCAAGTAGTGTTGAAGATCTTATGTGGTGATCTGGAAAAGGTGAATCGTAATAATTAGTATTAAATAATAGAAATCTTTTGAGTTGCTAAGAATTTAAGGAAGTTTCGGAGTCGTCGTACTTCAATAATTGAGTTTTCAGTTTCAGTCGGTAATATTTATTTGAGAAATTTAGTATGATTATTAAGGTAGACCGTAACTGAAGTCATTTGTTAAAGAAGACGTTGTTTAGCCGAGGATAAAATATCGATGTGGTAATGGTCTATTCGGAACTGTTTATGCCGGATTCCTTTACCACCCGTGTAAGGTCGACGTGTTAGTGAGTAACCCGATTCAGATGGGTATGTATGGTTATAGTCGGATGAACTTATGCAAATCTATCAAAAAGTTCATTACAAGAGGGAAGGGCATTCTGGTTTGGTAGAGGTTGTTAGAATATACTTAAGAGTGAATTCCCCTATGTGTAATAGTAGCGAAACTGAGTAGTTAACGTTGTAAGGAACTCTTGAGGTTATATGGGTCAATTAAGGTTGGGAGGTGACCAAGACCCTACTATTGGAAATCTCTTCGGCACTGTGCACGTTTGGTATGGGTGTGATATTTTGAAGAAGGGTTCCAATCAGAGTTCGACTTGGTAGAAATACTTCATCCGGAAGGGAGTCAGTTGAGTTGTGAAAACGCAATCGTTTGAGAGTTGCGCCTCTTATGGATAAAGAGAGTGATAAGGAAAGGAACGAATGGTATCAATATTATAGAAATTCTCGTATGGATGTTTATCTAGTTTTTGAGGGAATTGGAAATTAGAAAATCCAAGCTGTCCGTTGGGTGTAGTTTCAAGTTTGAATCAGTGCTAGATTTCGAGGACGAAATCTTTTATAAGGCTGGGAGAATTGTAACACCCTGATTTTCATTCTAGTTGAAGAGAGTGTTGGACAGAGTGGTCTATTAAAGAGGAGCTAATTTCAGAGTTTAAGTAGTGGTGCTGTGAGATAGTGATAACTATCACAATGGCGCCAATGGTACTAAGAGTATGGTCATCTTAACTATTCTGCCATATGGTTATGACATCTATCACAATAGCACCGGTGGTCGCAACAAGTATGCCATGCTACATTGACAACGGCACAATGTATCAATCGGGGCTTTGGTAAAATGAGATCCCGAGTCCTCTTTGTATTCCATTCTTAGAAGCAACGAGATAAGTATTTTTGAAGTTAATTATATTGGGTATCATCCACAAGACGGGTAGCGGGATCGAAACGGGTGAAAAGTGGGGAAAAACGCCTCAAAACGGCCCCTGCTATTGTGCCGGCGATTGTGACATGGGGCACAATCACCTATCACAATCACCCCGAATGTACTGTAGCTTAGGGGATGAATCAGGATGATTTTTGGGCACGGGCTATGTTGCCGGCGATTATGCCATGTCACAATCGCGGTCGACCTCCAGTGATTTAAAACAAGATGTTCTTCATTTGGCCATAACTTCTTCATCACAGCTCCGATTGAGACGATTCTTTTTGTTATGGTTTCGTATTTTAGAGATATTTAAGATGGTAACAATGAAGATTAAAGTTTACTTGATGATTTGGGGTTCCTATACGTTGAAAGATACGATCACCTCTCCGAAATATTGAATCTAGGGTTTGGTTCTATGATTTCTGATTTAGGTTTGATTTTGGTGTAAGTTGAGTTTGTTTATGATCTAGATGAAGGTTTTATAGGTGGAAACTTGTGGAGTTTAATTCCTCACCTAATGGAGCTCGGTAATGGGGTAAAACCTAGATTTAGCCCAAATCTAGCTTGTGAGTTCATTCTTACCTTTCTAAAACTTTATACATGTCAAAATGAAGTATTTTAGCTTAATGTGATGTTTAAAATAAATATTTCTATACTTGGATAATTTTGCTAAAACTAGGTCAAAATGTGTGTCATTTATGGTTTTTCTTTGGAATGATGAAATGAGTACGAAGAACGGTTTTAAAACACCCTTATGGGTTTTTGACGAGAAATATGATGTATAAACCTAAATGTTATTTTGACCTAATTTTGGGAAGGAAGGTTTTGAAAATATGAAATTTATCATACGAAGTTTTTATGAAAGAAAGTTTTGGAAACATGGAAGTTAATCTTCACAAAGATTTTATGAAGAGAAGTTAATGCATCGGAAACAATTGTAATCGGAAGTTAATCTTCACAAAGATTTTGTGAAGGGAAGTTAATACATCGGAAATGATTGTATTTGGAAATTAGACTTGTGTAAATGGATCCATAGGCACGTATAGTCGGAAGTATTTGAGGATGGAACTTGTAATATATCCAGTTTGGGGTTGAACATGTTCGGAAGAATAATCGAAGTGATGGCGGGTCATTCCTGTAGAAGTTTCCCTCAAATGAAGTAAATGTGTATCTTTTAGGTGTAAATCGCGGAAGAAAAGAAAAAGAGATGTTTTGGAAAAGCTTTTTGGTTAAATGTTTATTTACCGTTTTCAAAGATTTATTAGCTTTCCATATTTGAACTGTTTGTTCTCAATAGGTTTTAAGTCTAACTCTTTTTCTTAAAATGACATGTATAACAGGTGATCAAGCTGGTGGGGCTTGATGGGACGGGTGGAGCTAGGTGCCGGTAGTGGCATTCTTTTTGAAGTGCACCTTCGTGTGTATAGATGGGTTACATAGAAGCACATTTTGAGGATTTAGAGACACCCGAACTTAACCTGTATTCTAAAGTTTGTATAGATTAATAGGTTGTCGTCTAGTATCCCTTTGAAGTTGTAAACTCTCTAACTTCTCCCATCTTTATGGGTGATGTTTATTTTATTGAAGTTATTCCGCATTTTATTTGTTTTAAATTAACTCCCATTTTTATGGGTGTTACATAACTCTTAAGTGATCGTGGGATTCTTTCAAAATAGGCATGTTAATCCCACTTCAACCCCTTGAAAATACTCATAGACGGTCAATTTGCTGTCTACGAAAATTTTCTATTAAACTAACCATACTAAGGTATCGTGATCCCACCTGAATTCTTGACTTAGGTTTTATTGGGATCAGTCGTCCAAAATTACGACTATTTAAGTGATTGGTTAATTCTCTATTCACTTAAATCTCGTATTCTGGAGCCTTGTCTCACACTATCATCATCCGGTATGATAGGTAATGCGCTGAACATACTCTATAAGCTTCCACAAGTACCTTAAATGGGTGGCATTTAGTTTACGTTTTCTAACAGATTTTAGAAACATTCTACCCCTTTAAAAACGTTCAATTTTATCTTAAAATTAGTTTTTAAACGATTATCAAAAGTCGGTTTGATTGGATAATCATATCAATTTCAAAATATCATATTTTATTACCGATTAAAACTTTTATTTTGCGTTTTGAAAACTTTTGCAAACATTATAACAATAATAAAGCAACAGTTAAATAAAACGCAAAATAAACAAACACAACAATAATATATGGATTTGCCCCTAATGTGGTGTTGTGAGCCAACACAACAACCACGGTCAATCTAAGGACGTCTTCAAGCTCCCCCTGGCCTCACCATTTTGGTGAATTCCAGGGACACCGTCTTGAATTCTTGGAACGCTGTCTTCAGATAAATACAAATTGAAAATACAACATGTCCTATTCTATTTTAAAAATTTGTTTATATCTAGAAAACTAAAATTAAAATACAACCAATTCCAATTAATACATTTTAATTTTCCAAAATAAATAAATCAACCACGGGTCTTTCGGGGCAAACCATATATCATGTATTTATTTTAAACATAAAATAAAATTGGCCTAACTAAAATAAACATATATATAAATAAGGCCAATGAACAAAATTAATTAACAACCAAAAAATTCTCTTAAAAACCGGGATGTCCAAAAATATTTAAAAAACTTAACAAAGCTTTTTAAATAATTAGTTCAACACCATTATCCAATAAGACTCACCCTATAAAACCAATAGGTCCAAACCTCACCTCAACCCAAAATAAATAGTTTTTCGGCCCAATCTAGAACAAAAACCTAAAATGGTCTAACTAGGTTAACATGGTCTGAGAGGGCCGACTTCCTCTCTTGATTTCTCTCTTCTAGTAGTTGTATGCGGCGACACCACCATCAGAGAGCATCGGCGGTAGAAAACACCACCAACCTACCTGAAACTACCGACGACACCACCGATAACCACCAGCAGATCTGACCTTTGGAGCGACCAGCACACTCCACGTCAATGGGCGGCGTCGAGGTCTTAGAGTCTGGCGATCGACAATAGAAGTTAATGGCCGGAGATTAGAAGTTAGCCGTGAAAAACGGTGATCCTGCCGTGAGAACGACGCCGCTGGCGGTCCAAGGACCCTATTGGCGGCAGTGTCCTTTGAAGCATGGAAACCACGACACAGTCAAGATCCGGCGGTGTTCTAAATCTGGTTGAAACATCAACCATGGCCTTGGCCATGAGTTTTCTATGGTGCGATAAGACCCAACAGGAACGATACTCCAACCGTGGTCCTTAAACCCAATGGTGTTTTTATTTTATTTTATTTGTTTATTCCGTAACAGACTCGATATGGGAATGATTTACGATAAACTCAACACGACAACAGCCATGAACATGGACAGGCATCATCATGACCGGACATCTTGTCCGAACGTCTATGCAACAGTGACGGAATTAATTACGGCAACAGTCGTGGACATGGATCAACAAACTAACTAGAATCCCGTTTTAAAAGAAAAGTTTTGTTTTAATTGGTCAAAGTGGCTCTGATACCATTGTAGGGTTTCAATACTATTTGTAACCACAAAAACGCAGCGGAAAAATAAATTTTGGTTACAATTTAGAAAGCGTTTCTAAAAGTTAAAAGCTAAGTCGGATCCAATGACAACTAAAACAAATTGAGAACACACCATAGGGTGTTTAGAATTGTACCTTTTGTGATCTGACGAGGTTGAACGAAGCACTTAGAAATCAAGACAAATTTCCTCTAGCGGTATCCACACACCAACACGCGTAGTTCCACCGGGTGCTAGGCTAAAAGTACCCTAATTCTAATATGTGAGTTTATAGTTTATAGAGAATCGAATTAATAAACTGGTTTGATCTATCACCCTATATATACTGACGGGTATCTCAGATAGATCACAACCCTATAAAGTATTAATATTTATCTGTAAATATTTATATAATTCTCTGAAAATTGATAATTATATATATTTATAGATAACATTCTGTAATTATCATAATTACACTTTAACACATATTTTATAATTATTCTACAAGAATAATTATTTAACTGTCAATCATGACTTTCGGGTTACTTTCTAATGGAAGCAAACGTATTCTTTGTGTGCGACTCTATAGGTTTACATACTCCCCAGTAGTGTCCCTGTGTGACACATGTCGTGGGCATATAATTACTTACAGTTAATATTAATGTATATGTATAATTAAAATAAAATTAATAGTTCTACACGTTTACAAAATAGCAAATTACATAAATGGTCCATGTAGTTTATATGAGAGGTGGACCTTAATTGATTTAATAGATTACATTTTTTGTTCCTTTAGATTTGGTATAAGATATTTAACAGATCCATTTAGATCCATTTAACGGTGTTAGGGTTAAGGGACCAAAGGAGTGTAAAAGTGTAAACCACAGGGACCAAATCCATAATTATTTCAAAATAGGGACGTATAGTGTTATTAAGTGTAAACCACAGGACCAATCATGTAATTTACTCTTAAAATTATTATCATTTTCTTTCTAATAAGGTTTTGACTATTTAAATGTGAGAATACCAAATTGTTTGGATTAATTTCCAATAAGAAGTTAGCAACATTTGCAAAGGTGATGAAGAAGAATGATCATAATATAAACAATTGAATATAATAAACAGAACAAAGATGTCTTAGTTTTACAAATAGGGACGGATCTGACACTTACAAAATTCGAGCTCGGGTCTAGGTGGAAAAAAAGTCTTGCAAACCAACTCTAGCAAGCGATTTTGTGTCCTTATTATAGTTTCAAAATATATGCGGTGACACACAACAAATTTGATAAGGTGATACTTTTCATGACCCAATATAACACTATTGACGAATGAGTTATTGACTTCATAACTGTGATTCATCCGCACTGCATTATGCGGGTACACAACTAGTGTGTGTATATATATATATTGGTTTTTCAATATTTTATATTTTAAAAATTAAATAATTAAATATGATTATCTTTTACACTAATATTTTTTTTTAAATACTGCTAGTTTTTATCATTTATTTGAGGTAAATTATATCAAAATGTAATATATAACTTTTATTTTGTATATGTAATTTCAAATCTTTATTTATATCTTAAACATTAAGACTAAAGCATGTTATATATAATTAGAATCAAACAGCATACATCATATTTTCAAGCACTTTTAGATCTAAATTAAACATCTAAATATTCAAAATATCAAATTCAAAGCACAAAAATAAAGATTTTAAAAATATGTTAAATGCAAGAAAAATCAACACATAATAGATTGTATATTCCTATAATTTACTTAAAACTTTCAAAATTAACTATTGTTTATTACACTCATTTTTTTATGATTAAGCCTTTTCTTCCGATGACAAAATTTAAAATTTAGAATGTCATCTTGAAAAAAAATTATAACTCTTTCAAACAATTTTCAGTATCTACCAATTAAAGATGTATAAGGATTGAGTCTTAATGGATCTTAAAGCTACCTATCATATTCAGCCACAAATATATATGGTCAATCCCTAACCTGTCTTTGGCAAATAAATTAGGAACAAACCTGACTAATGGTGTATAATTGGTTTTTAACCACGTGTTATTGTTTTGATATTGTTTCAAGTTTTTAATCATAAATAAATAATTGAAGTAAAAGCAACGACTGCTGATAGTTTTCAGGGCTTTTGACTTGATTGGTTTTCAAATAACCAAAATGGGTTTTCAAACTTTATTTGAGGTTTCATTAACTGGTATCCATCCCGTACAATTTATTAAATAATATCTTAAATAAATACTTTCAAAAAAAGAAAATATAAAAGTTATTTATTTATATAAAATTTATTTTAGACATTTATTTAAGATTCTACTTTTACTATATTTGTGATTTAAATAGGATTTAATTTTTAATTTAAAATTTATTTTCTATTTAATGCATTTAAAATAAGCGTATTTAATTTTTATTTGAATGATATATTTTTCTATTTAAGGCAATATTCTTCAAAATTACAATTATCGTCAAAATCACATGTGAGTCACAATTAACTTAAAATTAATCTAATTTTTTTCGAATCATATGTGATTTAAGCGTGAAAACAATAACCAAATCAAACATTTAAAAAAAATGTTTTCAAAATCACATGTGATGTGACAAAACACATTTAATATGTATAAGATCACAATTATTTCAAAACTTACTTCATAAATGTTTACAATTTTTTTCCTTTTAAATTTACTATGATCAATAACACTGACGATATTTGATTAAACGTAGTAACTCTTTTCTAATATCACATGTGAATTTCAGGAAAAATTCTAAAAAAATCATAAATAAATACTTCTATAAATATAAACATTTCAAACGAAAACTAAATTACACTAATTTCAAATAAACATAAAAAATAAATAAATGAAAATTAATCATTCTTAAATAAAGTATATTGTTCAAATTCATAATTAAATGTATTAATAACGTTTATAAAAATAAATGAGTATCCATACATAAACCGTATGCAAGAAATGACACCGACGCCTTTGTGTGATTTTTGATAAAAGTTTTATTAAAGATATTATTTAAATAAATGATTAGTTGAAATATTTCTTTTACATTTAGTTATCATTTTCATATGAACATTTACATATATATATATATATATATATATATTTACATATATATATATATATGTGTGTATATATTGTCCGGTTAATACGAGAATAGTAGCTAAATAAGAAAATAATAGAGTAAATATAGACCAGATAATTCATTAAATAATGCCTTAACAAATATTCATTTTATTTTAAAATAGTTATTTAAGGAATTTATTTAAGATTCTCTTTTTACCGTTTTTGTGATTTAGTTTTTTTTTTTTTAAAAATTATTTTTTATTAAAGTCATTTAAAATGAACGTAATTTAATTTGTATTTAAATAACATATTTTTTATTTAAGGTAATATATAAAAATAATTACAATTTTCGTCAAAATAACAGTTTTAGTTTAAATCACATGTGATTCATAATAAATTGAGTTTCTTTTTTTCTATTTTTTTAATTACATATGATTTAATGCGTGAAAACATTGATTGAAATTAAATGTTAAAAATGGATAAATGAAAAAATAATCAATGAGTTGTGTAACAAAATACATTTAATATACATAAGATCACATGTGATTTAAATGTTATTCATAATTTACATATATCACATATAAGATTGTACATAACATAATTTTTTTTTCGACTTAAAATTACGATTATCAATATTACATATGACATTTTTAATGAAAATTAACGATTTTTTGGTAAAAAAGTGTCAATTAATTGTGAATATCACATGTAAATTTTCATGAAAATTGTAAAAAAAATATTAAATAAATTACTTTAATAAAAAAATATTTTAAAAGAAAAACTAAATCACACTTTACGTTATAAAAAATTAATCATACTTAAATCATGAAAATTGTCCAAAAAATCGTAGATAAATACACTAATTTAAAGTATTAAATAACCCTTATAAAAATAAATGAATTTTCATATATAATTAACAGACAATGAATGACAAATATACCCTTTGGGATGTTTTTTAAGAAAGTTCTATCTAAAATAGGATTTAAACAAATGAATGGTTGAGGTTCATTCTCTTATTTTCTTATTTAGAGAGCATTTTCATTTGTAGCTGCCTATGTGTATGTGTGTGTGTGTGTATATATATATATATATATAGAGAGAGAGAGAGAGAGAGAGTTGGGTTTATGTGAAAATAGTAGTTAAATAAGAAAATAAGAGAATGATTATGGACAAGAGCCATGCAATGAACACAAAGAAAATGAATATGGACCATAAAATTAATTAAATAATGTTTTGAATAAAAAATTCCAAATATGAATAAATAAGGACATAAAAGTTATTTGATTATATAACAGTTATTTAAGGCGTTTATTTAATATTCGTTTTTACCATTTTTGTGATTTAGTTTTTTATTTAAAAAAATTATTTTCTATTAAATTCATTTAAAATAAGCATAATTAAATTTGTGTTTTAATAATTATTTTTTTATTTAAGGTAATATATAAAAAAAATTACAATTTTAGTCTAATTCACATGTGATTCACAATTAATTGACTTTATTTTTTTCTAAAAAAGTTTACAGAGAATTTTCGTTTGACCCCCCTCTCTCTATATATATATGTATGTGTGTGTGTGTGTGTCTATCAGCTTGGAAAAATGGAGTCGATGAACAAGGGTTGGTTGGCTATTTTAAAGCAATGGTATGTCATCTATATCCTTTTTTTGCTTTCGATTGTTCTTAACCTATAAACCGTACTTCACTTGTTGAGATAATTTTTATTTACAATTGATTTTTGGCTCTTAGTTCTTGTAGGATCGATTATAATGTTCTTATATTGCACAACATGTATTTGATTCAATGTCTAGAAGAAGGCATAATAGTTACAGATATTAAGGTTTGGGTTCTACCCTTCGTTTTTTGTAAGAATCACATTATTGGATATTAATAGGGTAAGAGTTTAAAACAGAATTATTTATAGTGTTTTCCATAATTTTCTCAATCGTTTTTATGGTTTTCTCCAATTAGGTAAAATAATATTAATTTATAATCTTTAACATGGCTCAAGATAATCGTTAAAATTATGATACCCAAAATCACAGTAAGGATGAGTGAACAAATGGTTAAGATACGTGCATACGAGGTAACCCATAATACATCACAAATCGCAAACTTAACAGGTAACAACTACATCTCTAAATGACGGCTCAACCTTGATATTGGGATTAAAACCCAATCCCATTATTGTATTAATGCTAAAATAACCCTCTTCAATTAAACCAACAACACTTCAATGAAGAACATAATTCAAAATACGTATCCACATATCTATTGGCATCCACAAAGCAAATTTTCCTTGTCATTATTGTGCAACTTACCAAATTGAAAATTCATCCCAAAAAGAAGTTAACACTACGAGACGCAAATCGAATGTAATGGTTGTTCAAGAGTTTCCCACAACCAGGATTTATATTCCTTGCTTGATATCGGATAAATAAAATAAATCAAGAGGGGGGGGGGGGTTCAATGTTTAGAAATGTTGGAGCAAGGTTTCATAAGCTAGGGTTCTTTAAGAAACAAAACCTCTACCCCTAGAGATAGAGATTCGGTCTGCGTACATCCCCAAACCTAACCTTCTAATGGGATATACCGGGTATGTTTTGTTAGATTTGGTTAGAACTCGAAGAGGAGCGTTGCTCACATATTTCTATTGTAGTGCTTCTATAGATGTTAAACTCCCCCAACATTGTCCAACTTTGTTACAAATGCATGAATAAATAGAGAAGAATTTAAATTATTTAAAAACTAATATTTTGGCCGTCCAATTTGATAGATCCACTTCATACTAATCATTTTGAGGAGGAAGGTCCACTTGTTACTCATTGAGAATACGTTTCATGATTCTTGTTAGCTTTTATAGTTTGAATTTTAGTTGCATGAGCTAATGATACCCACCCATGGCTGTGCACATATTCTTTTTACGTTTTTTTTTATTCCAAATGACTTCTTTATACTTTTATCAAGCATTTGCCCTTCAAATTCTGAAAAATATGTGAATGATTGTGAAGTGTTTAATATATGAATTCTATCTATACAAAAGTCAATTCGGATACGATGGTTGACCTTTTTTTCTAACTTTTGTAGACATTTTATACAAATATTGATATAATTTCATAAAAATTCATAGGTGCATTGTTTTATAAGGAGGGAGGGAGGGAGAGAGAGAGAGAGAGAGATTTTTAATGAGAAGCAATCATGCATTTGATGCATAAATTACAAGGTTGTTAAGAAAATAAAGAAAAAGTGAAAGTTTGGGACCAATCCATAATTTATTCAATTTAACAATAAACTGCCTACGAAATTATGAAACGGTAGCCCATCATATAACAACTAAGTTACTGTCTAGCATTTATTTACAAACTTGATTAGATCCCATTATACAATAAAGAACAACAAAGAAGAAAACGTACCATTTTTATCCCATATTTGGTAGTAACAACAAAGAAGGAAACATATCATTTTTATACCATATTTGTTAGTATCAACAGAGAAAACATGCCGATAATTTATCACACATGAAAAACCAATTTAGTAGTCTACTAGTCTACCACAATGCAGAAAACATATCCACGTCTTTAATAACATCCACAAAATTGATTCTTTCCTCAAATTGAAAATTCCTCGAAAAAGAACTTCCCAAAGTTCATGCAAACAACCCCCGTAGGGGTAGAGTATGTTTCCATACTTCATACCCTCCTCAGACCCTGCCTCCTATTGGGATATATTTGCTAAGGGATTATGTTGTTATAGATGTTAAATTGTCTCCACATTATTTGACGTTGTTACACATGCATGAATCAGTAGAGGAATGGATCTTAAAATGTAATTCTTAATATATATATATATATATATATAGGGGAGGGATCATACGAGAACACCACCAATTTAAAGAAACAAAGGAACTTATTTAGGACCATATATGATGTGGGTTTCACATAATATTAAATTATTTATGATTTAATATTAAATCATATTAAATCATAAATGATTTAATATTATATGGGACCCACATCATATCTGATACATAATTATCCCTTTATTCCTTTAAAAATGCAAAGTTCTCATTTAAACCTTCCTCTATATAAAAGTTTACATGAACTTTAAAATGTAATTCATAGTTTACAAATATCACATATAATGTTTAAGATAAGTTACCATTTTTTCTCACACATATGATTTTGACTAATTAAAATTAGCGATTATGTTTTGGTAAAAAACGTTAATTTATTGATGATGTCACATGTGGTTTGCGACAAAATTTATAAAAAATCATAAATAAATACTTCCATAGAAATAAATATTTTAAACGAAAAGCTGAATCACACTTATTTTAAATGGCATAAAAAAATAATGAAATGAAAACTAATCATTCTTAAATAAAGAAAATATAAAAAAATCATAAATTAATTTCATTATTAAATGTATTAAATAATCTTTAAGATATTAATTTATGTCTTAAATGCAATACATAAATGAAACCTTAAATGCATGAAAACTAATTATTTTTAATTTTTTTCATGATTTTTTTTACATAATCCTACGATTTAAGATATTATTACACATATGTTTGTTTCATCTTGTGAAGAAATTACATATACAACTTTTACATTATGAAACAAATATATATGAAACTTTTGCGTAAAAAATATATGAGAAAGTACTTTCAACTTATAAAAACAAATACATGTGAACTTTTACATTATGAAACAAACATATATGTAATAATATCTTAAATTATATCATTTTATTTAAGACAATAATGAAAAAATTATTTTTATATTCATTTATACGAGTTTGTAATATTTAACTGTTTATATTTAAACCTACCTCTCTCTCTATATTTGCTTACTCTTTTCTCTTAAATTAACGAGTTATTATTTTTATATTTTATATTTTAAAATAAGAATACAATAATCTTTTACACTAATTATTTTAAAATACAACTACATTCTATTATTTATTTGAAGGTAAATTATATCAAAATGTCATATATAATTTTTATTTTGTATATGTAATTTCAAATCTTCATTTTAATTTCAAATATATATATATGGTCGAGCCATTTGAACCCAACCCAACTCATCATTGAACCCGATGTCTTAAATTTAATATGACTGATAAGTAAGGTTCGTTGGAGTTGCTTTTAATAGTTGAGCATATTAAGATTTGGCTTTACATCTTCGCCGCTTCTTGTAAGAATCATAATATTGGATAATAGTATTGGAAAGAAATTGTACACCCATTATTTATACGTGAATTATTTAGAGTATTTGACATGATTTCCTCAACCATTTCTAGGGTTTTCTCCAATTATAAAAAAGATATTAATTTATAAGCTTTAACATGACTCTAGATAACTGTAAAAATCGTGATAACCAGAAATAAAGTAAGGTTTGAGTGAATGGTTAAGATAATTTCATACCAGGTAAACCATAATACATCACAAATTGCGGATTCAACATTAACCGGTGACAACTACATCGCTAAAGACGACTCGACCTTGAAATTGGGATTAGAACCCAATGCTATTACCGGATTAATGCTAAAATAACCCTCCTCCAATCAAACCAACAAAACTTCAATGGATAACGATGAACAATCCATGTAAAAACCAACAAAACTTCAAAGGATGTATCGAGGGAAAACACATAACAAATATGTGAACAACCTTGGCTTTGATGAGATCATGCAAATAAAAGGGAAAAAGGTTAAGCTGAAACGTGGTGATTCAGCAAGAAGGCCTTCTTCCTTAAATGACGAGCACGATGTGGATCTATCTACATTTGGAAGGCCAAAAGATTACTTGAAGCTCTGATGATAAGTAAGCATATATTATCTTCTAATTCCTATGTTCTAGTAAAAAAATATTAAAACATATAATAATAATATTAAACTTTTGAGCTAAGAGTTCTATTTTTCCTTTTTATATGATTATTAAGTTCAATTTCTCGGTTGATTCATTCTTGGATAACAAAGTCGGATAATGTTGGGGCAACTTAACATTTATAGCCACACTGCCACAAAAATCCATGAGTAACTTTTTTCTTCTTGTTCTAGTTGAATCAAACTGAACGTATATTGTATATCCACTATGAGGTAGGGTAGAGGTTGTTTCCGTGAAGCCCCCTAGCATATTAAATCATGCTCTTCTTACTCTAATCATTAATAAATTCCTCTATGTATCCCTTTCTCTCTCTCTCTCTCTCTCTCTCTCTCTCTCGATTTATGTTTTTTCTCCAATATCTTCAAGCAAGGAACATATAGACTATTTGTAGGAAATACTTGAATAACCATTTAAAATTAATTCTTGTCTCACTATTTTAACTTCATGTACGATGAACTTTCAATTAAGTAACCTGCATAGTGGTGATAAGGAAAATAAAAACACATAGGTACATTGTTTAAAAAGGGAAGAGAGAGAGAGAGAGAGAGAGAGAGATCTTTAACAACATGCAGACAAATACATTTGATGCGTAAATTACAATGTTCTTACAAAAAAAAAGTCTAAGTTTGTGAACAAATCTGTAATTTTTTCAATTTTCACAACAAACTTTCTAAATTTTTTTGAAACAATAGCCCGTCATACAAATACAAGCACTAAGTTATTCGCTAGCATTATGTTACAAACTTGATTATAACCCATCGTACAATAAAGAAAAACAGAGGAAAAATATTATTTTTATTCTATATTTGGTGGTAACAAAAAATAGAAAACATATCGTTAATTTACCACACATGAAAAACACAGGGAATTTGGTACTCTAGTCTAACACAATGCAGAAAAGGTATCAACATCTTTATTGGCATCCACAACATTGACTTTTCATGTTGAAAATTCATCGGAAAAGAAGTTACCAAATTATGGAATGTTTGATAAGTCGGGGTCTTCATGGTAAGAACCCAGTGCAGGCATAGGAATAGAGTGTATTTTGTATACTTCATACCCTCCTCAGACCCTAACCTCATCGTACAATATATTTGATAAACAATTATGCATATATAGATGATAAATTACCCCACCCTTATTTGATATGTTGTTACACATGCATGAATCAACAGAGAAATTGATCTTCAAATATTATAAAACAAAAAGCATAGAACTCTTCGCTCCTAAAATTTTGATCATTATCATTATGTTTTAATATTTTTATCATAACATAGGAATAAGAAGATAATTCTTCATTCTTACTATAATAGGTCCATTTAATGTTTTGGCACCCAATTTTGGATATATTTTCTTCATTCTCATCATTTGAGGAGGAAGGCCCACATGGTAATCGAGAGTACATTCCTTGTTTCTTTACAACCCTTCCATTTTGAATTTTATTTGAATGAATCTATATTGACCATGGCTAGCCACATATCCCTCATATGTTTTCCCTCTGAGCAAACTTTTTATATATTCATCCAGCATTTTGCTTCTTCTCATTTGCCAAATGCTCGTTATATTCATTTAAATCTTTGTTAAACTATTGGAGTTCGGATTCATGTTGAGAGTTGACAGGCCTTGTGATGAAATCATCTTGTTGTTGGTCGACTTGATTTGAGTTGAAATTTTTTCTTACACCAAATTGAAGATTGTGGCTGCTAAAAGAGATAGGCTTTCCACTGACGGGGAAGAGAATGGTTGCAACCCGTTCAAGGCATAATGTGGCTAGCTCATTGGCTTTTTTGAATAAGCCATTGCGCCGTTTGGACAAGGTAACCTCTCTTTCCCTTTCATTTTTAATTCTTTTTAGTTGTATCTTCTTATAACCCTTGCTTGTTAATCTTGCCATACCATAAATCAAGAAATTGTGAAAAGTATGAGAATGGTTGTGAAGGGTTTGATATATGAATGATGTTTATTGAATACCGCAACCAAGCTTCTAGAATATATTATCTCATAAAAGCGTCAACCGCCACATGAGAATTTATTGACTCTCCAGTCTTGAAGCGGTATTCTATAAAACCATTCATGTATTGAACCATTCACAACCATTCTCATATTTTTTTACAATTCCTAGTTTTTATGTTATGGCAAGATTACCAAGCAAGGGTTGTAAGATGACACAAATGAAAAGACTTGAAAATGAAAGGGAAAGAGTGGTAACCTTGTCCAAACGGTGCAATGGCTTATTCAAAAAAGCCAAATGAGCTAGCGACGATATGTGGTGTGAAGATTGCCATCCTGCTCTTCTATATCAGTGGAAAGTCTATCTTTTTTGGCAACCCCAATGTTCAATCTTTTGTAAAAAATTTATTAACTCAAATCAAGTCAACCTACAACCCGATAATATCAATACAAAGTCTATCAATCTTACCATGATTTCTCAACCCAGAAGCTCAAAAAAGAATTTAAGGAAGCAACTAAGCGCTTGGCATATGTGAAGAACGAAGGACAAATGGTTGACAAAATTTTAAAAAGGAAGTATCGAGGGAAAACGCATAACAAATATGTTAACAACCTTGGTTTTGATGAGATCATGCAAATAAAAGGGAAAAAGGTTGAGCTAAAACTGGTGATTCAGCAAGAAGGCCTTCCTCCTCAAATGACGAGGACGATGCGAATCTATCTAAATTTCGAAGGACAAAAGATTACTTGAATTTCTGATGATAAGTAAGCATATATTATTTTCTAATTCCTACGTTCTACTAAAAAATATTAAAACATATGATAATAATATCAAACTTTTGAGCTAAGAGTTCTATTTTTCGTTTTTCTATGATTATTAAGTTCAATTTCTCGGTTGATTCATGCTTGGATAACAAAGTCGGATAATGTTGGGGCAACTTAATATTTATAGCCACACTGCCACAAAAATCCATGAGTAACTTTTTCTTCTTGTTCTAGCTGAATCAAACCGAACGTATATTGTATATCCACTATGAGGTAAGGTAGAGGTTGTTTCCGTGAAGCCCCCTAGCTTATTAAATCATACTCTTCTTGCTCTAATCATTAATAAATTCCTCTATGTATCCCTTTCTCTCTTTCGCTCTCTTTCGCTCTCTCTCTCTCTCTCTCTCTATCGATATATGTTTTTTCTCCGATACTTCAAGCAAGGAACATATAGCCTAATTGTGGGAAACACTTGAACAACCATTTAAAATTTATTCTCATCTCATTATTGTAACTTCATGTACGATGAATTTTCAATTAAGTAACCTGGACAGTGATGGCAAGGAAAATAAAAACACATAGGTACATTGTTGTAAAAGTGGAAGAAGAGATCTTTAACAACAAGCAGACAAATACATTTGATGCGTAAATTACAATGTTCTTAAGAAAAAAAAAAGTCAAAGTTTGTAACCAAATCTTTAATTTATTCAATTTCACAACAAACTATCTAAAAAATTGTGAAACAATAGCCCTTCACAAAAATACAAACACCAAGTTATTCTCTAGCATTATTTTACATGCTTGATTATAGCCCATCATACAATAAAGAAAAACAAAAAAGGAAACATTATTTTTATACTATATTTGGTAGTAACAAAAAATAGAAAACATATCATTAATTTACCACACATGAAAAACACAGGGAATTTGGTACTCTAGTCTACCACAATGTAGAAAAGGTACCAACATCTTTATTGGCATCCACAACATTGACTTTCCATGTTGAAAATTCATCGGAAACGTAGTTACCAAATTATGCAAGGTTTGATAAGTCGGGGGTCTTCATGGTAACAGCCTAGGGTAGCCTCAGGGGAAGAGTTTATTTTATTTTGCATACTTCATACCCTCCTCAGACCCTACCTCATCGCACGATATATTTGCTAAAGGATTATGCATCTATAGATGATAAACTACCCCTCGCTTATTTTATGTCGTTACACATGCATGAATCAATAGAGAAATTGATCTTCAAATATTATAAAACTAAAAACATAGAACTCTTCACTCATAAAATTTTGATCATTATCATTATGCTTTAATATTTTTATCATAAACATAGGAATAAGAATATAATTTTTCATTCTTACTATTATAGGTTCAGTTAATGTTTTGGCACCCAATTTTGGATATATTTTCTTTATTTTCATCATTTGAGGAGGAAGTCCCACATGCTAATTCGAGAGTACATTCCTTGTTTCTTTACAACCCTTCAATTTTGAATTTTATTTGAATGAATCTATAATAACCATGGCTGGCCACATATCCCTCATATGTTTTCCCTCCGAGCAAACTTTTTATATATTCATCAAGCATCTTGCTTCTTTTAATTTGCCAAATGCTCGTTATATTCATTTAAATCTTTGTTAAATGCTTGGGGTTCGGATTCATGGTTAGAGTTGACAGGCCTTGTGATGAATCATTTGGTTGTTGGTCGACTTGTATTGAGTTGAGAAATTTTCTTACATAAATTGAAGATTAGGGCTGCTAAAAGAGATAGGATTTCCATTGACGGGGAAGAGAATGGTTGCAACCCGTTCAAGGCATATTGTGGCTATTCGCTTCTTTGAATAAGCCATTGCGCCGCCGTTTGGACAAGGTAACCTCTCTTTCCGTTTCATTTTTAATTCTTTTTAATTTTGTCTTCTTACATTGCATGGTAATCTTGCCATACCATAAACTCAAAAAATTGTGAGAAACATAAGAATGGTTGGGAAGGGTTTGATATATGAATGGTATTTATTGAATACCGCAACCAAGCTACTAGAATAGATAACCTCATAAAAGAGTCAACCACCACATAAGAATTTATTGACTCGCCAGTCTTGAAGCGGTATTCTATAAAACCATTCATGTATTGAACCATTTACAATCATTCTAATATTTTTTTTTTACAATTTTTAGATTTTGTGTTATGGCAAGATTACCAAAACAGGGGTTGTAAGAAGAGACAAATGAAAAACATTGAAAATGAAAGGGAACAAGTGGTAACCTTGTCCAAACGACGCAGTGGCTTATTCAAAAAAGCCAAATGAGTTAGTGACGCTATGTGGTGTGAATATTGCCATCCTTCTTATCTACATCAGTGGAAAGTCTATCTTTTTTGGCAACTCAATGTTCAATCTATTGCAAAGAACTTTCTCAACTCAAATTAAGTCAACTGCAACCCGATATATCAATACAAAGTATGTGAATTCTTACCATGATTTCTCAACCCAGAAGCTCAAAAAAGAATTTAATGAAGTAACTAAGCGCTTGGCATATATGAAGAACGAAGGACAAATGCTTGACGAAATTTTAAAAAGGATGTAACTTGGGAAAACGCATAACACATATGTGAACATCCTTGGATTTGATTAGATCATGCAAGTAAAAGGGAAAAAGGTTGAGCTGAAACGTGGTGATTCAACAAGAAGGCCTTCCTCCTCAAATGACGAGGATCATGCGAATCTATCTAAATCTGGAAGGCCAAAAGATTACTTGAAGCTCTGATGATAAGTAAGCATATATTATCTTCTAATTCCTACGTTTTAATAAAAAAATATTAAAACATTTGATAATAATATCAAACTTTTTAGCTAAGAGGTCTACTTTTCGTTTTTCTATGATTATTAAGTTCAATTTCACGGTTGATTCATGCTTGGGTAACAAAGTCGGATAATGTTAGGGCAACCTAACATTTATAGCCACACTGCCACAAAAATCCATGATCAACTTTTTCTACCTGTTTTAACTGAATCAAACCGATCGTATATTGTATATCCACTACGAGGTAGGGTAGAGGATGTCTCCATGAAGCCCCCTAGCTTATTAAATCATGCTCTTCTTGCTCTAATCATTTATAAATTCCTCTATGCATCCCTTTTCTCTCACTCTCTCTCTCTTGATTTATGTTTTTTCTCTAATATCTTCAAGCAAGGAACATATTGAACAACCATTTAAAATTGATTCTCGTCTCATTATTGTAAATTCATGTACGATGAATTTTCATCTATGAAACCTGCACAAGTGATGGCAAGGAAAATAAAAACACATAGGTACATTTTTTTAAAAGAGGAAGGAGAGATCTTTAACAAGAAGTAGACAAATACATTTGATGTGTAAATTACAATGTTCTTAAGAAAAAAAAGTCAAAGTTTGTGACCAAAATTTTAATTTATTCAATTTCACAACAAACTATCTAAAAAATTGTGAAACAATAGCCCATCATACAAATACAAACACTAAGTTATTCTCTAGCATTATTTTACAAACTTGATTATAGCCCATCATACAATAAAGAAAAAACAAAGAAGGAAACATATTATTTTTATACTATATTTGGTAGTAACAAAAATAGAAAACATATAATTAATTTACCACAAATGAAAAACACAGGGAATTTTGTACTCTAGTCAACCGCAATGCAGATAAGGTATCAACATCTTTATTAGCATCCACAACATGACTTTTCATGTTGAAAATTCATCGGGAAAGAAGTTACCAAAATCTGCAAGGTTTCATAAGTCGGGGGTCTTCATGGTAACATCCCAGGGTAGCCTTAGGGGCAGAGTTTATTTTGCATACTTCATACCCTCCTCAGACCCTACCTCATCGCACGATATATTTGCTAAAGGATTATGCATCTATAGATGATAATACCCCTCCCTTATTTGATGTTGTTACACATGCATGAACCAATACAGATATTGAGCTTCAAATATTATAAAATTTAAAACCTAGAACTATTCGGTCATAAAATTTTGATCATTATCATTATGCTTTAATATTTTTATCATAACATAGGAATAAGAAGATAATTTTCCATTCTTACTATTATAGGTTCAATTAATGTTTTGGCACCCAATTTTGGATGTATTTTGTTCATTTTCATCATTTGAGGAGGAAGTCCCACATGCTAATTCGAGAGTACATTCCTTGTTTCTTTACAACCCTTCAATTTTGAATTTTATTTTAATGAATCAATAATAACCGTGGATGGCCACATATCCCTCATATGTTTTCCCTCCGAGCAAACTTTATATATATTCATAAAGCATCTTGCTTCTTCTCATTTTCCAAATGCTCGTTATGTTCATTTAAATCTTTGTTAAACTCTTGGGGTTCAGATTCATGGTTAGAGTTGACAGGCCTTGTGATGAAATCATTTGGTTGTTGGTCGACTTGATTTGAATTGAGAATTTTTCTAACAAAAATTAATGATTGGGGCTGCTAAAAGAGATAGGCTTTCTATTAACGGGGAAGACAATGGTTGCAAGCCATTCAAGGCATAATGTGGCTAGCTCATTGGTTCTTTGAATAAGCCATTGCGCCGTTTGGACAAGGTAACCTCTCTTTCCCTTTCATTTTTAATTCTTTTTGGTTGTGTCTTCTTACAACCCTACTTGGTAATCTTTCCATACCATAAAATCAAGAAATAGTGAGAAGTATGAGAATGGCTGTGAAGGGTTTGATATATGAATGATATTTATTGAATATTGTAGGAACCCAGATCTCATATTGAATCAATGATCTAAACAAAATATGTAAAGCGAAAGCAATTATAGATCAAACAGTTTATACATGGAAGAACGATTAATCAAAATGAAGAACAATATGAAGATAGAAGCGTAGTTATATGATTAATCGTGATCATACATCTTACATAATTGGAATGATGAGGGTATTTGGAGATGGAGAGTTTCAAAGAAACAATCTCACATTCACAATTACAAATGGGGAAGAGGATTCCTATTTATAGCTTAAAATAAGAAAAGTCAATATATCCTCCAATGTAGAAGCTCCACGTGTAAAGGTGGAATGACAACTACTAGATGAGGTGTCGGGCTATGATAGAGAGAACAACCATTTGAAGTTCTGATAAGGATTGAACCAGAAGCATAGTCCAGAGGCTGAGCCTCTTGATGTATGGTCCAGAGGTTGAACCTCTTGATGTATGGTCCATAGGCTGAACCTCTTGATGTATGGTCTAGAAGATGAACCTCTTGATGAACCTCTTGATGAACCTCTTGATGAATGGTCCAGAGGCTGGACCTCTTGATGTATAGGCCAGAGGCTAGACCTCTTGATGTATAGTCTAGAGGCTGGACCTCTTGATGTATAGGCTAGAGGGTGAACCTCTTGACGTATAGTCCAGAGGCTGGAACTCTAGAAACTTGAACATTCAGCACGCTATACTCCGTCTCTTGATCTTTATACACGGGCTCTAGTTCCTAGGTAACGACCTCTGGTTGCGGCTCTGGATAACGATCTCTGGTCTTTCATACTTTAATCACAGGTTTTCATTTTTACCGCAACCAAGACTCAAGAATAGATTATCTTAGAAAAGTGTCAACCACCACATGAGATTTTATTGACTCTCCAGTCTTGAAGCGGCATTCTATAAAACCATTCATGTATTGAACCATTCACAATCATTCTCATTTTTTTTCCAATTTCTAGATTTTATGGTATGGAAAGATTACCAAGCAAGGGTTGTAAGAAGACACAAATGAAAAGAATTGAAAATGAAAGGAAAAGAGTGGTAACCTTGTTCAAACGGCGCAATGGCTTATTCAAAAAAGCCAAATGAGCTAGTGACGGTATGTGGTGTGAAGATTGCCATCCTTGTCTTCTACATCAGTGGAAAGTCTATCTTTTTTGGCAACCCCAATGTTCAATCTTTGTACAAAAATTTCTCAACTCAAATCAAGTCAACCTACAACCCGATAATATCAATACAAATTCTTTCAATTCTTACCATGATTTCTCAACCCAGAAGCTCAACAAAGAATTTAATGAAGCAACTAAGCGCTTGGCATATGTGAAGAATGAAGGAAAAATGCTTGAAGAAATTTTAAAAAGGATGTATCGAGGGAAAACCCAAAACAAATATGTGAACAACCTTGGCTATGATGAGATCATGCAAATAAAAGGGAAAAAGGTTGAGCTGAAACGTGGTGATTCAGCAAGAAGGCGTTCCTCCTCAAATTACCAGCCCGATGGGGATCTATCTAAATTTGGAAGGCCAAAAGATTACTTAACCTGATGATAAATGTTAGATATATTTTATGTAAAGGTATGAAGAAAGCTCTCCTGAAGACTAAGTGTTAGACTCCATAAGACATAATCTATACTCTCCAGAAGATAGCCTACTTATCCGGAGACAGAACCATCTCTGGATACACATGAAGGTTAACTGCACATAAAGAATGACACGGCATACTCGTCTAACAATCTCTAACAAACTTTGTTAGAAATTCATCCTACGTATCATCGTGTAATAGGATAACTCCTTGACTTTTATATTTATTTTAGTATAAATAGTAGGAGTGTTCCTTGGCTCTTTGTATTTATCCTTACTGTAATCGATTCATCTTTGAGTGAAATACAAAGTATCTGTTGTGCTAATTGAAAATGTTCGATCCTTTCAATTAATCAATTCTAGTTTAATTGTTGATTATCAAACTGCTTCCTCTTACTGTTTGTTATTCCTACTGTAATCAACATTTATTGAGTGTTAAAACGGGATCTGGGTTCCAACCATTGGTATCAGAGCTAACTAATCAATCTATTGATTAGCCGATCTAATCTAGTATGAAGAAATCCCCACTCAACTAGAATTTCTCGATTTTAATTGTTGTTTTCAATTCATACACTATTTTAGAAGTTTTTGATGTTATGAATGAATATAATGGTTTTCAATATCTACCAGAAGAGACATTTGAACAGACATATCATAGATTCAACACTCTAATTAATCTGTGTAAGAGATGTGACATCATCAGATCGCTGGAAGACAACAATGTCTTGTTTCTTAAGCGTCTGAATGAAGAATGGTCAAACCTATCGATGTCTCTTCAAGCCAATAAAGATCTGGAGCAGTGGCCATTGCATGATGTGTTTGGAACTCTTCAAGCCCATGAAAAGAAGGTACAAAAGAAGAAGAGAAATGTTGGTGGTCCTCTAGCCCTCATTTATGAAACTAAAGGGTCGGGCAGAAGGAGCAGAGATGAAGAAAAGAGAGGAAAAAGCAAGGCTCTCATATCTGAGGCTGATACAGAAGTTGGCCTGTCTGGATCAGAAGATGATGAGATAAGTGCTTTTGCTGAATCTCTGGCCCTGATCACCAAACAATTTACAAGAAAGTTTGGAAATCGATCTTTCCAGAGTAGAGGTCGTTTTTACAGATGTGAAAGGTCTAATCAACAAGTATACATACCAAGACAAGAAAAAGATCTGGTTGAAAAGAAAGATGAAGAGAAAAGAGGGAAGAAAGATGTATGTTACAGATGTGGCAAGCCTGACACTTTTCCAAAGATTGCAAAGGCCCTCTTATCAAGGATACTAAGTACGATAAAAATAAATATAAGTACAACAGAGAAGAGAGGGCAAAAGTGGCAGAAATAGAGAATTGGTTGTTTGACCAATCAAGTGATGAAGAAGCACTATTCTGTGGCATAGCAATGGAGAATATTGATGTAGGAGATACTGCCTCTGACTCTAAGGCTTGCTCCACATCTGAACAATCTGAACTTGAAAACACTATCTTTAATCTTACTCAAGATTTTGAAACTCTAAGACAAAAGCTCCCTAGTGAAAAGAAAAAGCGAAAAGATCTTGAAAAAACTCTTGAGCTTGTTGAAAAAGAAAGAAATATTTTTAAGAGAGAAATGGGGCTTCTGACTGAAGAGAAACAAGAACTCTTTGTGGGAAATTAAGAGATTCTAAAACTCAAAGGTTCCGCACAAAGCAACTTAAAAAAGAAGATTGATGAACTTAAAACTCTTTTGAAAGAAAAAGACGGATAGATTGAAGCTAAAGAGAGTGACAGATTGAATTCTGTAGCACTCAAAAATTATTTTCAAAAGGAAAGGGAATTTCTTCACATAAGTAAGAAGATCTGAACTATATAAGAAGATCTTTAAGTTTAACTTCACTAGGTAAGAAGATCAGAACTATATAAGAAGATCTTTAACTTTAACTTCACTAGGTAAGAAGATCTGAACTATATACTTCAGAAGCCCATCTCTTTTGAAGCAATATTCTGGGACTTAACAATCTCCTTCTTTGCTTCAAAAATCCAAGTTATAGCAAAACATAATAATTGGAAGAACTTCACCAATTATTAATTCTTTGTATTCCAAGGCTCCTTCAATCATATGGAACATGTTCTTTACTAAATTTTTGTAAGCAACCCAATCTTGATCTGTCATACTGGTTGGCTTTTTTCTTTGTTTCTTTCCTAATCTGTCTTTTAGTGCTCTTAGTGTTCCATTGTTGTATTTAAGAATTTCTTCACGTCTGATAAACAACCTGCGCTTACCATTTCTGCAAACATATCTAGGAGGTTTTACCAGAAGAGTTCCAGAATGTATCTGTTCAAATCCTTCTAAATCAAAATTTGGCATAGAGAGATAAACCTTATCTTTTCCAAGGACATAACCCACTTGAAAATTTGTTCTTGCAGCCCATATAAATTCTATATACGATCCATCTTTCAAACATGCACGCTTTCTGAACTTAGTAACTCTGGCATGAAATGGATCCAAGCTTTTGTAGATAATGATCATGTCTCTCCGATAAACATATCGAAAATCTGCTAATAAGAAAGTAAAAATTTCACCATTTTCTCTCTCTACTTTGAAAAAGGAATACGAATATCTATTTTTCATTTTCTGATTTGCATCCAGCACCTTCTTCACAGGACTTTAATTCTGACAGATGCTTTTGATTTTCCTGTGCTTCTAACAAAATTGAAATACCATCTTTTGAACTTTTTAGATTTATTGATCCAACAGTCAATAAAACTAAAGTTTGGTTCTTCCTCCATGAATATTTCATGATGATTAAATTCAAGAAATATTGAATCATTGTCTTCCAAAATCACTTTCTCTTGAACTTGTTCAACTATAGCAACCTCTTTTCCTTTTTCAGCTTCATCCTTTTTAGAATTTGATCCTTCAGAAACTTTTTTTGTCTGATCTTCTTTATGATGTTCACTCTGTTCAATTTGAAGTAATTCTTTTCACTGAAAACTACTTTTCTTGAATGAATTGCAACGTCATAAGGATAACTCAACAAATAAATATGCACTTCTTTTAGAATTTCTTTCAGAATAACCCAAAGAAAAACTCCTTCTGATCAATTCTCTGAATTGAATTCTTTCATTTATTTGAAATATCAGTTCATCAGTTAAAGCTTTGACATCTGAATAAGTATCTTCTTTGATTTTTTCTGCATCCCATAGCAAAGTTGCAGTACAGTACTTTGGAATATCTGAAACAAGAAAAGAATACCCAGATTGACCTCCTGGTTTGGAATAAAAGAAACCAAGCTCTGGAGATGTGAAAAAATGCCTTTGACTTATAATGCTATAAACATCTATAGATACATGCTCTAGCATACTTACACGTTTCAATCTTCGTTCTAGAGCAATCTAAAAGTCATGTAAGGCTAAATTTCTGAGATATATCCCCAACACTCTTCTGAGTTCAACTTCAAGCTCTTTATCTTATGTTTTTATACAATGATCTAGCAAAAAGAATTTGTCTTGAAGTATGTATACATATCAAAAGTTGTGAAACTGATCAATGAACCATCTTCTCTTTTTGTACATATGAGAATATTTGTAAATTTCCATCTATTCTCTTGTTGATATGATCAATTGTTTTGATAAAAGTATCATCATTCATGTTTCTCAATCTGTACTTTTGATGATATTGATTTACTTCAGCTGCATAAGCTTCTGACCAATTGCCATCAAAATAATGTTCCATGTTTTTATCTTGAGAAGGATGTCCCAAATTATGCCAGAATAATACTGACAAATTTTGACTGCAAGAAATCAACCCTGATAAACTCAATGAACACAATTAGGCTATGTTTGGTAAAAATAAGTTAGCTTATAAGCTAGTTTATTTTCAGTGTACACGTTTGGCAAACCATAAGCTAACTTATAAGCTAGTTTATTGAACGCTACACGGAGTAGTGTTTTGGGAGCTTATAGTCATTTTTTCCAATTATAACATCATTAATATTAATTATTAAATGTATTGTTTTATTTTCAATGTTCCTTTTTTTGTTATTTAAATTCTTATACGCTAGTTTTGACAAACATGATTTTTTTTCATCAACTAGCTTATAAGCTACCTGCTAGCTTATTAGCTAGTTTGCCAAACATAGCCTTAGTGTGGACGCTTGAGGGTAGATGAAATATTCCACCACATCCGCCTAGGCCTCACCGCTACTCTACAACACTTGTGGTTTATATTATATGATGGAGAAAAGTATACAAAAACCTAATAGACATTTGCATTTTGAATGATTAAGTCACTAGACAATTTTTTTAAACAAATAAATCCTTGCACTCTTAACCTGTAAAACCAGTTAATATGGGGTAGTTTTGTCTTTTACCATTCTTCTTCATTTTCTTATTTTTGTTTTAAATATCTTGGAATATTATTATTTTATTATATATTTTTTCAATCATCAAGAACCCAGTTTGTAAAACATGATACCCTTCCATCAAAAGCCGCACCCCAACTATCTCATTTTCACACTTATATTCATCTCCATGGAAGCAAACAATGGGGTCATCTTTTGAGGCTCCTTTTTTTCAAGCTGAAGTTTAAGGTTTTCTTCTACATTTTTTCATTATCGAAGATTTAGGTATGTATTTAATTTTTCGATTTGCGATTTCTGATTTGGGTGGTGATTTCTTCTCCATTTTCAACACATAAACATCGATGACGATGCAAATCCAGATATGGTTTCCGAAGATGATGATGGTTCTCGAAAATCAGGAGAGAGAGAGAGAGGGAGAGATCCTTATTATTATTGAAGATACATATCTGGGGTGGATATGGAGAAATGGAGATGTTCTTGAGAAAGGGTTTTGGTTTTGGGGTTTGGTTTTTATTTAGATTAGGTTATGCTGTTCTGATTTAAAGTTTTTATTATCTGTATTCTTATTTAGATTTAGGTTTTTGTGTATGAATTTGATTTGTAAATTTGATTTAGTAGTTGATATTGTTTTCCAACTGTGATTTGATCTGTTTGTTTATATGAATCTAATTTGGTTGTGTTGATCTATGAATCTAATTTGTCTACGTATCTATGTTTATGAATATGATCTCCTTGTGATGGTGGTGAATATTTTTGAAGAACCAAAAATGTAATTCACTTTTTTTACCTGTATAGCAGCTTAAAAGGTATCATTTTAGGTGATAAAGGATGTAATTAGTAGGTTTTCAGTGTCCAATGAGTTATTTATTCAAAATAATTGTCCAATGACTTAATCATTCAAAACTTGAAAGTCCATTGGGTTTTTCAGACTTTTCCCTCTATAATGTTATAATTGACTAAATTTTTAATATGTTCTTTCTTGTCAATATGTATTTCTCAACTAGTTTTTACGAAACATAATTAGTTAGTCACCTAACTTATTAGCCACCAATTAATTTGAATGATTATCATTTTATATAAATTACTTTCAAAACATTTATTGAAATGATAAATCTACAGAATATCTATACTATGTTATAAAAAATTTGATTAAAACTCTCAAAAACCATTTTTATGCATCTAGTACTGTTTATTTATGTATGAGTAAACTACGATTTTCGTCCCTGTGGTTTGTTGTTTATAACTATTTTCGTCCATGATCTTTAAAGACTGCTTTTTTTGTCCCTGTGGTTTGTATTTGTTTCTTTTTTCGTCCCTAGGACAAATTCTTTTGAAAATGTCAGTTAATTTCAGAGGTATTACTGTCTTATCAAGATTCCTTTAACTCTTTAACTCTTGATTTATTTATTGATTTATTTTCTTTTTTTCTTTTTTCTTTTTTCTTTTCTCTTTTACATATATAAAACTGAGGATACCGGGCACCATCTCCGGTTAAACCCTTCCTTCTCTATCTTCCTACTCCCATGGCCATAATCTCTCCCCCTTCCAAATTATATCACTTTTAGACATACACCAGTGGAATTCAAAGAAGTCATTGCAGTTTGATATGACCATAAAAAGCCTCCTATCATCACACAGAGAGATATACATACATACAAATATATATATATATATATATATAGAAAGAGATAGAGAGAATGATATATAAAGAAATAGAGACAGACTATATATATATATATATATTGACAGAGTGAAGTATAGTGTGTATATATAGAGAGACTCTAAATTGCGGTGTCTTTTTTCGGGACGTTTCGGTTTTCTATTCAAATTTGGTTTCGGTATCGGGTATAACCAA